>OW026366.1:255961101-256607996 GCA_932273885.2 Leucozona laternaria | reverse complement strand
ATATTGCTGCCGCTAAGGCTTCAGTTGCAGAAAACCCAAATGTGTCTCTCACACGTCGTTCTCAAGCGTTGGGCATCTCTGTGACGTCGTTGTGGCGAATTTTGCGAAAAGATCTTGGCCTACATCCTTACAAGATTTAATTGACGCAAGAACTGAAGCCGCTTGGCCACCAGAAGCGTTGTATGTTCGTGAATTGGGCTGAGCAACAACTTGAAAATGATTCGGATTTTCATCGAAAAATCATCTTCAGCGATGAGGCTCATTTCTGGCTGAATGGCGGTATTGGTCAGGCAGCAATCCACACGCACTTCATTAGTCATCATTGCATCCCGAAAAAAATTACGGTTTGTTGTGGTTTATGGGCCGGCGGCGTCATGGGGCCGTACTTCTTCCGTGATGATCAAGACTGGCACGTTACTGTGAATGGGGATCGCTACCGTTCAATAATAACCGAATATTCTTGGCCCCAATGGGATGACATGCATTTTTAGGACATGTGGTTCCAACAGGACGGCGGCGCCACAAGCCACACAGCGAATGTCAAAATCAATTTATTGGAAAAAAAGTTTGGAGAACGTGTTATCTCACGAAATGGTCCAGTCGCTTGGCCGCCTCGGTCGTGCGATTTGACGCCGTTAGACTATTTCCTGTGGGGCTACGTCAAGTCTATGGTCTATGCCAACAAGCCAGCGACGATTGATGAACTTCGTACGAATATCGAACGTGAAATTGCAGCAGTATCGGCCGATTTATGCTTGAAAACCGTCGAAAATTTGGGTTCAGCGTCTGGACTTCTGCAAGCGTGCCCGTGGTGGCCATGCAAAAGAAATCGAAATCCATACATAATGGCATCGAACGTACTTTCACAGGAATAAAGAATTTCATTGATATCCAAAACCGTTTTTGTTTTATTTAAAAAAACTTTTGTAGCGCTCTTATTGAAAAACCCGATGCAACTAAATTTAAGAATTGGCAATATTTATTGTCAGTATGAAATATTGTGCAGTAATATTTACCGTGTAAGAGCTGTATTTTGCCATTATTGCGGATAGTGCAAGATATTGAAGGAAATTAAAAAAAATAAAATTTGTTTTGCAGTGTTCTAATATCATATTTCTTCACGCAATAAACAAATACAAATAAAAAGGCAGAAAGGCTATAATCTTGGAGAATAATATTGCACAGTGTGACGACGGCCAATTTTCACTCAATTTTTTTTGGGTAGTATTTTGGGCAGTAATATGGCTTTGTATAAAGGCCGCATTATAAGTACATAGTTTGAAAAAAAAATAGTGGAAACATTAATTTGAAAAACACATTTTTTGTGTAAAACACTTTTAAGCCTGATGCTTAAATGTGCTGATGGATGGCTCAAAAGTCCACAGGAATTTAATGAGGACTTTCGACCAACCACAATGGTTGATTTGTGGATTTATTATAGCCAACTGAACTCTGGACCTATGACGCTACGTTTTGTGCTTTGACTACGAAAACTTATTTTTATATAAAGTGAAACTTTTGTCAATACAGGGCCTAAAACCTAAGGGAAGTGCGATACGATTTATATCGATCGATGAACAAAAAATTCAAAGCCCAAAACAATAGCTCGTCTCGCAACTACGCATTAAGGCTCTCCCAAATCAACGCGAAACATTCGCGGGAATATGCAACGACTGAATAGTGTTCGAAGATTCGCATCGCGTCAGTGTAGGTGTTCCCATTAATCTCCATGTAAATAAATTAAGACAGGCGCAAATTTCGTCTTCCGTCGTTCGGAAGCATTCGCGTTGGTTTGGGAGATTTCGAGTGTCATCCCCAAGAAGTCTTTGACTCAATAATATATACCGTAGGGTCATTATTTCACTATGAATGGACCCATAGATGTTTGAATATAGGTGAGAGGTCCATAACCTTGGCAAACGAATAAGTTTCATGAAACAAATTCTTGAAGTCAGTTCCACTGGTATTTTAATCGTCGTATTAGATATTGATTATAAAAGCAGCTCCGCGAACCCACGGATCAAAATGTTCTAAACGCGTCATATATATTTAGTAGTTAGTTGCTCCTGGCGTAATAATTATGGTAAGTGCGTTCGAATGTGACGACAGAGCTGCCTCCCCACCTAAAAACAAAAATATTTTTTCATGGCTACTGTCTCTTAGAGGGAAGAGACAAATCCTTCAAGAGAACCTCTAGTTATGTCTTGCTGTTAATTAAGCCATTCGTATTCGGCATAAAATTGTAGGTCGGTGCTGACAGAACAAACAGATGATAGGTTGAGAGTTGTAAGTCACCAAGCCCTAGTTCTCACCAAACTGAGGCCTGAGTCCATAATTTATAATTACATATGTACATACATACCTATATATGGCTCGTCAATCAAAGATAAAAAAAAATAAATCCTTTACTCTTTTTTGGCCATTTGATTTTTATGGAAAATAATACATATTTTCACAAATTTTCAAAGGGTTTGCGGCATTACAAAACGAAATATTTCGGAGTTTTAAAATATACCATTTTTAATGTATTGGATAGTGACAACTTTCTGTCAGTAGCTGAAATTGAAATTAAAAAAAAAAACATATGTGTATACTGACGTACGCGCGCTAGAAGTAAAACTTCTTTTCTCTCAAACAAAGCCTCTCGCCTCTGTCATATTCTTACTTATAAACGTACAAACATTTTGTATAAACCAACATAACAATTAATTGTTGATTTAAGATTATAATGAATTCTTTACAAATTGGTTAGATAGTCAAACTAAAGTTGACGATTTCCGCTTAGCCATATTACACCCCGACTCCACAGAGCATTCAGATGCCCAACATCACAACCACAATCCAATCAGCGAATTTTTACCGCTGGACAAATTATGTCATGTCGTTTCACATACAAGGGAAACATACAGAAATTCCTTTCCCCACTACTTCTACCTTTTTCCTTCAACATTTACCACCACATTCAGCGAGAACCAGAAAAAAACTCACACACATGAAACGTCAAATCTCATGCCCAAGCTTTGAACAGCGGTCATGTCGTGTTGAAAAAGTAGTTTTCGTCGATATGTTGCTGCACGGACATGGATGTTTGTGCCTCCATTGGATTTTTTCTAGACATGTTCATAATCCGAGCATCGTTCATGCCCAGTGGAGGTGGAATGTAAGGGCCAGCTGTACAAACGTCGATGTCGGTCAAACTTTTATCCGTGGTTCAGCAATTTTAGTCCACCGATTCCGGCGAGTTAACTGAGGTTCTCATTTGATTCAAATTTTTATCCGTGGTTTAGCAATTTTAACTCACCGATTTCAACTCACCGATTCACCTCAGCAAAATCTCCGAAATTGGGACGAGATTTAAGAAAGGAAACGAGACGCAAGAAAACGGGACGAGAGCGTGACATTATTCACTGTAAGCATTTTGGAATGTAAGCATTTTGGAATTATAAAACCATTTCCCAATTCAATGGCAAGAGACTTTTGACGAGATTTAACAAAATAATAATATTAGCTGCATTTTATTATCCTTCAAATCTGATCCGGATAGGATCATGATAATAAAACAAACAGGATCAAGGTGAAAAAAATGTTATATACCCATCTCTTTTTGTCCTTTTGTGTATTTATTTGTAGGTATTCGTTGTCTTCGTTTTTACTCAAAAAGCCATCTACCCGTCAGCGTTAAAACTAATTTTTGCAAGGAAGTACTAAAGGTGTGTGTTCAAAAATGGATTTGCAAATCCAAAAGCAAAGCTGGACCTTGAATTGTTTTTGTAATAAATATATTTTCGTGTGCAAATCCAATCCGGATCAGATCTGGGGGAAATTAAAATACCTACGGCTATTAGAGCTTACTGATTTATAATTTCTTAATCAATTAATTTTACGTAACGTGACGACGTGAAATGCTTGATTATGCATATCCTCGTCATAGTTTGGAACTAATTTAACAAGAACGATGATATCTCGTCACACTCACGTCTCGTTTTCTTATCGCATCCATTGTGTTCGAGGACTAATTCCAAATGCATATGGCAATGCTGTTTAAGATTTATCAGCGGGTTAAGGATTCCTCGTATATGGCAATGCTCGTCTACGTTTGTCAGCATTCAACAAGATAGTTTTGTTTACTTTGTGTTTTTCTTATTTTAGGTAAATTTATTTGTTCATTTTAAGTAGTTAGTTTATAAGTTAAGTTGGAAAAAACTGATTTGTGTTATCTAGCATTAAGTGTTTAATATTTTAAATTAAAAATATGGTCGAAAAATATATTTGTTTGTTTTTTTTTTTTTTTTTAAATAATGAAAATCGCTTTCTGTTCTGGTGGCTGTTCTTCGCTGTGTTTAATTAAAAAAAAAAAAACAATTTTCATGTGGTTTTTTAATGAAATTATGTGTTAAAATGTTGTGCCGGTTAGTTTTTGTGGCTCTTTTGCCAAAAAAACATTCTTTTTCGGTATAAAAAGATGTTTTTTTTAAATAATTATTGGTGTGTAAAAGTTTTTATATAGAGCTATGGCAAAATTTGTCGCGGAAAATTCTGTCGGTTTTTGACAGATAAAAAGTGTCGGTTTGACAGGTCACTGACAGCTCCATATGAAAATTTTTACCCCCAACGCCGGAAAAGAAGTTTTACTTCAAAAATTCGATCCACCCTTGCGCATATCCATATACCTACTTTTTGTCTGTTCTTTTGCAAGGATCCATCCAACCTTTGCATCTAATGCTTTTACTAAATATTCTAAAAGGAAAATCCAATAATGCCTCTCGAAAAAAATCTCCTTTTGTACTTCCTCTAATAAGGTCAAGTTTTGGTTTGGGGTAAAACAAAATTCGAGTTTGAAAGCTTACCTACACTTCAAATATCAAGGAGTCCGAAAAAGCAGAACGTCCACTGTAATTTGAGCTAGAGACTAAAAAAGTTGACCAATTTGCTTCAAATTTGATACAGAGTATTGCTATGTGATTCCCTAGAGAGAAAATTCGAATTATTGTTTTAGCTTATCTAGAATGGGTAGCTGCCATACAACAATTTTGTTTTAGTACTTTTTACTACTTAAATATGTTTTCGTTAAAGACATCATGACATTTTGTATCTTTAATGTGTGGCTGATTTACAGTTGTTAACCAGAAGAGCGAGTTCTTTGATTAAGCATCGCACATGTGATGATAAAAGTGATTATAGAATAGAGCGAAGAGCTGCATTATATTACCCTTCTTCACCATCGGTTTTGGCTATGATGTATTGAAATCCATAACAAAACTGAGTTAACATAAAGGGTTTTTAAATAAGAGCGCTACAAAAGTTTTTTTTTAAATAAAACAAAAACGGTTTTATATATCAATGAAATTCTTTATTCCTGTGAAAGTACGTTTCATTACGTATGAAACCATTAAGTAAGAAACTCGATTTCTTTTGCATGGCCACCACGGGCACGCTTGCAGAAGTCCAGACGCTGAACCCAATTTTCGACGGTTTTCAAGCATAAATCGGCCGATACTGCTGCAATTTCACGTTCGATATTCGTACGAAGTTCATCAATCGTCACTGGCTTGTTGGCATAGACCATAGACTTGACGTAGCCCCACAGGAAATAGTCTAACGGCGTCAAATCGCACGACCGAGGCGGCCAAGCGACTGGACCATTTCGTGAGATAACACGTTCTCCAAACTTGGTTTCCAATAAATTGATTGTGACATTCGCTGTGTGGCTTGTGGCGCCGTCCTGTTGGAACCACATGTCCTCCAAGTCCATATCATCCAATTGGGGCCAAAAATATTCGGTTATCATTGAACGGTAGCGATCCCCAATGACGCCGCCGGCCCATAAACCACACCAAACCGTAATTTTTTCGGGATGCAATGATGACTCATGGAGTACGTGTGGATTGCTGCCTGACCAATACCGCATATTTTGTTTATTGACGAAGCCATTCAGCCAGAAATGAGCCTCATCGCTGAAGATGATTTTTCGATGAAAATCCGAATCATTTTCAAGTTGTTGCTCAGCCCAATTCACGAACATACGACGCTTCTGGTGGTCAAGCGGCTTCAGTTCTTGCGTCAATTTAATCTTGTAGGATTTAGGCCAAGATCTTTTCGCAAAATTTGCAACAACGACCTCACAGAGATGCCCAACGCTTGAGAACGACGTGTGAGAGACACATTTGGGCTTTCTGCAACTGAAGCCTCAGCGGCAGCAATATTCTCGACACTGCGGGCACTTCTTTGTCTCACTGGCACGGGAACATTTTGCACTGTGCCTCTGGATTCAAATGTTTCCACTAGACGCTCAATTGTTGATCTGCTATGACGATTATGACGACCATAAATTGGACGTAGCGCTCTTAACGTTGAGGCCACTGACTCCGAATTTCGGTAGTAAATTTTAATAATTTTGGCTCGTTGTTTGCTCGTATATCTTTTCATCATGAAATGGCAAACCTTAGTCCCCTTTCACACGAGGAAACTGAGTTGCCAGCAACAATCAGTTTGTTGGTGAGAAGGGCAAGAAGTAAGAGGGGAAAATGAAATCTCCCCGGTCAACGATTCGAGGAGATTTTTTTGACATTCCTCTTCACACCCACAGTAGAGTGTGTTCAACCAAGCTATTTTAAAAGGAAAATACAGAAAGTTTCCACGGTTTTGTATCTTCGTGTGAAAGGTACAGGAGATTTTTAAGGAAATTAAAAGAAAACGTCAAAAAAATCTCCAGCAACTTGTTTCCTCGTGTGAAAGGTAACTTACTGAAGGGAAATGTCAAAAGAGCGGCAAGAAATATGGCGTCGCGTCGTTTGCTGTCCCTGTTGCTCTACTTTTGTAGCGTCCCTGTTGATAAACCCTTTACATAATATAGACGCATAAGACTTTACATTATATCAGCAGATATTACTAATGCACACTACACCACTGAATAGGAAGGCACAATCGTATGTATGAACGAATTTACAATTCAGAAAATGGCTTTCATTTGATATTATTTGTACAGGCTCATTCATTTTTTGGTTTCGAAAATAAAGCTAAATAAAACACACAAAGCGATACATTTTTGATGAAAATTTTATTTCATTATAAAGTCTGAACTTTTCAATTAAGTGTGAAAAACAATATCATTCAAATGGCCGCCTCGGGAAGACTCAAAGTAATTTGTAACGGCTTTTTCGCACTTTCGGGCGGTATCTCGGGCATAGTTTGAGTGATATTGGTTTTAAGTGCGTCTAGAGTTCGGGGATTGTTCGCGTAGACACGGTCTTTTGCGTAACCCTGGAGAAACAAATAAAACGGTGTCAAATCGCTTGATATTGGTGGCCAATTGACGTCGCCCGAACGTGAAATTACGTGACCAGGAAACTTCTATTGTATAATTGGTACATGTCGAGTGGCTTGTTGCCCCGTCTTGTTGGAACCACAATTCGTCCAATTCATGATCTTCAAACGCTGCCCAAAAAAAATCGGTTATCGATAATCAGTTATCGGAAATCGATAAATTTGGATCATCAGCAACACTCACTTGCAGCAGCAATATTTTCGACTGAGCGTGTATTACGATAATGATGTACATGCCCTACGACATCAGAAACGCTTCCACTCTCTGCAAATTTCTTCACAATTTTACCGATTTTTTGCAAAGTCGGTCGATTATGACGGCCATAATCATCGCGTAATGCACGAAAAGTGATGGCTACGTTTGAATCACCACTTTTGTATAGTAAGTTTTAATAATTTTAACGCGTTGTTTGACTGTCAAACGACCCATTATCGTAAAAGGCAAACATTCAACTAATATTATGACACTTCAAGTGACAGCTGAGTTTGACAGGTGTCAAATGCCAGCGCTACCAACTTGAAATTAATGACCCTGTATCAGCAGATATCGTTATATCGTTTGTGTGTCGTATACGTACAATTCAGAATATACATAGCTTTCATTTAATATTATTTGTAATTGAATAAAAACATATGTTTTTGAAATATGCTACAAATTGAGAAATAAAATCATTGAGAGGTGCATATTGCATTTCTATTAAATTCATTTATTTATTTTTATTTATCAAATATAGCAGATGAATTTGCATGAACAAAAAAAGGAAACATGCATATGCATACATTTATGTATAGCTCTACATACTCAGTGGTCTGCAATCGAAAGATGAAAGTGTTTCATGACCACTTCAAATGCGAAACACCGGATGTTTTTTTTCTTATCAGAATATTGTACTCCGAATGGTGTGTGAATCCAAAATCATTTACAATATTTTTGCTTATCTTTTAACAAACAGTAAAAAAAAAAAAAAATATCAATAACTGCAATTTGTATTTTCAATGATAAATTGAAAGCTTCGAAACAAAAAGATAAAAACTACAAATATGGAATTATTTGCTGTTGAAAATAAACATATATTTTATTTTTATGGAGGCTCATGTTGAGGACTGAGTTATTTATTTAAAAAAACTGACATTCAAACTGATGTACGATTTATTTGTGGATAGTGGTTTAACGTTTTACTGCTGCTCACTCAGCTAAAAAGTGAAATTATGTTTTATGTAAATATAAGCATCGTGCTTAATTTAATGGATGAAACGTTTTGATCCAAAATACCAATTATTGAGTTCCAAATAATAAAATAAAATAAAATAAATTGATAGCGTGACAGCTCGGCGTGAACCAGGGCGTGAAAAACCTCACAAAACACAAGGACTCCCTGCATCTCATTTACCGTTGACTCGTCTGGGCGTTGCAGATGCAGATTCTGCACGCGGCACTGCTCACTCGGCCAAGACCCAAGATGTCTTAGCGTACAGCGACCAGTGGAGAGACCGGAGACCCGTTGTTATTCTGAGTTTGTTCCTACTTAAACCTAGTACGCTGCTGATGCGGAACGAAATTTTTCGGTGGTCTTCAACACGACAGCGAAATGCTTGCGGAAACCACAACGAAAAAATGACAAGTGAAAGCGTCACACCAATAACAAGCAAAAAAAAAACAAACGCAAACGCAAAAAAAAATCACAGAAAGCCATGCTGCAATAAAAGAAACAACAAATACAAACACAAAAAAACCTCAAATGTCACTTTTCCGCACACAATTAATGGTCCGGGCAATTAATTGAGTGCGAAAAAAGAGCGGAGACCTCTCCAAATAATCTGCTACAATTATTAATTTCGCTCATCCAACAGCGTACTGCAAAACGAAAACGAGGGCGAAATTTTTCGTTTATGATTTTGTAGTGTCATTTTTGAATGGGATTTTTCGTTTCGCATCAGCAGCATACTAGGCTTTAGTTGTGTGCGGAAAAGTGACATTTAAGGTTTTTTTGTGTTTGTATTTATTTGTTGTATCTTTCATTGCAGTTGTATGGATTTCTGTGATTTTTTTGCGTTTGTTTGTTTTTTTTTTTTTTTATTATTGGTGTGACGCTTTCAGTTGTCATTTTTCCATTGTGGTTTCCGCAAGCATTTCGTTGAAGTGTTGGAGACTATCGAAAAATTTCGTTTTGCATCAGCAGCGTACTATAGGCTTTAAGCTGATGCAGGATAGAAATTACTCCCGGTTTAAGCTTCCATGTATAGGAGTTTGGCCTATTTTAGCTTAGGGAGTTAATTTCAGATTTTTAATCTGTTTGCCTCCTCTTCTTTTTGATTTTGTTCTTAATCGCGTTTTCTTCTTTTTCGCAGCAGTGTTCTAGCCAAAGACACTCCATATATATAGATGCCAATCCTTCGTACGTTTCACCCTCCAGAACCCATTTGTTTACATTGTTGTTTTTGTAATTTCATTTCGTGACAATGAATAGATGTGAATTGCAACAACAATTTAACGGGGTGAATTTCGTGGGTATACAAGCAGAAGGCACTAAGTCAATTTTTTAGGATTTTTACATTTGAATGCAAAGTGATCAAGAATGATGATATCTATGTAATCCAAACACCTCCTAAGTCATTATGGAACGTTAAACATGAATTATTTGAGGTTTAGTTTTGCACTAAGTCAGTTAAATAATTTATAATACTGTTAAAACGCACTAAGTTGACTTAGTGCATTTTGGCTGTCATAGAAAAAACACTTCATTCTATAATAATACAGCAAGAAAGCATTAAAGTGGACTTAGTGCTTTTTACCTGTCATCAAAACTAAGTTTTTTGATTTAAATAGGTGATGAGTTACTGTTCTGTAGTCTACACATAAGAGCGAATTCCACCTAATTGTTTCAATTTGGCAGTTTTGGTCAAGAAAAAAAGTATTTTTTTAGTTTTCCGTAGTAGGTAATAGTGAATAATCTGCACAACCTTACACATCAGATGAAAGCGATGGTAAATAGTTCCAACCTCTTTCTTTATTTATTGTTAAACTATTCTTACCTTGTTTTTATTGTGAACTTATTAAAACACTCGACTTTTTCTTAAATTTATTATTCTAACTTACCATACCGTTTTCTTCAATTTAATTACTTATTATTCTTACCCCATCTAGGCCTTTACTTCTTATTTTATTTATTTTATTTTCTTACTGTTATTATTATTCTTATTCCTTCTTGCTCTTAAAGTGGTAAACTCATTAAAAAAAATGTTTCTTCAGATTTATTTTTTCAGTTATAATTGACTAATTCACACATTACTGCAATATCAATTCAGCTAAAAAGCACTAAGTCAGCATATTTTTTAGTTCTGCTCCAATATTTTCGAATTGGTTTAGCAAAACCTTAAATTTTAAATTGTAAATTTAAGTCATAATGTCAATAGAGCTTTTTATGTGATAGGATGAAAAATTACCATCTGTATTGAATTTTCAAGAGTAAACAAATATTAAATATCAATTTACTCAAAACTATGTTTTTTGACTTAGTGCCTTCTGCTTGTATACCCACGATTTGTTCTGTTTTAACAGCTCGACCATTTTTGTTATGTGTTAATGACGCAGCCATCTTTAAAAAAAAATTCAACTCACCAGCTTCTCACCACGAAAATGGCGGATGTTAGGTGGGATATCGGGATGTGTTTGAAAAGCACAAATTTAATGGTCTGCTATTACAAGAAGCCTTTGGCGTGATGACTCTTTTTCGAATATTTCTTTGAAAATTCATCCGTGAGTCGTGCGCTATTTCGAAATGATTTATAAAGCTTGACTCAAATTTGGCAGTTCCCTTTACTTTTTTTGGTTATTGAAATTTTACAGGTATATGTACATACATGTGCGCTCCACAAAAAAAAAAACGGAAATGAATGGGGCGATTTGATAAATAAAAAACAAGGAATCACAGTTGTCCTCAAGTAGTGTCAAGTGACAGGTATTATTAAAATGTAGCCAAGTGCAGCTTTCAGGACGTCGTTCCCAAACACTTCCAGATTTCAAATCATTTACTCAAATGAAAATTAAGTTACCTGCAGTGAATAGTGAATTATTTGGCCTATAAAAGTACTATTCGCAAATATTAAGTGGTAAAGAATGTCACTTGATGTAAACCAACCACAATTCGACTACTAGCGCAAACCACGGTCCGGTTGCTTAAGCGAGAAACAGATTGGCACAGCAATTTCAACAGCAATTTTGACAACCGCATCACTCATTTTAGAACTTGTGGTTTTAAATGGCTTTGAATACATTAACACAGCAACATCGACATCAACGTTAGACCTAAACCCTAAATTCGATGTCGCTGTGCAAATGATGCCAACTTTAAAGCGAAGTTTTTCAGGTTTATCAACACTAAAAAATTAAAATGTGACAAATTTTATATATGTTTTTATGCTGTCAAAAGCGCTGTTCACGTTGGTAATCTATTTTACATGACTTTTGATGTCAAAGTTTTCTTTGCTGCCAAAGTTGCTGTTGAAGTTGCTGTGCCAATCTGTTTCTCGCTTTATGCACTTCCACAATAGTGTCAAAAGTGAGCCGCCAAAATTTGTCCTACGGCCGGGGCTACGACTAAGACTCACATTCAGTTTGTTCTCGGTTTCATCTTTCTTCTCTTTACCACTCTTTTGAGACCCCATCACCTAGTGAACAAATACCACTGTCAACTTGCTTGCGTATACATTTGCCACTGAGATAGTGGGAACATTATGTTTGCGTGGATGTGTGCGGAGATGTTGTTTGCGACTTGCGAGGATTAGTCATGGACCCAGAAGTTTCAGCGATTTTAATAATCGCAACCGTCGAAAAATAAACTTTAATTTATGTTACTTCTTCTACAATCTACACTTCTACAATCGACTGCCACTGCCGCCCGGTGGAGTTTTTTGGTATGCTTAATGTTGATATTTGTATCCTTTTTGATGTGTAAACATCTATGCTGGCGGTAGAGTGAAAAAAAACCTGAACGTTTGTATGCAACGTTTGGTCGTGCAACGTTAGTGCCTGATTACATGGGTCGTTTTACTGAAGAGCGCATCGCATGAGACAGGTAGATTTTATGTGCGTAAAAAAGAGAAGGTAGATTCTTCTCTTTTTTACGCACATAAAATCTACCTCTCTCACGCGATGCGCTCTTCAGTAAAACGACCCATGTAATCAGCCACTTACGGTGTGCAACGTTACGATCTGCATACTAGGATGGGTGCGTTCAGTGACAAAAATCTTAAGATCCCCTTCAAGCAAAAACAAGTCCGTTTTGGATCTGCGCACGTTGATGTTTATACATATTAACAGTTAGTCCCGGCACTCACACAATTTTTTTTTTCTTGAAGCCAATAGGAAAAGTCCCCACTGAATTACCTTTTTGTCTTCCCTTGTTCCTGTCTTCTCCTTCTTGTTTTCTATTTTTTTTTTTTTTCACAACGCTTATAATATGTACAGCCTTTTTCTTAGTCCATTTTCAAGTGCAAGTTTAAAAAATTGGTCGGGACACACCCTAATAAAAGTATCTAGACCTTTGCGGACCTTTGGCTTCAGGAAATTATACATAATCTATTAATCTGGTGGCCAATTCTCACTACACGATCTGCGAGCTTTCGGTTTATTTTTTTCCAACAAATAAAAACCTTTCGTTACCTAAGAATATTATTTAATAGGCCTAATAAGCTATTTCAAATTTCGAAGTATATTTTATTTGAGACGGGATATTGTAAGATAAGAAATAAAATAAATTTGATGGCGTGACAGCTCGTGAAGAGGCAGGGCCTTGTGACTTTGTTGTTTGCAAAAATGGAAAAGACCTACAATTTGTGTCTTATCCGAACGGCTAAGGTGAGAGGCACTTTTTCATGGCCAGAGGTAGCTATTGTAAGAGGATTAGTCACTTCTTGGCAAGAGGCAGAAGCCGCTTTTCATTTTAGGTGGACGAGGCTGGGAATTGAACCCAGTCCTCCAGCATGAAAAACCTACGTACTAATTAATACGCCACCGGCTATTTTGTAAAATTGTTAATTTGTTGTATCATTAAAGGCAATCAAACTTAAAAGTATTACATATATGGTTTCTTTGGGTTTTGGCATCAATTCGAGACACAGACTGACCGACGAGCTGATATCAACGTCGTCGATAGAAATTAAAAATAACCCAACCCTCCAGGTGACACACACTATATCAGTTCACATTCAAGGAAGGAGTCACATGAGTTATGGTATCAAATCGGCTTATCCCAGATCTAATTGGATGATGACCATATTATAGTACTCAGAATTTTCAACATAATGAACCTATACAATCTATACCTTAAGGGCTATTTAAACAGTTTTCTAAAACGAATGAAGGTACAGAGAAGCCAAATATTTAAATTATTAAAATATATAACATGTACGAGTACACATATAAAATTGAAACCAAATAAATGTTCTTATGATGTTCACACTGTCAATTAAAGACCAATTACAGAGGATAAGGGTTCCTTACAGAATTGCTTACGAATTGAGGTTTTTATTGTCAAAATATTTGAACATGTCTAAATTGTGTGAATATTTTATAAGAAATTTTTTGCATTACCATAAGCCATAACAAGACTACACCTTGTGCTGCCCCATGAAAAAAATCCATTTCCATCTTTAAAGTTCAAACGCTCAGCGGATATAAGTTAAGTTAGCACAACGCACAAGCAATATCTATTTACATGTTTAATGCAATTTTATATTGAGTTTGGCAATGAAAAAAGGCTGTCAAAATTTAATATTACACATGCAAATACAAATATCCATCGAAAGCATAAATTTGAAAGAAATTTTTTGACTTCTTGTGAAAGTAAAAAATTCACCAGGGTTGACTCATGACTCATAAATATGTATTTTAGTACTTGAGTCATGAACATCAACACACATTAAGAATAATAAAAAAAAGAGAGTTAGGGCCAGCTTCACACTCAGAAAAGTGGAACTCAAGCGGCAAATGTGAAAGATTAAGGCGCAATATCACAGTGCACACTTACCTTAATAAGTGGCACTTAATTCCAGCCTAAAGTCCTTGGGTCTCGTGAATTAAACAAAAACTAAGCTAAAACTTGGATTTTTAAGTAAAAGCTAGGTTTTTGGTGAATACAAATAAGCTTTAACTAGCTAGTTAAAGAAGTCTTTTAGTAAAAGCTATTTTAAATAGCCAACGTTAAATTCATTTAATTTTAACTTGTTTTTCCAGCCTAAGCTTCAATTTGTGTGAATTAAAATAGCTTAAACTAGAATATTATAGTTAAAGCTACAAAAAATCAAGATTTTTTTTAGTTGTCTAGAAACCTTTGACTAGCTCTTATTTTTATTATTGTCTTTAGTTATAGTGCGAATATGGCCGAGTTTATACGCTCGTAAGAAAACCAAAATTGTATAAGAAACGGTTGGAAATTAGTGATGGGGATTTTCATAGTTTTCAAAAGAAAATGTTCATTGGCTTTCTGATTACTTTTAAGGAGATTCAACAGAGCGCTGACCTCTGAGCAGAGAAAGCAGATATTTTTGAGATATCTGTGTGAACTTGGGATTTCAGTGCGGTGTAGGACAAGATCTTGGAGTTGAATGCTCTTCTGTATGCAAGACTGTTAAGCACGTGGTCACCAAGTTGTGGAAAAGGCTCACATTCATATTAGATTTCCGTCGAGTCACAGAGAAATCGAAACAGAAAAGGCGAAATGGGCGGAAAAATAAACGTTTCCAGGAGCTTTTGGGGCAATAGACTACACCCATATTGCTATCTCCAAACTCCAAAGATTTTCTGATGAATACATTAATCGGAAAGGCTTCCACATCCCTAATGTACAAGCCACATGCAATGCAGCCGAAGAACTCACAAGTGGGGACGCCAAGTGGCAAGGGTCAATTCAAGACTCATGGATCTTGAAAAGATCATCAATTTATGCATCTATGAACGAGAATTTTCACGTAAATGCTATAATTCTTGGAGATGATGGGTACGGAATTACCCCTTGAATTCAAACACCTTACAAAAATCCTCAAACAGATGCAGGAAAAAAATATATTCTGCCGACATACAGCGCGTTATTATAGAGAGATGTTTTGGCCAAGTGAAGCAGAGGTTTTCATGTCTGCAATACAAAATGAATGTTGCAACAAGCATTGTTCCCCCCCTTGTCATTTGTTGCTGCGTGCACCATAATCTGGCACCACGATCTTCAAGCTTCTACCCTGCCAGATAGAACAGACAAGCAACAAAAACAACCACTAGATGAAGACCAAATTGATGATAACAACTCAAGCGAAATAAACCTTCGTAGACGAGGGCAACAGCGCAGAAACTAAATAGCTTCAGCAAAGACTGACGGACAAAATGATAAAAAGATTTTTTACCCGCAACCACTTAAGTGGGCAATGTGAAAAATTAATACGCAATATCACAGTGCATACTTACCCGAACAAGTGGCACTTATGTCTCCGATGATGGTGACTTAAGTTCCACTTACGCTGGCTATGAAACTAAGCCTAAAGTCCTAATATGGGAATCTTAAGTGGCACTTATTTCGGTAAGTGTCGACTGTGAAACTGGCCCTAAATGTCCAAAATTGTCTGAATAGCCTCCAGATATTTGGGTGTCCTTCGATAAGATGTTTTTGATGTGTAAACGGTAGAGTGAAAAAAAAACGTGAACGTTCGTGTGCAACGTTATGTCGTGCAACGTTACGATCTACATACTAGGATGGGTGCGTTCAGTGAAAAAAATCTTAAGATCCCCTTCAAGCAAAACCAAGTCCGTTTTGTATCCGTGCACGTTGATGTTTACACATATTAACCGTGAGTCCCGGCACTCACACAATTTTTTTTTAGACGTGTGGTTTTCAATCTGGCAATACTTTTTTGGGAGTTGGTCTTTTTGACAGCTGTCACTAGATTTATGCTCAGTTTGGTTTGCCATTTCATAATGAATAGACTTACTCCTGAACAACATTTCCAAATCCTGCAAATTTATTACCAAAATAATGGTTCGGTTCGCGCGACGCATTGCGCGCTGCGTCCAATATTCGGTCGACATAATCGCATAAATTCGAGCAACCATGGATCGGTTGCGCACCACGTTTACTCTAGTGGATAGTGCGCATCCTCAGAGACGACGTACAGTGCACATCGAAGACGCTATTGCTGCTGTGGAGAAGAGTATCGAAGAAGACCCGAATGAGTACATCCGCCATCGCGTGCAACAATTGGAGCTGTCGCAAAGTTGGGCATGTCGGCTGGAATTTATTCGAGCCGACCCAACCCTTATTTATCAAACTAAGATGAACCTATCTACCTTAAAACTGAATTTATGCAGGCATCAATTCTTTTTTTTTTTTTAAGTAATCAATCGAAGTATTTCTCAAAAAATCTCTTCGACTTCTATGTATGATTCATTGCAAAGAGAATAAATTAAAACAAAATATAAATTTCTTATACTCGTAAGACCAAACAAACATTTGCATTATTAATTAGTGCTCGGGAATTCTATTTAAACTGCATCTGTTTACCAGAGGAGAGATTGTAATTGGATTTCCATATTACATTATTTCATTTCGATATATCTACACTTTGGGCCACACATACATAGTATACATCCTACCACAACCAGCAGGCATCCAGGAATGTTGTTTTCGATTGATCTGATAATTCCTGAAATGAATCGAACAGGAACTGAATTGAGATATACATTTTATTTGCTGCTTTTATTTACAAACGAAATAGTTTCTATATACAGGGTGTCCCTGAAGCAAAGGTTTAATTTAAAAAAAACAAATTGTTAAGAGCCAAAAATATCCACCCCATTTATCAAAATGGTTGATTGTTATCTCTTAATTCGTAAATCAACTAAAACGTTGATAAAAAATGTATTCATGAATTAAAGTAGCTTTTTTATAACTGAATTAACTGCTAACTGACGCGACGACGGTAAGTAGCAAATCTTAACAAAAATCTGAGTACTAAAATCAACAAGAACTCTGTTTTCCCCAAAGACAATTATTAAGTCTCCACTTACACTTTCTCACCTCATAGGTTAAGTAAGGTTAAGGTGGATCTGTCAAGCACGAATGCTTGACACACTTCAGACCATAAGTTGGACCAACAGATAATCTAGGAGGTCCTTACGAAGCTCGCGAGATAACTTTTGTCACCATTTACTATGTCAACATCTCCAAGAGATGAAGTTAACGTCGTTGGGATAGAGCAGGACATGTACAGAGAAGGTGAGGAACCGATTCTTCCTCTTCCTCATTCATACAGATTCTGCAGAAGTCATTTGAAAATACTCCAAGCCTCGTTGCGGGCTTGCCTATTAAACAGTGTCAGACAATAACACCTATTTCGGAGCCGATGAGCGCTTCAGATCCAGCTTTGGCCATATCTGGTATTGGTCCACTTTTGGCGAGTTCGTCAGCATTACAATTTCCCTATGGCTCGGCACCCAGCAGAGGTGAATATCAAACTGCTGTGCCATCTCAATGAGAGATGATCGACAGTTAACTGAGTTGGTAGAGACAGAGTCCAGGGATTTTTTGGCGGCTTGGCTTTCTGAGAAGATGCGGATATTTGTGTTAGATATCACGTTTTTTTTAAGCCAAGACAATTCTTCTTTTACCGCCAAAATTTCTGCCTGGAACACGCTACAGTGAAGGAGAGACTTAAATTCAACACACCACCACCAACCCCGTCATCAGTTTTTGTTTCGTCAGTTTAGAAATTGATTGATTAATCTTCTAGGAATGCCAAATCCTCTTATATAGATCTTGAAGGTATGGTATATTAAATGCTACTTGGAAGTGTTCCGTATGATGAAGTGACCAATATCAGTATTAGTCCACTGTGAGGAAGCTTTAAGGCGAATGACAGTGTTTGAAGCCGTTTCTTTAGCAAATATATGCTAGATGGATTATAATAATTAATGCAGCAGAAGGGGTTGTACGATGTACTCCACCCATACAACTGGAGGCTTAAGGCCCCGACCCATAGAACACGTCGATTGCTATGCGGCGACGGATCCGTTGACGTTGACGGAAGAAACTGATAAGAGTGACCCAATTAATACGTTTTTTCGTTTGTCTTTTTATATATTTCCTTGTGTTTGTGGTTGTTTATTTTCTCTATTTTGTGTGAAGTTACGCCCATTGCGGTGAATGGAAGTGATTGTAAAAACAACTCAATTTCATTTTTAGTATGATATTTTGTGCGCTTTTAAAATAATTTGTAGCCTGGCATTTTGGCTTCATATTAACTACCTTAATATTGATAATCCAATATTTAATACCAAAGTTATAAGTTTTAAGTGTCCTCATATCGATTGTTTTTCGGATTTTGCACCAAACCAGCCATTCTCCACTGATGCTCGTCGATGAACAAAACAACTACAACTACCCTCCTTCTATTGACAACTGATGTCAATCGGATCTGCCGGACAGAAAAGTTAAAAGTGCAGCTACTTTTTGAGTTGCGTTCGGCGCATGCGTTGCTTACGTACTTCTCATAAGTACGTGTGTATTTAATCAAGAAGTGATAGACATAGACATGCCAAATATAACAGTTTTGGTTTATGAAAGTACTGTTTATGCAGCCCCGCAGGGCCAGAGCCCTCCGCCGGTGGGTATACTTCAGGCATGTATAGTTTTTTTTTTTTTTGAAGTTGCGCGAAGAGCGTTAAGGCACGCTCTCTTTTAATGGTGAAAAACTGCTATAACTGTTATAAATTGGCATTTCTCGTCCATTTAAGTAAGCTGTCAGTTGTATACGTTGACGCAATGCCTGCGACGGATTCTATGGGTTGGCCTCTTAAGATAAGGCCCAAATATTTGGCTTTGTCTGAGAATTTAATTGGAATACCTTTGATAGAGAGAGGGTCTATTTGGGGGATTTTGTATTTCCTTGAGAAGAGGACAAGATCTGTCTTATGAGGGTTAACGCCCAGTCCACAGCGATCTGCTTTTCCTTGTATAGGTCTATAAATGTCTGTTTTTTGTTTTTCATAAATATCTGTTTTGTTTGTTTGTTTGTTTTTGTTCTCACGAGTAGCGAAAAAAGGTAGGTCCATCTGTATACAGAGATTCACAGATACCAATAAGGCTGGTTAATCTAGAGGTGACTAGGTTTATCCCGATATTCCGTAAGTGACTGAGCTATTTTTTAAATTGGGCCCTCAGCTAGGCTGATCATCGGCACGGGTCGTGTAACACCACTCATCCAACCCAATGCAGAGAGATTGAGGAGAGGAAGAGGGTGGGATAAGAGAAGGAGCGTTAGGAAGAGTGGAGAGGGAAGGAAAGTTACGTTGGACATAACGCTGTCATACCGATTATGCGATTATTGAGGGGTTAAAGTTGGACATCGTCATTGCCGTGCCGCTGTGGAAGGGGTGTGAGAACCCCCGGACAGCTTCTTCACCATACCGATTTGAGAAGGGGTAACTTCGGACAGCGTCATCGTCGTGCCATCGTGGAAGGAGAGGCAGGAACGTCGGACAGTTCATCGGCATGCCAACTAGAAAAGGGATAACATCGGACAGCGTCATAGCCGTACTGTTGAGGGGAGGAGCGGAAGAGGGGGGATGGGTTGAGGAGCGCCCTTTGGTTTCAGGACTTATATGGATAATTATTCTCGAGAATCTTTGACCATACTCAGCTTCTACAACCCGACAAGTTCGACGCCCGGGTAGAAGTTATCACTTCATTTGGGGTTATAAATATGTACCTAGTTTTGTCGCAAAAACAAAAACAGGTATTTTAACTAAATTTCACGCTTACACTGAGGGAAAAAATGCATTCTAAAATTGAATACCATCGTTTCTGATTTAAAGTTGAGCAAAATACAGTGAAGCATATTCAATTTCACTTTGATTAAAAAAGTCATTATTCAATGGTATGAAACGGAAAATATTCGTGTTTATTTAAAATCTTTATTTTCATTCGAAGAATATACATATACATATATATAACACATTTTTTTTTAAATTCATTGGAATAGATAAAAGTTTATTTCCATGTCGTACTCGTACTCATCTTCATCGTCCTCACAATTACTGAATATTCACTTGAAATGCGGTTGTTTTTGTGGTGCTTGTCTCTGTATCGATTAAACGATTTCAACGCAACATTGACAGCCATTTCGTGATGAATGATCTCGGATTCCAATTTTCCATGTTCGGTAAATTGAAATAGATATATATAAGTACTTGGTCTCAGTTTTGATGCACACATTTGGTCTTATGTTAGTTTTCAAGAGGTGCAAACCAGCTCACGTGTTCAAATTGTTATCAACTCTTTAAAATGACAGTATCGTTCAGGTTCATCCAGATATTGAACAATTTTTTTGAGAGCAAATTTGGCCACGATTTTGTTCTGGCAAAAAACATTATACTGGAGATAAAGCGCTGCCAAATCTACACCTGCTGCAATTAATTTATGCAATTTTTCAACAAGTGAGGGGTCATCGTGAAATTTTAAGAAAGCTTCAATAGCTGACAAAAATTCTTCGCTTTCACCTTGAAATCGTTGTTGTAAAGACACGACTAGTTTATCGCTATTGTGGCCGTATTTCCTTATTCAACTCGATATTATGCAGGAACTTGTTATCGTCGTAATCAGAATGTTACTATTTAACTTAATAACGAAAACGGATTGAATTGGCAGTCCCTTTCAATTTTCTAGAAATATCGGGTTTTTTCAATAAGAGCTCTACAAAAGTTTTCTTAAATAAAACAAAAACCGTTTTGGATATCAATGAAATTCTTTATTCCTGTAAAAGTACGTTCAATGCCATTATGTATGGAACTCGATTTGTTTTGCATGGCTACCACGGGCAAGCTTGCAGAAGTCCAGACGCTGAACCCAATTTTCGACGGTTTTCAAGCATAAATCGTCCGATACTGCTGCAATTTCACGTTCGATATTCGTACGAAGTTCATCAATCGTCGCTGGCTTCTTGGCATAGACCATAGACTTGACGTAGCCCCACAGGAAATAGTCTAACGGCGTCAAATCGCACGACCGAGGCGGCCGAGCGACTGGACCATTTCGTGAGATAACACGTTCTCCAAACTTGGTTTCCAATAAATTGATTGTCACATTCGCTATGTGGCTTGTGGCGCACCGTCCTGTTGGAACCACATGTCCTCCAAGTCCATATCATCCAATTGGGGCCAAAAATATTCGGTTATCATTGAATGGTAGCGATCCCCATTCACAGTAACGTGCCGGTCGTGATCATCAAGGAAGAAGTACGGCCCAATGACGCCGCCGGCCCATAAACCACACCAAACCGTAATTTTTTCGGGATGCAATGATGACTCATGGAGTACGTGTGGATTGCTGCCTGACCAATACCGCATATTTTGTTTATTGACGAAGCCATGCGGCCAGAAATGAGCCTCATCACTGAAGATGATTTTTCGATGAAAATCCGAATCATTTTTAAGTTGTTGCTCAGCCCAATTCACGAACATAGGACGCTTCTGGTGGTCAAGCGGCTTCAGTTCTTGCGTCAATTTAATCTTGTAAGGATGTAGGTCAAGATCTTTTCGCAAAATTCGCCACAACGACGTCACAGAGATGCGAGAGACACATTTGGGCTTTCTGCAACTGAAGCCTCAGCGGCAGCAATATTCTCTATACACTACGGGCACTTCTTTGTCTCACTGGCACGGAAACATTTTGTACTGTGCCTGTGGATTCAAATTTTGCCACTAGACGCTCAATTGTTGATCTGCTAGGACGATTATGACGACCATAAATTGAACGTAGCGCTCTAAACGTTGAGGCCACTGACTCCGAATTTCGGTAGTAAATTTTAATAACTTCAACTCGTTGTTGGCTCGTATATCTATACATCATAAAATGGCAAACCTTACCAAATAGAAATGTCAAAAGAACGGCAAAAAATATGGCGTCGTTTGCTGTCCCTGTTGCTCTACTTTTGTAGCGTCCCTCTTGAAAAACCCTTTATAATAACATTTTCACAACAACAGACATATGTGTTAGGGTTAATGAACCTGCCTGAAGTTTTTTTTTTTAAATCTTTGGAAAATTAATAAAATATCACAATATAGCAATACTTTTTTAATTTTCAATATTAGTCAGAAAAGAATAATATCCTCTTGACTGCGCATCAGTATTTCTTTGAAAATACAATGCAAAATGGCTCGCCAATATTATTATTTCATCAGAGTATTGGTAATGCAAAAAATATATAACTAAGAGCTTATTATATAGGGTGCAGTGCAAAATAGTAATTACCAGAAAATTGATTTAGAGTTACCATTTTCAAATAGTAATTACCAGAAAACATAACAATTACCACTTAAAACAGTCCCTGCCACACATATTATGAAATACGTCGATCATGATTATACAATATACATATATAAATATTCGTGCATTATTTGTATCTCACACAAACTCAAACAAACAACAAGCTGGCCATTTGGAGTCAGTAGCCGTGTGAATTTAAATTAAAGCTGAAATAGTTTTTTTCAAAGATGTTTATAGTTGAATCGAAGTTGCCAAAAATTGTTTTAAAGATAGATGCATTTGATTCAACGATGATTACACTTCAAATCGAGAAAAAAACGTATTCAGATGAAATTCATTTTAAAGTATGGAGACACTTTGAATTGAAGTCATACCACTGTGATTCAAAAAATTTCGGCGTTGGCGCCAAACAGTTCCGAAACATTTTTGAATAAGAATTGCTAGATACACTTCGATTTTACATTGGTTTTTCCTTCAGTGAATCTACCTACTTCGGTGAAGTAGCTAATTAACATCAACTATATATCCAACTTGTTTTATTGATAAGATTTGGCACTTAACCGACTGATTAAAGATAATTCATGTTTGTTTTGAATTTATTAATTGTGGTGATATTGTAAATTGGGTAGTTTTAAACATTTTAAAAAATCAGGCTTATTCGTACAATTATATTTTTAAAGCATAATTTTACTTGCTCTTTAGAACTATTGAGGGCAACTATTGGTTTCGTGTAAAAACAAATGTCGAGGTTGTAATCAAAAATAACACTACAATGGTCAATAATTCGGAAAAAGTGGGTTACGTAATACCGTTTTTTTGTCCTTGCGTCCGTCCGTCCGTCCGTCCGTCCGTCCACTATAATTACAGTTAGAGCCTAAACGAGTGAACAGGAGGATTGATTAGACTTCAATTGAAGTAAGCATTTTTATGTCCTTGTCTATAGGGGAATTTCGAATTTTTGTTTTCGCTTATCCATAACAATTTTGGTTTTTCAAATTTTCTCAAAAATGGCTTCAACGATTTTGATTAAACTTTGTAATTGTAATGACCAATGTAATTGTAAAAAACACTGCGTTTCAGGTTATTGGAATAAAATTCACATAATGGATAATTTTGATAATCTTAAAATAATACAAAGAGTAGGTATTGAATTTAAGAAATTTAAAACAAAAATCTATTTTAAGGAAAAACAAAGATTACACAAAAAACAATTAGTTTATTTCTTTTAATTTTTTAATATTTTCTCTTTAAATATTTCATGATATTATTAACCATCTTCAATCTTTGCCTAGATTACAGTTGTCTGCCACAAGATGCAAGTCGTGCATATTTTTTTTGAATTAATTGTAGAACACCCTTTATGTTGAAATTTGTTAAAATCGTTATATATATCGTTTAACCTTTATCTACGTTTATTTTTATTTGCTCAAAATAACATACAAAAAAACAGTTATGAAATTCAATATTTGCATTGTTCTTGGCAGCAAAATTAATATTTTTTTCAATCTTCAACCAGACATTTTTGGTTGTTAAAAAATATTCATAGGTTGATAAAATAAATACAACATAAATGTTATGTATGTGTGTTCCCACATGAATTTCATACGTATGGTATGAGTATATGATTGAAACAAACATAAATGATTGTTTGCAAATATAAAACGGTCGTGTGCCTTTAGCATTCATTTCAATTGCATATAAAATTGACTTCCGCACATGTCCGCAATAAAAAAAAAAAATACATATTCAATCCTTTTTCGAAAGTAACTTCATAGATTTCTATGCGAAAATAAAAACCATTTCATAACATATTCAAGGACGAGTTACTCTCACAATAAAATTTCGGGTCAAGTACCATTTAGAGAAAAAGGGTCAATATAAGTATAAACAATCTGTTTATACAGAATACTGTATAACATAACCTAGTGTAGCAGCATCAGGGGTTAATGCCTCTTGAAATTTAGCCATTTGAAGTTTAAACACATCTAACAGAGTTGATGAAAGGAAAAGGAAGTTCATATAACTCAGTTGCGCGTTCTTGCTCTTGTGACCAACGATCATCTTAGGCGAACGTAAGATTAGATATCTCATTGCAGAAAAGCGGTCGGACTCAAGTTACGTATGCATCCTTTGACCCTAATCCATTGCACAACAAATTTGATGTTTATAGTAAGCCACTCGAGAACGAGACGGAACTAACGACGGCACTCACGTTTTATAGCACATTCTGATAGTTTAAACATTGGACATAATCTTCGATCACTACACATCGGACAGGACAACCAAAACCAAATCAACTTTGGATCAAGCGACCAACGATCAGTTTATAAGATACACCATCATAGGAGACAGTCAACTTTAGATTAAATACTTACTTGCGTTTTCGATGTAGGTTTTACGACAAAACCGATTCTTTTGCGAAAACCGGGTTTGGGTTTGGTGTGAAAAGGCTATAAGCCAATAAAAGTAGAAAGGAGTACAATCCCGAATTCCCGAATATCAGAATCGCTGATGCCAAAAAATCCCGAATACATTCGGGAGTGAATCCAGAATTTCAATACTTAGATATTACTATTTCAGTACCTTGGAAAAAAAATCAAAAAAATGTATTTCTCTTATTGCACCTTGAAGGAGATGTTTTAAAATTATTTTTGACAAGCAAAAAAAAAAAACTAAGACTTACCTATGTCTTAATGCATTTTTAATATTTAAAGTAACAATTACCAACCAATAACCAAACAAACAAACATAAACAATAAAAAAAAAGTACTTTTAGGTCGAGTTTTCAGAGTTAGATTAAAGTAAAACCCAAGTTAACTCATCAGATTTGGTGAGTTAACTCAGGATTTACTGAACGGATGCTTTTGATGTTTTTCCACCGAGTTTGTTTAGTCGTTCCGTATGCATTCTCCATTAAAAAACTGCTACCTCAGTTAACTGTGGGTGAATTTAGGCCAGGCGCGCACATGCAACTAAACAGTTTGGTTTCGATTTTGAGCACTCGGGATTAGGGATTATATGAAAGTCGGCCGGTTTATGTGCGCGGACTCTCATATAATCCCATAGTGCTCAAAATCGCAACCAAACTGTTTAGTTGCATGTGCGCGCCTGGCCTTAGCTTACTCTGGTTTAACTCACAACTAAAATACTGGGCCTGAGAAGGCAAAAATCCCGAATGGCTTTGTACTTTTTTTGATTAAAAAAAGCACGCGGGATTTCGGTATTACCGATTTTGGCATTCTGGAATTTTGCTTTTCCTATTTCTAACACTACCCTGTAAAGTCCGTCCGACCTCTGATAGATTCTTAAAACCCTCTACCTCTACTGCATAAGAATCCAAATACGGATTTTCACTTTTATCTCCTTTTTGTCTCCGTATTATCCCAAAAAAAAAAATAAAAGATCTTTATACGCAACAAAATTCTCTTGTATGCATTTGTGAGAACACATAGCGGTATTTTTTACGACAAAAAACAAGGAATATATTCCTGCTTGTAGGCCAGGTGGTTTGCTTGTTGTCTTTGAAAACGAAAGTGTAAAAAATGTTCTGATCGGTCCTGCTTACAGCATAATTAAAACAACTAGAGACGCCATTGGACCTTTTTAAATAATTTCTCACTAATGATTTGTTGGAAGAATCGACTGAAAAAGGTCTCCAAGATGACATAAATAAGCCAGTAAATATCACAAGGAACGAAATGGAACAATTCGTCGGGATGGTGGTAATCATGTCTTGTTGTTAACTTCCATCGTCCAGACATTACTGGAATAAGACGGTAGGACAATAAATGATATATGAAACAATGGCGTGCAATAGGTGGGAAATGATCAAAACGTCAGGTCATTTCAACGACAATATTATAACTTCAGACTATTGGGAACAGAAGGACATGACAAACTCTTCAAAGTAAGACCACTTTTGAAGAAAATAAGGGAACGTTTGCCATTGATTTCAAGAGAAGAGTTCCTCGCCGTAGACGAACAAATTATTCCGAAGAAATGCCGCCATGACGCTATAAGAATCAAGAACCAAAAACTAAGTGGAATTTCGGGATTTAGTTACGATTTCTATTTATTTTCCGGGCGATAAAGCAAATAGTATCGGAGCACCAGATTGTCATAATCTTACGTCAACACTTCATAAAAATGTAAATCTCAAGATTTTCTTCGACAACTGGAATAATAGTCCAACTTTGAAGGTATATTTGTTCAAAAATGGACTTTTGCCACTAGGTGCTGTAAAACTCCAGAATTCCGAAGGAACAATTGATGAAGCAAGGACGTGGAAGCATGATCGAAAAAGTGGCAACTATCGATGGAGTTAAGTTGTATTTGGTGTCCTGGACCCATGTTCTGTAACTCTCGCATGGTTAAAAGCAGTCGAGAAACGATGAAAATTGAAACAAATCATATGAGTTTTGTTCCATTTTCCATCGTTTCTCGACTGATTTTATCGATGCGAGAGTTACAGAACATGGGTCCTGGTTTGACACCAAAATAGTAACTTGAATATCAACAAATGTTGGAATGAATCCAGTTATGAGTAAGAGCCGTTACTCCCGAAAGAATAAAGAGTATACAATTATTCCTACTCCACAAGCTGTCAATGTTGAGGTCTACGACAAAAATATATGTGGGTGGTATCAACTTATAATAATATTGCATACAATTACGAATACGATCCAAGAAATGCAATAAGCGAATATTTTGTTCACATGATTCATCTGTGTTTTGATTTTAAACTATTAATTGCGAATATTTTGCGATGCTTTTTTATTTATTTTCCAGCTGAGGTAGGTCAGCGGGTCCAAGGTTTGTACCGAAGAAGCAGTTCGATATACATAACAATTTTTTTATCAGTTTTACTTAGAGCTAGAATAACAATTTATTTTCGTATAAATCTTGCAATCGTTTAAGACTTAAATAAATAACATGGTTATTCATATACGGCTACAGATGGCGGGATAAATTCCCTAGCCTAAACCGGAGTAAAGGCGCCAACGGAGTCAGACGTCGGGATAAATACCCTATCCTAAACTGAAGTGAAGGCGCGGTGCTATGATAGCCACCAAGCGATTCTAAGGCAAAAACGTGAATTGGGATTAGATCCCTAGCCTTATCGGAATGGAGGGCTGAGTTTGTCGATTTGGGATTAATCCCTAGCCTCGACAAGAAGATGAGGCAAAGTAAGTAGGGGAAACAGGGATTTACGACTAAAGCCAAAAACTAAGTAGAAACTTCTAACTGGTGTACTACACAGCTACACACTCAGCAGCTTGCTTCTTGGTGCTCACTATGATACTATGAATCAAAATATTGATGAAATAGAAGCACGCAGAATAATTTTCCTCATTTAAAGTGGCAATCCCACTCCCACCCTTGCTTATGGTTTCAGCGGTAACAAGGATTTGTGAAGCGAGAAACGAAAAAAAAAAACACTTCCCATTAATACTATGTAAGCAATAATTGTTGTGCTGTCGTGTAATGTTGGTTGCTTGGCAGCAGAACCTCGTCATCAGGGTTCGTACTTCACTTCAATCGAAGTAGATTTACTTCGGTTTTGAGAAGGAAATAAAATCTACTTCCCCAACTTTTCAAAATCTACTTTTATTTTTTTCCAATTGAAAACATCCTCCATCATTAAATAAAAAGACAGCACTAATTACCATGAACTACATCGTGTAAGTAAGAGACAGCACTGTTCCAATAAACTCCAAATGTCAAATTCAAGGTTCGCATTTGAAGACGATAAACTTAATTTAATATAGTTTTTAAGCCCAAAACAAAGTCAAGAAGGGTATTTATTATTTAACTTCAATTTAAAAACTGGTCGAGGTAGTTCTTGTTGTGACCACCCTTAAAATGATATACACAGCACGAGAGATACCGGTTTGGCAAACATTGGTTTTGAATGTTTGAAGATCACAATGGGAGGGGAAAATTGGGCTGGGTAGAGCAGTGCGACTAAGGAAAGAATCTCTGTACTTAACAGTACGTCCGAAGTAGGGCTCAAGGGTAAACTGATGGGCATTCCTAAAAGCGCAAGTATTACGGTTGAATTGTTTAAGGGGAGGAATGCAACTGGCTATTTCACTAGAACACTGTTTTTAGAAATAACGGTAAAATAATGATAGACATGAAACATTGCGACCGTGCTCAAGAGATGTAAATGTAAACTTACGATACAAGTAGACTTTGATCTATTTGCCTAAATGTTGGTACCTACTATATAATGAAAACTACAAATAATATGAAAGACCTTGTGTTCAAAAATTTGTCAGATTATAAATGTTGAGAAGCGCAGCAGTTGAGAAAAAGATTTCTGAAATGAATTTAATAAAAATTTAGTAGAAAAATTTAGAAGAAACTGATTTTTTTTTATTTCTAAATCTACTTCGGAAATTTTGGATTTACTTCGTCTTTTTCCACATTTGCTTCGAATTATGGAATCCAAAGTCCGAACCCTGCTCGTCACCCCACTCGGGTGGGCGCCTTGAAATATGTGAAGTTTTGTATTTGTATTCTTCCGTGGCGTTGATGTTGAGAGTAAGTGATAAGGCGCCGACACAATAAAGTGTAGCTTCGCTACAATTTATGTAAAGCTGAAAAGCAACCTTTAAAAAGACGTGAACGACCCTGTAATAGATCTAGACTTGGATCTCCTGCGACTTCAAGACACTCTATCAGCAATTTTGAAATAATTACCCGATCAGCAAGCGAAACGCAGTCAACACCAAAGACCAAAATTGGCCTGACGTCTTGAAGATTTTTGTATCATTCTTTGAGAAGCTCTTAATGTTAAGAAAATCTACAGAATTAGAAAACAATTTTAAAATGTACTTTTTTCATTCTTATTAAAATCTTAAAATTAATTTTTTTTATGAATGTTATAGACTTGCCCTAATAGTATTTAAATCTTAAATCAAAAGACAACAAACTAAAAGGTTCACTTTGATTTAAATTCTTTGTTTGAGTATTGTAGCTCAAAGCCTTAGCCTAAATAAACAACTACGAATTAAATCTGTATACTTTGCTTAGACATATTCATTTACATTAAAGCCTTCGTTCGATGACCTTTTTATCCCTGCAAATCAGCAGAGGACATCAGGATTGCTTATCAAATAGATTCTGATAATGGGAATAGCATTCAATTGAAGTACCTATTTCAATTTTCACATCCCAACTTGATATTTCTTTGGGAGGAATGGGATGTGGAATATGGATGTTCCGGACTTTTGGTAGTATTTTTGTGTAAATACAATATTTTATGGGTCAAACCAATGGGTCTCGGCTAATTGAGAGGTTTAATATTCGTGACATATAAGTTCTGTTACAAGTAAAGGGTGATTTTTAAGCTAGTTTGGTTTTGGCAACACTGGTTTTGACAGCTGACGTGTGTTTAGTACCTTGTGTCACTGTCAAACAGCTTCAGTTTGGTTTGCAATTTAACCATGGATCGTCTTACAAATGAACAACGCTTGCAAATTATTGAATTTTACTATCAAAATTCGTGCTCGGTTCGAAATGTTCATCGCGCGCTGCTTGTGTTCAGCGATGAGGCTCATTTTTGGTTGAATGGGTACGTAAATAAGCAAAATTGCCGCATTTGGAGTGAAGATCAGCCAGAAGCATTGCAACAGCTACCAATGCATCCCGAAAAAGCCACTGTTTGGTGCGGTTTATGGGCCGGCGGCATTATTGGGCCATATTTCTTCAAAGATGATGCGAATCGCAGCGTTACTGTCAATGGTGAACGCTACCGAGCGATGATAACAAACTTTTTTTTGCCCGAAATGGAAGTTCTTGACTTGCATGATATGTGGTTTCAACAAGACGGTGCCACATGCCACACAGCACGCGAAACAATGGCGCAATTGCGAGGCGAGTTTGGTGAACAGTTAATTTCACGTTTCGGGCCGGTCAATTGGCCGCCTAGATCGTGCGATTTGACACCATTAGATTATTTTTTGTGGGGGTATGTCAAGGCTAATGTCTATAGGGACAAGCCCGCTTCGATTGACGCACTGGAAGCCAACATCCATGCATTCATTCGTGAGATACCGGCCGATATGTGTGAAAGAGTATGCCAAAATTGAACTCAGCGGATGGGCTACCTGAGACGCAGCCGCGGTCAACATTTGCATGAAATTATCTTTAAACATTAAATTGCAAGGTTCAAACTATCGATTCAAATAAATATTTCATTCATTTTTTCGAATTTTGTGTGTTTTTTTTTTTTTTTAAAGTTCTAAACCTCTTAAAAAATCACCCATTATGAATACTAGACGGTCAGGTAAACCGAATGCATTTGTTTTTAAAGCTCTATAACCTCTAGGCATCTGTCGTATGCTCCTGTTGCGCACAGTAAAACGGTTCAGGGAAACCTTCTCAACGGAAGATAAAACTCGATCAGAAAGACGTTAGTAAAAATGAAGGCGACTCATGGTGGGAATTTTGTTTTGATAGGTGTAGGTAGTCGGAGTGGTAGGGTTCGTATCAGTGTTTTGAAGTGAAATGTGAAATCTAATTGATGACAACAACAACAACAACGAGATAGAAGCAATGGCGCAAATTTTTAAACAGTCCTCGTTTAAGGAATAAAACCGACTCTAGTAAACGCAGTCGTTTAGTTGCAAGCCCTTGTCTGACCTTTTCTTAATTTTAAACACTTTAAACAACTCTTCTAACTAATGAAGGTTTTTAGCGCATTTGTAAGTTTTTTTTTATGATTTGTGGTAGAGCCTTCGACTGCAGATCGGGGTGTCCCCTTTGAAAATTAAATTTGTTTGTAATTTTTTTTCTTTTTTTAACTCCCCTATAGCTATTTTACCTTTCTAGCTAAGATGACGGGCGATTTTGTGAGCAGAAAATGATTTTCCGCGATATGGTAGTCCAACACTATGTACCACATTTTTTTTTTTTTTTTTTTGTTGAGGCGGTCCACCGAATACAAGTTTGTACTGTATATTGTTTGGTGTCGTAGTTTATTGAATCGGGGGTGTAGATGGTGTTGTTCTGTGGTGGTAATGGTTGTTGGGTGCATGCACCACAAACTAAAGCTAAGACAGTTTTCGTGATTGTTAAAATGACATGCTTAAAATCTTCATCAAACATTTTTCTTTAGATTTTTGTTATGAAATTACAAACGTTGAATTGATAAAGCATACTTTAAAAAAGATAGAGAAGCATTTTGCTGCTTTTAAAGTTAGACGAGTGCTTTAGCGTTTAAGTATACTTTATATCGTTTAAAATTATCAAAGCGTCGACTCTCATTCTAAAACTCATTTTTAGAGTCGGCGTCGAATTTAAAAATGATTTAGTGCAGGTTTTCAATGTTTAAAATTTTACGCAAATGAATTTATGATAGAACAACGAGAATCTTTATATTAGAATTATAAATTACAGTAAACTCCCACTAAACGGACACCCCTCTTATGTGGACGATTGGCTTAAGCGGACAATATGTGGTGCCATGGTTACCCGGTATGATTTGTTCGGAATTTGTGTCCTCTGAAGTGGACAATTCTATTAAGCGGACATGGACACTATTTTCACACTCACTTGGTAAAAATATTGTCTGAAATTGACAGTTAGAGTAATTCACATGACAATCATTTTATTTTCTCTACACGGTTGTTTTTTCGCATCTGTCTGTTGATGGAAACAGGCCTGGGGGGGGGGGAATCATGGGAAAAATCCCTTTTCTTTAAATAATAAAAAAGATTTCTGGGATAAAATTGGTTATTATTTAACAAGGAATTTAATTTATTCAAAAAAATCCAAATGTGTAAATTGGCACTTAATGAATATATCTTCTTTTATGCTGTGAGAAATAAAAAGGGAAACAAGAAAAGATTTGTGGCACAAAAAGTGAATTTTCCGACTGTCTGAAGGGATTTTTCTTAAAAAATGTCCCCCAGCACTGGTTGGAAATATCATTCAGCCCTATCGTGAATTCCATCGTAATCGGAAACTTGTTAAGAATCCCGAAAAAAAAGTATCACAGAATCCATCGTATCGGCAAATCATAAAAATTGCCATTACGAACGGATTCTTCGATAGTTTTTTTTTTCGGGATTCGGAAACATTCCGATTACGATGGAATTCGTGATAGGGCTGATTGTACTATTGAATGTAGCTGCCAATCGGGTGACGACGCATGTACATACAATTGTACAGCAAAATTGCGACTGTGATTTGCGTCTTCCTTCTCTCATCAAGTAACAAATAATAGATCGATGCAATAGTCAACATCCAGGAGAAACTTTCTAATTAATTAATGACACCCACATATTATACAGGGCAATTCGCATACGCTGTGACAAAAAGCTAGAGGGTGAAGGTTGGGTTGAGACAAGAAAAAGTCGTATGGGAGGGTGTCTATACCCCCCGTTTAGCCAGGAGGCGCGATTTTCTAAAAAAAATCGACTTAAAACAGAAACAAAAATATTAAAAACAACAATTACACATACAATGCCATGATGCACGTTTTTATAAAGCCAGAAATCTTTTCTTTTATTGTGTTTCTAAATAAAGTTGTTTTAGAGAATAGTTTTTGAAAAATTAATTTTCAAACTCAAAATTTTGAAAAAAAAAAATTGAAAAATGTTTATTCAAACTAATTTTTTCGAAAATTGTACATAATTAAGTACTAATTTTGTTTTCCAAATTGTATGCGTTTATTAGTTTTTAGTTAACACCAAAACCTGGATGCTACAATCTCTTCTAGTTTTTTTTAGAAAATTTAAAATAACAGAAATAAAATTCCCTTAAGTTGACTCCAATCCGTTGCTTAAAAGTTGCTCTAAAGATCCTATTTCCACTACGTAGCTAGTAAATTGCCCCTCCTGGCCAAAAATTTTTTTGGTCAATAAAGAAGCTGTAGGCTTGCGGAAAGTGCCTTTTTTCAAAAGCTATTTACTTTTTTAAAAGACATTTACTGCTGAACCAAGGACCAAGCGTCGCGTTCCAACGCCAAAAAAAATTACAGTCATGATTCTGAAATTGCCATCTTTCCGCAGTGATCGCAAGAAACAAAAATATAACCTTCAAAAGTTCCAATTTTTTGCTCATAAAGCGTTAATTTGTAGGAATTTTCATTTTCATGATAGTCAGTGTGAAGTTTAGTTTACTGGCTGCGGACAAGAGGGAAATATTTGTTTTTTTTTGCGTAAACTATAATTCTGATGCTCTGTTTTTTGTATACTACAAAAGTTGTCTTAAGGCGTTTTCCACCATTTTGCTCGATACATACATATTCCTGGAACACATTGCGACCAGGAAACGGGCCGTGAGCGCGATGAGAACTCGTTATAGTTGTCAAACCAATTTCAAACAATGAAGACATACCTGGATATACACAATAAGGCGTTTCTCGTCGTCACATCAGGTCGAGAATTCGAAAAATTGAAAAAAGATGCCACGTGACGAGGGTTTTCATTTTTGCTAAATAATTTACAGATTTTTCAAAAAAGAAATTATCAAATGTATTTAACAAATAAAGTTTTTGATAAATCTAATATTTTGTAAGTTATATTTTTTATATGTTCTTGATTTTGTTTAATGATTTTTTGTGGTAATAACGCTCGCCGCATTGTGAATTGGAGAACGACTTTACAAAGGGAAAAAGTTGGCAGCGTTTGTTTTCACCCTGACGTCTCGTTTTCTCGCCGCATTGCGAAACAGGACACAGGCACAATTATTCTGATTGAATTTTATCGAATTTTGTCTTGAATATACTGTTTCAGATGTCTAATAAAGTCTCTGACTTTTTACACACGCTTTGTCCTTAAAATATCCCCATAAATAAATAAATAAAAAAGTCGGGTGCATTTAAAGTTGTTGTCAATGATTGTTCTGTAAGTAGCCCCGGAAATCGTTTCTGATATTTCATCCTCATTCTCGAAGAAATAGGTATGTGCCGATAAACTATTTCGGCTATAACACGAACACCGCACCAAACAGTGCATCAAGGTGGGTGTTACTGATGCTGGTGTGTTGCCCATGGATTTAAGGAGCCCCGCAATCTACAGTTCTGCTTGTTGACATAATCACTTAAATGGAAATGCGCTTCTTCCAACATCAAATCACTATTTAAAAAATCGATTTCTGTTGCAAATTGTGTAAATCCACTAGCGTATTGTAGTTGTTGGTTGTAGTCTTGCGGTAGCTGTGTTTGCACAATTTGAATTTTGTATGGGTTCACCTTAAAATCCAACTTTTAAACTCTCCTCAATGTTGTTCTGATGGAATCTCTCAATTGGCCGGAACGACGACGAATTGATACAGATGGATCATTTGCAACCCTCTGCCACACACCTTCCACGGTGTCAACTTTTCCAGGACGGTCCACAACTAGGGCTGTGTCAATCACACAACGATTCGATTTTTTTGGTCCGATCATCGAAAAGTATTGATTATTGGAATCATAAATTTTCGTTTCAATCGATCCCAATCTCAATCATTTAAATGAATATCGATTTTCGATATCAATCTCAATTGAATTATTAATATATATTATCGGAGAAAAGAAATGTGGGTCAGATTCGATTCGATCAAAATCGGTACAGTATTCGTTAAATTCGGAGATTGAATTTCATCGAAACCAAAATAAAAAATTGTCTGAGTGCCGGGTCTCATGGTTAATATATGTGTTAACATCAACGTTTGGTTTTACGTAATGTCACGGCCACCCCTCTAGCTCCAGTGGAAACCCGAAAATTTGCACTGTTCAGAATTTTAGTACGGTGGATCGAAAAACGAAGTACAGCAATGAGGTGGGAATTACCTCATGTCACCCGCTCTCTAGGTTCATTAGAACAACTTTTAATTTGACAGGTGTCGGAATGTCAAATAATTTCCGAGAATACTGGCTATGTAACGTGGTACATCGTAACGTTGCACAGAGGAAAATCCACGTTCCACACATAAAAAATCGAATCGGAACAGTATGAAATAATGAATTGAGTGGAATGAAAATGATCCATTCGATCATTTAAAAGATCGAATCATTTTGGTAATCGATTCTTGAACGATTTGATCATTTGAAATGAACGATTTACACAGCTCTATCGACCACTGATAATACCCAGTTCCTCAAATCGGCTGATCCAGACTCCTTATCATAAAGCCTGTGGGAGCAGCTGATCTTGAATTAAAATATTGGCGATAATTTCGCTGCGTCACGGCATAACAATTGATCATTGACAAGAATAGTATAATGCTTGTATCCATTATAAATTTCCATAAAATCATTCATTACCTTAAAAAAAAATTATTTGTGTTTAACATTGGTAGGTCTCATTTGTCCCATCCTGTATTTGCCGGATAACATTCGCAACCCAAAAAAAACGTTTCAACACTTATTTTCTTGTTGATATGTTGTTTTTGTTCAATATGTTCTATACTATATTCTTTAAGTCCCTATTAAAGCGTAATTTGGTTGGATGGTCATGGAAAAAAAAAATAGGAAGGCACCAGATGATGGATGATAATGTTCATTTCCTATGATAAAATACGTTATTTATTCCCAAAACGAAAACCATCTTCCGTTGAGCCCTAAGCTAGGTAAGGGGATAAAGTAGGTATATATTGTATAATAGGCGCATTAAATATCATTAAAGAAGCTTCTTAAAAACAAATTATTTGTATATTAGTATATATTTTGTATGAATATATTTTAGTGAGGTTTTATTGATTATTTTGATGGACTGAATACAATGAAATAATAATTGAGGTAGTTACTCAGAGCGCACAATAGGTTTTTTTTTTTGGATTCGATCAAAGTGTAAATCGATTAATAAAAGATAATAGAGTACAACACAAATACAAATGGGTTTCATCTATACGAAATCAACGGAAAATAACAAAGCGATTCAGTGATAAATAGTTAATTTTGTCAAGCTTTTATAATAGTATTCATGCAAAGCATTATGATTTTCAATAGAATTTCTTGAAATGTATTCCTTATTGTTTGTAGGCCCATTGCTATAAATAAATAATAAAAGAATTAAGGAAAATTAAGTAAGACCACCAAAACATAAAAGATATAGGTATTCATATCATAAAACTTGAATAGCATTTCCATTGAAATCTATTTACCTACATTAAATTGTATAAATGCCAACGGTTAGTATTTTTTTTCTTTTCAGACAATGAGACAACTGAGACAATCCTATCTTGAAAGCATCTGAGACGAGTCCAAGATATCGTCATTCTTTGACTGAAATTTACTAAAAGTCCTGTTGGCACCGGTTGTTTTAGTAGAAAAGATTACAAAAATTGCATTTTCAAAATAATCAAAACTATTGATTTAAAATATCTTTCACAAAACGCAAAAAAAAAAAAAACGGCAAGACCAAGAAAAGACTTATAAAGCCCGGTTTTTCAGTGGTGAGTTAAACCATATTCTTGAAAATGAATAACCTTACAACCCGCTAATTTAAAATTATCATACGCAAAATAAAAAATTGATTTTTTTGATGAATGTAAAACAAAAATCGGTCTTCGACATTTTGATATCTTAATGTTTTTGTTTTTGGAATATTTTGAGAAACTAGCTTGTTGATTTTAATAAAACTTCCTCTATTTCAATTTGAATGGTTTGCAGAAAAAGAGTTGAAAAATAATCCTCAATTTTTTCAAAACAAAAACAAAATATGTACATACCTACTCGAATATGTATATTTTATTAAACTTCATTAACTACCGTTTTCAAAAACTTTTCTTCGTTCAGCAATTTTAATTCAATAATACAAATTCTATATAAAAGGTGTTTTTTTTTTTAGAGGTATAGAACTTTAAGTTGGCAACACTATTTTAACTGGCGGCCATTTTGTTAGCTGTCAAGTGATTTATTTTTAGTTTGGTTGGGCATTTCAACATGAATAGACTAACGCCTGAACAACGCTTCCAAATTGTGCCCAAATATGCCCAAAACAAGATTACCGTTGATCCCAATTTTTATAAACGAATTTTTTTCAGCGATGAAGCGATGGTGACCGCTATAGACCCATGAACATGATTACTGACTTTTTTTCGTGAACAACCATATGATATGCAGGAGCAACATGTCACACAGCTCATGCCACCATTGATTTATTGAAGGAAACGTTTTGTAACCGCATAGTTTAACGTTACGGACCTGTGAATTGGCCTCCAAGATCATGCTCATGCGATTTGACGCCGCTTGACCACATGGAGGACAACATTCGCCACGTTATTGCCGATATACAGCCACAAATGTTGGAAAAAGTCATCGAAAATTGGACCTTCAGATTAGACTACGTCCGAGCCAGCCGTTGAGGTCATATGCCATCAGAAATAATATTTGAATTATAATGCCAGAACATTATCACTTGAAGACGAAGAAGGGGTGGAACTTGCCCTCCCCGGGCATTTTATCAGTTCTTAATAGTGAATTTTGGCTAATTGGTCATTTTTTCGTCAAATTCCATAGGTTTGCTTCCTCTGACTCTGAACCTTGGTCTAATGAATTTCTAAGTTCTATCGTTTTGCCCCCCCCCCCCTGTTAGACAATGAAACTTGTTTACTAATCATAAAAATATACATATTTAATTTTTCATTTTATGTTGAAAAATTGTACACATGACTCTTTAACTCTAAACGTATAAGTCATTGTCATACGAACAAATATTAAAAAACTGAGTGGAGTAAGGAAGAAAAAGAACAAATTAAATCTAGTGATGAAAGATATAAACGAAGTGTCCAAGATCAGAATTGCTGTTGGGACGATTACAGAAATAATTCCTTTACTCCGGGACAGTTTTTTGCAATGAAAATTATATTCCCTGGATCTTCCTGTTCTGTGAAACAAGATGGACAGCAAAAAAACAAAATTCTACAGGTATTCAGGGAAGACAAAGTCGTTGTAATAACGGGTGATTTTTTAGCTGGTTTGGTTTTGGCAACACTGGTTTTGACAGCTGACGTGTGTTTAGTACCTTGTGTCACTGTCAAACAGCTTCAGTTTGGTTTGCAATTTAACCATGGATCGTCTTACAAATGAACAACGCTTGCAAATTATTGAATTTTACTATTAAAATTCGTGCTCGGTTCGAAATGTTCATCGCGCGCTGCTTCCATTTTATGATCGGCATTCTCGACCTTCTGAGCAGTCTATTCGGAAGATTGTGACCAAATTTCGCAGCAAATTTACTTTGTTGGACATTAAACCACCAGCACGTTTACGTACTGTGCGTAGTGAAGAAAATATTGCGGCCGTATCAGCTAGTGTGACAGAAGACCGCGAAATGTCGATTCGGCGCCGTTCCCAGCAGTTAGGCCTTTGTTACAGCACTACGTGGAAAATTTTGCGGAAGGATTTGGGCGTAAAGCCTTTTAAGATACAGCTGGTGCAAGAACTAAAGCCAGCTGACCTACCACAACGCCGAATTTTTGGTGAATGGGCTCTTGGAAAGCTGGCCGAGGATCCGCTTTTTTATCGAAAAATTGTGTTCAGCGATGAGGCTCATTTTTGGTTGAATGGGTACGTAAATAAGCAAAATTGCCGCATTTGGAGTGAAGATCAGCCAGAAGCATTGCAACAGCTACCAATGCATCCCGAAAAAGCCACTGTTTGGTGCGGTTTATGGGCCGGCGGCATTATTGGGCCATATTTCTTCAAAGATGATGCGAATCGCAGCGTTACTGTCAATGGTGAACGCTACCGAGCGATGATAACAAACTTTTTTTTGCCCGAAATGGAAGTTCTTGACTTGCATGATATGTGGTTTCAACAAGATGGTGCCACATGCCACACACAGCACGCAATTGCGAGGCGAGTTTGGTGAACAGTTAATTTCACGTTTCGGGCCGGACAATTGGCCGCCTAGATCGTGCGATTTGACACCATTAGATTATTTTTTGTGGTTGTATGTCAAGGCTAATGTCTATAGGGACAAGCCCGCTTCGATTGACGCACTGGAAGCCAACATCCATGCATTCATTCGTGAGATACCGGCCGATATGTGTGAAAGAGTATGCCAAAATTGGACTCAGCGGATGGGCTACCTGAGACGCAGCCGCGGTCAACATTTGCATGAAATTATCTTTAAACATTAAATTGCAAGGTTCAAACTATCGATTCAAATAAATATTTCATTCATTTTTTCGAATTTTTTGTGTTTTTTTTTTAAAAAAAAGTTCTAAACCTCTTAAAAAATCACCCATTAGAAGCACTGCAAAAACTAGGGGGAGAGGGAAACCGAGTTACAAATCAACGAGCCCTACAACTACAACTTTATTACTCGTGTTCGAATTTGACTTTTTTAGTCTGCTTGTCCACAATGGCTCTTTACTCGTCGGTACTTAAAGCAGTCAGTGGCAAATATTTTACAGGCATTTGGCCTTGAACACGCATTTTGAAGAAGATCGGAAGAATGATGAAAATTCTTTCAAAACGCTTTGAGAAATAAATGAAAAATGTTTGAGTGAATCAGGTATTGAATTGATCTACCCAAAAATTGTAAAGAAACAAATTCACCGATCCAATATTCCTTCGTCCTTAGCCGAAAATTATTTTAGAACATCAATTTTCGTTCCTTACTTGGATTTTCTGATAATGCCCCTTAAAGAGCGTTTTCAGAAGAAAATAAGTCCGCATATGCAATATTTCAGTTATCTCCTAAAAATTTGCATGGCATCGACTTATCCAATTTCAATTAGATTTTCTTTTGGATTTTTCTTCCGACTCCATCATGTCCACAATACTATGAATTTTGACCAAAGTTTATGTACCAATACATGTGATGTGTTGAAAAATGCGGAAGAATTTTATCGGTTTTTGCAGGAAGATCTATAGGACTTTCCATTCCCGCCACAATATGTACAGCAGAGCAATCTTTGAGTAGGTACATTAAGAAAGGTAAAAATTTGGCTAAGCTTAAAACGAACATTCACAAAAATCTAGTAAAAAAAGATACGGATTCGGAAAGAAAACTCCAATACTTGTTTTTAAGGAATAAAGATACAAAAAAATTTGTTTTACCTATGTCTTGTAATGAGCATTATTATAGTATTTATTAGTACCATACAAAATTTCATTTATTTCAAAGAAGGATTCAATTTACAATGATACCCCAAGTAACATCGTTGGAGCTAATAGAAGCAAAACTGTTCTTCTACAGCTCCTAGATGGTGAAATCTAAAGCTACAGCTCTGTTAGAGATTATTTCAAAGCTCCCTGCATTATATTTCAAAATAAAGTTCTACATTGGCAATTTTAGAACACTTTTAGCTCTATTAACTTTACAACGCTTCCAGATTTCAAAATATGCTCCTTAACACAGTTCATGAGATCTTGCAACGAGCAAACTCTAAACACCAGCATAGATAGAGGCATTGTAGAGCTGGTAACAACACATGCGCACAATACTAACGCATAATCTTTCAAAATGTCAAAAAATTGCATTAACAGAGCTACACTGAAAGCGGCTGTAGAGTTCAATTACTAATATTCTCACACAAAATGTGATGTCAAAAACATCCATCAATAGAGCTCCAATAATGCACATATAGAGCTGAATAAATACTTATCCTCATTCAAGAAAATTCTCCCAGTCAAATTATAGGGTGTTATAAACTAAAACAAAAATTATTTCAACTGGAGAACTTAAAACAGTGGAAAATAAATAAATTCCTTTCAATTTATAAGGGAAATCTTAAGATTCGAATTAAGCACGGAATTGACATTTTTTTTTTTTTTTAAATAACTATGCAGTTCCCTAAAAAAATTAAATCTACGACTTAGTCGAACAAGTACTTCCTTTAGTAATTTAAGGTGCTTATAAAACTTTATTCACTTCAATGGCAAGTAGGTACTCTTTGAATTTAAAATTATTTCTACAATTTAGAATTATGTTTTCTAGCTTTCAATTTTCAAAACACCCTATTTTCTACAAAGCCCTGAATGGAAAACTGTAACATTGCTTTCAAAGCGATATTGCAGCTCTATTAAAGAGACATATTGTCCATAATAAAAAACATGGCGACACAAATGAAAATCATTTGATTTATTTGTTTTCATTCATTTAAAAAACATTTAAATCCTTCACTTCAATATAAAACTTAATATTGATTGCAATGTAAACAAAGCATTTTATTTCGTGCTTCGATAAATTTATTTAACCAATTTTTACATTGTTCAATTAAATTTTTTTCACATTACACAGCTTAAAATACATAATTTGGAAGGCGCATTGTAATTTTGCGAAGTACCTCCAAAACATTTATGAAAAAACTAAGCGCGCACTTAAAATTCATACATACATACATTATTTCTCTAGGAATAAATAATAATTAGCTTGTTGACATCACAATAAATGAAGTTATCTCTTCCTACCATTACACACATGGACTTTGTTGTGCTACTTTTATATTTATTTATCATTTGGATCTCACAAACTAATACAAACAAAAATCTGTCAAAAGTGCTCCTTTTAGGATTTCATATGAATATATTAAAGAGCTTCAAAGCCACTCGTCACTGATAAAAAGCTGGTTACGAGCAAAAATGTGCTCTCAAACTCAATGAATTAGCTGTATGCAAGCCCTACACTTGCTCTAAGGGTGCATCTAGAGCTCTTTCTCAAATAATCAAGCTCTAATATTTGCTCTGGAAGCGCCATTAAAGCAATTAAGCAGCTAAAAATGTTTCTTGGGACATTAAGATTTAAATCTTTTAGAGTATCGATAATTAAGTAACAAAGTTTTAAATATTCAAAAAATATGAAACATAATTCCTAAGGCTAGAAAAAATCTAATAGTTACAGAAATATTATTTAGTTAGACTTTGAATTTGTGGCAAAAAACTAAGCGAAAAATTGGATATACGGAATAATTAAAAGTAAAATATGGCATAATTAATGATTTAATGAGGCACATTTTCATCGTGGGAATCAATAAGTCCGAAGAAGATCTCAAAGATCGTAATCCAAAATAGATATTTCTAATGGTATCTGAGATTGCTCTACAGCAAGTTAGATTATTATTTATTCTATATCCTAAGTATTTTACATCTTTCACATAGGCAATAACTTAATTATCAAGTTCAACCGTGGGAAAATCTAAAAAGTTAAGCTCATCTCTAGAGCATAACATGGCCACAGACTTAGCAGGATTAAGCTTCATACTGTTACTATTAGACCAAGAAAGAATATAGCTTAAGGCCTCATTTAACCTAGCTATACAATCCTCCATCAAACCAATTTTACTAAAAATGTAGAGGACAACATCATCAGCATACAAATGAACTTGATCGTTAATAAACAATGAAAATATAAGAGGACCCAAGACGGACCCCTGTGGTATTCCCAGATTTGTAATAACTGGGTTTGAAATGCCAGCCGCTGTTTTTATTAGCTGAACCCTGTGGACCAAGTAGTTACACAGTAGCTTAAGTGATGTGCTAGAGAAATTAAAGTTTCTCTTAAGTTTAGAAAGAAGGATAGAGTGATCAATACAATCGAATCTAAAAGCACAATGACACCAAAATAACCAGAATCAAGTGCAAAGCGAATATCTGACACAACTCTTATTGCTGCAGATTGACAACTGTGCATATTGCAAAAACCCATATTGCCACTTGGAAAGTAGTTCGTGTTCGTTAAGGTAGTCTTGGATTTGATCATGAATTATTTTTTCTAATAGCTTGCACGGATAGGATAAGATGCTTATGGGCCTGTACTCAGAAGGGATAGAGAGGTTTGACTATTTTGGAACTGGTATAAAACTAGCACTTTTCCACGCATCAGGAAATTCACCGCTATATATAAAATAGTTGAAAATATGAATTAAATAATTATATACAATGGGGAATACGAGCTTAAGAAACTTTGGCGATAAGTCATCAGGGCCAATCGCATTCGATTTTACCGATTTGACAGAGTTATACAGCTCGTAAGCACACATGCAATAAAATGAAAAAGAGTTAACACTCTCAGGCATAATAAATATATCTTGTGGAATACTTGAACTTCGGGACTCAACGGGCATTTACTTTTATTTTTGTCTTCTTTTACTCACAGTTCTTTCAGGTTAACCCAAAGTTTTAGAGCTAAGAGACGGGTTAAGTTTCTGTAGAAGGTATGCGCGCTTAGAGTTATGAATATAAGTATTTACTCTGTTACGAGCAAATACAAACTGTCTTTTATTGAACTCAGTAGGATTGTACTTATATCTCTTGAAGAAATCTCCCTTTCCCTCATCAGATACTTAATGTTGTTGTTAAACCAGGGACATCTTTTTTTACCTTAATTCCCTAGTAACTATCGTGACAAAGCTATCATATAGGTGAATTTCATTCCACTCCAAGCTAGGGAAATTCACCCTTAAATGTTCATAGTCAAAGTTACGGTACGACCTGAAACTCAATGTACGAGTGGGATTGCTTATGCCAACATCAAACTGAAAAGAGCAAAAAATGAAATCATGTATGAAGTCGGAAGTTGGTCTTATTTGATCATTTCCCAGAATTCTATGTCTAGAGCTAGTCTAAAACCAGTCTTATAAAGAGGGGTGTACTTCTGATTTGAAACAAGTCGGCCACCGACTATTGGCAACAGAAAGACCGAAAATATCACAGAAATGCTGTAATAAGCGCGTAGAGCTGTTGTTAATCAAAAAGTTGCAGTTAAAGTCACCTCCAATCAAGATATCACTGTTCCTCGGACACAGTCTCATCAAGTTATCCCTTACTTCACACAGATTTTCTTCTTTAAACATATGTGGTGGGCTATAAATAGCTACAAGTAAGCATTTTTCAACAGAATTCGTTACTTCGACACAAATGAAATCAATATTGGTTGCAGTAGATTTATAAACTGCAGAAGCTGATATATGTTCACGAACATACATACAAACACCACCGCCAACCCTATCCTGACGGTCACTCCTGTGCAAGTTGAACCCAGGTATGGCCACTAATGTATCAGAAATATTGGTATTTAACCACGACTCAGACACCATAACAACATCCAACTTAGATGTACTAATCATTTGATACAAAATAGTATATTCAGCCCTAATAGATACTTTCAGCATTCAAACAACAAAAACTAAGGCCCTCAAACGCACCACACAGCACATTTAGAGCGCATCTCACATTATCAGGATCTCTACCAATAACCATAGTTAATAAGATATCTAATGATAGCCATCACCACCAACAAAAAAATTGTGTGAGTGCCGGGACTCATGGTTAATATGTGTAAACATCAACGTGCGCGGATCCAAAACGGACTTGTTTTTGCTTGAAGGGGATCTTAAGATTTTTTTTCACTCAATGTACCCATTCTAGTATGCAGATCGTAACGTTGCACACCGTAACGTTGCACGACGTAAAGTTGCACACGAACGTTCACGTTTTTTTTTTCACTCTACCGCCAGCTTAGATGTTTACACATCAAAAAGAGGAACAAATTTGCACTACAACACCAAAATCAGAAAGCAATTCATAGGAGCAAGGAAAAGGAAAGATATTATGAAAATTAGATCTGTTTAAATGTAAGCTTATCAATAAAAGTTTAAAAAAATACATTTTCTCTTCATATACCTAATAAGTTTTATAATAAGAAATTCAATTTATAGAAACAAATTTACTCATAAATCATACGTTTAATCAGCAACATCAACGGCAGCATCAGGAACAGCATCGGCAACTCCATCAAGAACGGATGTACCAGCAGTAGCATCAAAAGACATCAGCAGAACCAACTGCAGCAGAGGGATCAACAACATCATAAGAACCAACGGCATCAGTTGTAGGAGTAAAATTATTATCCACCAAAGAGCGAAATACCTCAAAAGAATTCATGCCTGTGATATATATACAGCCTTATTATGAGTTTCACCCGAACAACATTCCACCCGGAAAATTTGACATTTCACTTTTCGCCTATTGTGAGTTTCCCCCGAAATTTCATGATAAAAAAATTCCCCTTATTGTTAACAGTCATTTCGGGCGGAATGTAATGTCATTTCACTTCTTTTTTGTAGGCGAACAAAATTTCGTTCGGGCGAAACTCACAATAGCTTTTAAAATTCCGGGCGAACAAACAATTTTAAGGCGAAACTCACAATAAGGCTGATAAGCTTTTTGTTTTTCTCATCCGTTTGTCTGACGTATACCCGCCCTCGTCGTAAGCACGGTGTGCAAAATCCCGTTCCGCCTGAGTTTATTAGCTTTACGAAATATTGCATGGTTAGTTTTTGTTAGGCTTTCGTACACACGTACAAACTTATTTCATACAAAACCAAGGTCTTGAAGTGAAACAGCTCTAGAGAGTGTTGTTTGTAAAATTTCGTTGCATTTGTTAACACATTAACCTTATTATGCGCGTCCGGTAGTTTGACAATGATCGCGCTGGTTGTTGATTTGTGTTTTGGCTTAGTGCGAATAGTGTGTATCGATTACAGAGCAAAACCGTTGGAAAATTCCTTCAAGGTTTTCATTTGCAAGGATTGGTATGCCATGAAGCACAAGATCCCCAGCGCCAGCAATATTATAGCGTGCAAGTGAGTCAATGTGAATTTTTACCATAGTGTTATCCTTTTCCAACATCTGAGCCTTTACCAAAGTGAGTTCTTCTTCGTTCGTGTCCAATCTGCTTTCTTGTCTCTCCAATGTGTCAACTCTGCTAGCAAAATTAAACAATGAGTGATTTAAAGAGCTGATTCTTACATTGAAAGTTTTTTCATGTGCTTGAATTTTTGCATTAAAATTAAGTTCCATGTTGTTTATCCGCGAAGATAATTTCTCGTGTCTCTCGCTTAGTGTATTTTCAAAAGTTTTAATTTTATTGATAAAATCGAGTTCGATGTTGTTAATTCTCAATGTAAGTGTTTCGCTCAGAGAATTGAGTCCGTCAGAGTTTTTGTAAGCGACTCAAATCGGGATTCGATTTTGTTCCATAGTTTAGTGGTAGCTGAAGCTGCAGGGGGGCAAGCATACGAGGGAGAAGAAAGCTTATCTGCCCACCTTAGCTTTCTTTGTTGCTCGTTTGATTTCGAAGCTGACATTTCAAGTTCACTCAAAGAAATTTGAAACAAAATCACAAATTTAAAATTGAATGTTTAAGTTGGAAAATTGATTGTGAAAGTACAAGTCGTAAGTAGATCAATAATTATTTAACTTTATTGCACTTTCTTTTTTTACTTTTAAGGAATGTATAACTAGAAAATAAATAACTTTTATAGAGCTTAATTTTAGCTACCTGCTTTTGCACATTCTCTGATGTTGAATCAAAATTTTATCAAAATATTTTGCAGTTGTTTCTCGCCTTGAGAGCAGAGGTGTGCTGGATATTTAGCTGGAGTCGGTTAATAAGGTTTGAGCAGTAATTATTGATACCTGTGTTAGGATGCTAATAGGTTTGTTCAGTGAGGCTGTTTGGAACAGTTTCGAACAGAAAAGTACAACTTTTTGCTGTTCAATGAGGAATTTTCTGTTCTAAACTGTTGTGGTTTGCTGTTCAATGAGGCTGTCTAGAACACTTTGGAACAGTTTCGAACAGAATTGTCTGTACTAGCTTCTTAGGTAGAACAACTTGGAACAGATTTCCTGTTGTGTATAGTACAACATCGCTGGTATTGCGGACGTTGGAAGTTGAGTGCGATGAGTTAGTTGCTAGTTTGGCAGCGGAATCGGCTGCTTCGTTACCTGGTATGCCCGTGTGTCCAGGAATCCAAGCTTTTCTAAATTTGTTGGGGTATTGCAATAGCTTGTTACGAATTGTGTTGATCGGAGTTATGTCGCAATTAAAGTTGAGGACTGTTTTGAGAGTTGCAAGACTGTTTGTAAAAATACAATACTTTCTAATGATTGTGGCCGACTCTGCTGTGAAAGATATGCTGTGTTCACTTAAAGTATGTGCCTTGTTGGTCAACAACTGCGAATGCAGAAGTTTTGTTTATTTTAGAACCGTCGTCGGTGTACAAAAACTTAAAGTTGTTTAAAGAGAGGTGGTGAGCTAACTCGTTGAAAAGCTATCTGAAGTTTGAGGGATCTAGTGAGGTCTTTTGGTATACTGCAAGAGATCTATCGATGCTTTTATTTTTAAGATTCCAAGGGGGAAATGGACCTGGTTTTGGATGTGTGATAGGGTGATTTTAGTTTATTTAAGTCGGTCTTTGATCACTTGCCAAATATTGGGAGCCCGTAATCTGTTTTTGACAGAATAATAGAACGTACTAGATTTAAGATTGTGTTCATATGCACACCACTTTTTTTGATGCAGAAGTATTTGATGATGTTCAGGCGAGATATGAGCGCGTTTTTTAGCTTTAGAATATGTGAAGATCAACGATATGTTTTACTGATCGTAAGGCTGAGGATAGTAAGTTCAGTGGTGCTTTCGAGATCGTATGAACCGAAGTTTTTACAACTGGTCTGCCGGCAGAAATGCAATTTATGACTCGTACCTATATAGAACACTTGTTTTGTGTACACAAAAATTGACTGCGATGATAGAGAAATCCAAAAAAGTAGTTTACTGCTTGAACAGAATGGATACGGAACTGCAACCGGAACTTAAACTAGAAACGCAATAGCTGCACAAACAAATTCAACCTTGCAGTTACATCCCAATGTTACTGCAATCGTAGCTAGAAGAGAACAGCAACCTTAAATTTTCGCGAACAGCGTTCTAAGTTATTAGCGACAAAAAACAATTGTCGATTTGTATCTGGAACAATTAAAGTTGATGAACTCGCTAAAAACGGAACTAAAATACCTGTTTATAAAGTTAGGACAGATATTGGGATATCCATCGCTATACATGTAAATTTAAGAAAAAGCAAGATGCTATAAAGATTACAAACCGATCTGGCCAACGCTTGACACGAAGCGTTCTAATGTCGTTTTCGTTTGGATTTCGGAACTGTTCCATTCCTATCGAAAATGGTAAATTTGGAGTAATAGGAGTGAAAAAGGAGTAGCTCCGAACGTCCACTCGAAAACGACATAAGTGATTGATATCTTTAAGCAGGTAGTATATTAGCTCCATAATAGGTGTCAAAGCCGCAACGCGATTTGACGTCTCCTCAAACGATTTCTGCAGAAGCTCTATTGAAGAGGAAACAATTCATAACCTACTCTGTACATGTCCTGATATATCCCAAAGACGTAGAATGCATTTAGGTAACTTCTACTACAACGATGACTGATCTCAGTGCTCTGGCAAACACTGATATCAGTTGTGTTACACCTTCACAAGGAGCACAAATGGTTATGCCAGTAGGAAAAAGATTTCCTACATTCATGTGGTATCACAACGGGCCGAAATTTGGTCTAAGTGTGTCGACTCTCCGTGGACAGCCATTTCTAACGAATCTCACCTCACCTCACCTCACCTCACCTCACCTCACCTCACCTCACCTCACCTCACCTCACCTCACCTCACCTCACCTCACCTAACCTATGGCGAACAAAATTTTAATGCACGAACTTGTTCTTATGTGCGATCACACTGTCCTTCTAAGTCTGAAACATTAGTTTTGTTTTATCCGCCTGTCAAAAACATATTTTAGTGAGTATACAAAAATGAGCAATTTAGCACTGGTGTTGCCTTTGATATAAACATACGCTTTTACCCACTTTCACCGTTCAAATGACAAAATTTTGAAAAAGAATATCTCTAAGGCCATTCCCTAAGAAAAACAAAACAACAACAAACAAAAAAAGAATTTCATTAATCGGATTCTTTTTATTTTTACCCCCTTTCACCCTACAAATATCAAAATAAAAAAAAAATAATATTCTTACAGACATTTACTAGGAGCAGCCTTTTAAATGCAGGTAGCATTTTTTCAATCAAATACGTCTTTTTCATTTTACCAAATTTCACCCTACAAAGCAAAATTTTGAAAAAAGAGGAGCCTAATGTTCATTGGCCATTGATCCAAGGAATCTTTTCACTAAATTTTGTGAAAATTATTTTAGTATCTAAGACGGTATAGTGAAACAAACAGACAACTACATTTTCAAATGTACAGAGTCATTCATTACGGGGTTTCAAGTTGTTATCGCTGGCATTTGACACCTGTCAAACTCATCTGTCATTTGAAGTGTCATAATATTAGTTGTTAGATTCCGAATAAAATTTTATGATAGGGTCTTAGTGGCAATAGAAGGTATTGAATCTAGCACCTAGTCTGGTGCCTTCGATGAAGCTTTTTCCAAATTTGGTGGATGAGTCAGAGTCCGAAAATCTAGATGAGAAATAGTGGCTATTGCTTAATCAACCTTCTGTGTCAAAGGACTTAATCTTTGAAGATTTTTACAGAAATTTATAACTTAAAAGTATATTAAAAAAATTACGTCTAATTTTTTTTGAAAAAAAAAAATAATATTTCCCGAAACCTCCAGACTTGTAAAACATTTTTAAATTAAACATTTCATATAAGAAAACAACTGCCAATTGAAAACTGTAAACACGAATGAGTGACATGCATGTGACAGATAATGAATGCGTCCGAAGGTTTATTCATTGAGTGCGTTCAAGACTGCATTATTTGTATGGAATTTGAGCTCTGTTTACATTTACCCACATTGATCCTTTTTTTAAAAAATGGTATCCTTTGGCGTCCGATGTTTTTTGACAATAGATAAAGTGCTCATTTGTACGTCAAAGTATTTCTGTCAATTATCTCAATAACAGCACGAAAAAAAACCTCACTTTCTAGTCCTACCCGCTGTACATTCTGACTCCAAATATCTCTTTATGATTTTTAATCCTTTTAATCTTTTAATTGAAAGCTTTAATATACAAAAGTTCCCAAACACACAAAACGTTTTCTCATTATTTTCTTCTTTTTTTCTTAAATACATATGATTTTTTTTATAATTATAGTTATAATTCGCCTTGTTTTTATTAAACAAAGGAAAGCCATATAACTCAAAATTATTTCTTAATGATAATTGATTGTCCTGAACGCGAAGTAATTAAATGCTGTTAATTGGTTTATTATTACCAAGGGTGTGATAATAACCGAGAGAGAGAGAGAGTTTAAGTATTAAAGCAGGAGAAAATGAAGAAGATAATAACTTTTTGTGTTGATGTATACGAGTATCTATGTATAAATATGACTGCGGCAGTGAGAGATTAAAGGATTTGTTGTTTAGTTGTTGTTATTATGCTTGTCAAAATGCTGTTAAAGTATCCCAACTATAATTAGCCATCATCATAGGTCATCAAATCAGTTGTTGATATCTTGTAAAGACCAAATTAGGTAGGCAATTTGAAAGCGTGATTTAGGAAAACTTTAAGTGTTCGTGAATAAGAGATGTTTCCAGAACTATAAACATTTAAACTTAACTTTTTTTTTCTGTAAACTGTAGTTCTCTTCTTAAATCATTAAATAGTTATCAACATAAAGGGTTTTCCAATAAGAGGTGTTATTTTGAATAGCCCGCTATTTCAGTAGCTGTCACTTTTAAAGCTGTCATTTTTTGACATTTAACAAGTAGAAACTACGCCATTAATAAAAATGGAACGATACACGCTTCAACAACGCATTAAAATTATTAAAATTCACTATAAAAATGGTGAAAATTTGGCAGAGACGGTTCGTAAAACTAAAACATTTTTGGGTCGTCGTGAAGCACCTTGTCGGACCGCAATACTGAAATTGGTGGACAAATTCGAGCTGTTGGGACAAGTTAGTGATGTGAAGAATAAAACCCGTGCACGTCGCTCAAGAACAACTGAGAATATTGCTGTTGTAGCCCAAAGTGTTGAAGAAAACCCAGGTTTGTCCATTCCTCGTCGTTCTTTGGAATTAGGCATTCGACAAACGTCATTACACCGTATTTTGCATAAAGACTTGGGTCTTAAGGCTTATAAAGTTCAGTTAACACAAGAACTCAAGCCGGCTGATCATCAACAACGTCGTGTCTTTGCTGATTGGGTCCTTGAAATGCATGAAAATGATCCGGAATTTCATCGAAAAATCACCTTGACTGATGAGGCCCATTTCCACCTCGGAGGCTACGTCAACAAGCAAAACTGTCGGAAAACACAGCGAATGTCACAATCAATTTATTGGAAACCAAGTTTGGAGAACGTGTTATCTCACGAAGTGGTCCAGTCGCTTGGCCGCCTCGGTCGTGCGATTTGACGCCGTTAGACCATTTCCTGTGGGGCTACGTCAAGTCTATGGTCTATGCCAAAAAGCCAGCGACGATTGATGAACTTCGTAGGAATATCGAACGTGAAATTGCAGCAGTATCGGCCGATTTATGCTTGAAAACCGTCGAAAATTGGGTTCAGCGTCTGGACTTCTGCAAGCGTGCCCGTGGTGGCCATGCAAAAGAAATCCAGTTCCATACATAATGGCAACATAGTTTAACAGGAATAAGAAATTTCATTCATAGTCGAAACCGTTTTTGTTTTATTTGAAAAACTTTTGTAGCGCTCTTATTGAAAACCCCGATATATGGAGAAAAATTGTTTTTTTTTGTCCTAACCTCCATTTTGTTGCAATTAGTTGTGTTTAATATTTTGAAGTTTGATTTTTTTGTTTTCGAAGTTTCATTCTGTCTGTCAAAAATTGGATTTTTTGGGTTTAAGTACAGATAAGTTTGAATAACCAATAAATAAAATATATATACCTACTTACTCCATAAATTAAACAGAAATTAATTTTGTATATTAATTTTTTTTTTATGGAAAAATGGCAACATTTTTCTAGTGTATTTTTGTTTTTATAAGCCTGTACCTGGCCTATTCATCAGCCCAGTCACTATTATTGAAGCTTCGGTCACCACCTCTACACATTGTTCTTGAGTGCTTGAGTATGAGAAGGAAAATCCGGAAAAGTAATATTATAATTTGCGAGCTCTGGTGCAGCAGCTCTTCTAATTTCAAGTCACTAAAATTATCAAATAATGAAAGAGGTATGACTTGAAATTCAGACCATACACCTAATCAAATAAAAATAATCTTTTGATTTGAAATTTAATTTAGGCAGTTTAAAGATTCTAACGGAAGATGCACTGCCCTGTTTCCTCCGGGCTGCGATGATTCGTCTGTCCAATTCGGAGTTGCCCAATTCTCTGATGTGAGGCCTCTCATCATTTAACATATCGAGTAATATGTTTTCTGGGTCTGTAAATACGAATTGCGTTTAAAAACGGGATCAATTATGTCTCTTATACTAGAACTGAAGCATCTCGATAAATTGTCATCTCGGGCTTATCTGCGTAGGCATGCGACTTCACATAACCCCACAAAAAATAGTCCAGCGGTGTTAAATCGCGTGATGTTGGAGGCCACGCCATGCCATCGCCACAGGCCCACGACCGCGACGTGAGATAATTCGCTCACCAAAAGTTTCCTTCACTTCCTTCACCATCTTCCAATCCAGGCACTAAAAGTCATTAATCATGGCTTTAAAGCGTTCCCCATTGACTGTAACATTATAGCCGCAGGCGTGTATCTAGGATTTCAGTTTAGAGGGGTTACGTTGCCCGCGGACAGATCACTGACGAGAAACGTTTCAGTCGCTTCCTCCAAACGACATACCTCCAAAGGCGAGATCGTATTTTTTGGACTTACATTTAGATATCGGTAGTATAGTTGACCAAGGAAATGTTGGCAGAAAGGATACAAAATTAAAACATTGCAATTTTTAATTATAAAATTGATTTTTTCAATGGACACCTATATTATACAGTTTGTAGATCCAAACTCTAGTTCAATATTTCATCTACAATAATAAGTCCAAGACGATACTGAGACGAGAATAAGTTCTACTAGAACGAGACGACTATGAAATCTTAAAGTCGCCTGAATGAAAATAACTACATTTTTGGAAACATTCAGTTCAATTTTAGTTTCATCAAAATTACTTAGGAAGTTTTTAACGTTCCATTAGTTTCTGAGTTAAGAATATTTAAATTTAAGAAGTTATTAGATGAGGGATTTATAGAGGTAAAATTCTTTTTTATTCAAGGTAGGAAGAAAGAAGATACCATCAGACCAGTGGGACTCATACGAGAAAAAGGTTCTTATTATACCTTAAAAGCCATTGTGACTTAAATAATCTAAACCATCAGAGATAAGGGGTCTCTTATTAAACCGTCATACGACTTCTTTTTACTGGATTCATCCGCGATTCTATCAGCTTCAGCTGTGGTTTGACCAGATCCGCCCGAGATCTTATTAGTTTTTCAGAGCTTACTCAAACCGCCGCGCACCGCTCGCTGTTTACTTACCAAGAGTATATCCGATTTACGGATCCATACTGTAATAACGAGAATTGGGAGAACGAACAAGACCGTCACGCGTTCCTAATCCAGAGATACCAATTAACATAAAAATCTACTTAAAATAATAAAGTTGTAAATTAAACAAGGTTTTGATTAAAATAAACTTCGTTAGATCAAACCTAGGGTAGACCAGAGAGCAAATCCTCAGCCTTTGATAAAAATTACATCAAGTCCCCCCAGATGTACAAAATAAGATACTTTGCGTTTGTATTCATCTGCCTACAGCCTTAAGGATGTGTGGATTTTGGTACGGAGAAATTTTTTTCGGAAAATTTCGGGCTACAGCTTATAAACCAATTTTTAAGTATGTCTAACTTTAGTCAGCTGCATAACTTCAAAACTTTTCTTTATAAATATTTTCCATCGATTGTCTAACTTAGACACTGGAATTTGATGTCCAAACCTATTTTAAAGTGAGTATACGTGCAATGCCAAATGTAAGTCTAGTAACGAATTCAAAAATTATCTTGAAACGAATGAAACGTTCATTGAACGTATCCAAAATTCCACGAAATTGACAGATTAAATGGATTATATAGTATATCAATAAGAGGATATATCCCAAGTAACATTTTTCCTCTCATAAGACGCTCCGAGAGCGCTACAAGACTTATTTTAGGGAGCTAAATGCACTCTTGAGGAGTTCTTCTAGATTCTTATAAGATTGTTAAAAGCCTTAAATGGCTTAGTTATGGGAGCCTCTTGATCCTATAGGAAGAGTTTTATTCTTCTTATGCGATTGTAGACGCCGCTTTGTAAATCTAGTAAAGTCTCTTCCTACAGAAGTTGTTAAAAAGAGAACGAGTGTGTGTAAACTTAAAAAAAACATACACCTTGGCCAAAAGTATTAGGCACTCTTAATTGTTCATTCTATTTGCTTAAACACTTCTTTTCTCTTTATAATTCTTTTTATTGTACTGGATTTGAAAATCACTTATTAGGTTGCAAAAATGAGCAACTTATTGGGCATCACTGTTATTTCCCGTTATGATTGTAAATATTGATTTGATAATATTTTTCAATTTGTAATCAGTGATTGATTGTTGCTCCAAGTGTATAGACAGGGTACAAGTTTAATTATTTTTATGTGCAATTTTAAAGCTTATCCAGATGGGAAAAAAAAGTGAGATGAGTTTATCAAAACGCATTGAAATTCAGTTTTTATTTGAATCAGTCAAGAATCAAAGTGAAATTGCAAAAAAAATCAAATGTTCACGTTGTGCTGTACAGAATGCATTAGATCGGTTTCGGAAGACTCGATCACATTTAAATCGGAAAAGAACCGGAAGGAATAAACTAACCACTCATAGGGAAGATCGATTTTTGATACGAACGTCAATAAAAAATCGAAAAAAAACATCAAACCAACTGGCTGCTGACGTAACGGTACAGTTTGGAAAAAAAATCTCCGCTAGAACCGTGAGAAGAAGACTCATAGAAGGTGGACTTAAAGGTTGCAAGGCGAGGAAAAAACCATGGCTCCCGGAAAAAAACAAAAAAATGTCGTCTAGAATGGGCAAAAACATACCAACATTTTACCGAAGAGGATTGGTGTAACGTCTTGTGGTCAGATGAATCAAACTTTGAAGTAAGTATTATACTGAAGCCCCGTACTTGTAAACATTAATAATTGTTTACAGTTGCCACACAACTTAATTATGTATGGCTTTCAAAACAGGCATTTTTTTTTTTTATTACAGTTGTGTGGTAACCCTGGTATAACGTTTGTGAGGCGAAGAGTTGGTGAAGAATACAACCCAGAATGCATAGTACCAACTGTTAAACACGGAGGAGGAAGCGTTATGATCTGGGGCTGCATGGCTGCTGACGGAGTTGGAAAAATGTACGTTTGTGACGGTCGTATGGACTCAAAAAAGTACATAAACGTGATGAAACAAATGCTGGTGCCGTCTTTTAGGCATATTTTTGGTGACACTAACATGCGAAACGTATTATTCCAGCAAGATAATGCACCATGTCACAAGTCCACCCTTTCAATGCGGTGGTTTGTTGAAAACAATATTGACCTGCTTCCATGGCCCGCCCAGTCTCCAGATCTGAACCCAATTGAGCACCTTTGGGGTATTTTAAAACGGAACATCCGAAAACACCCGACAACATCAAAAGAGATGCTCTATAATGTTTTAAAACAAGAATGGAACAAGAAAAGTTCAGATGAGTGCCGCCAGCTGGTAAGATCCATGCCTAAAAGGATAGCAGCAGTCATAAAAGCGAAAGGTGGCAACACTAAATATTAATATTTCTTTAATAAAAATACATTTATAACGTTACTGCATACATTGTTTTATTCCATCTTCCATCCTTTTTAAAATATGGCAATTTTTTAGGGGTGCCTAATACATTTGACCAAGACTGTATATCTTTCGCATTTTTAATTTCTTTTTTTTTGAAGAAGGTAGGCGAATAGTTTTTATGTTTGTTCGTGATTCTCTCATGTCAAAAAATAATGTGTTTTTTGGTGTGAGTATTTATCTCACAAGTTAATTGACGTATTATATTTGTAAAAATCATGGCATATGTAGGCTAAATTCTTGGTGCAATTAAAATTGCATCTACTAATTTCCACATTTTGCTTCCAAAAATAACAACGCGCTTCCATAATTATGCATATTTAAAATATTTTGTTATTAATTATAATAAGAAAAAGGGTTACCATTAATATTTTTTTAGATGCAAAAATCACTAAAGTATGTTTTTATACAATTCACAAAATGCGATCATTCATACCATATTTTTTCCCAATTACTGTCATTATCGTGCTTTTATGACAAAAATTGGATCTAGAGTGGCACAAAATATGACGCCATTTCATTATTAAGATTTTTCGGAAATCTTCCAAAATATTTGTCATTAAAAACTGACAAAAACAACAGATTTTTAAAGATGCCATTTTACTTGTGTCGTGTTAATATACTGCTGTCACAACATTTAAATAATGACATAACACAAAAAAGAATGTCCACGCTCATTCTTCTCTCGTATAGTAACTGTATAATAAGTTATACAAATTCATTTATTATAAAGGGTGGTTTTTTAAGAGGTTTAGAACTTTTTTAAAAAAAAAAACACAAAAAATTCGAAAAAATGAATGAAATATTTATTTGAATCGATAGTTTGAACCTTGCAATTTAATGTTTAAAGATAATTTCATGCAAATGTTGACCGCGGCTGCGTCTCAGGTAGCCCATCCGCTGAGTCCAATTTTGGCATACTCTTTCACACATATCGGCCGGTATCTCACGAATGAATGCATGGATGTTGGCTTCCAGTGCGTCAATCGAAGCGGGCTTGTCCCTATAGACATTAGCCTTGACATACCCCCACAAAAAATAATCTAATGGTGTCAAATCGCACGATCTAGGCGGCCAATTGACCGGCCCGAAACGTGAAATTAACTGTTCACCAAACTCGCCTCGCAATTGCGCCATTGTTTCGGGTGCTGTGTGGCATGTGGCACCGTCTTGTTGAAACCACATATCATGCAAGTCAAGAACTTCCATTTCGGGCAAAAAAAAGTTTGTTATCATCGCTCGGTAGCGTTCACCATTGACAGTAACGCTGCGATTCGCATCATCTTTGAAGAAATAGGCCCAATAATGCCGCCGGCCCATAAACCGCACCAAACAGTGGCTTTTTCGGGATGCATTGGTAGCTGTTGCAATGCTTCTGGCTGATCTTCACTCCAAATGCGGCAATTTTGCTTATTTACGTACCCATTCAACCGAAAATGAGCCTCATCGCTGAACACAAGCAGCGCGCGATGAACATTTCGAACCGAGCACGAATTTTGATAGTAAAATTCAATAATTTGCAAGCGTTGTTCATTTGTAAGACGATCCATGGTTAAATTGCAAACGAAACTGAAGCTGTTTGACAGTGACACAAGGTACTAAACACACGTCAGCTGTCAAAACCAGTGTTGCCAAAACCAAACCAGCTTAAAAATCACCCGTTACAACTAATATCGACAGCAAATAAGAGAAAACAAGATGAATATGACCTATAAAACTTTTTACAAGTTTTGGTCCGAATGGAAAACCAAATAAGATAATTTATTTAGAATATTTTTTTTTAAGCTAGGGTTACCCTCAAAATATAATGAAAACATTTTGTTCATTTTGCAACATGGCTGCTGTTGATTGATACTTTAACTCTTGTTTTAACATCTCTATGAGATATCTTTGGATGATGATGAAACGGAAAGCAACACAGATAAATGTGTTTCGTTTGAAAGTTAAACGTCAAATTGTAGTCCCATTAGAACGTTTGAGCTCCCGTAAGAAGTGTGGCTCTCAGTAAATATAAATTTTCTCTGAGAGACAGTACTTCTTATGGGAGCTAAAATGCTCTTATGGGACTTAAATTTGACATTTAACTTTCAAACGCAACACATTTGTCTGTGGGGCGTTCCTTTTTATTGCAATTGCCAACTTTTATTAAGAAATTTAAATGAGAAAGCAAAAAATCGATAATTGTGTTAGATTAACATTTTGAAACAATAATGGAACTAAATTATAAGCTAATAATTTTTCGAATAAAGTAACAATCAAAGTTAATTGGATATAGCTTGGTGTTATTTAGTTCACTCCAAAGCTGATGACAGCAGATGCAACAACAGTATAAGATATACCATAAACATTATGGAATACTCATGGTGATTTCCATTAGTACAATTAATAAGGTTGTTTCGATCAATTCTATCAAAATAATGCTTTTGAGATCGATTTTTTGGCAGATTGTTTGCTCTTTTTAATAACACTAACAATATTAACTACCTTAAGTTTGAAATGTGTGCTTTTTGTTTTTAATATATTTCGGTGCTATAATATTGTTGTTATAATATCAAATCACTACTACCAGTTCTACAGCCCCGAAATTGGGTAAACAAAGAGAACAAAAATCGACCAAAGAAACTTGCTCGCAACGAAAACAATCAAACTTTTCTTTGAAATCTAAAATTACATAAGCCACCACCAATCAAATAATCAATCCGATAGAAACATGAACACAAGAAAGTTTTGTGAACAAAAAGAACGCACTGCACAATTCAACTATAACATCTGTTCGTTTGATATTCAATGACCCTGGATCCACCACTGTATGGCCGGCTTCATTTTTGAAGAAATATAGACCAATGATTCCCTCTGCCCATAGAGCACACTAAAAAGTGACTTTTTGAGGATGTAACGGCGTCTTAATAATGGCTTGTGGATAATTATCTCTCCAAATACGACAATTTCGCTTATTAACGTACGCATTCAACCAAAAATGAGTTTCATAGCTGAACAAAATTTTCTTGTAAAAATCGGGATCAACAACGATCTCGGTTCGAGCCTATTTTGCGCAATTTGCATGCGTTGTTCAAGCGTCAGTCTATTTATTATAAAATGGCAAACCAAACTGAGCATAAATCAAGTGACAGCTATCAAAAAGACCAACTCCAAGAAAAGTATTGCCAGATTGAAAACCACACGTCTAAAAAGAACACTCTGTATTATTTATAAATTTTAGTGATTTCATAAACCCTTTGATGTCTAACTGTTGGTAGGTTTATATTCTAAGAGTCGGGTTAAGGTGAGGCCTTTATAGATTCATCAGTTTTCTTACTGCGTCAGGTTTCCTTAAGAATTAAAATGAGACCTTTTATAATGACATCCTCTCATAGCTTTTCTTGGGTTTTAATTGAAACATTTTTATCAGAGTAAAGGTAGAAGAATGAATACGAAGGAAACGCAATTTTCATTGTTGGTTATTCTTTATAAAGAATATTATTATATACCGTACCGACCTTATTCGCGAACCAGCCTGTGCAGTGGCGATTGTTTCTTATGTCTTTTTTTTTTGTTTTTCATTTTCTTGATTTTTAAAAGTAAGATCCTTTTTTCAATTAATTTTTTTTTTTTTTAATTTGTGGAAGGAGAGTTTATTTGTGCTGAAGAGTGGGTTAGGAAAAATATTAAAAGTCCGAATGAGGACACCAAACCAAGTAGTATTGATAGCTACAAAGCTAGATGGTATTGATTATAAGGACGCACAAATACAAATATAACACTCATTCTGCTGATTGTGATTAATCCGTAAGTATGTAAAATATAGAATTTTATTTAAAAATCAAAAATCAATGCGGGCTTACACGAAAAAATATTCTGAATCATTATGGTGGCTTATCGCAAGTCCAATTCAACTGAATATAACACTTTAGCCTCTCAGTTACTATAGCAACATTTTTTCACAATCAGATTTTCGAAAGTAAATATAATTGATTGTGAAAATTGAATGTGAACATTTATTTGAATAAAAGCTTTTATTTGGAAATATCGAAAATTTACTTAAAAAAATATTTTATTATATGCTTGCTGCTCGCTTGGAATCAAACATGAATCTTCTCTTCTTGGTAATTATGATTGTGATGTGGGGATTCGTGTTTAACAAATAAACTCTAGAGCCCACAGGAGGTATTTAATTGTGAATTAATTTAAAAGTAAAATAATGAATCGGTGATTTGTCGTCATGTTGTTTAATTATGGATTGTTTAATTGAGTTCAATGGTGAAGATGAGAAGATTGCAATAAAATAATTGTGCATCTACAATTTCTGAAATGGAATATCATGGGAAATATACTATATTTATTCTAGACAAAACCTGTGTGTCTAAAGAAGATGATAGTCTACGCTATTTACCAGTTCAATAGCTGAACCAGTGCTTATTACAATTCAAGGCATTTTTTTTAAGCCCCGGTGTTTAATACAGATCATTTGAAGATCAGTGCAGAACTTGTCCTTACCATATATCCTAAGTGGTAAAGTGGAACAATGTAACTGCAACACAACAAAAAGAACTTAAACTTGATGATATGTATTCCTATCAAAACAAATTAAAAAAAAAAAACATATTTATCAGAAAATCCTGCACACCAAAATTCTATTGAAACATTTTGTTTGGCGTTGCGTTGTAATCAGCCAAAATCACACTCCAAAACTAGCTTTAGAAAACTTCTAAAAATTGCGAAATAAAACATAACGAATCCTTTCAATTATAAATTTCCAGTGAAGTACTTTATTTCGCCCTTCATATAACCTTCTTCGATATTTTGATATATTGTTAATTTGTTAATATGAGTACTAATATTTCGGTGCGTGTTCTGAATGCATCCATATTGGCCGAGTTCAGTTTGAGTGGATGACGGAGGTGGAGAAGCAGCATTCAACACATAAGAAGCTCTTCAAAACTCAAAAGAATTTTTGAAAATCGCAAAGAAAATAAACCGATCCAATTTTGTGATAGGCACAACTTTATCAGCAGATGATCTGTCAGTACACTTCAAAAAGTTACTTTCCCAAAAATCTATATTTGACAATAATAAAAGTGTTTCAAGCCAGTAAGAAGAAGGTCTATTAATTTTTTTTGTGGATTGTGGGTGGGTGCTTTTGATCAAGTGAATCGAACAGCACTGTTGTTAAGGTTGTTTTTTTTAGACGTGTGGTTCTCAAGAAGAAATAAACGCATATAATTTAATGTTTTAACCAAGAATTTAGCTTTATTATAAAGATAAAGGTTTGCCATTATGTTTTAAAAATGATTTCGGGCAAGTGGCTCAAATGAATTCCAGCCGGGAGGGCCAATTTTCGACCACTTTTTGCAGCAATTGGGAGCGTATGTCAGCAATAACGCCCAAAAAAATTCTCTTCCAAGACGTCAATCGTCTCGGGCTTATCTCCGTTGACAAGCGATTTTTCATAACCCCACAAAAAATAATCCAGCGGTATTAAATCGCACGATCTTGGCCACGCCACAGCCTCCAACGACCGCGACGCGAGATAATGCGCTCACCAAAAGTTTCCTTCAATAAATTGATTGTTTCGTTGGCTCCTGTATGACATGTAGCGCCGTCTTGTTGGAACTAAAGGTCTTCTACATCAACATCCTCCAATTCAGGCACGAAAAAGTTATTAATCATGGCGCGCTATGGCAGATGGACTCATTCGGGTCTTCTTCGATACTCTGCTCCACAAAAGCAATAGCCAATAGCGTCTTCGGTGCGCACTGTACGTCATCTCTGAAGATGCGCATTATCTACTAGAGTTAACGTGAAGCGAAACCGATCCATGATTGGTCAAATTTATGTGATTTTGCGATTTTGTCGACCGTATATTGGACGCAGCGTGCGATGCGTCGCGCGAACCGAACCATTATTTTAGTATTAAATTTGCACGATTTTCAAAAGTTGTTCAGGAGTAAGTCTATTAATTATGAAATAGCAAACCAAATTGAGCATAAATCAAATGACAGCTGTCAAAAAGACAAATTCCGAATAAAGTATTGCCAGATTGAAAACCACACGTCTTAAAAAAAAAACCCTTTACTTAATACAGATTGAGGAATTGCTTGATCCTAAAGCAAACACCCCAACTAATAATTGATAACCTTCCATTTAGTTTTCATGTCACTCAATCTATATAAATCTCTGGCTAGAACTAACCGTAAAATATATCGACCATCAATTAACTTTTAAATTACTAATTAAAAAAAAAAAAATAAAATTACCATTAATTGTTTCTATTTATTTCATACACAAAATTAACCTACCCAACTTTTAGTATAAATTTGTCGTAGATATTTCATTCTTTTTGTATACCTTTGTCCTTTTTTGAGGTATGTACAGGTAATAATGACTACATCTATACTTAGTTAGCCACGAAAACCAAAAAACCTACCGACTTTTAACCAAACATATACAATAAAGGGTGAAGTTCATTTGGCGTAATAATAAATACAAAATAAAGTTTAACCCTATACTTAAATTTTATCCACTCATATGTTATGTAGGGCTTAGTTTTTCCTGTTAAAAAAAAAACTAAAACCACAAAGCCCTTTCAATTTGACTTTAACAAAATCACATTCTATCATTACAAATGGATGGTTCTGGTCGTCGCACTCACAAATTGACAGCCATCGACCAATATTTTACTATACCACCACCACTTGTAATCCTGATAGTGCTGTTGCTCTGTCCCTATTTATCCTTCTGAGTCCTCTCCACCATCAGCACACATGTACCTACTCTCACTGACTTCTAAATCAATTACTGTTCGTTCAGTTCACTTCACCACCGTAACATAATTCGATTTTGTGTCAAACTTAAAGTAAATCCTAATTTGAATGTTCACATAAATGTGTATAAAATTAAGTATGCGGGGTGTCATGTACGAAATGATGACATAAACAAGCTGTTTTTAAAGAGCTTGTTTAACGGTTACCTTAAAATAAAAACATATATATAAAATAGTTTAAAACCGATTTAACATATGTTAGAGGCGTTCAAAGTTTTTGTCTGTTTACTTTTTAATTCATATATTTTTACTCACTTATCATCATGTAATTGTAACGTTACGCGCAGGTTACAGCCTAGCTAGGCAAAAAGCTTTTTCTCTCTTTATAAATGTTTGTTTCTTTCGCCCTGCAGATGTAAACACTCTAAAGCTTACTGCTTCAGGACACCTATGTCCTGACGATGTCCTTTAGTCCTCTCCTGATTTGGTAACCGTTAACACTTCACCGGAAGTGAATAGTGAACAGAATATACAAAAAAACAAAAAAAAAAAACCGTTACACACATCATAATTCACCGGAATTCACAATAAATCCTTGCAATCTCTTGTGTAATAATTTATTTCATACGCAGCATAGAGGACGACTTCCCTCTTCCTATTTTTTTTTTTTTTGTATTTTTGATTTCCTTTATTGCGATTGAAAGCTTTTTTTGTGCGATTTCGGAGATCGAATCAATGTTACACGTCGGAAAATCATTAATTGCCATTTACCTATATTAAACAAATCGAAAAAAAATAAACGCCGTTTTTTTCCGCTTCCTTCCGTTTCGCGGATAATTCAGTTTGTGATTTTATTTTGCCAGTGCTGTGTTATATCCTTAAGTTAGTGACGGAGGAGAAAATCAAGTATTATATTCTTCTTATAACACTTTTGATTTTTGTGTAGAAAGAATCCTTTCTGGCAATAACAGTAAGTGGATAAGAAGAAGAGTGAATTTTTTTTTTTACTAAGCCGTGTGTGTGTCTGTTTGTGTTACCACCAACCGATCCTTTTCTAAACGTCTCTATCTATGTGTACAGAGGAATATCAGACCTAAGATGGTTTCTTAAGCTTTTCTGTTTACTGTGATACTAGGATAAGACTGGCTTAAGGCGACAGGTTAGGTATACCTTTGAAATCCTTACCATAAATCACTCTGTCTCGCTGCCTGCCGCATATGTGTAAAGGTACCTAATGTCGCGTTTTATAAGGTATATTGTAATGAATTGGTCCTTATGCTCTGCTATTCAAACCCACCCCCCCCCCACCCATTTACCCCCCTTTCAACCGTCAAGCTGTTGGAAATTTATTTTTCTTAATTTTGATGCAATGAATAATAATTTCGTGTGTGCCAAACAGCCGACTACGTTGCTATTTTTTGTTTAAGAAAAGGACCTCTATACACAGCACTAGCAACAACAACTTTCTCTCCTCATAGACTAAAAAGGACAACGACGCAAGGAGGATAGCAAAAATTACATTTTGTGAATCTTATTAATATGCACTTCAAACTAATGGTTGGGTACTTTGAGTAAATGGCGTGGGATATTACCATTAAACACTGAAAGATTGTCTTTCGAGATGATGATGATGATGATGTTCTTAGGGGGAGAAAGGGGTTGGATGCGTATATTTATTATTTTTTACTGCGAGCTCTCCTACGTCAACTCCATCATGGATCTTCATATACACAAGATGCTTCCACTTTGACCTTTGACCAGACATTTTTCGTTCCCTGTTCTTTCATGGGACATGGTTTTCATAAAAGACATAAAATTGTGGGTGTGGTGATGCGGGGTGGAGTTCTACATTATATAGCTAATACGCCTTATAAGTAAACATTCCATTGTAAGGGAGATATCCCCATACTTCTCAAAGTATACCAGCAGGAAATAAAAACAAATGAATGAAACTTTTAAATGGGAAAGTTGAAAACGACTCGCCTTGTCCAGGGATGTGTGTGAGTGTCGTCTATGTCCAGTCCAGTTCAATTCAATTCTAGTCGTTCCAACGCAGACAAACACATGGTACATACACATAACATCTATATATAATAGAAGATCTTGTCATATCTATGGTCCGGATTAAAAATAAGTCGGGGGTATTTTCATTTGTTGTGATGTTTGTGTGTATGTTTTTGAATCAATTTAAATGTCCGGTATTTACATGAATAAAAGATAGGAATTCGCAATCAAATGGGGCTTGGCAAATCCCCATGACATATATTAACGATGGTCTTCTCTATGTAAGGTCGGTTGGTGGTAGCAATGTGAATTATATATTCAAATATGAAAATCCATACAAAAAAATGTGTTCATTCCTTTCCTTGTGACGCCACCACCCCCACCCCCACCCCCACCACCGAAACTTTATCACCATCATAAATAAATTCCAAAGAAAATTGAATATGAAAAGCTTAAAAAAATGTGAAAAATAAAATTCATAAAAAGAAATTTCATCACCTGATTCAAAAAAAAAAAAAAAAAAAAAAAAAAAAAAAAAAAAAAACGGAAACGGAAATAACATACAAAATTCAATATGGATGACGCTGCTACAAAGAAAAGTAATCCACCAACATTGTCTATTGATCGGGCGGCATTTTTGTTGCTAAGAGTTAAAAAAGCCTTTAAGAAGAAGAGGCAACAACGCAAGGATAGACAGTGAGTACCTACATACCTACCTATGTATATAACCGTTTATTCATTTACTCACATATGCACTGATGTATTATCTTCTATCAGCTTACATATAGTAAGTTCCTGTTTTCCTCCATTTTGGCATTATATTACTTTCTTCTGTTGAGTTAAGTAGGTATGTTGACTTGTTTTTTTTTGTTTTTTTTTTAGAGAGTTGCTATTACAATCAGCCACTTCGTGTGGTTTTCCTTTTTGAAAATGAGTTTGAATGGAAAAATAAACAAAGTCAATTTTTTTTTTTTTTTTTTATTTTTTTTTTTTTTGAAAAGAAAAAGTTTTTAGAGAAAACTCTTCGAAAAGAATACCAAATGAGAAATATGATGATGATGATGTATTTGTATATAACGGTGCGGTGGTACAACTTTGTATAATGACCCTCTCTCTTATATATGTATGTATTATTTATCTTATAAGCCTGAAAGTAGGTACAAGAGAATTTTTATTAGATTGGTCTTTCTTTTTTTTTTTTTGTAGGTATGTACCTATATCTTCTTATTTATCTATACTACTTGGGTTGGTTTTTGTACAGGAATGTATACCCATTCTCTAGTTTTAGATGACACATTGGGGACATGTGAGAGTTCTATACATCAGATAGATCTACTCTATCCCTATATCAAAAAGTCAGTCATCCAACCGCACATCAACATCAATGATGGTTGGGAGTTGTTGGTGTATATTGTATAATCTATATGAGATATTTTCAAATCCCCAGGCATTAATTGGGTTTGAGAGTTTTCAAACGCACATCGGCACATACAACCTTGTAAGCTTATAACCCTATAAGTTTTCGAATTCAGGCTTTTGTACAGTATGTAGGTATAGAGCATGAGTTGTAGATATATGCATATGCGATGGTGGGTGGGGAATAATATGGGATGTGGGTGTACTGTTGTACCCACATATATATGTTTATTTCTTATAAATTGGATTGGATTATATGGTATATATCTAAACAAGAAACAAACAGAGGATATACGCGATTGCATGTCTACCACGAAAACTGGGGGTTTCCCATGACCCATGAACTTCTATTTCGCATATTATTTATGCATTTGGATGGTAACTACCTGCTCACGGTGTTTCTTAAACAACATCACACAGTTTTGCGTTTTTCTCTGATGAAACGATCTTATGGTATGATTATTTTATTGCTTTTTATAGGCTTACGTTAATCAAGAGGTGGGTGATTTATTTATTGGTGAGGTATTATTGTAAGTTATTTCGAATGCCAAGTGGTTGTATTCGTATACAAGGTGATTCGCATTAGGTGTGAACAAAAAATTGCACATATGGATATGTGTGCTGGTTGGGTTGAGATGAGAAAATAATCTAATTTTAGACAATGGCTTAGCAACTTTATGTGTTTGGTTTTTGGAGAGAGTCTTAAAAATAAAAATATACATATTTGCTTAAAATTGAAAATTAAATATTAAACAAAATAGCAATACACATGATAAATCACCGGGTGTCACACAAGTAACACGACGACGGCTGAATATTTCTTCAGGTTGGACAGTTTCCAAAAAAAGTCAAGGTCATTCCATTCTTGGGGTCATTATAGACCACGATAAAGGTCACTACAAAAGCTTCTATTCCCAGGGGCTCTACTTGTTTAAGTTTTAATGACCCAAACCCATTGTAGATGTTAAGAAGTGGATTTTCATTCAAAAAACCAAAGTTTATCTTGAAGGCTATTGTCAAGATCAAAATAAAGGTCACCATTTAATCCCTTGTAGTGAAAGTTACTTAAAGAATCACCTTTTTGAGAAATATCTTACCTGAGAAAATATTCAAATTTTTATGTTACTTTTGTGACACGCTGTACAGTAGTTTATCTATTTGAAAAGCTACTTAAGCAGACTAACATGCTATTCACTCAGAAAAAAACAAGCTAAAATCAAGAATATCAGTGTGTGAAATCAAGCCGATTCATTGACGAAAGTCTGTTAAGCTTGGAAATTCTTAATTCAAGCCCAAAATTCTTGTTTTGAGTCGGTTTTTTTATAAGTTTAGAATTCTTATTTCAAGACTAATAAGGCTTAAGTTAAGTACATATGTGCGGAATCGGTTAATTTTAAGAATGAAAAAGCTTATTTTCAGACCATTCAAACCTCAAAATAAGATCACGTATTCTTAAATATAGCAAAAATAAGAACAATACGTATACCTACATACTTAAATCAAGTTTTTTCTTATTCTTAAATTAAGCATTAACAAACTTAAAATAAGAACAAAATTCTTGTATTTAAGTTTCTTTCGGATTATTTATAGCTCATTTAATCTTGATTTAAGATTGAGTGGTTTAACATTCAGAATCAGGGCGCCCCTCCCCCTTCTCCCGCACGATACCAACATAAAAAAAGCATTAATAATTTGAATGTTTTTATATTTATATTTTCATTGTTTATTATTTCACAAAAAAAAAAAAACACTTAAATATACTAAATTCTTATATATAAGTTTTGTTTTTCTGTAAAGTATTTTAGTACGGCCCTCCCTTTTGACATTTGGTTCAACATAGTAGTTAAGTATTATTATTAAAGGAACTATAAACCATTGAATAAACATATATAGAAGGTGACACTCGTGGAAAACTCCACCAAATCGGGCTGCGCTGCGGTCACCTAGAATATTTCTATAGGGTCGTGTATTCAATTTGAAATATTTTCCTAATTCTTTATAGAGTCGTTAATTTGAAAAGGAATTTTTTCAGTTTTGTTTTTGTAATATCTATCAATTACTATGAAAAAGGTTTTCGTATTTCTATCGTATGATATTCAGAAACCCAGCAAACATTTTTCTGAAGGTTCAGATTTTCTTCACCAAAAATGATTCCAATAAAGTGAATTAATTGTGAATGTTCATTTAAGAGAAGGGATGATGAGTAAATACCTTCATTTAAATGAATCATAATGCAATCATATTTATGATTCAGAAAAGATAAAGAAATAATTTTATAGACTCTTATATACATTCATTTAAATTAAGTTTAAATGAAGATCATAAATCATTCACAAAAGCGATTCATATCGGTGTCCAAGTGCCCAGGAAGAATTCAAATTGCATCATAAGTGAATTCTTTTCCGGTCAGGTTCTTCAATTTTGTGATTTATTTATGATTCAATTTTGAATTAAAATGTTTGCTGGGAAGTGTGTGTATTACTATGGAAACGAATGTATTTGTGTTTTGTTTGAAATTAAGATTTTTTTGTAGATTAGCTATGTATGCATGAATAAAATTATTTTCGTTACGATTTCAGTTGATAAGTAAAAATTATTCAAATCAAAAAAGGGGTTCTAGTTGTTCATGATATGAAAGCTGCATTGTTTAGATACAATTATAATTTTAGTTCCACGGATTTGATTATTAATTTAATTTATTTATAAGCTTAATACAAGCAGAATTTAAAACTAAACATAATATTTCTTAAATCTAAGCTTAAACATATAAAGGTAGAAATTTTCAGTATGGGAGAGTTAGAATAAGTAAAAAAGGAATAAGAGAAGGATGAGTTAAGAATAGCTTGTTTTAAAGCAGAGGCTTACTCATGTTGGGGTTGAAGGTATTTATGTTGTTGGCTTTGCATTCGAGTCAAAGGTTCGTTGAGGCCATAATCGGTACGGTGGTAGGCAGTGAGGAAGAAAGGAACAGATCTTAACTGACGGGTGTTTGGATTCAGACAGATCTTTTGGAGAAGAGAAGGGCAATCAATGACCTCATTTATTAATTGGTGAACAAAAACGATGTCAGCAGGTATCACGGCGTAATTTGAGCGGTTGAAGGTTCAGAAGCTTAAGACGGTCTGCATAAGAAGGCAGGTTATAGGGATCATCCCAGCCAAGACCCCGCAAACCGAAGCGTAAAAATCTGCGCTGGACGGCTTCGATACGATCTATGTGAACTTGATGATATGGTGACCAGACTGGTGAGGCATATTCTAGGAGAGGTCTAACAAAAGTCATATAAAGGGATTTGGTTACATATGGACAAGAAAATTCTTTTGACCAGCGTTTTACGAACTTGAGTGTTGAGTTGCCTTTGCTTATAATGCTGTCGTAGTGAGAGCGAAAATTAAGTTGAGTGTCACAAATGACTCCCAAGTCGCGAATGGAGGTTACAATAAGAACAGGTACTCCATTAATCGAGTATTGTCTTTGGGACAAGGGAGGGCGCTTTCGAGTGAAGGTTATGGTTTGACATTTCTTAATGTTTAGCTCAAGAAAGTTCTTTTGGCACAAAGTAAAAAAGCTATTTAAGTCTGTTTGCAGCGTAGGTGCGTCGTCAGGGGTAAAAATTTGTTTCGATATTTTTAAGATTTTAAAGATCTTAAAATGCAGGAAATAAAATAAGCTATATTCTAGTACCACTTTACTTAAGCTAAGGAAAAGAAGGGGATTGCGGGGTACACAGTATTTTCAAACTGTCGGCTTCAGGCGAAATTTAAAAAAGTTCAAGGTTTTATAAAACGCTATTGAATTGATTGGACTGGATGTATAGAGAAATGGTTTGTGTAACGAAATTATTATTTGTTGATTCAAGTAAGTAAAATACTATAAAATATTATACAGCCCCAAAAAAGTAAGAAACCTAAAAAGTAAGTAATACAATTACTGTCATGCTTGCAATTATGTACATATAATGTACCATTAAATTTAGTAAATGGAAAAGAATGAAATGCTTTAGTTCGCTAAATTATATTTATGGGTTTTTAGGATATCGCTTATTTTGATTAGGTATAGATAAGTTTACAACCCAATTAGATAAAGTACCTATACATTTTTGATGTTTGCTCATACCTATTCTTAGCCAAATTTGAATGAGATCCTTTTCAATTGTTAAGGATTTGTATTTAACAATTCGCAAATAAAGAATTTATGAACCTATTTTTTTGACCAAATTGATGAATGAAACATTTTAAGAATCAAGGCAGTTAAAAGCTTTTATTTAGATAGTCGAATTTCAACCAATTTACGTCCTTTACTTTGGCGGAATGGGAAAATTTTGATATCTGAATTTGTAGTCAATTAAATGCTAATTTATTGGAAAAACCAAAAATATTGGGTTTTTTGCTTTTGCATTCAAAATTTTTATTTTTGCTCTAAGAAGGACTTTCGTGGAATGTGCCAAGAAGAGATTATTATTATGTTCCATTTGAGGACATGGCAGTGAAATGGTGCCAAAGCACTCTTGTTTGAGTTTCTCAACTATTTCTGAATCATAACATAAAATTTCAATTTTTTGTCGAAACAGTATAAATTATTTTGTCAATCATTTCCTTTAGCTCTTCTGTTGGAACTGTGAGTCCTCCTTGCGTTGTCCTCTCATATTGTCTTATTTCTATAAGGTTTTCGGTGTTCATGTACATTTTTGTCTGATCTTGATAGATACTGGGAAAAACAACTTGTCACAGTCATCACTTAGCGCGCTGTTAGTTGTTAGTAGGTAGATAAATTACATAAGTCTAACACACTAAAAGACAACTGGACATATTACATTAAGAAAAATAAAAATTTACAAAACATTAAGAAACAAATACTTAACATATAAAATGAAGACAAGAAATGAGATGACAATAAGAATTAAAATTACATAACACAAACATTAAAGGCGTGGTACACTGGTCTTTAATGTATTTTTAAGACTACTCTTACTAACATTTAAGTCAAAAAGGTTTGAGTTCAAATTCAAGAGTTTGCTCATGCGGGTAAATGGTTCATGCATGCCATAATAAGTACGGTGGTAAGGTAGATGCATTAAATCAAAACTACGAATATCGTGGTTTCCTTCACGATAATTGAAGTTAATACAACTTAATAAATCGGGTGCATCAATGACGCCAGTTATAAGTTGATGAGGAAAAACTATATCATTATTGATCCTCCTTTGTGACAGGGGCTGGATTTGAAGAAGTTTAATCCTATGTTCATAAGAGGAAGATAGTAGGGATCGGACCACGGTAGGTCTTCTAAAGCGAAACGAATAAAGTTGCACTGTACCGCTTCTAATCTATTTTTATGGATCTCATAAAAAAGAGTCCATACCTGGGAAGCGTATTCAAGATGGTGGTTAAGTAAGCAGTTGTAAAGAGCGAGAGTAACATGCGGGTCCTGAAATTCCTTTTCCCATCTCTTAATAAAGCCTAGCATTGAATTGGCCTTGTTGACGATTAAGTTTATCTGTTTCAATCTCAGTATCGGAATCGTCAAACTCACAAAAGTTTGAGGATAGGTCATCACAAAACTCCGAAGTAAAGTTAATTGAATACGTAGCTGCAAAATTGTACATATGTATACTATTATTCAATGTAGTTATATATATTATATTAAATACAGATTTTCAGTGCGAGATCAAAGATAAACCAGAGTTAACTCATCAAATTTGGTGAGCACCTTCAGGATTAACTGTTGAAGATGCTTTTGTTGTTTTATCCACAGAGTGCATCCTCCACTGAAAAATTGCTTTCTCAGTTCAGTGTGGGTTAATTTACTTCTAGATTTCACAAGAAGAGATTTTAGCATCCGGTTCCAAAATTTTTTCAATTTTGTTTTCGAAATTTTGAGTTTGAAAATTAATTTTTAAAAAAATATTCTCTAAAACAACGTTATTTAAAACACAATAAAATAATAGATTTCTGGCTTTACAAAAAAGTGTATCATGGCATTGTATGTGTAACAGTTGTTTTTTAATATTTTTTCTCTGCTTTAAGTCATTTTTTTTAGAAAATTGCTCTTCCTTGCTAAACGAGGGGAATAGACCCCTCCTCCTGTACGATTTTTTTCTTGTCTTAACCCAACCTACACGTTTTAGCTTTTTGTAACACCGTATGCGAATCACCCTGTATACATAGGTACATCTATGTTCATATTTTTCGTAAGTAAAGACTTTTAATGAACAATAAAACGCACTAAGTTCAGCCTGTTAAAATCAACAAATTATTATTAAATCTCTAAATTGTCAACGTAATAAAGCGTCCGCCAAATAACCACTACATCGAGTGTAGCGTCGGCTGTGTGGCACGTAGCGCCGTCCTGTTGAAACCAAATGTTGAAAATAACCTCCTCTTTAATTTTTGTGAACAAAAATTTGTTCAACATGGCCCGATAACGATCGCCATTGACTGTAACGGCCACTCCTTGCTCATTTTCGAAGAAAAATGGCCCAATTATGCCTCTGGACCAAAATCCGCACCAAACAGTGACTCGTTTTGGCTGTATCGGATTTTCAATGTATGCGTGCGGGTTTTCTGTGCCCCAAATGCGACAAATTTGCTTGTTTACTACCCGCCAAGATCAAAATGAGCTTCATCTGAAAAGATGATTTTTTTGGCAAAATCGGCATCTTCTCTAAGTCGATCGCAGGCCCACTTAGCGAAGCGTATACACAACCATATTCGTTCAGCGGAAGGACAAAACTAATTATCTGTCAAATCGCTAATGAGCTAAGTGTTTAGATTCACGAAATAAGCACTAGTTGACAAAAAAAAACGTTAGATGGCGGACCCTTTATTTGGTAATGGTGAATGTGTCCTTAAAACAATAATCTTCCATAGTAAACTCATAAATCATTGATGATTTCACTTCATCCAAGAAACTGTTAAGAAGGTGAGACTCGTTATGTTTAAACAGATTTAATGATTCTACGTTGTATCGCTGTGGTAAGCTATCCACATCCTTAAAAAAATGCAGTTCTCTTCTGTTTAACCTATTCATCAACACTTTTGTTGTACAGTCTTTTCTTGAGAAGTAAGAATATTCCTTATACAAAATTTTAATATAAGGGTAATGTATGTAATGGGTGATTTTTTAAGAGGCTTAGAACTTTAAAAAAAAAAAAACACAAAAAATTCAAAAAAATGAATGAAATATTTATTTGAATCGATAGTTTGAACTTTGCAATTTAATGTTTAAAGATAATTTCATGCAAATGTTGACCGCGGCTGCGTCTCAGGTAGCCCATCCGCTGAGTCCAATTTTGGCATACTCTTTCACACATATCGGCCGGTATCTCACGAATGAATGCATGGATGTTGGCTTCCAGTGCGTCAATCGAAGCGGGCTTGTCCCTATAGACATTAACCTTGACATACCCCCACAAAAAATAATCTAATGGTGTCAAATCGCACGATCTAGGCGGCCAATTGACCGGCCCGAAACGTGAAACTGTTCACCAAACTCGCCTCGCAATTGCGCCATTGTTTCGCGTGCTGTGTGGCATGTGGCACCGTCTTGTTGAAACCACATATCATGCAAGTCAAGAACTTCCATTTCGGGCAAAAAAAAGTTTGTTATCATCGCTCGGTAGCGTTCACCATTGACAGTAACGCTGCGATTCGCCCAATATGGCCCAATAATGCCGCCGGCCCATAAACCGCACCAAACAGTGGCTTTTTCGGGATGCATTGGTAGCTGTTGCAATGCTTCTGGCTGATCTTCACTCCAAATGCGGCAATTTTGCTTATTTACGTACCCATTCAACCAAAAATGCAGCGCGCGATGAACATTTCGAACCGAGCACGAATTTTGATAGTAAAATTCAATAATTTGCAAGCGTTGTTCATTTGTAAGACGATCCATGGTTAAATTGCAAACCAAACTGAAGCTGTTTGACAGTGACACAAGGTACTAAACACACGTCAGCTGTCAAAACCAGTGTTGCCAAAACCAAACCAGCTAAAAAATCACCCGTTATATAAGTTTCTAAAAACAGCATATAATTTGGTGAACATGATGGGAGGTGAAATAGTCTCTTTATGAAGTAACTTTGTAATTTTTCCACCTCGTGATGACGGATTTTAGATCTCACCACAGCTTGAAAGACAGAAAGAAAGTTCGCAGTATGCTAGACTTCTCTATGGCATAATAAATTGTTTTCAGGTATTGCTAATTGCAGATTTTGCTTCAGTTGTTCTAGATAAATTCGATGAAAGCGTAATGCCTAGGTTCTTATATGTCCTTTCTACCTCCATTCTTTCATTTCGATGAACCCATTTTTCATTCCTAGCAAGGCGTCCATTTCCACTTTTGAAAACTAAAATCTTTGACTCAATTCTATATTGATGTTTAAATCGTTATTCATACAATATTCCTCCATTTTATTTTATCATCAACTCTAGAGAAAAAGGAATGTCATCTGCATAGTTATGCCAAGATAGGTAAGGTATTTGTGTATCTTTTATTTTGATTCCATTTGGTAGAATTTCAGCAACATCGTCCAAGAATAACGAAAACAAAAGAGGTCTTAACAGACACCCTTGTTAAACGCCTATGTTCACTTCAAATCACTCAGTTGTCTGCGATCCATTCCAAACCGCTGATTTATTTTCATAGTATAATATTTCCAGAATCCTGGTTAACTTATTTGATACACCAATACTCTTTAGCTTATAAAACTAAATATTTCTGTTGACAGTACCAAATTCCGTTTTAAAATCCATAGTAAATACAAGCATAAAGGTACTTTCCTTGATTAATGAATGTTTCCGCTAAATTAGTAATGCTAATGATATGGTGCACTGCAGTGAATACCTTCTTGAATCCAGCCTGGAACGGTCCGAACTTGTAAAAGTTTTCGTCCATCCATCTGTCCAAATTCCCGTAAAAATCTTCGCGACAGCATTCAAAAACGATATTCCTCTGTAATTGTTTACAAGATTGGGATCGCATACCCATGTTTGTTTTTCTGCAGAAAAAAAAGGTAAATTTATAGTTATTGATGCAAGAGAATGTAAAGCGTGTTTTTTAAGACGTGTGGTTTTTAAGAAGAAATTAAACGCATATAATTTAGTTTAGCTTTATTATAAAGATAAGGATTCGCCATTATGTTTTAAAAATTATTTCGGGCAAGTGGCTCGAATAAATTCCAGCCGAGAGGCCCAATTTTCGACCACTTTTTGGTCTCTTCCAAGGCGTCAATCGTCTCGGGCTTATCTGTGTAGACAAGCGACTTCACATAACCCCACAAAAAAAAAGTCCAGCGGTGTTAAATCTCACGATCTTGGAGGCCACGCCAAAGGCCCACAACGCGAGATAATGCACTCACCAAAAGTTTCCTTCAATAAATTAATTGTTTCGTTGGCTGTATGGCATGTAGAGCCGTTTTGTTGGAACCAAAGGTCGTTCACATCAACATCCTCCTATTTAGGCATGAAAAAGTCATTAATCATGGCTCTATAGCGTTCCCCATTGACTGGTAACATTATGGCCGGTTTCATTTTTGAAGAAATATGGACCAATTATTTGCCCGTAGAGCACACCAAACAGTGACTTTTTTTTGAGGATATAACGGCGGCGTCTCAACAATGGCTTGTGGACTTTGATCACTCCAACCACGACAATTTTGCTTATTTAAGTACCCATTCAACCAAAAATGAGCTTCATCGAATTGTGGACGCAGCGCGTGTTGCATCGCGCGAACCGTATCATTATTTTGGAAGATTTTCAAACGTTTTTGCAGGAGTAAGTCTATTCATTATGAAATGGCAAATTATATTGAGCATAAACCAAGTGACAACTGTCAAAAAAACCAACTCCGAAAAAAGTATTGCCAGATTGAAAACCACACGTCTAAAAAAAAACAACTTTTATTTTTTTCCTGAAAGTACCCAAGGGCAGCTTGACCTAGTTGCAAGGTTATCTATCCATTTACCAGGATTTCCTGTATACCTCTTTGTTATATAAGTTAAGATTTCGTCTTCAATTGATGAATTCCAGTGAAAAAAAAACTCTTTCCGTAATTATCTCTTAAAGCCCCTAAAAGTGAGTTTAAACAAATTTTACTTTAAAATAGTTTTACACCACTTAAATGTTGTCAAAAGCTTTTATGATGACCTTGCAACATGGAGGACTTTACTACTTCGTTAACCCAAACTAGCATTATAGCCAATTCAATTTCATCATCTCACATGAGTTAATAGTAAAACTACAAGGACACACTTTATTTTCCTCACATTTACCCATCTACACTTGTTTCGCCTCTTAAGAAAACACATTCTTGCCAGACTCAGTGCATCCATCGGCATCGTTCAGCTTTGTAAATGACAGTAATTTGTGAGCTTTCATCATTACTTGCTCTCTTGAAAGTGTCAGAAAGTAGACCAGAAAAATGACAGAGTCGCTTCCTAATTAGAAGAAGCGTGTCAAACAAAAAGTCTGAATTGATGTGTACACAATTTCCATTGATGTAGGCAAGCCGTTTTTTTTTTTTTTTAATGCGCAACTTGCAGGACATACAAAATTAAAGAAAGTGTTTACTTAGGATGAATGTACTTTTCTTTTTATTACTTAACAGATGAAAATAATACTATGTAAATTAAATGAGCAGGCAATTTTCGCAATAGAACTGGGCGTAATAAATGCTTTTTAAGTTGTTCCTTTTCAAATCACCCATAAAGTGGGTTGGGCAAAATAAAATGAAAAAAGAAACTTTTCGATGAACGACCTTTGCCAAAAATCCTTTATCCCATGGGCGTAAATGAGGGGGACTAAATGCCCATCAATCTGCTGAAGAATCATCAGTGTGAGAAGAATTACCCAAACTATAAATAAACTCTGACAGTTTTGAAAGGACTTAAGTAAGATAAATTTAATATGCTGACCTTATGTTGGCACAGAAAAAATGGTGACATTGAAATAAGAATTAAATGCAAAACAAATCTTAATTATTTTTGCGTTGGAAATGCCTCTGCTGCTTCTGCTTGTCCTGTGAACATAATTAGCAGTGTGACAGAGGTTTTTTTTTTTGTTGGGGATTTTAAAGTTAAACAAAATTTATGAAACACATTAAACTTTACGTGATGTTAAATAATTAATTGGAAGAGAAAAGTATTTGAGGAATTTTCGATACCCATTTACCCATGCCATAGTGTGAACAGAATATCCAGACCAGGTCTTCTTTTAAGTTCAAAAATACTTCGAATACTTTTCCAAGTGAATGAAGAATTAATGCTATAAAGAATCTTACACGTGAATACAAAATAGTATTTGGGGTTTTTCTTTTGAATTTTTGACTGAAAGTTTTGAAACGGTATTTATATTTAAATAAAAATAGCCTGGAATAGTAAATTTTTTAAATTTTGTAATCCCTTTACCTACATATCTACGTTTGTGTGTTTTTATTTCATTAATTCATACTAGCAGTTTTTTTTTTGCTTCACTGGGCCCTCCACAATCCCTTACACTGTTAAAATCTATCGAAAATCTTAGTATTAAAAACTGATTGGAACAAGTTATGCCGTCTTCTAAAACGTCATCTGCTTCAAAAACGCAAATGCAGAATGTTCTTAAGCGGAAACTGCATTAGCATTCGATAATACAGTTTGGTAAAGTCACATGTTCAAAAACATTATCTGCGGTGCAGCTGTGTAGTAAAAAAAAATGGAGGTGACGGCAGAGACAGCTTTTGATTGAAAACGTCAAATGCACTATGTGATGGTTTTTCTTTTCCTAAGGCTGAGGTAAGCTCGTAGTAGTCCAGGGTTTTCCTGAAGAAAGCACAGTAAAACTCGGGTAAAGAAGGGATAACCCACCAAATATATATATTAACAAATTTTATTATCAATAAGGGGGGCGTTTACAATCGTACAATGTCTGAAAACTTAATATAACTAACAAAGTACTTCATATATCGAAAATCTGTGTGTTTGAACACAGGAGTAAGCTCAGCCCACGATATTCACTTGGAAGAAGTGAACCGGGGACAAAAACGGGCTTAGGAATCTAAATTCCAGCCCAAGGCTAACCCAAGGGAAAATTGCTTATACCATACTAACTCTGAATGAGAGAGTAGGGATATCAACATTTATAAAGGAATCTTATTCCAGCCCAGGGCTAATGCGTGAAACAGATTGAACCAGCTCCAGTGGCCGCCATTATTTTAGAACCAATGTAAAGGGTTTTCCAATAAGAGGTGTTATTTTGAATAGCCCGCTATTTCGGTAGCTGTCACTTTTGAAGCTGTCATTTTTTGACATTTGACAAGTAGAAACTACGCCATTAATAAAAATAGAACGATACACGCTTCAACAACGCATTGAAATTATTAAAATTCACTATAAAAATGGTGAACACTTGGCAGAGACGGTTCGTAAAACTAAAACATTTTTGGGTCGTCGTGAAGCACCTTGTCGGACCGCAATACAGAAATGTGTGGACAAATTCGAGCTGTTGGGACAAGTTAGTGATGTGAAGAATAAAACCCATGCACGTCACTCAAGATCAACTGAGAATATTGCTGTTGTAGCCCAAAGTGTTGAAGAAAACCCAGGTTTGTCCATTCTTCGTCGTTCTTTGGAATTAGGCATTCCACAAACGTCATTACACCGTATTTTGCATAAAGACTTGGGTCTTAAGGCTTATAAAGTTCAGTTAACACAAGAACTCAAGCCGGCTGATCATCAACAACGTCGTGTCTTTGCTGATTGGGTCCTTGAAATGCATGAAAATGATCCGGAATTTCATCGAAAAATCATCTTGACTGATGAGGCCCATTTCCACCTCGGAGGCTACGTCAACAAGCAAAACTGTCGCATCTGGGGCTCGGAAAACCCAAGAGTTATTGTTGAAAAGCCTCTCCATCCTCAACGCGTGACTGTTTGGTGCGGTTTATGGTCCGGCGGGGTCATTGGACCTTACTTTTTCGAAAATGAGGCTGGAGCAACAGTTACGGTCAATGGATTGCGCTATCGAGAGATGATTAATGATTTTTTATGGCCGGAATTGGATGGTATTGATCTGGACAACGTTTACTTTCAACAAGACGGCGCTACGTGCCACACAAGCAATGAAACCATCGATCTTTTAAGGGAAAAGTTTCCGGACCGTGTTATCTCTCGAAGAGGTGATCACAATTGGCCACCGAGATCTTGTGATTTAACACCTTGCGACTTCTTCCTTTGGGGCCACGTGAAAGATAAGGTCTACGCCAACAGCCCAGCGTCGATTCAAGACCTCAAAGATGGCATTCCTGAGGCTATGGAGGACATAGGGCAGCCACTTTGCGATTTGGTTATGGAAAATTTCATGAAAAGGATATGGTCCTGTAAGCGTGGTCATGGCGGCCATTTGGCTGATGTTGTGTTCCATTATTAACGGCATACCTTTCTCTTTATAATGATATAAACATCCGATCATTTATCTCAAAAAATGCCATTTTTCTTTGAATATCAAAATAACACCTCTTATTGGAAAACCCTTTATTTCAATCGTTCAACACAGATTAGACCAGCATCAGCAACGTCAACAGTGCCGTTTGGCCAAAGTTCTAAACTTGCTGTTGCTGGTCCATTGCTGACAACTTTAAAACTGCGATATTCGGAGGCACCACACTACAAAAAAATTATAAACTCCATGCATTTCTAGTGGCTGGTGCTGGTGGCAATGTTTTTTAAAAACCCAAGCGAAGCTGTTTAACCCAAGCGAAGTCAACACTTTTCTACAGCCCAGGGCTATGCTGAGGGAGATCAACACTATTCTAATGTGAACACCGTCTAAAAGAGACATTTTTTGAAAACGTGATATCTAAGTCACTGCACTGCTGCACGGTAGATGATGTTTTCGAACATGTGACTTTACCAAACTGTATTATCGAACACGCAATGCTAATGCACTTTCCGTTTAAGAAAATTCTGCATTTGAATTTTTGACGCAGATGACTTTAACGAAAACGGCATAACTTATACAAAATTAATCTTTGCTCGAAGTTAAGGCATTTTCGGGCTTAAAAGGTAAATAATAAGCTGTATCGACTTTGTTTTAAGTACTACTCAGATGAAATTTGTATTTCGTAGGTACAGTTTGTTGGCTTTATACTTTGGGTTTTAAATGACATAATTCGTTTTTTTTTTATGGATCCATAATTTATAATTATTTATACATGCATACGTACATACAAATGTACAAAGTAAACATTTTATCTAATTTATTAAATTACTGAATTATTTTACTCTTCAACCAGCTTCAAATATAATTTCAAAAAATTTGATTCAATGTATTGTTTACTTTTGCTTTTGATTTTACTCCATCTCTTGTATTTTTTTTTATAAAATTATTACAAAAAGCTAAACACGAAAAGTATACATACATAGGTACGTGACTTAAATTTATTCAGACTAAAAAGTAAAACTTGAAAGTCATTTGATTTGGACAGGAAAACCCCAAATCAAATTACTTAAACTGTCAAAATCAAACGAGTGAAAACTGACAGGCTGGCATTGTATTTGTAAACATATTTTGTTGATTGATTGCGTTTGGGTTGAACTATTTCTCATATCGAACAATGAAGTTTTGACAGAGCGAGTTGATTTTTCGTTTTCAGAATAGTGCTATACTTGATTTTTTTTTTGCAGTTTTGTATTTTTTATTTTGTTTTTCATTCATTCCAGTTTTTTAAATATTTAAAAGTTTCCACAGATCCGAGGTTCTTATTACAAACCTAATGTATACCTATACCTACTCTTTCAAAGGTTCTTGGTATGCTGAATTCGATTTTGAACTCAGAATATAATTGTTCTACCACGTAAGGTTTTCAAGAAATTTACTTTATAAAATAAAAAAAAATGCTTTTGTAGGGTATTTCAGGTTTTGAAATTAAAAGATAATTTTTTAAAACAAAAATTCTAAATATTATTATTATATAAATACTTCCCTGTGGTATCCTTTCCAGTCTATTTAATTTCGTTTTATAGCTTAATCGAAAAAGAACTATGCTACACATACCAAGTGTTTAATTTTAATATTGCGTATACGCCACAGTGTACAGAAGTTCCAGATGTATGGAAAAACGATCTAATTCAATAAAATTTGAACGAATTTTAATGAAACATGCAAATACCATAACATATGACATAAGAACAACTAAACGTAATATTATTCTAAAAATTGACAAATTTGTACATAATATTCTTTTTAACAAATCTCTTCTAATAATATATTTGCCATGCCCCCTATGGGTTGTTTGTTGTTGTTTGCATTGAGTTGCAAGTTGCAATCTTATCTCCATACAATTTCGGCTCAACAACAGGGGCCCGACGCGACGTAACTCAAATGACTCTAAACAAAGCTATTTTTTTACAGTAGCATATTTTTGATTACTTTACCAGTGTTGAGTTTGGTTTAATATTAAGGCTATTGGTTGCGGATTTGATTATCCTCGGTAATGGCAGTTGTTGATGGTCCTCTCGTACAGAATGGGATTTCTTCGTTGTGGATGATATCCTCGTATCCGTGGTCTTTGATGGCTCGAATATTCAGATAGCGATAACTTAAGTGCAGTGTGCTTGTTGAATTGAAAGGGGTTGGTGAAATTAACTTTAAGCTCCAAGGTACTTCGTTGTTGTCATTGTGGCTATATTGGTAGTGTTGTTTGGAAGCTTGAAGCTAATACTATCACAGCGTGATGCAAAACCTCTTCGATTCCTTATTGCTATTGTTGGTGTTCTGAACCAGATGAGCTCACTCTTGTTGCTGTTGATCTTCAGTCCACATTTGAGTTATAAGTCCCACAAGTAACTGATGTACTCCTTCCTGTGAAAGGGATGTTACGTAGGTAATAAATTCATCGGCATACAGCTTCGTCTTCGTACTTGGGATATATTGTTGAGCTGTTCCACTATATATTATATTGAAAAGAATGGGGCCTACCTTGGTTCCTTGTGGTACTCCAGCATAACTCATTAACAATACTTAAGGAACTCTATAGCATGTTAAGAAAAAAGTAAGTTTTGATAGTTATGGATGTTCTCAAATACAAGAAGATGTAACACCATCAAGTTTTCAGCATACAACAAAACATTAATAAGAGCATAGAATATATTTGAAGACTTAATTACTTAAGTACTTAATTACTTACACTTTTGGGAAAAATCCGTATACAAAATTACAACACTTTAAGGCTGAAGATATTTTTTCAAAAATTGTTCATTAAAACAACTTTATCAAAAATTAATAACAGAATGAACAAACAGCTTTATAAAAAGCTATTTCATGATTTTCATTTTAATTTTTTAAAATATAAAAAGCTATTTCATGATTTTCATTTTAATTTTTTAAAATAGCTGCTATGGTTTAATTGCAGTTTAAAACTAAGAAAGAATTTTTGCATTGGAAAACCTCCCATTTCACTCTACATAACATTTTTTTTTAAATAATCTTTCAAACACAAAAGGTATTTCTTAAATCGGACATTTTCTATTTTTTCCCCATTTCACTCTACAAAAATTTTAACTTCAAAAACAATATCCCAAGAACCATTTCCGAAGGATAACCTTTAAGCTCAGGTAGAGTTTTTTTCAAACGGATACGTCCTTTTCATTTTACTGTATTTCACCCCACAAAGTGAATTTTCCGATATACAAATATATTTTTAGTTATTCTGCTACTCGGGACGGAGATGAATCCAACAAATCAGAGATCATTAAAATCGGTCCAGTGGTTCTGGAGTTATAAATGGTATAACTAAACCGACTTTGTTTTATTATATTAAGAAAGAAAATATATAAAATTTGTATTTTCTTTTAAGTTTTCTTTAACATATTTTTTTTTCTATATTTGGTAATTTTTTTTCGAGAATATTAAAGTATTTTATATAAGTCCATCTCCTTGTTTTAAACCCACAAACAGACTTGCAAGCCTTGATCACAAACTTAACCCTCTTACAATTGCTTGGCGGTGGCTGTGACATGGAAGCTGTTTTAACAAATTTGATTAAGTAGTCTCTTTTTTTGTTTGACAATTTCCCAAAGGTCTTCCTGGGTAAAATTCGAGAGTATTGGAGGTTTGTTCTTACTGAATAGCCTTTCTAATTTCGTTAAGACCTTTGTAAAGTGTCGATAAGCATATAAAGGAGAATATTATAGAGGTTCATTTAACCTTTTATAAACTTCTATAATGATTTCGATAAAGCTTTTTGCAAGTACCATACGCAGATCTTTTAAAAGTTCCAGCTTCGGAAATGTTTCTATAACATTTTAACACAAATACTATAAAATTTGGATCTTTCCGGTAGGGTTTTTATTATACCTATCAGAAGCTGATAATACAAGCCTTATAGAGGTTGAAGAAAATAGGAAAAAAAACATTTTTATTTTCAATTTTCAATTTTTATTGCATTTATTCTATTTTTAATCTAAAAAACATGTATCACATTCGATTATTTGTTAATAAATGTATTAATGTATTGGAAATCATTATAAAACACAAATAATTTCCTTACCTCTTTAATGATCGAACTCAGAACTCGTGTGTAATAGTCCACTACTCTACCCACTCGGCCATCTAAAGATTATGTAAAAACTTAATCAGCCTCTTCATTTTATAGAACTTCAAAATGGTTCCTTACACAAACCCAAGCTTTTATAAAAAAAAATAAAGACTGCAAAATGTGAGATAGAGAAAAAAAATGCGCTAGACGTGCCTATGTGCGAAAAAGGGTACGAACATTTTGTTTGATCTTGCCAGTTCTGATTGATTTGACAGAAAGAACACAATTTTTTTCGGTACAAGAAATAAGCCTTTAAAGGCTTGACTAGATGGAAGCAAAAAGTGAATAGCAAAAACAGGTGCCAGATGCCTGTGTGCATAAAATCTTTAAAAAAATTGTGTTTGATCACAATTTTAGTCCAGTTTATTCTCTTACCCATAAACTGCCGCGACACCGGACTCAATCACCCCAATCCAAATTGCCTCAAAGTATGTAGCGTCTAAGCAGATGTCACAAAAAAAAGTCAAGTGCTGCAAATTCGCTTTTCCTTAATGTTCGAGTGTGTTTTATTTCCATTCATCGTCCACTCAGGTAACTTCGCTTGATCAGGTGGAGTAAAGAATGTAGAGAGATGATATTTCTTCACTTGAACAAAGTTAACTTTTCATTAAATATCGCAGCGTTTAAAAGGCATTTGCATTAGAAGGAAACCAAAAAGAGAATCGAAGCTTAAAAATAGATCTTGTGTGAAAGCAGTCTCACATTTAACTTGACATAATCACAAGCTTCTTTAAAACGACTTATACAAGTTTGAGCCTCTTTAGTATAAAATCTGACAGCCTTAGCCAATTGTTCGACAAAGCTTCTAAAAAATTGTTACAGAAGCTTTTTAATTTTTAAAGACTAAATGACAAAAACTTGTATAAAATAACTTATACAATCCTAATAAAAACTACAGCATCACTTAGCTTCTCTTACTTCATTTAAAGAGGTCTAAGCGAAAAACAGGTATACTAGCCTCGATTGAGTTTCCTTATCTAGCTTACAAACAATATAAAAGAAGCAGTTACCATGACCTGTATAAGATTTTTTTTTTAAGAAAGCTCTAAAGAAGCTTTATACATACTATGTCTTGAAGCATATCAATATTTATAAGCTTAAAGAAGCTGAAATGTTAGTTGGGGTTTGCTCGTAGTATTCATTGGCATCGAATCGGAAGTCTGGGAACTGAAACTTTCAGACAACTACGTCAGTCATGTTACTAATATTGACTTCTGCTCTTGCTTTAAGAATGCGGTGAAGAGCCAACTCTCAATAATATTTGGCGATCATCGAACAACAAAGCTATCAAAATTCATCACAGTTTCCCAAGTATCCATTCCTAGTGAACACAGTATCTATTATTTTATTAAAAACCTTCCCAACTTAATGGTCTTGAAATAATGTTTCGCACCATACACGAAAGAAGGCTGAGATTTCATCTCAAACCACATAACAGCGTTGTACTCTATTATCTGCTTCCATGACTCTTCAGGAGATTGTTTTGACACATTAAATCAAAGAAAATGGTTCTGGGATTCTTCTCAAAAATTGATCCTTCGCTGACACCATTGCAAGGTGCATAAAGTTAGCAGGACACTTTTCAAAATTCAGAATAAAGAGTTTGTAGTAAATAGCTGCTATTTAGTTAAAAAAAATAATCGCTCTGTTGGATTTCGAAAAATAGAGGGTGTCCTGCTACCTTGACGTCAACTTAGCAGGACACCTTTCCCAAAAATACATTTAAACGATCCGGAAGTGGATATTTGCTGAAAATGAATCAATCGCTAATTAGTTACTCAAAAAAAAATTAATCCCACTTTCGGATTCCGAAAAATTGGGTGTCCTACTTGACGTCAACTTACCACTGGAGTATGCGTTTGGACCAGATGTTTTTCCGTAAAGCTTCTTGAAATTTGGCGAATAATTCCTCATCTTACTTCGTTATTAACATTTGTTCCGTCGTACCCAATAACTTATTTAATACGAGTATCACCCATTGAGATACCAAATTGTTGAAAAAACTGGATAATTGCATTTATTACTGTTTCTGCTTTTCCGACCGTAAAAATAGAGCCCCAACGGCCGATCCCGATCAGATATCGGAGGCAAATTCGTCCTAATCTTACTTTTATCCGCAATATTTGATTGATAATGCGTCTTTAATAACACCATAATCTGTAAAGACTGATGTAAAGGTTGTTGCAATTGCCCTATCAGATATCTGTCAGCTAGCTTCCCAACGTTAGGCAGAAATTTATGATTTAAGTTCCATAGAGCGACCTTTCCCTTGGGGTGGGGTGATTTTGAGACCACTGATTCGATGTCTGAATAACAAAATGACCAAAGGCAGTTTTATCAAAAAAAGAATCTTATCCAACTTGTTTATGAATTTCTCAGTTGTAGGACGAACAAACAATACAAAAAACGAAAAATGATCTTTTAACTTTGCATTAAGCGACCCCTAGTGGTGAAAATAAAAAAAAACATGGAGTGCCGGGACTCACGGTTAAATATGTGTAAACATCAACGTTTGTCCAAGTACCTAATTTTTGTTACTGAACGTCATCAAAAGAAACATATTGAATAATTAACACTACATTACCCATCTGTAGGCAGTGCTTAAAAAGCTTAGTGTTGAAAGAACGGCAGCGAAATACCCAGTGGGGGAACCGCTGTAACGAAATTTCCAAGCAATAAAAGGCTGGTGGTGAAGAGTCCAACGAACGGTGGTAAAGGTTCGGTACTGAAAGGTCCTGCTTCGTAGTTCACTCTCAACTTTGAGATGACTTCACATTACACATATGGTTATTGTTTATGGTAATCACTCTCTGAACATCGACAAACAACAACTGTCAGCGGAGAGCACTAAAACCGTGGTTTCAATTAAATGGCACCGTACCCAAATTCCAAAGGAACTTAATGGTTTGACTGACAGGGGCCGAATTAAAATATCCAGTTAGAACTGTTAACGAACTTGCAACCCTTACGAAACTCCATCTTTCCATCGAGTAAAACTTACAAAAAGTTCAATCTTAATTTTATACTGAACGAACCTCAAATGAATGTCATTATGAGATAGCCGGCGAATTATATATCTTGAGTTTTTAGAATATTTAGTTGCAGTTGTTGTCAGTGGAAATCACTAAAATCGGAGTTTTAATCGCTTGACACCATCAATCGCCTATGGAATTGGACGCTGTGATTTTTAATGAATGTTAACTTTGTGCAAGTACAAAAGTAGCCGATAACTCTGCAATTTGTTCAACCTCAGCTATTTTGTATATCCCAGCCTTAATGTAAACGTAGAATCTAAGTTCAGATTTGTATCACTGAACGCACCCGATATCCTTCCATATTTATAGCCATTGACCTACCATACCTACAGTCAATTGTCAATCCCTACAGCTGACTATTATTATTTTTGTTTTGATTTTGTTTTCTTTTTTAATTACTAGTGTCGCCTCCATTTTGTTCGGGGAATAGTTAAAAATTAAAGAAAAAAATATAAAAATATAAGTGTTAAAATGATAAAATCGTCGGTCGCGCTAAAAACAATTAGCTTTCGTCGTTGGCAAAAACAATAGAAATGAGGGGTCGCGATAAAGTATAATCTAACTGTCGGTCGCGTTGAAATCAATTTGTTTTGGTCGGGCCAAATCTGATTTCGTAACGTAAAGTGCTACGACGTAAAGTTGCACACGAACGTTCACGTTTTTTTTTCACTCTACCGCCAGCAAAGATGTTTACACATCACAATATAAAAACTCATACTCATAGAACCATATTTATGCAACTTTTGCGGATGGTAAAATAATTCACTCCACCCTACTGTATAAGCGCCAATGTTGCAACAACTGGGGTTTAATATTCTTATCGAAAATAAATTTTCGATAAAATCCACATAACATAGGAGCAAAATTTAGTTTGTAGGTATTGAAAACTTATATTAACTTTACTACTCAAATAAAGTATTTAATAGAAAAGTTCATTCTAAAAAAGTCAGTATCTGCCTAAGATTATAAATTTTCAGCAATCACTTAATTCCTATATATGTATGTATATCATAAAAAGTTTTCTATAATAATAACATTTACTTTATTTATTTTTAATGCATACCAACCGCAACCGTTATTTCGAAATTAAACTTAATTTAAATTTCCAGACAAAAATAATTGTCTTGTCCATTAGTTGCATCAAAAATAACTTTAAGTACATATATACTTTTTTCTTCAATTTTTAATGCTTGAATTCTTAAGTTAAGTTAAGCAAAACTTTACTCTACGTTCTTTCGTTTCTTTCGAATTTCCTTAGATAAAAGTTCTCCTCGATGGACATTGTTGTTGAAGAAAACTTTTTGTATTCTGATCTAAAACAACAAAAAAAAATCCTCACATTAAAAATCCATAATTTATTTCATAACTTTTTTTCAAAGTTTTTTTTTTCTCTCTTGAAACTCATTTCTGTCTTCAAATAAGTCATTGTTGAAGTGGTGATACATTATACACGTGGTCGTATAGTTATATACTGTTTTAGAAAAAAAAAAAAACAACAATGATTTATTGAATTTGAACGAACGATGAACTTACTTATCAGGTCATCAGATTTTCTGCTCACCCAGTCACCATCAAGACTCCTCGTTCGAAGTTGCCCGGGAAAGTTTTCAAATTAAAACAAAAATAAAAATATGTGCTGCAACCTACATTTCAAAGTGGGTAACTTTTGGAGATAAAACTCACCCAGTGAGGTGTTTACTTTGTTTCTCTTGCAACTTGGAAATGCTGAATTACATTGTCAGCACACTCGTACCTTCCATATATGTGTGTTTTATATGCCTCTGTGTTCACATTCTTAAAAAAAAGTTGTTATTCTTACGCTTTGCATTTCATTCCACCGTAATGTCTGCATAGATATTTATATATAGATGTGTCAGCCATTGTGTTTTGTGTTCATGGGAAAATATATTTTTGTTCGTTTGAGTAAGTTTATCCTTGTTTCCTGAAATTTTCACAGAATTGGACATGAAAAAGAATGGATACGGAAACGGATCCCTGCCTGAGTGGAGCCATAAAAACCCTTGACTGGAATACAAATTTTGGGTTTCTGTTTCCCTTCTTCGTTTTCATACATTCTAAGTGTTCTGGCTGGTAGTCCCGTGTTTGTCTGCAGCCGACCTTGAAACCAAATAATAATGTTCTCAGTTTTACTGATGGCTGTTTTTCTGTTTTTGTTGGGGAAAGTTTTTTCCCTTTCCCGAGTGAAACGCAAACGGCTACAAAACTTGGATTGTGTTGTATTGTGTTTGAGTTATGAGACGAAAAAGTTTGCCTAAAGAAACCGTAAACGTTAAAAGGATTGCTATTTTGTATAATGTGTGATATATGTATGTGATTCAAAGAACAATTCTCACAAGAAAATAAAATTGAAAACAAAACCAAAAATGGATCAAAACTATCAACTGTGCTATCGTAAATTTGTTATGATTTATATGGAATGTTCTGTTGTTGGAAAAAAGGATATCTGTATGCAAATTATTTATTATTATATTTTTTTAAAGGATTTTTTTGTTGAATTCAGTAGAAAAGGATAAAACTCCAGAAATAAAGTGTTTAGTGTTTAGTGTTTAGGTACATATAACAGCACATTTTAAAAAATATGTACACAAAATACTGACTGTAATTGTAAAACTGAGGTCTTGCTTCGGTTCCCAGCCTCGTCCACCTAAATAATTATTCAAAATACCGCCTACTGCCTCCTGTGACGAAGTGACAAATTCTCTAAGTAAAGGGTTTTCCAATAAGAGGTGTTATTTTGAATAGCCCGCTATTTCGGTAGCTGTTACTTTTGAAGCTGTCATTTTTTGACATTTGACAAGTAGAAACTACGCCATTAATAAAAATGGAACGATACACGCTTCAACAACGCATTGAAATTATTAAAATTCACTATAAAAATGGTGAAAATTTGGCAGAGACGGTTCGTAAAACTAAAACATTTTTGGGTCGTCGTGAAGCACCTTGTCGGACCGCAATACAAAAATTGGTGGACAAATTCGAGCTATTGGGACAAGTTAGTGATGTGAAGAATAAAACCCGTGCACGTCGCTCAAGAACAACTGAGAATATTGCTGTTGTAGCCCAAAGTGTTGAAGAAAACCCAGGTTTGTCCATTCTTCGTCGTTCTTTGGAATTAGGCATTCCACAAACGTCATTACACCGTATTTTGCATAAAGACTTTGGTCTTAAGGCTTATAAAGTTCAGTTAACACAAGAACTCAAGCCGGCTGATCATCAACAACGTCGTGTCTTTGGTGATTGGGTCCTTGAAATGCATGAAAATGATCCGGAATTTCATCGAAAAATCATCTTGACTGATGAGGCCCATTTCCACCTCGGAGGCTACGTCAACAAGCAAAACTGTCGCACCTGGGGCTCGGAAAACTCAAGAGTTATTGTTGAAAAGCCGCTCCATCCTCAACGCGTGACTGTTTGGTGCGGTTTATGGTCCGGCGGGGTCATTGGACCTTACTTTTTCGAAAATGAGGCTGGAGCAACAGTTACGGTCAATGGATTGCGCTATCGAGAGATGATTAATGATTTTTTATGGCCGGAATTGGATGGTATTGATCTGGACAACATTTACTTTCAACAAGACGGCGCTACGTGCCACACAAGCAATGAAACCATCGATCTTTTACGGGAAAAGTTTCCGGACCGTGTTATCTCTCGAAGAGGTGATCACAATTGGCCACCGAGATCTTGTGATTTAACACCTTGCGACTTCTTCCTTTGGGGCCACGTGAAAGATAAGGTCTATGCCAACAGCCCAGCGTCGATTCAAGACCTCAAAGATGGAATTCGTGAGGCTATCGAGGACCTAGGGCAGCCACTTTGCGATTTGGTTATGGAAAATTTCATGAAAAGGATATGGTCCTGTAAGCGTGGTCGTGGTGGCCATTTGGCTGATGTTGTGTTTCATTATTAACGGCATATCTTCCTCTTTATAATGAAATAAACATCCGATCATTTATCTCAAAAAATGCCATTTTTTTGGAATATCAAAATAACACCTCTTATTGGAAAACCCTTTATATTTCTTGGCATGAATAAGTGCCTTTCGCTTTTTGGCAGAAAATTGTAGGTCCCCTCCATTCCTGCAAAAAAAAAATCTCTTTATTTAACGGTACGTCCAAAATTAAGCTCAAGGGTATATTGATGAGTAGGTATTCCTGGCAGAACGAGTATTACGGGGAAATTGTTTAAGGGGAGTAATGCTGCTGCTTATTTCACTAGAACATTGTTTAAAGAAATAAATATAAAATTTTGTTTGTATATTCAATTTAAACACTCTTTTATATAATAATCCTAAGCGGGCTTTAGGATTATTATATAAATTAAAAAAAAGGTCACGAAATAGGAATAATTATTAAACACTCTTTTATATTAAAACTTTATTTTATTGAAATTCTTTGGATTATAAATGAAAGACTCGTTTTAAAAAAAAAAAAGAACAACTTTATATTATTTTACACTGAACCAACCGTTCCGGTTGAGATCTCTCGGCAATCTGCCCTGCATCCAACCACTCATCAACAGTGCTGCCACCCTACTCCTTAAGCAGTTGATCTACTGCTCTTAGTCCCAAACGAAAATCTACTACGCAGCAAAACGAATCTACTCCTATTTTAAGAATTTTGATCACTACGAAAGTTAGCTCTAAGAACGTAAATCCAAAATTTGAAATTCGCAACCATGTTGACTCCGAATGCATCCACCGATAATTTCAACAACTTACATTGACTTGCTGCCACAGATTAGCCATATGAAGATGAGAATGTTTCGTACGTTTCACCCTCCAAAACCCATTTGTTTACATTGTTGTATTTGTAATTTTTTCCCGCGTCGATGAATAGATGTGAATTGCAACAACAATTTAACCAGGTGTGTGAAGATCCCTACTGTTTATGTGTGAGATTTTTATACACACATTCTCATTTTCTATCTGATAACTGCCAGTTCAAGCTTGTGGGCAAATTAAAATGGCTGCCGGGGATTCTCGTCTTCATGTGGCTACTCTGTGGTTGCTGCTATCTGTTTGTTTTCGTTTGATTATATTGTTTCTTGGTTGTGTTTCTTCTTTCTTATATTTATTTATTTTGAAAATGGACTAATTCATTATTAGATCTAAGAAACGAAGATAGTTTTGCAGTCTAATGTGTTTGATGATTAGTTAATTATTATATAGGGTAGTAGTAGCAAATAAAATAACAGAAACGAATAAAAATGGAAATCGCCGCATAACAGATGCTGGGGCCAAGCAAAAGATTGTTGCAAGAAGCGTTGCCAACCACTTTGGGCAAAAAATGCCGCACTTGCGACAAAAGATGCCTTTTTCAATAACAAAAAAGCCTCACCTAATTTTTTTTTAAATTAACAAATATAATACAGTCGACTCTCCCTAAGTCGACTTTCTCTCTAACTCGTACTTTTCGCCATATTTTAACATTCCCTTGAATGTTCCATACAAAAACCATTCCCTAAGTCGAACTCCTCCTGAGTCGAACCTCTCTCTAACTCGAACACATTGAGCGCGTTCAACGCATTACGTTTTACATCTGAATTTTCAGATTTCTGAATTTTTGGAGCTTCTGATTGGCCAGCTGCCATAAAAAGTTAGATGACTTTTAGTGACTTTTATTTACGTTTGCTTACGTTTCATTTGAATTTTCAGATTTTTAAATTAGTCTTATACACATTTTTTCAAAATTTGGCTAAGAAAAAATCATTAGTAAAAAAGTTATTGACTTTTTTTCTAAAATTTGAGTGTTTTGATGTTTGTATGGGAGAGCGGAAAAAAGTCTGTAAAATCTGAACTATTAAACGAATTTTAATGAAATTTGACAAACATGTTAGTCTCATACATGCTTGGTCAAAATTTGGTCAAGAAAATATTGTTAGAAAAAAAGTTATTAACATTTTTATAAAATTTGAGGGTTTTGATGTTATATTTAAATAAAAGTTTTTTTTAGTAAAATCTTAACTTTTTATTTTGAATAAAATATTATTATTAACTATGTATATTTTAATGTATTGAATTCATTATATATGTTTGTTATTATATTTCACTTCACGTTCACTTATTGGTTGATCAAAGAGTAAAAATTTGTCTGCCACCTATCAGCTTTAAAGCAGGATTGCAAAAGCTTAATTTAGTGTTTAGCTTAAGCTTGGCTTTAGTTAACAAGCTAGTGACTCACTTATGAATTGAAAAAAAATTAATTCATATTCAGTTGCTAGATTATGACTTTATGTTTTTTTATTCAAAAATTCACAACTCTGGTTTAAAGCTCTATGCTGGATTCTATGTAGTAAAAATGCAGGTATGTTTAAGAGGCACCAGACCAGATATGAAAGTTATATTCTAGCTTTGGGCTGATTTATGCCCCATAGATTGTGACCAGATCAGAAGGGGAAATAAGTCCTTACATCGCCTCAAGAAACCTAAGCATCTCACTGCATTTTAAGCTATATCTAATATATGATCATTCCGCAAAAGGTAATCAATCGGTTATGCGATGAGGAGTTATGTCTCATTCATTCTAAATAAATTCCTCGACTTGCTTCTGTGGTTCAGTTTACTTCGAATTTTAAAGATTTATACATAAATAAATTATTGAAAATAGTTGAAGCAATTCCTTTAAAGATTTAATCTTCGCCTGTATTCCTGAAAAGATATGAGTTTATGCTAAAAAATTTAAAAATCATTTGAGTGGTTTACTTAATAATATACATATACAGGGTGTCCCGTAATGAGTGGATAATACTGCAGCTGGTGATAGCTGGCCTTATGACTGCTCAGAAAAAAAATATAAAAAAAATATTTTTCTTGTGGTCTCCATGGTATAATTTATTTTCGAAAAATGTTAAAAAATTCAGGGTCTCCTAAAATACCTAATTACAACGGCCACCCATAAAAGATTCTTGTTATTTTTGTATTTTAATAATATTTTTGAATAACCGTTCTAAATGATGGGTAGTAAATTTTAACACCAGCTGATGCATTTTTTGTGTTATAATTTTTTAAAATAATTTTTTTATTCAAAAATAATTCAATATTTTTTTTCACCAAAGTTTGAAAATTAATAAAGAGAAAAAAATGTATGAGAACATAAGTGGCAAATTTGATAAAAATTGGCCTGTTTAATGTACTTTCCAAAATGGTATAACACATGTTTGTGTCTACAACCATGCCCAATAAAATTGGCATTTAATCTACTAAAGTAGTTTTTTAACATTTTATCAGATGAAATTAAGTTACAAAGTTAAGTAAACACTACGACGACGAATGAAATAAATTTTAATTTTTATTGCATTTAAAAATAACCGTTATTGAATAAAGGCACTAACACATAACACATTAAATTGGCTATTAATCTACTAGAGAAGATTTTTAACACTTTCTCAAATAAAAATTGACTTGTAATAAAATAGGCATTAAAATGCATATAAAAGTATTATTTGCAAATATTGTCAATTCTCTGTCATTACGTAACGTATAACGTTGTTATACTGGTTTCGTCACTTAAACGAATTTTTGAATTTGATTTAATTAATACTGATTAAGAATGTCACAGTATACGCCGCTGGAGTATGCGAATATGCATTTAATATACGGGGAATGTAGAGGAAGCGCTAACGCAGCTGCAGCTCTCTATAGAGAGCGATATCCAAATGCGCGACATCCGGACTATCGAGTGTTCATCAGAGTCCACCAATGTTTTTCAGAAGGACGAATGCCTGGTAATGGACTGGGCGGTACTAGCGGAGGACGTTTACCGCGAGAAGAAATTGATCGTATTGTGCTGAATGAAATTGAAGCAGATTCAACTACATCACACGGGTGATTGCAAGACGAACAGGGATAGGCCGTCTGGGCCCAATTTTGTGGCCACCACGTTTGCCAGACCTAAATCCTTTGGACTTTTTCTACTGGGGATGTCTGAAAGAAATGGTTTATACTAAACCAATTACATCCATTACGGAATTGCGTCGTCGTGTTCAAGACGCTGTGATGAAAATAAATGAGCGCCAATATGCTTGTTTTATTGAGAGGTCCTTCATTAGAAGATGCAGAGCCTGTATCACAGTGAATGGGGGACAGTTTGAACATTTAATATAAATTTATTTAAATTACAAATATATCATAATTTTTAATACTGTTGTTTTTATTTATCGCATTTCCCATACCTAAATCAAAACCTTTTTGAAAGTTCATACTATTATTTTAGTTAGTGAATTTAGCAGACATAATAGTGACACTGGTATATCTATTGACTTTTCCTTCCAACTCAATTTTTGTTGTCATCAAACATCAAAATAAATATTTAATCATTTTTTTTATTAAAAAATTAATTAAAAAAATTATTAAAAAAAAATCCAGCAACTAGTGTTAAATGTTAGTGCCTTTATTTAATAACGGTTATTTTTAAATGCAATAAAAATTAAAATTTATTTCATTCGTCGTCGTAGTGTTTACTTAACTTTGTAACTTAATTTCATCTGATAAAATGTTAAAAAACTACTTTAGTAGATTAAATGCCAATTTTATTGGGCATGGTTGTAGACACAAACATGTGTTATACCATTTTGGAAAGTACATTAAACAGGCCAATTTTTATCAAATTTGCCACTTATGTTCTCATACATTTTTTTCTCTTTATTAATTTTCAAACTTTGGTGAAAAAAAATATTGAATTATTTTTGAATAAAAAAATTATTTTAAAAAATTATAACACAAAAAATGCATCAGCTGGTGTTAAAATTTACTACCCATCATTTAGAACGGTTATTCAAGAATATTATTAAAATACAAAAATAACAAGAATCCTTTATGGGTGGCCGTTGTAATTAGGTATTTTAGGAGACCCTGAATTTTTTAACATTTTTCTAAAATAAATTATACCATGGAGACCACAAGAAAAATATTTTTTTTATATTTTTTTTCTGAGCAGTCATAAGGCCAGCTATCACCAGCTGCAGTATTATCCACTCATTACGGGACACCCTGTATGTATGTATATCTAAAGCGGGATATACATTGTTCATACATAGAGAGTGTATTAGTAAAAATGAAACGCGTATACATTGAAGCTTGAAGCAAAATCAAAAAGTTTTGATTTTTGTTCAATCAGATAGCCAGAATTGAAATAATGTATATTTGAGAATGATTGCTTGATCAAGCATAGACACATTTTCGCATAGAAATTTAATTAAAAATACATGATTGAAGACTCATGCATGAAGTGTGTATATGCAACATCAAACAAAATTATTAATACACTCTCACATGCATGACAAGCATTTGAACAATGTATATCCCGCTTAAAATCGTAATTTGAAAAATAAGATTGATAAAAATATTTTAAAATTCATATATTCAATAATTTTTATTTGAAAATTTGTATAGGTAGGTATACAATAATTATTAAATCTTGAAAGGAACTTTTGTATACAAATTTGGATCAAAATCGGTTAAGCCGTTGACGTGAAAATCGAAAATTAAAACAAAACACTTTTATGATACAGGTACTGTTAATATCAGTTTTTTAAAGCAATTTTTCTCCGAAATGGAGACCATTTCTAATACTAGGTGGGCAAAAGAAAATTATATACAAAGGGAATGCCCATTTTACTATGGAGCCTTGGCCCAGAGTGTACAGGAACGAGTTTGGTATCAAATGAAAGGTGACGTAAAGTCCGATGCATGAGTAAAATATTTTCAAAATCGTTCATGGGAAAGTCGAGATAAAGAACGATTTATTTTACATACAATTAAAGGTAATAAAATAAGCTTTTCACTTGAGCTAAAAAAAGTATATGTCATCAATGAATTTCTTGAAATATCGGTGTGACAAAGACCGCAAAAAAAGTGTTTTTTTTTTTAAATTTAAAACTCAATATCTCAAAATGTGTTCAACATATCAAAATAACTTTAGTATTATTTTTAAATACTATTTAAAAATACCTTTCATTTGATACCAATATCATTTTTCTACGTCAATTATTCCGCCCGTTACGGACAATTATTTGGAACTAAATCTAAAATCCTTATTTTGCAATCGTCAACTTCAAGCCCAAATATCTCGACTTCCCATGAACGATTTTGAAAATATTTTTTTTCATATATCGGGCTTCACGTCACCTTTCATTTGATACCAAACTCGTTCGTGTACACTCTGGGCCAGAAATGGGCAATTCCCTTTAGAGCCGTTTCCGAGACACATAACCTTGTTCATAACGGTTGATTGGAGCAATAAAATTAAGAAAATCGTAGTTTCAGCTGTTGTTCGAGATTCAGTCACACAGGAAGAATTGCGGGAACCACTTTTTTCGCATTCTCCGTCATCGTATAATTAAAATCCGGAGGACGATGTGTTTTTACGAATCCTAAACTTGTCCTAAAGTACTATCGCAAGTTAAAAAAAAAAAATATTGATATACATACATATCTACAGAGTTATACATTTTATTGAAAATTTTTATTTTTCGTTTGGGTATGATGAATTACTTATAAATTTATTTAATATTCCTTCCACACGAAATCACTTTAAAAACTTCAATGATCATTGCGGAAAGATAGTTCAATCATTGAAATAATAAGTCGTTTTGTGTGGATGGTTGGACGAAAATTAACTTTTTTTTGACAGGAATTAATAATTTTGGCATCAAATAATTACTGATTGTAATTTCTAAACGTCTCAAAAATAACAATCAAAATTTTCAACTTTGGTATTCAATGCGATTAATATAACTGTCATTTAACTTTAACTGGCACCATAGTCGGTAACCTCACATTTAAGGTTCAGTCTTCAGTGATTTAGGCCCATTTTCTGCAACGAAACTCAAGAGTTTATGTTCTACATAAGATCTTATGTGACATTTTACGCTGAGGCAAAAGTATAGAACATAAGCGTTTAAGTAGAACATAAATATTTATATTTAGTATCAGTAAAAAACAATGTTTTCATTTCAATGGCATCATCGACGATTGATTTTTAATTATGTGATTTGCTCCATTACACTGGTAAACTTTCACTTTAGTTACTCCACGAGAGTACAGTAAGCTATATTGTGATTGCTTGATTCATTTCAAGGAGATACTATTATCCTGTACTCAATTAATTGTCGCTTTTTGCTTAATAACAAGTTCATTTAATATCAAAGGCGAAAACTGAACGTCGCAATCAGTTAGTGGCATACCTATTGGGCCAGAATATTGGTAAGGCTTCGCACAAGATCCATCTAATCTCGTGAAAAGATATTTTAGTGGTGTTCGTTTTCTGACAAACGAACCATTTTGTATCTAAAATTAGATAGGTAATCAAGTAAAACGGTTCAATAGACCCTAGAGTTTTCAAACTGCTCAATCTTCAGTTACCTCAATTCGTCGATACAATGCAGAACTAGCCTAACCTCAAAATTTCAAAATTTGCAATTTTTACGTTATAGGGAAGCTATTTTAATTCCGTGCTTTCAAATTTGAGAAATATTTGTCTAAGTGCAGTAGTTTTTTTGAAGGTCTGGGGGAAATTGATCGAAAAAAAACGACATCGTGGATTAAGATCACAGAAAAAAAAAAGGAGTTTACATACAAACTAAAGAAGTATGTAATTCACGCCAATAACACAGTTCTTTTCCGTACTAAAGTTAAGTCCACATAATTCTCTGCTCTTAGCTTAGTCCTTTTTATCAACAAATTCCCTGCAAGCTTACAATAAAACATCCCTTATTTAACAATGTTATCAAATTACCTAAATCAGTGCAGAATTGCAATTGTGCATAATGGTGTGTCATTACCAGCTGCAGATTGCCTTATCGGTCTGTTTGTGCATCTAGGTTTGCTCCAAATTTGTTACAAAGCAATTTATGTGAGTGTATCTGTAGTATCCCGTGTTATGCTTGATACTGCTGCTACTGCGACTGGAACTCACTCATGATTAATGTATTTAATTTATGTTAAGCTTCTTTTTTTTGTATGTAGTACTATTTAATCTTATTCTTTTTTTTATCTTTTTTTTTTGATATTTACTTTTATCTATTTTTATTTTCAATTAAATCATTTCATTTTTAATCTGACATTCTTTGATCTCTTTCTCCCATTTCTTTGCTCCTCTCTACTTTTACATTTTTTATTCTTTTTGTTTTTGTTTTTTTTTTTTTAGTTCTGTTGTCTATCTCGTTTTGTTTGTATGTTCAATATTGTAAATTCTGAGCGAAACAGTATGTATGGAAAATCAACGCACACTCTAGTAAATATTATTTCTAAATATTGCGAAGGTTTAAGAGTTTGTTACTTAAATGCACGTAGTCTTCATGCTTGCAAACTTGACTATCTAAAGTATTTATTTTCCGGTTCTTGTATTGACTTTGTTTGTGTAAGTGAAACTTGGTTGAAGCCCGACGTTTGTGATCAAGTGTATGGCATCCCTAATTTCAAACTATATTGAAATGATAGAATTACCGAAACTTTTGGCGGAGGTGTTGCAATTTATTGTAAATCGACCATCAAAGCAAAAGTCATCACTAAATCTAGTGGGCCAGACGTCGAATTCATAATTATCGAAGTCAGTGACTCTTTTAATAAATGTTTAATTTCATTTGCCTATAGTAAAAATCGTAACTGTTCTTCTACTCTATTTTTTTCTGCCCTTAGTAATTACTGTGCTAATTCTGAGCATAATAATAGTATGTGGTGATTTCAATGCTGATTTGCTGAAACAAGATACTTGGGCCTTTCAGATGAATGATTTAGTTTCATCAGTAGGAATGAACTTTGTGAACACCACTTCTCATACACGCTTCGCCCCTAATTCTGATCCAAGACTTCTGGATCTAGTCATTGTTTCTGATTCCTCGTTCGTGCAACTATACGATCAGTTATCGTTAGATATCTCTGATCATGACCTTATATTTTGCACATATAATCTTAAATTTTCGCAGTCTACTAGAAATGAAACTTTCACCTACAAAGACTTCAACGCTATTGACCTTTACAGTCTACATCTGGCTACTGCCTCGGCCTCATGGCTTAGTTGTCGCCTTTTTGAAAATGCCAACGAAAAGGTTAACTCTTTCCAACATTTGTTACTTCAACTGTTTAACAAATGTGGTCCCACCAAGACAGTAAGAGTTCAAAATAACCGTTGTCCTTTGGTTTACCTCAGCTGTGATAATTGTTATCAAAAACAGAAATATTCTTCATAGGTAGATGGAAACGCAGACCAACGACTGCAAATTGGAGAGCGTTTATAGCAGCCCGCAATCAAACAACGACTGTAATACGAACATCAAAGACTAACTTTTACACATCCAATCTCAATACGTCTTTACCCCCTAAAAAATTATGGAGCAACCTCAGTAAAATTGGTGTTGGCAAAGAAAAAAGAATCTCAATGCACTCTTGATCCAGATCTTCTAAATGATTTTTTCCTTAGTGATCCAGTCTCTGTTAGTGACTATGAGGTTAATACTTCAATAAACTCGTCAAATTCTGTGCCCGGACTTGAGGATTTTGAAGCAGTTAGTGAAGATGATGTTATTAAATGCGTAAAGGCCATCAGATCTGACTCTAAAGGAGAGGATGGAGTACCTATCCGTTTCGTCAAACTTATATTGCCACTTATTATTTCCCATCTCACTCATATAATTAACTGGTGCATTGTCACTGCTACTTTCCCTATTTCTTGGAAAATTGCCAGAGTTCTTCCGATAGTTAAAAAACGTGATTCTGCCACCCCATCTGACTTCAGACCAATCAGCAACCTACTTTGCCTCTCTAAAGTATTCGAGAAGATAATTGAGAGACAAATTTCAAATCATTTATCAAGCAACAATTTGTTATATGATAAGCTATCGGGATTCAGAGCAAATCACAGCTGCACTACTGCTACAGTCAATCTTCTTGAGGATATTAGGGTTGATTACGATAAGGGTCATCTTAATCTTCTTTGCTTACTAGATTTCTCTAAAGATTTTGACAAAGTGAATCACAACATTCTTCAATATAAACTGCGTAATTTATTCGGTTTTAATGATCGGACTAATAACAGATTATTTGTCAGGCAGATTTCAAAGAATCGTTTCTGGTGGTAAATGCTCAGCCCTCAGACCTGTATTACAGGGAGTTCCTCAAGGATCGATTCTTGGTCCAATACTCTTTTGCATGTTTATAAATGATCTGCCCTCTTGTTGTTCGCATGCCTTGATTCACTTATACGCTGATGATGTTCAACTTCATCTGGCCAAGCCTTTTCACCAGCTTGATGAACTGTTCCTATCCATCAATGAGGATCTTAGTCAAATAAATGCTTGGTCTATTACCAATGGCCTACTTCTAAATCCCACAAAATCTAAATCCAATATCTAAAAAAAAGTTTGATTTCAGCACTCTACCTGACTTATGGCTAAGAGATAGTAAACTCAAAGCAGTCGATCATTGCACCAGCCTTGGTTTCGTTATTGACCGAGATCTATCTGGATATAAGCACACTTACGTTGTCATTGGTCGCATATACGGTTGTCTCAGAAAATTATGGCCTTCAGCTTACTTTACTCCTGTTGAAACTCGACGCAAACTCATACTGTCTTTAGTTTTACCCTTAATATCGTATGCTGAGATAGTTTATAGCGATATCAATTCACTATCTCAACGGAAATTACAAGTTGCTTTCAATGACGCCATTCGTTATATTTATGGGTTACGAAGACATGACCACGTCTCTGATTTTTCCAAAAATCTGCTGGGTTGCACTTTGCAACAATTCATTAATGCAAGGAACTGCCTATTTCAACATAAATTGATCCATCTTAAGACTCCGTCCTATTTATTTACCAGACTTTCATACAATCGCTCCCCTAGAAGTATTAATATCATTCCTCTTATTTGTAATTACCTTAACTCGTCCCGTTTATTTTTCATTCGTGCTGTTAGACTCTGGAACTCGCTCCCACCTTCAATAAAATCAATAGTTAACTACAATGAATTCAAACACGCTATCTTTCTTTACTTCTCAACCCTCGTGATGCAACCATAATCCTTCTCCTTTCAATATCAAAGAATTGTTGAAAACATTATTTCAATTTAATTTAATTTAAACTCTTCTTAATTGTATTAAAATGAATGTATTATCTATAAACTTGTATGCCTTAGTACTATAAAAAATATTATCTTACTGTACATACCACGATTGTAATAATAATAAATAATAATAATAATAATAATAATGGTAGGTGCGTATAGGATTGTTATGGCAGAGGCTTAGGTTCGTATCTCACCCTCTTCATCCTAAACATACAAATGTAGGTCCCCTCGATTCAGGCCGATAACACGCAAACTGGAAAGGTCCAGAGTTGGAATTCACTGAGTCCTGACTCCTGATTCTAAACAAGCTGTCACGTCGTGCCGCCAAATTTATTGAATTTATTAAGTCTGTGTCCAAACTCCATCATAGCTCACAGCATACATTTGAAATAATTGAAGTTGCTTTAATGATGCCAAATCAATCATGAAGCTTCAAATTGTGTCCTTTACTTTTTTTTTCGTTTGGTATCTTAAACGTTTACAAAGTGATAGTTATTGTCATAACAGAACAACAACCGAAACCGAACTTACAACCGAAAAATACATATGCTATTAAGAAATTGCAATCTTGTTATTTGATAGTTGATTATATATACATTAATCAACTTGGATATACTATTTTCCAAATTATTTTCTTTTACTGTTGCTATTTCAACCAATATCTATGCTTTTTTTTCTAATTTGTTAAAGAACACACAGTCTAGACATATAAGTAACTGAACTTGTGTTTGTTTTTCCCTTACAAGAAATCATCACACATTCTCAGTCGGTATCTAATACTCTAGAAAATTATAATTTAATTAAAGGGTTTTCCAATAAGAGGTGTTATTTTGAATAGCCCGCTATTTCGGTAGCTGTCACTTTTGAAGCTGTCATTTTTTAACATTTGACAAGTAGAAACTACGCCATTAATAAAAATGGAACGATACATGCTTCAACAACGCATTGAAATTATTAAAATTCACTATAAAAATGGTGAAAATTTGGCAGAGACGGTTCGTAAAACTAAAACATTTTTGGGTCGTCGTGAAGCACTTTGTCGGACCGCAATACAGAAATTGGTGGACAAATTCGAGCTGTTGGGACAAGTTAATGATGTGAAGAATAAAACCCGTGCACGTCGCTCAAGAACAACTGAGAATATTGCTGTTGTAGCCCAAAGTGTTGAAGAAAACCCAGGTTTGTCCATTCCTCGTCGTTCTTTGGAGTTAGGCATTCCACAAACGTCATTACACCGTATTTTGCATAAAGACTTGGGTCTTAAGGCTTATAAAGTTCAGTTAACACAAGAACTCAAGCCGGCTGATCATCAACAACGTCGTGTCTTTGCTGATTGGGTCCTTGAAACGCATGAAAATGATCCGGAATTTCATCGAAAAATCATCTTGACTGATGAGGCCCATTTCCACCTCGGAGGCTACGTCAACAAGCAAAACTGTCGCATCTGGGGCTCGGAAAACCCAAGAGTTATTGTTGAAAAGCCTCTCCATCCTCAACGCGTGACTGTTTGGTGCGGTTTATGGTCCGGCGGGGTCATTGGACCTTACTTTTTCGAAAATGAGGCTGGAGCAACAGTTACGGTCAATGGATTGCGCTATCAAGAGATGATTAATGATTTTTTATGGCCGGAATTGGATGGTATTGATCTGGACAACGTTTCCTTTCAACAAGACGGCGCTACGTGCCACACAAGCAATGAAACCATCGATCTTTTATGGGAAAAGTTTCCGGACCGTGTTATCTCTCGAAGAGGTGATCACAATTGGCCACCGAGATCTTGTGATTTAACACCTTGCGACTTCTTCCTTTGGGGCCACGTGAAAGATAAGGTCTACGCCAACAGCCCAGCGTCGATTCAAGACCTCAAAGATGGAATTCGTGAGGCTATCGAGGACATAGGGCAGCCACTTTGCGATTTGGTTATGGAAAATTTCATGAAAAGGATATGGTCCTGTAAGCGTGGTCGTGGCGGCCAATTGGCTGATGTTGTGTTCCATTATTAACGGCATACCTTCCTCTTTATAATGAAATAAACATCCGATAATTGATCTCAAAAAATGCCATTTTTCTTTGAATATCAAAATAACACCTCTTATTGGAAAACCCTTTATAATTATATTAATTGTCTGGCTGTCTGTTTGTTCCACTTAATCTCAGAAAATACTAAAGTGATTGTTATGAAAATTGATGGAGCGAGAGACTTGAACATGAACATGGTAAAAACAAGTAGTTTATAATTATTTGAATTTTTGGCAAAAATAAATTATTTAAAATGTCTGTTGAAAATTCAAAATTGTCAAAATTTTTGGGGACAGTTGTCAAGTTTTAGGTGATACCAATCGCATTTCTAACAACAAATACAATAAAGGTCTAATGAAAATTTTGTTCTAAAAAGTAAGAACTTCTTGAAACCGCTATTTTGACAATAAGTCAATAAAGATTGGAATTAAAGAATCATATTGTTTTTGCATTCATATCGTGATGTAAGTAAGGCTAAACCTAGGAAGTTGCATTCGATTACAAAAAATAGTTCAGTTAAAGGGATTTGCAATAAGGGCGGTAGATGTTGAAATGGAACATTTTGTAACCCACACAAAATTGCATATTACAAACTGGATGAATCGCTTAATTTTCATCTGAACCAACCGCAATTCAAAGGTCATCAATTAAATGAAAAAAAGGTTATATTTTCGATTACTATGAAACTATAATTTCAATTAAAAATTCTTTTTAGTTCGTGGTTCCATAAATAACTATACAATTCAACATAAAATTATAAACTAAATTGCCTTATTTTAAATTAAAAATAAAATAATAATATATTTTAGAGAATTTTCGGAAATTGTTTAATTGGGATGTGTTTATTGAAAAAAAAATATCTAATTATTTTTGAATCAAATATTTAAATCTATAAATTTGATTCAATGCGATGAATGTCTCTCTTCATAACTCGCTCAATTGACAGTTTGCAATGGATTTTCTGTTGCAATTAAAATGGAAATCCTATCAAATGTAGACAACCTCAATTTGTAAATATGTATAGAGACATATTTAAATAAAGTTATAATTAATACAAATTGATTTTAGTATACACGAAACAAGGTCAAATAATCCCACGAACTTGTATGTGCTTAACTAAAATATAATTTAAAAGAAAAATACTTAAAAAATCTAAAGAATTGTTACAAAATAAATTCGTTCAATGTAGGTATAATATTGTTTTAACTTTTTTACCAGATAACCAAATCCGTTAGACCGATTGTAATTATACACGAATAAGCAAAAAATTAAGACGCTTTTCCCAAAAAAACTTGGAAAGGCTATTTCAGTAAACTGATATTTTTTTGCCAACAACCCGAAACACAGAATGAGCATGAGATTCTCTCAAAAATGTCGAAACATTGAAAAAGTACGGGAACACAAATTCGAACTATTCGCATGATAAGCACGACAAGATCTTTGCATTTCATTTTCCCGGTCCCGGTGCTCACACATAGTTTTTTTTAAATTTAGAAGAAATTTTCCTTTTTGGCCAACAAATTTTGTCTGACAGGTACCGTTATTTTTGGTCTTAAAAAAATGAAAAACAAAATGTAAAGTACAAAAAACACTAAGTAGGTACCAAGTTTTAAGAAAATTGATCCATCCGTTTAGGCTGCAGGCGAACAGAAAGACCGACAGAATTGTGAGACCTACTTTTTTAGTCTTCCCTATCATTGTAATGTCAAGTTTGATCAAAATCTCGAGTTAAATTTTTTATAAGAATCCAAAACATGCCATTTACATATTTATTTATTTATTCATCACCAAGCAGAGATATTTTCTTTTTCTAGGCTACATACAATTTACATTTTCACAATGGTTAAAAATATTATAAAAATAATAAATATTGATACTAAGGTTTTAACTTAAGGAAAAGATATACAATAGATTATTATCAATATTGAAGGGGTTGTAAGGTTATATAGGGTGTTTTCTTAGACGTATGGTTTTCAATCTGGCAATACTCTTTTCGGAGTTGGTTTTTTTGACAGCTGTCACTTGATTTATGCTCAATTTGGTTTGCCATTTCATAATTAATAGACTTACTCCTGAACAACGTTTGCAGATCGTGCAAATTTATTACCAAAATAATGGTTCGGTTCGCGTGACGCATCGCGGACTGCGTCCAATATTCGGTCGATATAATCGCAAAATCTCATAAATTCGAGCAACCATGGATCGGTTTCGCACCACGTTTATCTGTAGTGGATAATGCGCATCCTTAGAGATTCGAAGACGCTATTGCTGCTGTGGAGCAGAGTATCGAAGAAGACCCGAATGAGTCCATCCATCTGGAATTTATTCTAGCCAGCGGTGGCGGCCACTTGCCCGAAATCATTTTTAAAACATAATGGCAAACCTTTATCTTTATAATAAAGCTAAATTCTTGGCCATAAAATTAAATAATATGCGTTTTATTACTTCTTGAAAACCACACGTCTAAAAAAAACACCCTTTATACGAAATTTTCTTTTTTACATCCGTATCTTTACCCAAGTGAGTCCAGAAGTTGAAATCAATCATTCATTTCTGTGGCTATACGGGTTGGCTACGAAATCCCGCGTAACGAAATCCCGCAGAACGAAATCCCACAAAACAAAATCCCGCAGAACGAAATCCCGCAAATTCAATACTTTTACAATACTTTTTCAATACAAAGCCACAGCGCATGAAACAAAATCATTCACATTTATTTACATTTAGGTGACACCAAATGATGAGAATCACAGAGAACGAAGTTTCCTACTATTCTGCTTTTTTCGCACTACGCAAAAGACCGCCCTGGATTAAGCCACGCCCCATTTGAGTATGTTTTATATCACACAAAGTCGCGGGACTCAACAAGAACGACGAAAACAAATTCGATGTTCAAAAAAAGTATTTAAGCAGGTGCGAATTCGAAATTATTTTCAGTTCTTATTAGAAATCAGTCCAGGTAGGTTCTCCTGGTTAGTTAGTTGGTTTGCTTGGAATGGGTAGCTTGCATGATGGTTGAGTGGCTGCGTTAGCAGGTTGGTATGGGAGTGGGCGGCTGCGTTAGAAGGTTTGTATGTGGGTGGGTGGCTGCGTTGGCAGGTGGGTTGGGTTGGTATTTAAAAAGAATTTCAAAGAGAGAAACCAAAGCGTTGGACAAAAGTTCCTTGTCTGGCCCGCTGCGCGGGTTCCAAGGATTTTAACTCTCTTCTTGGGTCCTATGTACCGCTCACGCAACTCCGTTGCTCCGCTTAGGGTATGTTAAGTCGCCAGGCAGGCGCCTATAATAACAGTTTTCTTCATTAAAATACCCATTTCACCCCGATTTCATCCCCGGTTCACAAAATCCCGAATCACATTTAAAAAAAAAAAATTGTCGAAAAAAGTTTTTGAAAAAATCATGTGATAGGTCCATTGAAAGGTGGCACTCTCTAGCTCTAGATCACGAATATGCAACTTTTAATGCTCTAAGATGCCTAAAGTTTAATCAAAAATCACGTTTGAAGATGTCAACTTTGGGGGGGTCTACGAATATCCGTTTAGCCTCAAATAGCGTTTAAAGATAAAAATTATTTTTTCTTCTAAGGTATGTTGTCAATTGGTGTGCTTGCAGTTTATGTTTAATAAACTGTTCTTTGTGTGGCCCACTCCGAGGAACTTAAGGATTTGAACTCCCTTTTTCGGGGACACACCCGCTCACGCGACTCCGTTGCTCCGCTTAGGGTATGTTAAGTCGCCAGGCAGACGCCTATACCAACAGTTTTCTTTATTAAAATACCCATTATTGAAAGATTTATATCTCCATAAAATCCTAGGCCTCAAAAGAACATTTAATAGCTGTTATTCGCTTCAGCGGTATTCAAAGATGATGGGCAGTGAAATATCTGACCTATTTTCCACGTGTTGACTGTCAGTGGCACCAAATTTTGGCTTCAGCATCGTCGCCAGCCATTCTCCATTCTATTTTCAGAACAAAAACACATTTTGTTGAACTCATACTAAGTTGTATAAACAAGAACGAAGAAACAAATTCGCCGTCAAAAAAAGTATTTAAGTGGAATTAATTTTGAAATTCTTAAGTTCTTATTAGAACTCAGTAGAGGTTACACTTCGAGGTAAAAAATGGCTATTTGGGAGATATTGGCCTTATTTCATTTTGTGTGGGTTTTGCTAGATAAAAATCACTATTAATGTTTTCTTTTACAAATATTTTCTTTTTTTTTGAAATTAAATTTTACAAATTATGTTTTTTTAAAAAAATATTTTTTTTTTCAATTTTTTCAAGCTTAAAGTCAAATTTTGTCAAAAATTAATATATACAAAATAAAAAAAATCAATATAGTTTGAAAAAACAATATTTTGTTGAAAAAAATATTAACTTTTTAAAATATTTTTCAAAAGTCCGAAAAACTACTTTTCCAAAAAGTATTAAAAATCCCGCAGAATAGAGTAAAAAAATCTCGCAAGCGAAATGCGGGATTTCGTTACTCGACCAATTTTCGTGACGTCACAATCTCCAAAAAATTCATTTTCAATTTGCTGGATTTTGTGATGCGGGATTTCGTAACGTTCCCAGTTATTCAAATAGAAGTGAACTTCCGAATCACTTCAATAGTTTTCTAATCGCTTTCAAATAGCTGCAATAAATCTTTATCACAGCTGGTGTTCATTGGAGCACTTAAAATAATAAAAAAGTATTTTATTTTATACATATATAGAGCTATTATACTAATACGCTGTAATGTATACTAAAAGCTATCAAGGATATAAAAATAATTGTATATGGAGTTCAGTTCAGTTCATTTATTGAATCATTATTCTCAGTTATCTCATATAATTAATATTTCTTCAGAATGAATATCACATTGCCTTCAAATAACTTGTATAGAAATTTTGGTATTAAGACACATGTATGTACGTATGAAGGTATTATATTAAATATTGTTCGAATTATTTTAACAGGAAAAAAAACCTTTTATTGGAGTCACAATGAATATTTCACATAAAATGTAAAAGCTTTTACTCATACACTATTGTAGATGACTGTTTATATTAAGTCTTTAAGTATTAACTTACCTCATTACACCAGCGTATAACAGCATTTTGTAAATGGACACACATGAAAAAAAAAACAACTAATAAAGTAAAGATTAATAGTCATAGTCATAGTCATAGTCATAGCCATAGCTATAGTCTTACAAAACAAATTCTATATTCAGACATAATAGAATCGATTTTTATGTTACACATAAAATTTACCATCGAAAATTTATAACATTATTTGGCTTATCAAATCTCCTTAGACGTGTCTGAAATATAATGAAAAAAAAAATATTGACGTGCTGAGATTTTTATCGCAGACAAACAAGCAAACATTTTATACTAAAACAATGAAATGTCGAACAAAAATCAAAAACACAACATTCAAGTTTAAAAAGAAAAAAAAAAATCACCCTGAAGTTATATACGAGTATGGAGGTACTACCACCATTTTACAAAGGGTATACTCTACACTCCGTATAGTATACGCCCAAAGGTCTGTTCCTTCGAATTGAATCCTCAATTTTATTCCCCTCCTTGCAATAAAATTTTAACAAAAGAAAGACCAAACGTTATTCCTTTGGGGTGTAACACAAGTAATCCCTAGAATTTTGAATAAGAATAATAAACTTTCCAACCACCACCGAAAACCTCTTGTTAACCATTTCTCCAAGGCAAACACTTTTTTTTCGCACCACTTTCAAATCAGCTCAAACTTTTGTTGGTTGTGCTTTGTTCGAGAGGTACCTAATGGAGCAGAGGTGGTGCTACAGGAAGATAACACAATAACACAACACAAAGTCTTTCCATCATTCAGTCCAATTTGTACGGGTAAACATTGTATTTTATTTTCATTCAAAAAGTGATGTGCAAAGTATTTTGACAAAGAAGGGTAACTTTCGGTAGACTATCATTCTTATGAATGAACATTGTCAATCTTAGTAAGGAAAAAATTGTGCGAGTGCCGGGGCTCACGGTTAATATGTCTAAACATCAACGTGCGCGGATCCAAAACGGACTTGTTCTTCCAAATAGCCTTTAACGGCCTTTAGTCCATAAAAATTGGTGTTTCGTCCCGGACTTGTTTTTGCTTGAAGGGGATCTTAAGATTTTTTCACTGAACGCACCCATCCTAGTATGCAGATCGTAACGTTGCACACCGTAACGTTGCACGACGTAACGTTGCACACGAACGTTAACGTTTTTTTTCACTCTACTGCCAGCATAGATGTTTACACATCAAAAAACAAAGTGTGAGTGCCGGGATTCACGTACTGAACGTACTCAAAAGAAACATGGCAATATTCAATAATTAACACTGCATTACCTATCTGTAGGCAGTGCTTAAAAGTCTAGTGTTGAAAGGACGGCAGCGAAACACCCAGTGGCGGAACCGCTGTAACGAAATTTCCAAGCACTAAAAGGCTAGTAGTAAAGTGTCCAACGAACGGTGAAGGTTCGGTACTGAAGGGTCCTGCTTCGTAGTTCACTTTCAACTTTAAGATGACTACACATTACACATGGTTATTGTTTATGATCATCACTCTCTGAGTATCGACAAAACCAAACAACAACAGTCAGCTGAAAGCACTAAAATCGTGGTTTCAATTAAGTGTTACAGTAGGCAAACTCCAAAGAAATTTGGCACTTAATGGTTTGACTGACAGGAAGGTTACGAATTAAAATATTCCGCTAGAATTGTCAACGAACTTCCAACCCTTATGGAACTCCATTTTTCCATCGAGTAAAACTTACACAAATTTCAGTCTTAATTTTATACTGAACGAACACCCAATGAATGTCACTTTGTATTTTGAAAGATAGCCAGCCTGTAAATTATATATTTTGACGTTTTTAGTTGCAGTTGTCAGTGAAAATCACTAAAATCGCAGCAAACTGCCTATGGAAAAGGACGCTGCGATTTTTATTGAATGTTACATAACTTTGTGCAAGTGCAAAAGTAGCCGTGTGTTTTTGCAAGCCTGGAGGGATTTGGTTCAAAAAAAGACATCGGGGATTAGGGACGCCATTACAGAAACCAAGTGGAGTTTCCATACAAACTATCGATAACAAGTATGCAATTCACTCCGCCGGTAGCAAAGTTTTTCTCTGTACTTAGCTACATAAGCCCAAAGCGGACTAGTTTGTTGTTATGCATTTAACATTTAAATTGCCTAGCCCCAACGTCATTTTTTTCAAACAATTTCCTCGGGGCTTTGCAAAAAAACACTGCTAGTATCATCTCTCTGCACTCTTTACTCCAATTGATTAAGCGAAGTTTTCTGAGTGGAATACGAATAAAAAGTAAACACACTCAAACAATTAGGGAACGCAGAAAGAAGAGCGATAACTCTGCAATTTGTGCAACCTCAGCAATTTTGTGTACCCCAGCCACCTATGTATGTACGTCCCTCGCCAAAGTGCTTAAAAATTGCAGGAAGAAATTGCATCGTTTAAAAGCAGTATTATGTAAACGTAGAATTAAAGTTCAGATTTTTATCACTGAACACATCCGATATTCTGCCATACCTAAAGCCCATGAATCAAAGAATACAAGATTGCGCCACTTTTACGTCATACAAGCCAAAACAACAACAACAAATGTCACAGCAAAGTAAATTGCAGTGAAGATGGCTTTTCGTGTGCGATTAGTTAAATGATTGAAAATGCTTTTCGTTTTAAAAGTAATATAATATCACCGAAAATTTTTTCAAAATTTATGTTAAATTGTTTTAAAAAATATATGTAAATCGCCAAAAAACAACAACAACAAAATGAAAAGTGGTGTGAAAAAATGAAAATATCATATTTCATTCATGTTTTATTGTTTTGTTGTTATACAGGGTTTCCGCCGGGAAGGTATACTACTTTATTTTGCCGGCATTTTGGTAAACATTAGTTTTGACAGTTCATATTTGGCAGTCGTGAAGTAGACACGTGGCAAATTTATTATGGGAAAATATTCGATAAACCAACGTGTTTTAATCGTTAAAACATTTTATCAAAATCAATGATCGATTACTGTGACGATGAGAAAGTTACGTGAAATTTTTGGGAGAAACAACAAAACGCACTATTTATCGTGTAGTGAATGATTTCGAAGAAAGAGGGTCTGTAGGTGATAGGCACAAGCATGGATCACAACGTACTGCAAGATCGGCTGAAAACATTACTGCTGCTCAATGAAGTGTTACCTCTTTGAAAATGAAAACGGCGTAACGGTAACTGTGAATGGTGAGCGATATCGTGATATGATTGAAAATTTGTTAACGCCACAACTGCATGCTTTGGGTTTGATTAACATATGGTATCAACAAGACGGTGCCACATCGCATACAGCCAGAATTACAACGGAATTACTGCGAGACATCTTTGCACAACAAGTTATTTCAAGAAATGGTGATGTTGATTGGCCTCCACGGTCGCCTGATTTGAGTGCTCCGGACTTCTTTTTGTGGGGATATATGAAAAGCAAGGTTTATGCAAACAAACCAGAAACGCTTGAGCAACTTAAACAAAATATTCGTGATGAAATTAATGAAATACCGCGTGAAATGTGTGAGAATGTAATGAAAAATATGCTCAAAAGGGCTCTCATTTGTGAGACTAACAGAGCCGGACATTTATCTGATATTGTATTCCATACATAATTGCCGACATAAAACAAAATATTTATCAATATAAGATCAATTCTCTTTCATTTAATCAAAAATTATAAACAAAAAAAGTAGTATACCTTCCCGGCGGACACCCTGTACTAACGGGTGATTTTTTAGCTGGTTTGGTTTTGGCAACACTGGTTTTGACAGCTGACGTGTGTTTAGTACCTTGTGTCACTGTCAAACAGCTTCAGTTTGGTTTGCAATTTAACCATGAATCGTCTTACAAATGAACAACGCTTGCAAATTATTGAATTTTACTATCAAAATTCGTGCTCGGTTCGAAATGTTCATCGCGCGCTGCTTGTGTTCAGCGATGAGGCTCATTTTTGGTTGAATGGGTACGTAAATAAGCGAAATTGCCGCATTTGGAGTGAAGATCAGCCAGAAACATTGCAACAGCTACCAATGCATCCCGAAAAAGCCACTGTTTGGTGCGGTTTATGGGCCGGCGGCATTATTGGGCCATATTTCTTCAAAGATGATGCGAATCGCTACCGAGCGATGATAACAAACTTTTTTTTGCCCGAAATGGAAGTTCTTGACTTGCATGATATGTGGTTTCAACAAGACGGTGCCACATGCCACACAGCACGCGAAACAATGGCGCAATTGCGAGGCGAGTTTGGTGAACAGTTCATTTCACGTTTCGGGCCGGTCAATTGGCCGCCTAGATCGTGCGATTTGACACCATTAGATAATTTTTTGTGGGGGTATGTCAAGGCTAATGTCTATAGGGACAAGCCCGCTTCGATTGACGCACTGGAAGCCAACATCCATGCATTCATTCGTGAGATACCGGCCGATATGTGTGAAAGAGTATGCCAAAATTGGACTCAGCGGATGGGCTACCTGAGACGCAGCCGCGGTCAACATTTGCATGAAATTATCTTTAAACATTAAATTGCAAGGTTCAAACTATCGATTCAAATAAATATTTCATTCATTTTTTCGAATTTTTTGTGTTTTTTTTTTTAAAAAAGTTCTAAACCTCTTAAAAAATCACCCATTATTAGAAAAACATGACACATATACAGAAAAACAAAACAAACAATTAACTTTAAAAACAAATGTAAGTAGCTTTAAGTTTTCGTGTCCATATATATCTCAACAAATTGAAAAAGTGAAAATCTTTTGGCTTGTATTGCGTCGCGACTCGTAGTCAATATTACAACAACAAAGTGAAAAAAACAGAAGTGGCGTAATCTTGTATTCTTTGATTCATGCCGACAGGACAGCCATTGACTTACATAATTATGGCAATACCTACAGCTGACCACAGATTACCCACATGAAGATGAGAATCCCCGGCAGCCATTTTAATTTGCCTACAAGCTTGAACTGTCAGATTGCAGATACAAAATGAGAATGTGTGTATAAAAACCTCACACATAATATACAGTAGGGATTTTCACAGCCCTTTTTAAATTGTTGTTGCAATTCACACCTATTCATCGACACAGGGTGAAATTACAAAAATAACAATGTAAACAAATGGGTTTTGGAGGGTGAATCGTACGAAACATTCTCATCTTCATATGGGTATAATCTGTGCAGCTGACTCCTAACATTTTTGTTTTGGTTTTGTTTTCTTTCTAGTGTGTCGCGTCCATTTTTCACGGGCAATTATTAAAAAGTAAAAGAAAAAAATATACAAATCAGTGTTAAAATGTATCGTTAAATTCATATCAATTGCTATAAAATATTAATTTAAAAGTCGATCGCGCTAAAAGCAATTTGCTTTCGGTCGCTGGCAAAAAAAAAAAAAAAATATCAGCAGCTGAACGGGGGCAGAGTAGATTTTGTAGAACCAAGGTGAGACTACAGTCACTGCTGCGGTGTATTGCCGTATGATTGATGAGTTTCTGTTACCGTAATTGCAGCTGAATTCACGGTACAACAACCGAACACAATTTCAACAGGACGGTGCCACTCCACACACAGCTTGGGTGTCGATGGAAAGGCTAAGGACAGTTTTTCCGAATAAAATAAAAAAAGTACGGAGACATTCCATGGCCGCCTCGGTTGCCAGACCTAACACCCTGCGATTTCTTTTTATGGGGATACCTCAAATCAAAGGTTAACAATAACAATCCCCGACAATTCAGGCCCTGCAGGAAAATATTCGCCATGAAACTCAAAGCATTACTCCAGCGCTTGGCTGCCGTCGCCTAATCGCAAATGTAAGGGTCTGACTGCAAGAGTGCATTGAAAAAAACGTCCATCATTTGGATGATATCGTTTTTAAAAAATAAAATCCACATTGTTAATTGAAATAAATTTAAAAAAAAAAATGTAGTTTTTTTTATATTGTATTTTAAAGTTGAAAATATTCTGCTAGACACCCTTTATAACAACCAACCTGTGAGTAACTAATTTGTATTATTTGTTTCAAATGCAATGGTCAAACAATAAAACCTACATTGCGATGGACCTGATCACGTAATTTCGGTAGGTAGGACATATGGCTCCGAAGACGCTTAGTTTATGTGCAAGACCCAGCTGGGTAAAAAGTTTTTCAAATTTATATAATTCAGTTTGATTTTTTAATAATATGCTGCCGAAATTCCATACTGTTCCACCTATTGTTGCCAGCTCAAAATCCAACTGATAGAATAGTGTTCTCTATATTTTTTTTTTTTTTTTAGAACTTTCCATTTCAAGCCTCGTCCTTTCCGAACTTTTTCCGTTCTGAACTTTATTTTTTCATAACTTTTTTATTCAGAACTAACCCATTCAATGTTTTGCTTTCAGAACTTCGTTACTATTTTATTATATTTATTTAATATACATATTTTCTTTTGTTAATTTTTACGAAACAAAAAGAACGATATAAATACTGTCCATGAAAGTTCCACAGCAATGTGATCATCTTGATTGAGTGCAATCTACATGATAAAATACATACAATCATTTTTCGGTGATGGATTTTTGATATCTAATAAACTAATAACTAATGGGTTCTTTATACCCATTTCTATTTCTGTCATATTACTTTGTCACATATGTGTATTATGTATAATAATGAAAGAGTTGGGAGAACTTCAGAAATAGATAGCTGTGATTTATTCGAATGTGTAATTCCGGTGAAATGTCACTTTATTGAAGTAGGTATCTAATGTAGTAAAGGAAAGATAGACTTGTTTGTGAAACAGAATATAAAGGATGGGTGATTTTTGTATGTCTGAAACTTACGTCCAGGTTATCGAGACGACATACCTTTGGTAAAATCCACCATTTTTGAAAATGTGAGTTCGTTGGAAATACAATTATCGTTATGTCGTTTACTTTTTACATTTCCGTAGTTGTCTCGTTCCTTGGAGACATTAAGTAAAGTGATTGAATAATCGTCTTCAAATTGTTCATATAGCATCGATCTTTAAACGAATAAAAAAAAAACTAACGGCATCAAATCGCAGTTCGGTGACGGCCAAGGGCCAAGCCAAATCACCAAACCAACTGATTAAACGATTGTTCGATACCTTGGTGTGATACATTGCACCATGTTGCAGGAACCAATTGCTCGTTGGTATCCAAATCCTAAGTTTCTGGCGAAAGAAAATCATTAATCATGCCTCGGAAGCGCTCTCCATTGACTTGAACGATTTTTCTATTGTCAAATGCTGATGGGATCTTTGGCGCACACATTCGGCAACAGATGTATTTGGTGTTGGTTGCTGATGCATGTTCATTGTTTCGGAAACACAGCATCCACTTCGGAGGTAGGTACGTAAATTTGCAAATTTTCCAACGTTTTTCAAAGCGTCAACCGATTAATCTTTTACCACGAAAATATAATACTGAGTTTCTGTCAAGTTTTAGAGGGTGTATAAGAACTATCACTCTGTCAGCGTCAAAATAATAAAAGATGACTCAAAATGAAACCAACAGATGGCCCTCCCTAGTTTAACATTTTATTTTTATTTTTTTTGAAATTATTTAAAGTTTTAAAAAACAGAACGGCAGCGGTGGCTTGAAAGTTATGCCACAAAATTGTTACTTGTGAGTTTTTTTGGAGTCAGCTAGAGATGAATTTCACAACTAATCATTTTTAAAAGCGCACAAAAATTACAGGTATTGAAAATTTAATGTTTTCGAAAGTTAAAAATTTGCCATTTTTAGCTTTGATGACATAGGAATTATAGAATACGAATACTAACTGCCTGAACACAATGGAGATGGAGCTCCAACTGGAGCTGCAGCCGGCCTTTCTGTCAAAATATTGAATATACATAATTTCATTGTTGCAAACACAACGCAACGTAGCTGCAAAGAGTTTACCAACTTTTAACATTTTTGACGTTTTGAAAATTGAAATGGGCAAACAAGCCTATAAAAACTCGATGAGTGTTTATATAGGAATTGAAATGAGTTTCAAGCTCTCTTCAATTCCTTATGTGATAAAGGGTTTTTCAATAAGAGCGCTACAAAAGTTTTTTTTAAATAAAACAAAAACGGTTTTAGATATCAATGAATGGTATGGAACTCGATTTCTTTTGCATGGCCACCACGGGCACGCTTGCAGAAGTCCAGAAGCTGAACCCAATTTTCGACGGTTTTCAAGCATAAATCGGCCGATACTGCTGCAATTTCACGTTCGATATTCGTACGAAGTTCATCAATCGTCGCTGGCTTGTTTGCATAGACCATAGACTTGACGTAGCCCCACAGGAAATAGTCTAACGGTGTCAAATCGCACGACCGAGGCGGCCAAGCGACTGGACCATTTCGTGAGATAACACGTTCTCCAAACTTGGTTTCCAATAAATTGATTGTGACATTCACTGTGTGGCTTGTGGCACCTGTTCCTGTTGGAACCACATGTCCTCCAAGTCCATATCATCCAATTGGGGCCAAAAATATTCGGTAATCATTGAACGGTTGCGATCCCCATTCACAGTAACGTGCCGGTCTTGATCATCACGGAAGAAGTACGGCCCAATGACGCCGCCGGCCCATAAGTCACACCAAACCGTAATTTTTGTCGGGGTGCAATTATGACTCATGGAGTACATGTGGATTGCTGCCTGACAAATACCGCATATTTTGTTTATTGACGAAGCCATTCAGCCAGAAATGAGCCTCATCGCTGAAGATGATTTTTCGATGAAAATCCGAATCATTTTCAAGTTGTTGCTCAGCCCAATTCACGAGCATACGACGCTTCTGGTAGTCAAGCGTCAATTTAATCTTGTAAGATGTAGGCCATGATCTTTTCGCAAAATTCGCCACTACGACGTCACAGAGATGCCCAACGCTTGAGAACGACGTGTGAGAGACTCATTTGGGCTTTCTGCAACTGAAGCCTCAGCGGCAGCAATATTCTCTACACTACGGGCACTTCTTTGTCTCACTGGCACGGGAACATTTTGTACTGTGCCTGTGGATTCAAATTTTTCCACTAAACGCTCAATTGTTTGTCTGCTAGGACGATTATGACCACCATAAATTGGACGAAGCGCTCTAAACGTTGAGGCCACTGACTCCGAATTTCGGTAGTAAATTTTAATAATTTCGACTCGTTGTTGGCTCGTTTTTCTTTCCATCGTAAAATGGCAAACTTTACTGAAGAGAAATGTCATAAGAGCAGCAAGAAATATAGCGTCGTTTGCTGTCCCTGTTGATCTACTTTTGTAGCGTCCCTGTTGAAAACCCCGATAGCTATCAGTACTTCTGCGGTCAGAATGTCAGAAAGCTATACAGCAGCAATATGGGAACGCAAAACAAAGCACGTGTGACACTTTTTAACAACTATTAGTTCCAGTTGCAGCGTTCTTTTGTGTTTAACCAGTAAATGTCAAACCTATTGTAAAAATGTTGACAGAATACATTTTTAAACCATTTTTGATTGGCTAGCTAAAAATATGGATTTAATTTTTTCAACTAAATTTATTCACGCCATTTGAAATTGAAAAAAAAAAAATTGGGACAAATGTCAAGCATATATTTTTTTTATACTTGCATTGAAAAAATATTTTTTAAAATTTCTCTATTCTCAGAGCTCCTTGATTTTTGCCCCAACAAAAGATATGAAGTAGAACGTTACACAAAGTCTTAAAAAAATTATCATCTTTTCAAACCGAATTGTCGAATACACAGAAATACTTTTTTTTTCAATTTTTAAACTCAAAACAAAATTTACATAGCACATATACCTTGATCTAGGATGTGACATTTTTAATCAACTTTCTAGCAATCACAACTAACAATTTAGCTTGTATAAGGTCCTATTTTTCGAATTTGGCAAGTAATAGCTTGTATAGAGCTTGCATAAAGCATATTTTCGCAAGCTGTACATTTCACACTTTGACAATTAGAAAATAGCTGCTTTAAGGCCTTTTATAGTGAGTTTGGAAAGTTCTTGTAGATAAAGTTTAAAAATTGCCTGTATAAGGCCTTCCGAAGTTGTTTACTGAAAATAAAAGCTATGATAGCTGCTATCCTGCTGTAAGGCTCTCCACGACAAGTCAAAAGCAAACAACTTGTGTGAGGCTTGCCACTAAAGGCCTTATACAAACTAAATTAATATGCTATCAAGTAGTTCCCATTTGATGACATTTTTCTCAAGAACGAAGTGGCATAGTGGTAGAGTGCTGGAGTGGTACGCGGAAGGTCTCGAGTTCAAATCCAGGTAAATAAAAGTTTTTATATTTAAAATATGACTTCACATTACGGAAAGCAATTGAAAAGGTTTCGGGAGCTGACTGCGAAGAGGAATATATCTAAAATAACAATAAAAATAAAAATAATGCAATAAAAACACATAATACTTAAACAATACAAAAATAATGTATTTTTTTTTTATTTCCAAATTTGTTTTACTCGAACCTTTATATAAACACTTACGACAAGCTATTAGCAAATAGCTGTCATTAAAAGGCTTGGTTAAAGCCTTTTTATAACATCTTAAGCTATTTGCTGTTATAACACCTGTCAACAAAAGTCTTATAGCAGTTAAATAGCTTGCGTAATCTGCGCCAAAATTACATGCATAAGGCATTTTACTGTGACTATAGCAGTCTGAAAATAGCTTGTTTAGAAACTTATACAAGTTAAATTGTTAGTTGGGTATCTTAACTATAAATATATGTAAGAAGCAAAAGTAAACCATTTTGTACACTTTTTAAATTATCGATTTGTGCCCCTTTAAGCCCAACTTTGATAGCCTTAACTTAAAGACTTAAACTTAAAAAAAAAAACAAAATTGTGTGACTGCCGGGACTCACGGTTAATATGTGTAAACATCAAAGAGCGCGGATCCAAAACGGACTTGTTTTTGCTTGAAGGGGATCTTAAGATTTTTTTCACTGAACGCACCCATCCTAGTATGCAGATCGTAACGTTGCACACGAATGTTCACGTTTTTTTTTCACTCTACCGCCAGCATAGATGTTTACACATCAAAAAATCACACTCATCATATTAAATTTACTGTTAAGTTTAAGAGACCAAACTATATTTTCCCGTTGATTATATTTGGCATGGTGACCTTTTTATCCAAGCACTTTATGGAGCTGCCTCATTGTGCGTCTGTGCGTTGGGGCGTACGTGCGTCGGTCTGTGCATCTGTGCGTTCACAGTAATTTGAGCTAGAGCCTAAAACGGTGGCCCGATTTGCTTCAAATTTTAAAATAGACAACTTTTATATGATTCGCTGGAAGGGAAATGCTTAGAGCAAAAACATTTCAATTTCGGGCCAAAGCTTTAGAAATTTTTGCCCGCTCAGATTCTGACTTAAATCAGCAAGTCAAGAACTTTGCAGAAGCTTCTCATTGAGCTAAGACTCAGAAAACGCATTCCACAGATTAAAATGAAGAATCTACTACAATTTTTGTTTGGCAATGACAATGATTAATTCTCTCTCTGTCGTTCTTTAACTATGAGTTTGTCTCTTGTTCGTCTTCTATGCCTAGTTATTGTCATTGCCGATTATTTTTGCTTGCGCTGCTTGTTGATTATAAAGGGTTTTCCAATAAGAGGTGTTATTTTGAATAGCCCGCTATTTCGGTAGCTGTCACTTTTGAAGCTGTCATTTTTTGACATTTGACAAGTAGAAACTATGCCATTAATAAAAATGGAACGATACACGCTTCAACAACGCATTGAAATTATTAAAATTCACTATAAAAATGGTGAAAATTTGGCAGAGACGGTTCGTAAAACTAAAACATTTTTGGGTCGTCGTGAAGCACCTTGTCGGACCGCAATACAGAAATTGGTGGACAAATTCGAGCTGTTGGGACAAGTTAGTGATGTGAAGAATAAAACCCGTGCACGTCGCTCAAGAACAACTGAGAATATTGCTGTTGTAGCCCAAAGTGTTGAAGAAAACCCAGGTTTGTCCATTCCTCGTCGTTCTTTGGAATTAGGCATTCCACAAACGTCATTACACCGTATTTTGCATAAAGACTTGGGTCTTAAGGCTTATAAAGTTCAGTTAACACAAGAACTCAAGCCGGCTGATCATCAGCAATCTTGAAATGCATGAAAATGATCCGGAATTTAATCGAAAAATCATCTTGACTGATGAGGCCCATTTCCACCTCGGAGGCTACGTCAACAAGCAAAACTGTCGCATCTGGGGCTCGGAAAACCCAAGAGTTATTGTTGAAAAGCCTCTCCATCCTCAACGCGTGACTGTTTGGTGCGGTTTATGGTCCGGCGGGGTCATTGGACCTTACTTTTTCGAAAATGAGGCTGGAGCAACAGTTACGGTCAATGGATTGCGCTATCAAGAGATGATTAATGATTTTTTATGGCCGGAATTGGATGGTATTGATCTGGACAACGTTTACTTTCAACAAGACGGCGCTACGTGCCACACAAGCAATGAAACCATCGATCTTTTACGGGAAAAGTTTCCGGACCGTGTTATCTCTTGAAGAGGTGATCACAATTGGCCACCGAGATCTTGTGATTTAACACCTTGCAACTTCTTCCTTTGGGGCAACGTGAAAGATAAGGTCTACGTCAACAACCCAGCGTCGATTCAAGACCTCAAAGATGGAATTCGTGAGGCTATCGAGGACATAGGGCAGCCACTTTGCGATTTGGTTATGAAAAATTTTATGAAAAGGATATGGTCCTGTAAGCGTGGTCGTGGCGGCCATTTGGCTGATGTTGTGTTCCATTATTAACGGCATACCTTCCTCTTTATAATGAAATAAACATCCGATCATTTATCTTAAAAAATGCCATTTTTCTTTGCATACCAAAATAACACCTCTTATTGGAAAACCCTTTATTATCGTCTTCGATACGTCAAAGTTTTTTTTTCGTTTGCTTATGCTAAAAAAAAATAAATATAAACTAAAATTTCGGTAGCAATGGCGTGGGTAACAGTTAAATATACCGTTAGACAAAGGGGCGTGTGAGGAATAGCGGGTATATATGGCTGTGGGTTATTTACGTATATCTTTTTGATGGTTTGACCAAAACTTTTGAAATGTTGTTTGTTTGTTTATTGAAAGTAGCCTTAGCTTTATCACGGAATTTTGTATTGTTATAGTGAAAAACATATAAACATAATTAATATTTAGTTACAAGTAAATATTTACTTATGAACTTGTGTGTGCTTGATTGAAGTGAAAACTTTCTTTATGATGTTCATATAAATTTAGAGACATGCTGGGATTATGGGAATTGCGGGCTCCTTCGACAGAACTACTATACCAACTTCAGTTTTTTTTTATGATAACTATTTGTCCGTCAACTCAGAATACGACGTTAATTAAATCTGTTTATATCTTAACTCTTGACGTAACAAAGCGATATAAATGTAGGTACATAAAAGAAGTTGCGCTAAGCGACCTCGAACAACCAAAACATAAACAGAAGCCCTCTGAGTTATGCCTGTACTTATATTGTTCTTTAGTTTGTTTGAGAGCGATTGTTATATTTAACATGTCCCTGGTGTGGGGATATATAAACTTTGGCGTCAGGAGAGCAATCATTAAGATATTTTGGGGGATTAATGTTATTATTGGGTACAATAATATTTACTTAAGTAGACGACGACGTCAAGTCATGCACAATTATTGGATTCAATCTCTCAAAGGCATAGTTGTGTGAAAAGATCAATATTTGAGCTAAGTTTAATATCCTTTGTATACTAGGTACATATATATAATACTTAATATCTAAACAACTTTTTGGAAGCAAGAGTTTATGTAGATACTAACATTTATGATTCAAAATTAATTTTAGCGGCCTTTAATCTACAACATTAGGGTTTCGTTCCGGATCCCACTTGCACATATCAATTGACTAGTAAGGGCCCAATTTTCGTAAAGTTCAGTTAAACTTACATGCAGTTTTTGACAAAAATCCAATGTCAACTTGTGCTTGTCGGTTTTGTGGTGGATTTAGACTTATGTACATATATCCTTGCTCTTGTGAAGTTGGTTGCTTTCGTCCCAACTATTCTTTTACTTGTCTTGAGAATGGTCTTCGAGACAAATCGCTTAGCACTCAATGAATGCAACAGCTCGAACCTCTGACTAATGCACTCGAGGTTTTGCCCTTAGACTGTAACCAAGTATAGTCATTTTAAATGTTCTTTTTAGCTCGCAAGCTTCACACCTTCACCTTTATTGGTTGGAGTTCAGTGAGGAAGACACTTTTATTTTCAAATACTATTGCTATATGTACAGAAATTATATGTTATCGAAATTAAGTCCATACTTCGATTCTTGGCCCCACTTGCAATCGATAACCACAATTCAGCATAATTCTAATGACACGGGCTATGGGCGAATGACCAGCTATCCTTCCTTAGTGGCATAGATCGTTCGGCATAGTGCTGAGTTGACTTATTTTGTTAGTCTAAGTAGATGACCACTGATCAACCCAATAACATTAAATGCACTTTGTTTACTTATACGCCGTTCGTGCCATCAGAGCAATATGATACTTATGGTTTTTTTTGTTTGTTGTTCATTGACTACGAGGTGGATTTATGTGTATCTTTTTACTACCTTGAAGTAGAAGGCAGAACAATGCTTTGCATTATATTTTGATTGTTATGTATCTAGTGCTTAAGGCAATGCATATTCTGGGAAGTAGGTGTCAAGTATCGAAGTATGGTTTGGGATGAAACAATTAATTAGGTGGTCGCTATTGTACTCACTTCACACTCTTCTTTGGCATCGTGATGCTATTTCACGGTTTCAGAGGGCTGCTGCTTCGAAGTTAATCAGAGTGTTCTTGTGGTTGATATGCTTTTTACCTCAAACTACAACTTAAAAGTGCTGCCACCAATTGTTTCTGAATTAATTTATAATTCGTTTATTTTTGTTTGGCTGGCTGCCTATCATCAGTCTCCTCTTATAAGTGGTGCTGAGCTTTAATCCAGTTTTATTATGAAAAACTTTCTACATGCACACCATAGGATTCGAACCCACGCATATTAGATTTGCTCAGTCTTGGAAACCGTATGCACTACCCATTCCACCGCTTAAGACCACTGACGTCACAGGTCGAGATGTGTTCGTTTATCAAATGCATTTTAAGCATCAGCATTTTTCTAAGTGCCTTATAAATAAATTCGTAAACAATTGGTGGAAGCACCTTTAAATTGTTGTTTTTGTTGAAAAAAATTCAATGAAATTGACGGAATAAAAAATGGTCAAGTCTAATAAACTGACATTCTAGCATACTTGAATTTTTTTAAAACGCCATGAATCAGAACTTTTAATTTTTGTATAATGTTTATACCTATGCATTCATTATCTAAAGTTTTGTTTTGCACATTTTTAAAAATCATATCAGGAAGGTGACGCCCCACATTGCCAAAATAGGTTCTCTGAGTAAACCAATTTGTTGGCGTTTATCAGTTTGCGATCACGGAACCTCCGTTCGAAAAGTATACCTCGATGTCAAACACACGCTTTACACAATTTTTTTTAACGCATGATGGCGACTAACTTTTACCTGGAAGGAAACATTAGTTATCAAAATGATATCCATTCCTTGATGGTTAAAGTAGCTCTGGGCCTGGGCATAATGGTTATCATGGAATATCACGCCGGAAGTCTAAGTTTTTTTATTAAGTGATTCTCCTTTCTGCGAGGAAGTTACAAATCCTAAGTTAAGGTAAAACTTTTCTCGTTCTAAAAACTCTAGTCGTCGATATATTGGTACTCTCCTCTCGCTTTAGTGAGTTGTGAGCTTGAATTAGATTCTTACCTTTTTCCGGGCTTACTTCTTCTAAGTGAAGAAGTGGGCTAAGTTTAATTCTATACACAGCTAAAACAGCCTTTGTTAAAATAAAGTCTTGTACATAAATATGGTAATAAGTGAGAGTTCTTTTCTTCTTAAACCGAATTTTGCTTACTTTAATCGGGATAACGTCAAACTAACCCCAGCAGAGAGAAAAAGCTTCACAATTACAAGTAAAGGGTGTTGGTGTTTTTTGACAGTTGTCATACTTGATTTATGCTCAATTTGGTTTGCCATTTCATAATTAATAGACTTACTCCCGAACAACGTTTGCAAATCGTGCAAATTTATTACCAAAACAATGGTTCGGTTCGTGCCTCCAATATTCGGTCGACATAATAGCATAAATTCGGGCAACCATGGATCGGTTACGCACCACGTTTACTCTACTGGATAATGCGCATCCTCAGAGACGCCGTACAGTGCGCACTGAAGACGCTATTGCTGCTGTGGAGCAGAGTATCGAAGAAGACCCCCCGAATGAGTACATCCGCCATCGCGCGCAACAATTGGAGCTGACGAAAATTGGGCCTCTCGGCTAGAATTTATTCGAGCCAGCCGCGGCGGCCTCTTGCCCGAAATCATTTTTAAAACATAATCTCCAGCCCTTATCTTTATAATAAAGCTGAATTCTTGGCCATAACGTTAAATTATATTCGTTTTATTTCAACTTGAAAAACACACGTCTAAAAAAAACACCCTTTATAAGAATATATCAAAGTCACTAGACAAAAACAATGGTTCTCCACGAGCTGTCCTGTCACTAATTAAACTTGATGGTTTTGTGAAGTGAAAAATATAAAATTCAGGTGTATTACGTGATTTTTTGTTGTTTTAAGTGTCAAACAATAAGATATCAAGATCAAAAATGTCCCTACTGCTCAATTAGGTTGTTTCATTTTGTGCCTGATGATGAAAGAAGAAACACAGCCAAATGAACTTCCCTGGAATCTTATTGTTTTCGGACAGGAAGCTTAATTTTAACAAACGAACTCTTATAACAGCTCGTATCCGTGTCTAAAATTCATTGTTCTCTTCACACACAAATATGTTCCTCTTTGTTTTTTGGACTTTTCAAAGCAAATTATATTTTGATTAGTCTATTCAACACGACATCATTGTCAATTGTCATCTTTCTTCTTGTGCAATGTCGTTTCGGAATCCAAATAAATGTCATTCAATTGCTATTCAATATTCTTCCACCTGCGCGGTTTTTATCTTTATTTTCCATTCTGATTGAGGTTGTATCAAGTGATGAAGGTTAACCAAAGCATTTTCCTTTTCAATCTTCATTCAAAATCATCAGTAGGTATACAATTCTTTAGTTTCACTTGGTTTGATGATAGATAAAGTCAGAACAAGAATAAAACCATAAAGAAAAAAAAAAATCGCAACGTGTTTTGAATTTATAACGCATAGAATATTTTGTAACAATGTCTGTGATATGACTGAGCAATTTAATACGCACTTGAGTCCTGAAGGCAAATAATTTAAGAGAATCTTTTTCAATACCTTTCAAACGGAGGCCTCCGCTCCGCATAAGAAACCTAATACAATCCTCTCAATGCATATTATGAATTCAATAGACGGAGCTGTTGAAATTTTGTTTTGTGGCCCACGATGATTTTTCTTGGTTTTGACTTTTCCCATTTTGTTTGCAAATCTCTGGAGGGCAACTAGCTAGATGGGTCCTATCTATTGTTATAAACACTTTATCATCTTAACTTTGACAAGAGAGTTGATTAACATACGATATAGATGCTTGGGGAGTTAACGAAATATTTCTTTTTTTTTGAAAGGGTGTGGGATTAATGCGATTCACTTTGGGATGCAAGGATTTCAAAAACTTGAATGTAGTCTTTGGCGAGTTAAACTAAGGCCCCCGCAAATTAGTTGAATATTTTGTAAGGCAGGTTTCACGCCTCGTCGTTTGCCGGTATAAATTAGAACAATTTTGGAATGGATCCATGTTGATCTTCGCAAAACCGGGGGTTTATCCACCAAATGGTTGAAAAAAAAAGGAATTTATGTAAATGAGGAATAAAATAAGGCTGAGTAATAAACCTTGAGGTACATCTAAATTTACAATCTATATTCTACTGAAGTACTCTTTAACTATAACTGATTACTTACTGATTGCGTTACGCACCAAAAGGAGGTCTTTTTGGCGTTGACTATCCCTGTGTGTCCCGCTCTTTGCATAACTTCAAGGGGCTGTAATCATGCACCCTCTCAGGTTCACATGCTTTCCCGGGAAAATTCTTCTTCTATCTTTTTCTTCTTAAGAATTTCTTTAACGTAGGAGCAGACTTTTCTCCAATTTAATTCGCTGGCCAGCATCCTCTCATCTTTATTTTCTGGGTTGAATATACCAATACTTCTATCCAGGTTTCGTCGCTGAGGTTTCCATCTGCTACAAGCAATGAGCGTATGATGTGCGTCTTCTGTTTGGGCGTGTCTCCATACTGGCAGGCTGGATTGTTTTGATTTGGGGAGGAAGGCGTTGAAGAATCCGCGTCCGTTAAGGAACTGGGTGAGGTAGTTGTGGACTTCATCGTGTTTCCGGTCGTTCCACTTAGCCAAATCAGCCTCCCTCGTCCTCTGCTTTCGGAGCTCTAGCGCTCTTGCCACTTCCGTTTTGAGTTAGCTGCATTGCCCGTTTGGTTGCCGCTTACACTCAAATTTCCACCTATTTTTCGTGACCGTACTTCCTTTGTGTTGCTAGAAGATCAAAGGGGGTCACTCCTCCAACTAAAAGGGTGGCTTGTTCTGACACTGTTCGGTACGAATTAGCCACACGTAACACTCCGCGTCTTTTTACTGCCGCCATCTGCTTCTGGTACGTTTTATCCTTAAGACTTTAAGAGGGCACACAAACTAGCTTAACCTAAAACTAAGGAAAGGTTTAGTCAATGGAATGTCGTGAATCACCAGGTGAGCTCATGAAATGTTAATAAAGCTACTAGCCCAACATTTTTCGTCAACCCAAATCTTTGTTAGTTATGGAAAAAAGACAATTAATTACTTACGCTTGGAAAGTGCATATACGAGAATGCAAATCAAAGGCAAGTGGTTGGTGCGTCCCTTAAGAAACCAATAACTTCGGTTTTAATAAACCGATTTGTGAGTTTGACATCTTTAAATGTAGGTAAAATGTCAATCTACATGCCGCAAATTAAAACCACAAATCAATTGATACGAGCAAAATAGCTCAGCTAGATTTATAACTTGTGGTATAATGGTCAGATCTTGAAGGTTAAGGTCTGTAAATTTAGTTAAAATATCGGGCTACACCGTGTATTAATTAGAGAAGCAAATGAAACGATCAAATTGTATAGATTTATAATTTGGCTTTTAACGGTAGGATTTTCAAGGTAAAGGTCTAGGTATTAACTATAAGATAAAATATTAGGCTACACCCTGTATTCAGTCAGTGAAACGAATGACACGGACAAATCGGGTAGATTTAACAGGTCTTTCATTAACCGCTTCCCATCTGTAAATTAAAATAAAACAAATTGTGTCTGAGATATCATTGAAATTTTGTATTCATTTGAAAGGAATATATAACATCGTTCGACGCATCTTCTCTGGGTGGCTCGCATCCGAAATGTCAAATTTTCCATGACTCTGGCTAAATCAGGCTAAATTTAACCGATGGGATATGGAATATGTTGGCTTTGAGGGCTGCTGTGGTTCTTAAAGAAATATGGACCGATGAGGCCGCCAGCTCAAAATCCTCACCAAACATTGACTTTTGGACATGCATTTGACGCTCTTGGATCTCATGTCGATTTTTATCGTCCCAAATTCGACAATTTTGTTTGTTGACGTACCCGTTCGTCCCGAAATGGGTCTCATAGCTGAAGATGATTTTTCAATGAAAATAAGGGTTAGTTTCCAACTGCTCCAGAGCCCATTCAGCGAACACACGTCAGCGTTGTTGTCTGTGGTCGTTTACCTTCAGCTCCTGGATCAGTTGGCCAAGTTGCATGTGCACACAGACAGCGGCGATGTTTTCGGCAGATCTTGCGTTTCGTCGATATACGGGTGTTAATTGATCGTTTACTGAACCAGTGAACTCAAATTTACCTACCACACTGCGAGTAGTCCTCTCTGTAGGACGATTATGGCAACCGTAAAATGGGCCAAGCGGAACAGAATACCCATTTTAATAAAACAATTTTATTATTTGCACGTGTTGTTGAACCGTCCATGGTGATTTGGCAAAAAAGACTTAATAAATGACAGCCAATTTGACAGATGTATAGCTTCAACAGTATGGCCGCTATCAACTGTCATGGTTAGATTTTGAAGGTTAATATCAATGTTGGCATTTTGGCCAATTGTTCTATAAAATACATTTTAAAAGAACCTCAACATTCAAAACAAAAAGTTTTTCAAATTAAAATTGAACGTAATATAGACTTACGCTTAGGACAATCTTCTAGCATCTTACAGGCAGAAGTAAATGCCATGAGAAGTGTGATGGATGCAATCTCGAAAGAATTTACAAAAACCAAAACATTGCAATCATGTCAGATACCCAGGCCGCAATCAAAGCACTTAACTCATATACCATCAGTTCCAAACTATGGGGGGGTGCGGGCAGGCTGAACGAATCGGGCAAGAATAATAATGTCACGCTTCATTGGGTACCGGGCCACGTAGGCATTCAGGGCAATTAAGAGGCGGACTCCTTAGCAAAAATAGGAGCAAAAATACCTTTAATGGGTCCAGAACCGTACTGCGGGATAGAAGAAAACGTGATGAAAAAAAAAATAAAAACAGAAGAGGAGGAAAAAAGACTAAAAATCTGAAACGAACTCCAAAGCTGAGACAGGCCAAACTCCTACTAGGAAGCTACAATCAGGAACGCTTTCTGTACTGCATGAGCTTAAGTAGGAGCAAACTCAGAATAATAGGGGGTCTCCTCACTGGCCACTGCAAGCTATGAAGACATCTTAACATTCTTGACCTAGCAAGCAGTGCCACGAACAAATTCAGCTACACCCATGAGGAGACGCTGGACCACATGCTGGGAAAATGTGATGCACTTTTGCACCAAAGACGTGATAAGTGTGCGTGATATTCCAACGTGCTTGCCATTATGTCAAAAGGTAGTTTTAGATTAGTTTTGCATTAAGGGCCAATTTCTTCACAGTGGGTTAAATTTGTACTATGACTTTTAGAGGTTCTTAAATATATTGTAAGTTGCGCTAATCAACCCAAATCGGCTCAAATTATTGGTTCCTTCATAAAAATCGATAATTTATAAGTTGCACTAATCTTTGAACAAACTGTCCCTAAATATTTTAATTAAATATCTTTTTTTTAACTATCGATGATTTAAAATAGGCGAAGAAAAATTGGCGGTCAGCCTAATAGGGCCGCAGCGGCCGCTAGAAACAAGCCTCTTAAAAAGGTTTGGCTAATATGATCGGGCTGGTTCCACAGGTTGGCAACAGGTTAATTCCCTGCTCCGTAAAACTAAAAGAATTTCGAGACCAACAACAAGCCTCGGAAACGGACTGATCTCACGACGACAACCCACGCAAAGAAAACGGAAAAACAATTTACGAATTTTCTCATGGAGCGTACGATCGCTCTATAGAGCTCGAGCTGCTCAGCAGCTAGCCGATGCCCTGTCAAAATATAAAGCTGACATAACAGCACTTCAAGAAATAAAATGGACAGGGAATGATATTCTACAGAAGAAAGATTATGACTTATATTACAGTTGTCATACAAAACTCCATGTGATCGGGGTAGGCTTCCTAGTCGGAGAAAAAATTAAGTCTGGCATCATCGGCTTTAACGCTATAAGCGAAAGGCTATGAACCCTTCGCGTGCAAGGCAAATTTAAGAACATCAGCCTCATTGACGTTCACGGACCTACGGAGGAGACTTACTGCGAACAAGTCGAGAGGGCCCTCAATGCCTGTCCAAGGTATGACGTAAAAATCATCCTTGGGGATTTCAATGCAAAAATAGGTCGGGAGTTGGTATTCAGGCACTACGCAGGCACCCATAGTTTGCATGAGAACACTAATGACAATGGACTTCGAGTCTTAGAATTGGCAGCATCGAAAAACATGGTCGTTGCGAGTACCAGGTTCCCGCGTAAAGATATCTACAAAGCCACCTGGGTATCACCTTATGAAGTCACTCGTAACCAAATTGTCCACGTGTTGATAGACTGTCGCCACTACTCGAACTTGATGACGGTACGAACGTACCGAGGTGCCAATATCGACACGGATCACTATCTTGTTGGTATGGTTTTCCGAGGGCGGATTGCCTTGCGAAGATGTATTGCATCCGCCGCTGGGCGTAGATGAGAAGTGGACACGCCTTAAGAATACTGTCATTAGTACTGCCAACTCCATTTTAGGCAGCAGTCGTAGAAATCGGAACGACTGGTATGATGATGAATATGCAAGCTAGCAACTGGACGTAAGAATGTTGCGTACCGAGCAATGCAACAATCTCATAGAACGCGGGCACGCAAAGACGAATATAAAGAGCTCAGAAGAATTGAAAAACGGCTTCACAGACAGAAAAAATCAGCCTGGGAGAAGAACATAATCTGTGAAATAGAGATAAGCCGAGAGCGAGGTCCGCACCAGGCGCGGAAGTTCTACCAATCCGTCCGAAACATGACGCAGTACACACCACGCTGCACATACTGCAAGGACGGAGAGGGAAATCTGATCACCGATCCTCAAAGCATACTGGAGCGATGGGAAGTGTACTTCAATGAATTGCTAAGTGGTCAGCTCACTGCAGAAGTGGAGGCTCCACTACTTCAAGAAGAGTACCCTATGTTGCCGCCACCAAGCATAGAACAGGTTGAGAAGGCTATGGGCCGGCTAAAGAAAAACAAAGCCCCGGGAGCCGATGGTATACCAGCCGAACTATTTCAAAACGGTGGGCCAGCTTTACGTCAAGCAATTCATGAGATTATAGTGCACGTGTGGGAGCATGAAGAAATTCCAGAAGACTGGCGAAAAGGTATAATTTGCCCCATACATAAAAAGGGAGATGTCACAACGTGCAGCAATTATAGAGGTATCACGTTGTTGAGTACCGCCTATAAGATACTCTCCTCTATCCTACAAGACCGGATAAAACCATACGCTAAAACCATCATCGGACAATATCAGTGTGGTTGGATTCCAGGCAAATCAACAAGTGATCAGATTTTAAGGCCGCCTACGATAGCATAGCCAGGGTAGAACTTTACAAAGCCATGAGAGAATTCGGCATCCCAAATAAATTGACACGACTATGTAGGTTGACCATGACCAACGTAACAAGCCATGTAAAAATAGCCGGATTGCTATCCAAACCAATCAACATCTTTAATGGACTCCGACAAGGGGATGGTTTGGCCTGCCTCCTCTTCAACCGTGACTCTGGCACGGCAACAAGAGGGACCATCGTCAACAGGTCCAGCCAGATACTGGCTTACGCAGACGACATCGACATCATCGGAAGAACTGAGCAAGCTGTACATGATTCCTTCATCCAGATCGAGCAGGCGGCACAAAATCTGGGGCTGCACATTAGTGAACGTAAAACAAAGTACATGGTGGCGTCGAATGCGAGAGGAACAGTTGGTCAAACAATCAAGGTAGCTGAGCACGAATTTGAAATGGTGCAATCCTTTAAATACCTTGGGTCAATAGTAGCAGCCGATAACAATATAGAAGAAGAAATACGCGGGCGGCTTCTCAAATCCAGCAGAGCCTACTATAGTCTGTCAAAGCTCTTCAAATCCAGAAATCTCACCATAACTTCAAAACTGCTGCTGTACAGGACCATGGTCCTGCCAGTACTCACATATGGATCCCATACTTGGGTGCTTAGCAAAAGGCACTCCGACCTCTTAGCCGCGTTCGAGAGAAAAGTCTTAAGGAGAATTGTTGGTCCCATATGTGAGGAAGGACGATTCCGGAGACGGTACAATCATGAATTGTACGCAATCTACCTTGAAGCAGATATCGTGACAAAAATTAAGCTCGGTAGACTCCGGTGGGCAAGGGCACCTAGCTCGCATGAGTGAAGAGGAACATGCTCGGAAAGCTCTTTGTGGTACAATCTATGGTAGACGACAGCGTGGTAGACCATGCTTGCGCTGGAGAGATGGCGTAGACCAGGACGCCCGGAGCCTTGGGGTGCACAACTGGATGGCGGGGGCTTGAGACCGGGATGGGTAGAGAGACTTGTTGTCGAGCCGACGATGATGATGATGAAGAAAAATTTCCATATTTGTTTGATATTGGTTGGAAGATAAGAGTTAATATTTTACAAAGAATTTAGAAGCTAAGGTACGTACATACATTATACTTCCAAGCCACATATTGCGAGGACAGGAAAATTCTCATAAGTTATTTTTTTTTCTATTAAAATAAAAACTCCTTTGACCGGAAAATTTGGCCATTTGTTATCTCAGATGGTTTCAATTAAATTATCTCGGGTAAAATTCATATTCGTAGATAGGAATATCATGTGAAAGGACACAACAAAGATGACCACCACTAGGAGCAGAGCCAAGAGCCACATAGGATCTCTCTTGATGTTGATATTGTAAATAGATACACTACACTGTTCATATAGAAACAGATAGGAGTATATGTATGCATGTTTTGTTCATTCAAGTACACAACAAGTAGTTTCAAGTGGTTTTGGGGGAAATGATGTTTATTTTAAATGCATATACTAGTTTCAGAAATTTCAGTTTTACCACACACATGTTGTTTTGAGTATTCATTGTTTTATAATTAAGTACTTGACACAATGTGTACAAGCTTTATTGGGACGTGATATTTACATGATAGATATAATTTATTTGTCATTCTCAAATAGAAAATAACAGAGTTTAAAAAGATTTTGAAATATACCTTGTATTGCATTTTGATATCCCTTGCAAGAACTCTATAGAGTAAAGGGAGCTCCAACAACCAATATTTAACTAATTTAAGCATATGAACTGTCGATCTAATATTAAACATTATGCTTTCAGTTACTAACTATCATTGAAAACCATGATTGAAAATTTAAATTGTAAAGTCGTAGTCCTTTATTATTTCACTGAAAACAAAATCTATTCCGATAGAATCTGTTTCATAATACCACTTTCAATATTTAATCCTAATGTCGACCATCAAAACCTCGCAGAGTTGTTCATTTCTTGAAATTAATTAAAGTTCGTTTCAAGCAAATAACATTGACTCTGTCGAACCATTTTTGAGAAGAAGAATTAGTTCCAAATATTAGTTCTAGTATGATATTTATTATTCCAGAATTTCGTTTCTTTGTCATCTTTAAAATTTATAATACTAAAAATCAATTTTTAGAAACGAAATTCTGGAGGAATTTAGAAGAGCTTCTCAAAAATGGTGTCTTAAACCCCCATTTTTGAATATTTTTTAAAAACAAAATTTCGAATATTGCGGAACAAATCGGGAACAACTTGGAACTTGGAATTTTTTTAAAATAACAAATTAAAAAAAAAGAGAGGCCAACTTCACACACTCTGCTTGGTTTACTCTTTCGCATGGCCATCCAGATGCTTAAATGTCTTCTAGTTTTTTTTGAGAAAATTGATATTAACAGAAATAATTTTTGCTTGATTTATTTCAATTCGTTGATTAAGTTGCTGCAAGGATAATATTTCCTCTTAGGAAGTAGTGCAGTAGATTCAGTCAATTTCAAATTTTTCAAAAATTGAAATTTAATTTTTCAGAAATTATTAACTAAAATAATTTGATTTATAAACAGAAATAAAAAATGAATTTCTGTAATGATTGTAATCATGTTTTTTTTTCTATTTAAAGTCGATTTTTTAGAAAAATGCCCCTCCCAGCCTAAACGGCGGAAATAGACCCCCTCCTGCACGTAGACGAAAATAAAAATTTTCTGGGGTCGAAAATTTAAGCTTTTTAAATACTTATTTTTCGCGCTCATCCAAAATGTATCGCTCTAACGGTTTATTTGATATTCATGTTTTAAATTGTAGGAATCCGATATTTTAAACTTGATATAAAAAATATGCACGACTTGATCGCACGAACCTGCTCTTGTCGTTAAATATTGTATGTAACCCAACATTGAAGATGCATGATGTAATTATATATTTAACGAGTAAATATTAAAAGAGTCAAAAGCACTAAAAGATTGATTTTTCGTTTGATTTTTATTTTGTTTCTAAACAAAATTCTTTTTAAACATTTTTAATTGCATTATTGTTTCAACAATTGAGAAGCATCAGATTGCAAAATTATAACAAAATCGGTAACGATGGCAAAGATATACGTGAATCTCAAAAAAAAACTGGTATTCCTAATTCCGTAATGTGAATTTTTTGAGAAAAACCTGAAATGCTGTTTTCTTATAATTGACTTGGTTATTACAGGTACGAAGTTTAATCAAAATCGTTAGAGCCATTTTCGAGAAAATTTGAAGAAACCAAAATATTTAAATGGCAAAACAACAATTCGAATTTCCCCTCTCTAGGAAATCACATAAAAATGCTCTGTACCAAATTTCATGCAAATCAAACCACCCGACAGACCGACGGACAGCATGACGAAACCCACTTTTTCGGACTTCTCGATTATCGTAGTGTTAGTTTTGATTATAACCTCGAATTTTTTTTTTTACACGAAACCAATGCTTGCCCTATAGAGCAAGTAAAAATGATGAAACTTCTGCAAAAAATTTTTTTCTATTTCTTTGAAAACAATTCTTAAGTGGGCGCACAAAATTATAGCATTTAAAAAGCTACAATTTTGGACCTCAAGAGAACTATTATTTTCGACCACTTTAGACTTATTTTTCCGGAAACTTGTTTATTTAACCTTTTGCCAATTTGAGCTTCAAAATCCCCAAAAAGTCTCCGCCACATTAAGTGAAATCAGATTTTATAATACATAATTGAACAGAATTTTACGGAATTGTGATTATTTTAAATGAAAAATGATTGAAGTTTTATAAATATAACGTCGTTCATAGGTACTGCACTGCAAAATGATAAAAAGCAAAACTATTTAATTGTAATTTGTATTTAATTTTTGATGTGTAAACATCTATGCTGGCGGTAGAGTGAAAAAAAACGTGAAGGTTCGTGTGCAACGTTACGTCGTGCAACGTTACGGTGTGCAACGTTACGATCTGCATACTAGGATGGGTGCGTTCAGTGAAAAAAATCTTAAGATCCCCTTCAAGCAAAAACAAGTCCGTTTTGGATCCGCGCACGTTGATGTGTACACATATTATCGAACAGGGGCACAAACTTTGCATCGCTTTGGTGAAAGTAAGATTATTGCACTTGATATTTCAAAAAAAGCATTTGATAGAGTCTGGCATCAAGATCTCTTATCGAAAATGCGTGCATTTGGTATCGATGAATCTCATCTTCGTTGGATTAGAAATTACATTTCGGACCGATTAGTTGTGTTGGACGGTTTTAAGTCTGAAACTCATCTAATAAACGTTGGTGTGCCCCAGGGCTCCGTTTTGTCTCCGAGTCTCTTCCTAATATTCAATAATGATCTCTTGTCTGAAACCTCTAATCCATAAAACTGTTTTGCTGATGACACTACCCTCAGCTTTTCATATTCATTTCTAGACTATCATCCTTATCCTTTTAATGTGGAACTTCAACGGCAGCGTATGATAAGCTTAATAAATTCTGATCTAGATAGCATTGTGCAATTGGGAATAAAAAATTGGGAAGAATTTAATGCTTCAAAAACACAATGCTGGCCTTTTGTTATAAAAGCGAATCCCACCCCCAATGCCATACTTTCCATGAGCGACACTTGCATCGAGGAATATGAAAAACTTTCAGTTTTTCGTATATGCATCACACACCGCCTCTTGTGGAATGATCACATATTCGATGTCTCCACAAACGCTGCTTAGTGCAAGAAATTTGTCTCCCCCTCTGATCTGGCTGTAATCTATTGCAACGAAGTTACACATTTTCATAGCAGCGCCTATCCTCCAATTACAAGATTACAATTTCATCACATACCTCAAGGCGCCCACGAGAATTGATGACGAGGTTTGCCGACAACAAAAGCGCACGACAGCACGACAACAATTCAACGACTTATATGAAATTAATGGGTAGTGTTTTTCTACCTCACTCGATTCACACTTCCTTGTTACCGCCGAATCTATAAGCAAGGGTGAAATGGTCACCGCAAATGAGGAAAATTTTACCCTCCGTGGTTCTGCTAAATCAATCCTTTGAACTAAGTGAGTACCAAGAAGCAAGCTGCTAGGTGTGTAGTACACCAGTGAGAAGTTTCTATTAATTTTTGGCATTAAGTCGTAAAAAAAACCCCTTCCCCTCCTTATTTTTGCCACAACGTCTTGTTGCGTGTGGCTAGGGATTAATCCCAAACCGATTAAATCCGCCTCCAATTCGATAAGGCTAGGGAGCTAATCCCAAATAACATTTTTGCCTTAAGAATCGGTTGGAGGCTAGGGAATTTATCCCACCGTCCTCCTTAGTACCGTGCCTTCACTTCGGTGTTGGCTAGGGAGTTTATCCCACCGCCTGTCATCGTACCGTGCCTTCACTTCGGTGTTGGTTTGGGAGTTTATCCCACCGCCTGTCGTCATACCGTGCCTTCACTTCGGTGTTGGCTTGGGAGTTTATCCCACCGCCTGTCGTAGTACCGTGCCTTCACTTCGGTGTTGGCTAGGGAGCTTATTCCATCGCCTATCGTCGTACCGTGTCTTCACTTCGGTGTCGGCTAGGGAACCTATCCCACCTTCTGTAGCCGTATATGCAATACCGTGTTATTTATTTAAGTTATAATACAATTGTAAGATTTTTACGAAATTAAATTGTTAATCTAGTTTTAAGTAAAACTGAATAAAAAGTGTCTAACGAACTGGAGTTCTGAACTTTCTAAAACCGGGTTTTATTGCTTTCTTCGGTAAGAACCCTGGACCCGCTGACCTACCTCAGCTGGAAACTAAAAAAGCATCACACAATAAAGCCTTCATCCGTCCTAAAATGAAATACAATTATCTTTATTTTAAAATTTGAAAGTTCTTAAGTTTCTTTTGAAAGAATTTTACATAGAAGGAGATGAACATAGATATTCTCAATGCAAGGTTTATGGTTCAACAAATATCCATAGCAAAATTCAAATACCAAAATCTGTCAAAATAAACAACCCAAAGATAAGTTGAAACTTGATTATGAACGTATATCCTTATGTTTATAAAACTACTCCTAATGCTTTTTGTCAAATGTCATGTGTAATCTGTAAAGATAAAGGTAAATCAAAAATGTAAAGACCCAGACCTGTATTTAAGATCTTTTATTCTAATATCATCATTTCAATCAAAATTATGGTTAAAAGAATAAATTTACAAACGACATATGCCAAATGAAATTCTTGTTTTGATTATATTTGGCAATAGTTAATACTACAGAGCATATACTTTCTTATGTTGTAAAAAGATAAATACATACATATAGAATGAATAAATTCCAGACCTTGACCGAATAATAAGGTGAAATATTTATTGGAAAAGGATTCATTTGATCAATTTAATTTCACATGAAAATGCAAAACATGAATCCCTTCGTCAATCTGATTGGAACTCTGCTACAGAAAAAAAAAAAATCAAAGCATTGCACGTTTTTACGAAGTGACTTTTTGCAATAATATCTTCTTGAATCCTTTGAAAAAATATCGTTTTTTCCCATAATCTAGATTGAAAAATTTCGTTTCATACGTGTTGACATTAGTCAAAATCAGAGATTTGGGTTGATAGAACCGAAAAGAAAATGTGTAAGCACTGTAAAAAGTCAGACACACAAGTATTTTGTGCGAAATTTAACGTTCATTATGTGCTGTACAGCTAACAAGAATAGTTTCTGGGACTATCACCATAGAAAAAACAAACATTTTGAAGTAATTTTTTACACGCAAACCGACAAAATCGTCTTGAGACGGTCTCCAATAATTCTCATCTATAGTGATCTAGATATAAGATTTTAAACTGAAAATTTAAATTTATACTTTTTTACATATTTCTTCCTGAACAAAAATTATCAACTTGATGATCCGATCAGTTTTACTATTTAGCCCGTTAGAGAGTTAAGTAATTATATTACTTGAAATACTAAAATATTTCATTTGACATAAAACACCACCAACGAAATTTAGTAAAGAAAAATTCAGTAAAATAAGAAAAGTGCGTATACGCCCAGGTGTACCACTGTGTTATCGCTGTTTTTACAGAGAATAAAACTACTGCATATTTACAGTATAATTTTAGGCTTGCCAATCCAGTAGTAGAGAGAAAATACCACAGCCAAAACTTTGACATTATGTGTCAGATAGTCAAGCCGCACTCAAAGCACTCTTAGTTCCTACGCCATCATAAGCTGCAAACTCAGAAGACACCAAATTACTCTTGGCCTAGAAAGCAGTCCCATATGCAAATGCGATGAACTTATGCATCAAACAAACAAGTACCTATGACGTTACCAGGTAGAAGGGAGCAAATTTCTCTCTCTGAAAGTACTCAAGATCCAGATACTCAAATTTCTTAAAGGTGTAAATCCGGAGGAAGAGCTATAGGGTGAGCAATATCATCTTTTTCTAGGACGGGGTTTAGTAGATCTTTAAACCGCAGTGTAATTGCCCCCAATATTGTTCAAGCATTCATAGGGTTGCCATAAGTTAAATCAGATTTCAACTTTGAATGGAGTAAGAATTTAGGACAGTGGGACATTTTCGGGTTTATTCTGTTTTAAGAGCGATGGTGTAACAGTGTGACAGAGTGAGAGTGTGAAGGTATGAAAATGTGGCAGTGAGAGTTGAAGTTGGAGTATATGTATGTGGATGCGTGGATGTGGATGGGGATGTGGATGTGGATGTGGATGTGGATGTGGATGCGGATGTGGATGCGGATGTGGATGTGGATGATGTGGATGTGGATGTGGATGTGGATGTGGATGTGGATGTGAATGTGGATGTGGATGTGGATGTGGATGTGGATGTGGATGTGGATGTGGATGTGGATGTGGATGTGGATGTGGATGTGGATGTGGATGTGGATGTGGATGTGGATGTGGATGTGGATGTGGATGTGGATGTGGATGTGGATGTGGATGTGGATGGGGATGGCATATGGATGTGGTGGTATCTTCACATGTGGAAATAAATGTGAAAATAATTGTGTAGATACTTCCAGATGAGGAGATAAATGCGGAGATAAATTATGTTAACTCCCTTTTCGGGTGCTCATCAAGTTCAGGTAACTTAGTCCAGTAGCGTACGCAGGATTTTCTTTGGGGGGGGGGGGTTCTGACTTCAAATGAATTCTTTTTTTATATTTTAACTTTGCAAATAGAGATCTTTTTTAAAAACTTGTTGATATTAAGTTTGGACTAACGAATTTAGTTAGTCAAATTTTATGAACAAATTATATCCATCCACCACAACTTCAGGGATTACATCGATTTCTTTGTGAATATTTAACAAAGCTAATCCGTTAAGCTAGGTATCCGTTGTTGTGGCCCTCAGCCACGTTTTTAACCGTCTCAAAGTGGAAAACAAACGTATATGGATCATCGGCGATAGTAAAATACGACTTATGATTACGGCTGGCCCATTACGTTTATAAAAAGTATGAGAAGATTGTCTATCTCTGATTCAAGTTGAAGTTTAGTATGTTAATGAATGCAATGTATTTCATTTCGTTTATCGGTTTTTTTTTCAAATGGAAAAACAAAGAAAAAATGAAATATTTGAAATCCACTTGGGACTTTTCCTTTTGATTGCAAATAAACTTTATTTTGAGTTTCTGTGAATACTGAGATTTGTATGAAATGTCAAACAAAATAAGGTTAAGTGTGGTATGAGCTAGTGATTTCATTAGGATATCCATACCTAAGTATAGTTTTTTTTTTTTTTTTAATTAAAATTGAAGAATATTGCTAAAACTAAAATTTGAACGAAAAAATATTTAAAAGTAATCTCCGATATAATTGGAAATCTTAGCATAGTATTCCATTTTGCTTTGGACGGGGCTCAAGCCCCCTGAGCCCCCCCCTGCGTACGCCACAGCTCTGTCCCTTCTCTTAGGTTCAGTTTTTCAGTGCGAGACTAAAACTAAACCCGAGTTTACTCATAAAATTTGGTGATTTAACTCCGGATTAACTGAACAGATGCTTGTTATGTTTAACCATCGAGTTAGTTTAGTCGTTCCGCATGCATTCAACACCAAAAAACTGCTTCATCAGTTAACTGTGGGCTAATTTACTTTTAGAGTTAGCCACATAACTCTAATCTTCTAATCTAATCTTCAGTTAATTCTATCCACTATAGAAACGACTTAACAATCAAAAGTAAATATTTGCTTAGTAAATCCAGGCAGGTGGCTATAAGGTGAGATTTCTTGGATAGCACAACTTTCACTCTGCCACACTTTAACTTTACCCGAAAATATCCCACTCTCATACTTAAAACCGAAGATACTCGACACACTACTGTCACACTATTCTCATGCCTCAAGACAGGTCCAAAATTTATAGGTACAGGCGTACAGGAACCTAAATGTATAAACAGAACGTAAGACTAAATTGGTACATACTTGGTCAGTTTTGGGAAGTAAACCAACAGAAGTATTTTTCCCTTTTTATTTTAACTGTGTTATGTATACCTACTTTAATAGGTATGACAAGTCATATTTGTATGTTTGTAATGTAAATGTCAATGATTATTAAAATTATTAATTACTTGTTTATAGATGTGTTTCCTTTCACCAATGTGCCAATTTTGTATGTTGTAGCAAATGAATTTAATTTTCTAAAAGCCTTCACTTCTTCACCCAATCAAGCCCGACCTATCAGTACGTGCCTGGCAATTAAGATAGGTACTCTCTAATTTAACCTGAAATATGGCAATAAAAATCCTTGTCAACCCTGAAATTAAATTTAATGAGAGGCAGGACACATCATAATATGTAGTTAAACCACACGCTATCCTTAACGCAGGAATTTCATCGTTTCTATAGTTTGTCATTAATTTTTATTTTGCAGCTACATGGTACATATGTACATATATACATGTGTACATAAACATAAAGGAAACGAAACATAATTGGCTTATTAGCTCTTGATTTATTTTATTTTTGAACATTGTAGATTTGTCAATTTTTGTAGAGTCTCTTAGCCTTAGTCCCTTGTGGGATTTAGAAACATTTCATTTGTTGGGATTTGCTCCTACGAGTATGTACTAGGTGAAGAATGAATATTAAAAATTAATAATTACTTTTTTTGTAAAAACTTAATTGAAAAACAAACATACATAAGTAGATACCTGCGACTGATTAAATTAATGAAACAAAACAAAAATAGGAATCTTATACAAAAATATTTCAATTTTCTAATTGTAGACTTCAACAAGCTGCCTTAGCAAACCAAACTCGAACATGCCGCAAACAACCGCCACCCTTACTTCGATCAAGGACATTGCCAGCAATCGTTGTACCCGGAATATCAATTATTGCTGCCCAGACCGAAACAAATCGAACACAAAATGGTGAGCATTTTTTAGCAAATTATACAATTTTTACATATGTACATACATATAAAATAAAATCATTTTTCAAGATAAGCCCCATGGAAGTACAAGCTCACACAGATGGTCACTTTTGCCAAAACCCAGAGGATCTATTGTATGTGACGATAGTAACTTGGAGTATCGACGGAAGTCGTCAAGCAGTTCGCAGGGTGGTATATCGTTAGGAGCTTTAAGCAATGTAGATCCCTATTCGTATAACTGTGAAGACTTTGAATGCCAGCCAGATGGAAGCGTTGTTCTAAGGTTAGTTTCAAAATAATTACGAAAAAAGAAACCTACATACAAAAGAAGCCCTAAAATTAGTCGTATTCAATATCCTGTAAGAAAATATCTGGACTGAAATATTTCAAAATTTACCCAGAGTAACTTAGTGTATGGTTGTCAAATCTAAGGGCTAAGCCATTTCTTTCCCGATCCACCAACTTAACTTGCTTTATATCTTCAGTTTAAATTCCTTTACATATAGTTTGTTGTTAGTGTAAAGATTTCTTCTTTTTTTTTGCTCCAAGGCAACATTTTCTATTCCCATGGATATTTGCTTTCGCTGCATTGAGATTGAAAACTAGAAACAGAATACTTTAAATGAAACTTTTCTACATGTTTAAAGAAAATCAAAAGGAGGGAAAAAATGCTCAGTTAAGTAATTGCTTGGTGTTACATTCTAGAAGGATATTGATGTAACACAAAGTAACTTTTCAATCTGTGTGGGTAACGCACTGCATTCAAATGAAAATTTAAAAGCATTTTCTCTATCACAAAGAGCTATTTTTTTTTGTTTGTTGTGTTCTCAATTAGAAAGAGTTCGTGAAGCTTTTAAAAAATAGTTTGTTAATTAATTTTTTTTTTATCCTGATGGATACATTATACACACGGTTCAAGTCTTTGTGTATAGTTTTAGAGTCAATTTTGGCCTAGGTTAGGTTAGGTTAAGTAGAAGTGGCTGTCGACGGAGAACCGACACACTTAGACCAAATGTTCCAAAAACTCCACAACACCCCACACGAGAGTAGTGTGGTTCGGGCCTAAGACACCTTAGCCACACCTTGCCAGATCAATGGGATCATTGTAGTAGAATTCACCTAAGTGCAATCTACGTCTTTGGGACATGTACAGAGTAGATGAGGAATCGTTTCCTCATCCTTTTTTTCCATACTAATCCTGCAGAAATCGTTTGAGTAGACGCCAAACCACTTGGCGGCTATGACACCTATTCTGGAGCTAATGTGCTATTTGCTTAAACATATCAATCACTTAGAGCGCTGTCCAAATCCGTGTCGCCAAGAAAGTAATTATGTTGTCCCACCTAAGGTTTGTTTTCCTTATAGCATCTTGTCTTAGCATGAGGTTACATGGAGCGATGGGTATACCAATATCTGTCCTTTTTGTTGAAATAGGTATTATAGTTCCCTCTTTATCGAGTTCATCAGCCTTACAGTTTCCCGGAATGTCCCTATGGCCCGGCACCCAGCAAAGGTGAATGTTGAACTGCTGCGCCATCTCAATGAGAGATGATCGGCGGTTAAGGGCTGTTCTAGAGTTTTTAGAGACTGAGTCCAGAGATTTAATTGCAGCTTGGCTGTCTGAGGAAATACGTTGATATCACGTTTTCTTAAAGCCAAGATAAATCTTCTTTTATCGCTTAGAGTACTGCCTAGAACACACTACAATGATTAGGAAGGCGAAATGAGAACCTCAGTTTAGTCTGCTTGAATACACTCCTCCACCAACCCCTTCATCGGTTTTTAATCCATCAGTATATCGTCTACCATAAGAATGTCTCATCCTCTCAAGTAGACCTAGATGGGATGGTAACTTGATAGTTTTTATGAAAAAGTTTAGAGAGTCAGTGTCACAAGAAAGTGATCTGAATGAATTCAAAATTGTGGAGTGACCAATATCATTGTTGATCCACTGTGAAAAAGCCTTCAGACAAATGGCTGTGCTTGCGGGTAACAGATGAAATATAGTGTCCATTGCAGTAGATATAGTAGTGCGAAGTGCTCCGCTTGTGCACAGACAGGCTATTCGTTGGACCTTACTAAGTTTTCCGTGATTTGTTGCTAGATCTAGAGCGGTCCACCATACTGCTACCCCAAAAGTTAGAATCGGTCTTATTACCGAAGTTTTTTTACAGGAGAAAAGAGCTACTGTGGCACTTTTGGAGTAAGACTGTTCAATTTGCACTTGGGGCTTAAATTCCAACAAAATAGAACAACTAGTGTTAACTCTTTAACCCTTTTTTTTTAATTCCAGTTTTTTAAAACATTTAATAAGTTTATGGCTAGAATATGGCAGAAATAATGGAATTTTGTCAATCGTTTCAATTCCAGTCCTATATCATTTTTCATATTTTGTTATCAAAAAATCAAATCATCTTTTCTCAAAATGTAAGATAAAGCTGGCTTAAAATGAGTAATCCAAATTCCATTGATTAATTGGGTTCAGCTGAGCCATTTGGTGTTTCAGCAATTCAGAAATCCAAGAATCGAATTGTCTTCAAGCCAAATGGCTCCATCGGCCAATTTAAAACTGTTCCAAATATAGGTCCTCCCACCATAGATGGGACTCCACTTCAGATCACTGGTACGGCAAAATATCTTGGTTTGGTAATAACGGGTGATTTTTTAAGAGGTATAGAACTTTTTTTAAAAAAAAAACACAAAAAATTCGAAAAAATGAATGAAATATTTATTTGAATCGATAGTTTGAACCTTGCAATTTAATGTTTAAAGATAATTTTATGCAAATGTTGACCGCGGCTGCGTCTCAGGTAGCCCATCCGCTGAGTCCAATTTTGGCATACTCTTTCTCACATTATATATCTCACGAATGAATGCATGGATGTTGGCTTCCAGTGCGTCAATCGAAGCGGGCTTGTCCCTATAGACATTAGCCTTGACATACCCCCACAAAAAAAAATCTAATGGTGTCAAATCACACGATCTAGGCGGCCAATTGACCGGCCCGAAACGTGAAATTAACTGTTCACCAAACTCGCCTCGCAATTGTGCCATTGTTTCGCGTGCTGTGTGGCATGTGGCACCGTCTTGTTGAAACCACATATCATGCAAGTCAAGAACTTCCATTTCGGGCAAAAAAAGTTTGTTATCATCGCTCGGTAGCGTTCACCATTGACAGTAACGCTGCGATTCGCATCATCTTTGAAGAAATAGGCCCAATAATGCCGCCGGCCCATAAACCGCACCAAACAGTGGCTTTTTCGGGATGCATTGGTAGCTGTTGCAATGCTTCTGGCTGATCTTCACTCCAAATGCGGCAATTTTGCTTATTTACGTACCCATTCAACCAAAAATGAGCCTCATCGCTGAACACAAGCAGCGCGCGATGAACACTTCGAACCGAGCACGAATTTTGATAGTAAAATTCAATAATTTGCAAGCGTTGTTCATTTGTAAGACGATCCATGGTTAAATTGCAAACCAAACTGAAGCTGTTTGACAGTGACACAAGGTACTAAACACACGTCAGCTGTCAAAACCAGTGTTGCCAAAACCAAACCAGCTTAAAAATCACCCATTAGTATAGATTGTAAGTTTAACTGGGGAGAAAACATTAAAGAACGAAAGAGGATAGAGCTTCTACACCTGTGGTCGAATTTTTGGAAAAAGATGGGGTGTCGCAGCCCCATAACCATTCATTGGAGTTATAGGGTCATTAATTTTTCAGTTTCTTAAGTAAAACTTAATAAAACACACACAACGATACATTTTTGATGAAAAATGTATTTCATTATAAAGTTTGGACTTTGCCTTTAAGTGTGGAGAACAATATCATTCAAATTGCCGCCTCGTGAAGATTCACAGCCTGCGATTCTTTTGAGGTAAATTTTGACCACTTGTTCGCACATTTCGGGCGGTATCTGGGCCATTACTTGAGTAATGTTGGTTCTTGGTGCGTCTAGAGTTCGGGGATTATTTGCGTAAACACGGTTTTTTGCGTTCCCTTACAGAAAAAAATCTAATGGTGTCAAATTGCACGATATTGGTTGCCAATTGACGTCGCCAGAACGTGAAATTACGTGACCAGAAAACTTCTCACGCATGAAAGCCATGATTGGTCGTGTTGTGTGGCTTGTTGCCCCATCTTCTTGGAACCACATATCGTCCAAGTCATGATCTTCAATCGCCGACCAAAAAAAATCGGTTATCATTCGACTAAATGCTGCGAACGCCGGGAAATCGATAAATTCGGATCACCAGCAACACTTGCACTTGTAGCATCAATATTTTCAACTGAGCGTGCATTACGATGGTGCACACGCACAGGCCTTACGACATCAGTAACGCTTCGACTCTCTTCAAAGTTCTTCACAATTGTACCGATTGCTTGCGTAGTCGGTCGATTATGACGCCCATAATCATGTCGTAATGCGCGAAAAGTGGCTACGTTTGAATCACCACTTTTGTAGTAAGTTTAAATAATTTTTGCCTTTTGTTCGATCGTTTAGCGATCCGTTATCGTAAATGAAAAACATTCAACTAATGTTATGACACTTCAAATGACAGCTGACTTTGACAGGTGTCAAATACAAGCGCTACCAATTTGAATCCCTTACCCTTACAGATATACCCTCAAGGGACCTCTGGGTGGCCAACCGGGTCGTAAACACAGATGGTTTACAGATGGTTCCAAGTCGGTTGAGGGGGTAGGGTCAGTCATCTCATCTTCCCGATTTTTTGGAGACTTGTGTTGTTGATCTTTTGCTATGCACATAAGAGGACTTTGCTCATATATGAACCTTCTTGATATTGGATCTTGCAAAGGGCCGAATGTAAATTACCATCAAATAGAGCTATCAAGTGATTGTATTATGTATACAGGGTGTCCCGTAATAAGTGGATAATACTGCAGCTGGTGATAGCTGGCCTTATGACTGCTCAGAAAAAAAATATAAAAAAAATATTTTTCTTGTGGTCTCCATGGTATAATTTATTTTCGAAAAATGTTAAAAAATTCAGGGTCTCCTAAAATACCTAATTACAACGGCCACCCATAAAGGATTCTTGTTATTTTTGTATTTTAATAATATTCTTGAATAACCGTTCTAAATGATGGGTAGTAAATTTTAACACCAGCTGTTGCATTTTTTGTGTTATAATTTTTTAAAATAATTTTTTTATTCAAAAATAATTCAATATTTTTTTTCACCAAAGTTTGAAAATTAATAAAGAGAAAAAAATGTATGAGAACATAAGTGGCAAATTTGATAAAAATTGGCCTGTTTAATGTACTTTCCAAAATGGTATAACACATGTTTGTGTCTACAACCATGCCCAATAAAATTGGCATTTAATCTACTAAAGTAGTTTTTTAACATTTTATCAGATGAAATTAAGTTACAAAGTTAAGTAAACACTACGACGACGAATGAAATAAATTTTAATTTTTATTGCATTTAAAAATAACCGTTATTGAATCAAGGCACTAACACATAACACATTAAATTGGCTATTAATCTACTAGAGAAGATTTTTAACACTTTCTCAAATAAAAATTGACTTCTAATAAAATAGGCATTAAAATGCATATAAAAGTATTATTTGCAAATATTGTCAATTCTCTGTCATTACGTAACGTATAACGTTGTTATACTGGTTTCGTCACTTAAACGAATTTTTGAATTTGATTAAATTAATACTGATTAAGAATGTCACAGTATACGCCGCTGGAGTATGCGAATATGCATTTAATATACGGGGAATGTAGAGGAAGCGCTAACGCAGCTGCAGCTCTCTATAGAGAGCGATATCCAAATGCGCGACATCCGTATAGATCAAGAGCCGGCAGCAAATTTTGGGAGTGGAGTGATAACCAATATTTATACACATGTATATGTAGATATACGCAACATTATATCAAATTCAACCGTCTGGCAGATTTTTTTTTCAGCGGGGGGTGGGGGTGGGCGTTCGAAAATGGTAATTTTTCCGACTTTGGGGTCGAAGTGATAACCACTTAAATTAATATATGAACAATAGAGGAGCGTGCACTGATGTCAAAGAAGTGTGTCCAAGACGTTTTACTTTCAGCCTTCCCCTTGCCAGACGGCCACCAAAATGCGCGAAAATCAACTTTTTGGGTCGAAGTGATAACCACATGAGTGATACATCAAAAAATCAGAAAAATTCTCCTGATTATGAAAATGTGTGTCCAAGACGTTTTGGTTTCAGCCTTGTGCTTGCCAGACGCATTTTAACATTTTTTTAATGCATTTTTCAACTTAAAACCTTTATAACTTTTTTCCTATGAAGTATAACCAAAAGACTGAGACACCAAAAACTCAGAACAATTCTCCTGATTATGAAAATGTGTGTCCAAGACGTTTTGGTTTCAGCCTTGTGCTTGCCAGACGCATTTTAACATTTTTTTAATGCATTTTTCAACTTAAAACCGTTATAACTTTTTTCCTATGAAGTATAACCAAAAGACTGAGACACCAAAAACTCAGAACAATTCTCCTGATTATGAAAATGTGTGTCCAAGACGTTTTGGTTTCAGCCTTGTGCTTGCCAGACGCATTTTAACATTTTTTTAATGCATTTTTCAAATTAAAACCTTTATAACTTTTTTCCTATGAAGTATAACCAAAAGACTGAGACACCAAAAACTCAGAACAATTCTCCTGATTATGAAAATGTGTGTCCAAGACGTTTTGGTTTCGGCCTTAAGTTTGCCAGAAGACCCATAAGAAAGAATGTACAAAAACAACTTTTTTCCTCTAAGGCATAACATATGAATTTTATTTTAAAATATTCATGCAGTGAAATGGGGAAAGTTGTATGCCTGTATTTAATATTGCATTTTTCCAAATATGGCATATATAGTTGCAACGATTAATTTGTTGCAGTAAAACGCTTCTTTTTGGCGGTAATAAGCTTCCTTCAAAACCTTCCGATAAAATTTTTAAGCATATAATTACTTACAGCCATATTATTGACTTGTTTCAAAACTAGTTTCATAACAGAACTAGTTTTATAGATGTTTGGAGGTGCTCAAATCGGTATTATTCAAAAATATTTTGACACCTAAAAATCGAAAACCAAAACCTAGCTTTGGATAAAACTCTAGACTCATAAAACCGGACAAAAATTGAGACTACAAACTTCTATAAAACTAGTTTTGCAATGAAACTAGTTCTGAAACAAAGCAATTATATGGCTGTTAAGGTTTTAAAGAAAAATTTTAAAATTTTTAGCTTACTTTTAATGTTTTTGAAAATTTTTTTCGAAGTCGGTTTACAAGTTTTGTAAAACAACTAATATCGAGCGTCATTTACTTTGAAGGCGGTTGTTCTATACATTTTGCAAACAAATTCCTCTATAATTGAAATGTCTTCTTCACTTATATAAAAAAATTGTCCGAATTTTGAAAAAGTGTGTTGCAATTCCACCGAATCCTTGAGAATTTCAAAGGGTTCCACTTTTCCTTTCTTAAAAAAACTTGGTGTATAGTCACAACCAGTAAAGCTGTGAAACGCAGCACAAAGCGTAGGACCCAAATTAAAAAACATTTCATTTATGTGTATATACCTTAACAATAAAAATATAGATTTACTATAAGTCTGAGTTTTTGTTGTCTCAGTCTTTTGGTTATACTTCATAGGAAAAAAGTTATAAAGGTTTTAAGTTGAAAAATGCATTAAAAAAATGTTAAAATGCGTCTGGCAAGCACAAGGCTGAAACCAAAACGTCTTGGACACACATTTTCATAATCAGGAGAATTGTTCTGAGTTTTTGGTGTCTCAGTCTTTTGGTTATACTTCATAGGAAAAAAGTTATAAAGGTTTTAAGTTGAAAAATGCATTAAAAAAATGTTAAAATGCGTCTGGCAAGCACAAGGCTGAAACCAAAACGTCTTGGACACACATTTTCATAATCAGGAGAATTTTTCTGAGTTTTTGGTGTCTCAGTCTTTTGGTTATACTTCATAGAAAAAAAGTTATTAAGAGTTTAAGTTGAAAAATGCATTAAAAAAATGTTAAAATGCGTCTGGCAAGCACAAGGCTGAAACCAAAACGTCTTGGACACATATTTTCATAATCAGGAGAATTGTTCTGAGTTTTTGGTGTCTCAGTCTTTTGGTTATACTTCATAGGAAAAAAGTTATAAAGGTTTTAAGTTGAAAAATGCATTAAAAAAATGTTAAAATGCGTCTGGCAAGCACAAGGCTGAAACCAAAACGTCTTGGACACACATTTTCATAATCAGGAGAATTGTTCTGAGTTTTTTGTGTCTCAGTCTTTTGGTTATATTTCATAGAAAAAAAGTTATTAAGAGTTTAAGTTGAAAAATGCATTAAAAAAATGTTAAAATGCGTCTGGCAAGCACAAGGCTGAAACCAAAACGTCTTGGACACACATTTTCATAATCAGGAGAATTTTTCTGATTTTTTGATGTATCACTCATGTGGTTATCACTTCGACCCAAAAAGTTGATTTTCGCGCATTTTGTTGGCCGTCTGGCAAGGCGAAGGCTGAAAGTAAAACGTCTTGGACACACTTTTTTGACATCAGTGCACCCTCCTCTATTGTTCATATATTAATTTAAGTGGTTATCACTTCGACCCAAAAAGTTGATTTTCGCGCATTTTGGTGGCCGTCTGGCAAGGGGAAGGCTGAAAGTAAAACGTCTTGGACACACTTTTTTGACATCAGTGCACCCTCCTCTATTGTTCATATATTAATTTAAGTGGTTATCACTTCGACCCCAAAAACGGAAAAATGAACATTTTCGAACGCCAACCCCCGCTCCCGGCTGAAATAAAAACCTGCCAGACGGTTGATTTTGGAATAATGTTGCGTATACCTACACATACATCTATATGAATTTTGGTTATCACTCCACTCCCAAAATTTGCTTCCGGCTCTTAGACTAGGACTATCGAGTGTTCATCAGAGTCCACCAATGTTTTTCAGAAGGACGAATGCCTGGTAATGGACTGGGCGGTACTAGCGGAGGACGTTTACCGCGAGAAGAAATTGATCGTATTGTGCTGAATGAAATTGAAGCAGATTCAACTACATCACACGGGTGATTGCAAGACGAACAGGGATAGGCCGTCTGGGCCCAATTTTGTGGCCACCACGTTTGCCAGACCTAAATCCTTTGGACTTTTTCTACTGGGGATGTCTGAAAGAAATGGTTTATACTAAACCAATTACATCCATTACGGAATTGCGTCGTCGTGTTCAAGACGCTGTGATGAAAATAAATGAGCGCCAATATGCTTGTTTTATTGAGAGGTCCTTCATTAGAAGATGCAGAGCCTGCATCACAGTGAATGGGGGACAGTTTGAACATTTAATATAAATTTATTTAAATTACAAATATATTATAATTTTTAATACTGTTGTTTTTATTTATCGCATTTCCCATACCTAAATCAAAACCTTTTTGAAAGTGCATACTATTATTTTAGTTAGTGAATTTAGCAGACATAATAGTGACACTGGTATATCTATTGACTTTTCCTTCCAACTCAATTTTTGTTGTCATCAAACATCAAAATAAATATTTAATCATTTTTTTATTAAAAAATTAATTAAAAAAATTATTAAAAAAAAATCCAGCAACTAGTGTTAAATGTTGGTGCCTTTATTTAATAACGGTTATTTTTAAATGCAATAAAAATTAAAATTTATTTTATTCGTCGTCGTAGTGTTTACTTAACTTTGTAACTTAATTTCATCTGATAAAATGTTAAAAAACTACTTTAGTAGATTAAATGCCAATTTTATTGGTCATGGTTGTAGACACAAACATGTGTTATACCATTTTGGAAAGTACATTAAACAGGCCAATTTTTATCAAATTTGCCACTTATGTTCTCATACATTTTTTTATCTTTATTAATTTTCAAACTTTGGTGAAAAAAAATATTGAATTATTTTTGAATAAAAAAATTATTTTAAAAAATTATAACACAAAAAATGCATCAGCTGGTGTTAAAATTTACTACCCATCATTTAGAACGGTTATTCAAGAATATTATTAAAATACAAAAATAACAAGAATCCTTTATGGGTGGCCGTTGTAATTAGGTATTTTAGGAGACCCTGAATTTTTTAACATTTTTCGAAAATAAATTATACCATGGAGACCACAAGAAAAATATTTTTTTTATATTTTTTTTCTGAGCAGTCATAAGGCCAGCTATCACCAGCTGCAGTATTATCCACTCATTACGGGACACCCTGTATATCATATTTGCATTGAAAATATAAGATCTTCGAAATTTTTTTATATCGATTACTTTAGAATTTTCACTCAACGCATTTGCATACCCGTGTGTTTTTCGATAGGTTTTAAAAACAGCACCATCTGTTAGACGTAAGAGCGAAGCAAGCTATACTGAGATCTCAGAAATCTACATTAAAAGCGGAAAATATTAAAAAAAAAAAAAAAAGGATTTACTTAATCTCTTTCTGACTGAGCAAAATATCTGAAATCTCATGTTTGAATTTTGATTAAGTTATGTCGTGGCATTTGTGAGCGAAAGCATTGCTCTGAAATTTAATGGAGACAAAAAAACATATGTGTCGTGCCGCCGGAAAAATTAAACCTCAACTTGGAGTTTGCAGAACTTCAATTATTTATTAGCCTGTCATTTTATTGTTTTAATTGTTTTGTTTTACAACAAATTTAATTTAAAAAATTATAAATGATGGATTGTTATGGAGTTTTCCGTTGGTAAAATAAATCAATTTGTTTTGATTTGGATCTGTCAAAAAGTAGATTTTGGTCGTTTTGAGTTTCATTGGGCAACATAAATTTTTTGTTTTTAATTTAAAAACAATTTTGCACATCTAAATTTTGTGTGCAGTTTTATCTTTCCATATATGTATGTACTAACACCAACATAATTTACAGCAGTCAGTTTCGAAATGCGTTTATTGATTTAATTTATTTCGGGTGTGTAAATTGTGTCCAAAATATATGAGAAATAATAGTTCGGTAACTAAAACTTTCACGAAGTTTCCTGAAACTGGGTTTTTTTCCTATGGGTTTTGGCAGAAAATAAAAATTTCACGTCACCAAACAGACTTAACAAAGGGAAATGGTTTCAAATGAATCGGTTACTTCATCAAGTTCATTTTTCTCTCCTAAAAGTGCATCGAGAGATGAAGATTTTTTGAAATATTGACACAAAATCGTATTCTATTCGCAACGCAAAAAATCAATTTTTAGATTGATATCTTAATTTACCAATGGAAAACCCCAATACACGATTCGAATTCTTCCTTGGAGCATATTTCCGATTCTTTACTTTCTGTACCGATCTGACAGACAGAAGAATAACAATTAAATTCACAGTATTCCGTATCTGAATGACAAGCTCGGCAATATATTTGGCTTCTTCTATTACTCTCAAAATGATATTTTGCTTTTGCTGAGGCCACATGAGTGAGTACTTGCTATCGAGTTGCCTCCCTTCAAGCAAATTCACTGACCAACTTTGTCGGTCTTTCTTGGATCATTGCAAAACGTAGTGTCTCACGCACACCTAAAAAAATTAACCCACGGTCTACAGGCATTTTGTTTTTCTTTTCTTTTCAGTTCACTTTTTTAAGATATATTTCTTTTAAGTTTGCTTCTTACAAATTAAAATATTTGTTGTTCATTTCATCTTTCTTATAGTGCCACAAAATGTGTTTAAAAATGTTTTGGTTTTTATAATTGACCAATAAAAGATTCTTTAAATGAAAAAATGCCTTGTTTGTTTGTTGTAGGTAATGTAGAACTCGATTGGAGAGATAATTTTTTTTTATTCGATTTGGATCCATTTTGGTTTCAGCTTTTACACAGTATGGGGAGCTCTCTCTTTCTCACAATACATGCACAAGTGGGTCCATGGTGATTCTAATTTCCATACTAATTTAAGCCGCCAAAAGTAGTTTTGAGTTGTTGACTACATGCATCACCGATCCAAAACGGACTAGTTTTCTTGAAGGGTTACAAATATTAGCCGTCAAATTCCTATTTGTATTTTTTTCGCTCGCTGATCTCACATACTCCCACATGTATCTATGTTTTTTTCCAATGCCATACCGGAGGAAAAAATTGGTCGTTCACTTTTAATATTCAAGCTGAATGCAGAAGTGAGATGATTTTGTCCTACAAAGTGATATGGAAACACGCAATTTCTTTCGTACCTCTTACTTTTAGCACTTCGCACCAATGCAAATGTAATCACAACAGTGAAAGTGAAAGTGATTGAGCAAGTATACCCCATGCGTAGGTATACAAAATTCATATTTCTATGATTTTGTTCATCGATGGTTAAATTTGTCGATATTTTACGTACACTACTTCTTTAAGTTGATTCAAAATAGCTTATAACGGCCTTTAGTCCATAAAACACCATATAACACTTCTTTAAGTGTTATATAACATATGAGCTTGAAACTTAACAGATTTTTTCACCTTCAAACTGGATTGGACACCTAGAAGTAGACATTTCATAAATTATAGAAATTTGAGTGGATTCATGTATTAAATAAAAAGTAGGTTAATGACATCTCCGTAAAATTATTTTTCCCCATATGAGGTGTATCTGCCACAGCAGAATGATTTTTCCCAGAAGAAATCTATAGAAATTATGTTTCTAAGAGTTTCAGTTGGATTACATACAGCGTCCTATTTAAATGTACATGTATAAAGTGTGTATACCTAATGCTGGTATAAGTCTTTCAATTTTCATCTTTTTTTTTCCAATTATAAAAATGCAAGCAACCTTAAGGACATTGCTGCCAAACCAATTCCATCTTCTTCCATGGCAATGGCACACTTAACAAATCACTGGCCTTTTTGTTAACTTTATACTGAGTTGTCAACGCCATCATTCCCATCACACAGATAGATAAGTTGGTTATATATATGCAAATCTTATTTCACTCTCTATATCTTCTTATCTTATTGAATTTTTTTGTAAAGCGAATTATGTGCAAATGCGGTTGGGTATTTTAAATTTAAAACGATTTCGAGAGACTCTCAACAACATTTTTTTAAATCCATTTTAAGATCCTTTAAAACGCAAAGTGTATCTTAAAGCCACCCGACTTCTGAGTTCTAAGGCAATGAAAATTGTTGTTTCTTTTTTTTTTTGTTGCTGACCTATTTGATTGTTCACACCACACCGACGAAGTACACTTGAGTAGACATACAAACATTTTATATTTGTTGCTTTTTTTGTCAACCCCACTGGATACACTTTGAATCATCCCTCGCATCCTTAGAGTCCCCCTTTTAATATCCTTTCCATCAAACAAGCTTCTATACCTACACAGTAAAACGTAAAACGTGTTTTTAATGTAAAGTTATTTAATCGTAACAGGATACCAGCGCCCCACATTGTCGCGGCCAGAGCTTACCGAGTTTCCACGGGATCAAACGCATCGGCCGCCAGTCAAGCAAAGAAAAATCTTTGCCCCCTGAACTTACACCAACATTATCAGCATTCACATCAGCAGCAGCAGTTGACATCCCATCACCATAATCAGCAGCAACAACAGCAACACCTATTGACTTCATCCAGAAACAAGCAACAAGATGATACCATCAGTGGCGCTGGCGGTGGAGGCTGTAGCCGGGATCGTGATGGTGGAATCGGCAGCATTGGTTCTAGTTCAACTAACACAGCTTTGTGTCGCCTCGTCAAATTATTGAACCAAACTACAAAAGCCACCATGTCGAACAGTGATGGTCATTTTTCTGTGATGGAAGTAGCCGATCCGCCACGTCGCTTGTCCTGGGAGAGGTACGCTTATTAATTCCTCGACAATACTCCCGTCTTATGTATGTAACTAGCATTCCTTCGTCGCTATTCAAATGCATGTCAGTTGTTATAGTTCGAGAAGTAGTGTTGCACTTTTGGTAGTCATTTTACACCTGTATAAATATTTTTTTAATGGCCATAATATAGGGCTAGGATTTTCATGCAAATGCATATTTTTTTTGAGAAACTTTAGAAACACAGGAATAAAATACAAGCACGAATCAATCAATTTGCTTTAAAATGGCATTTAATCGTTAGTGCATATTTTTGCATATTTTATTATAAACGCATATTTTAGTTTTAATTGCATATTTTCAATAATAAATGCATATTTGTGCATATTTGTGCATATTTTCGAAAAACAAAATAATCCTGAAGTAAAAAATGAACACTTGCCTTTAAATTTATACTTTAATCAGTTTCTGTGGACAACTTCCATGACAGCTTTCGTTCATATTCCAGTATTCCATTTTACACATGCATACGAGTTAGTCGGCATTTACATTGAAAGATTTTTCCAATGCCGATTTTTTGTTGTTGTTGTAATCGTGTGAGAGAGAATGGAAAAATCTTGTGGAACATGTTGGCTGTCCCTCGAAATCTCACACGATTACAACAACAAAGAAAAATCGGGCAATGTAAATGCGGACTTAGTTTTAGTTGTGTATATATGACAGCAGTTGTTTTTGTTCACATTTGTATTCACATATTATGAAATTTTGTGGTCTATTTATGATTTGAGTTTTCTTTGTTCTATTCTAAAATTTCTGGATTTACTTTCATGTCGATGATCTTTTGTTAATTTTTGTATTTTTTTTAGATAAAAGATTGTATTAGATTTAGGATTTGCTTTTAAGTGAAATTGTAAGCAATTCAATTATTTAATCAAGCGATTAATTTGAGATCTGTAGTTAATTCAGAAACAATGCCGAAAGCGAAGCCGTCTGTAAATGCAAATCTGAAAAAATTAGTTTCGAACAACTCGCACACTTTAACAACCGATGCAACAATTAATTTTTGTAAAATTGTGCAACAAAGGTTTCTCCTCCGAGAAAAAAATTCAAATTGACCAACACATGAAATCTATTAAACATACGGCACTGGGAAAACAATCTAGTAGTTCTGCAAAATCACAGTAACATCACAACTCCTTTCGTTGAGAACACAAAACAATTTTAATATGGATTTATGTGAGGCATTTGTTGCAGCTGATATTCCGCTTAGCAAGCACAATAATCCCAATTTATTTTTTACTTGCGATATAGGTACTATATGGGAAGTTATTCGTACAAAAAATCGAACTCGAGATTTTGATCAAACTTTACATTACGATGATAGAGAAGTCAAAAAATGTGGGTCTCGCAAAAACGTCCGTCTGTCTGTCTGTCTGTCAGTCGGTTAGACTACAGCCTAAACGGATGGGTCGATTTTCTTTAAACTTGGTACCTAGCGTTTTTTGGACATTCCCCCCACCTGTTTTTTTCTCTTTTTTTTTAGGACCAAAATTAACAGTAGCTGTCATACAAAATTTCTTGGCCAAAAAGGAAAAATTTTTTTTTCTCAAATCCAGCGCTACCGAATTTGTTTTTAAGAACTCAATAAATTTAAATAGTTATAAGTTGCTGTTTAATAAAATAAATGGTTCCGAAAAATGCTTATTAATGGTACCTCCCAAAGAACCATTTTTTTGATTTTCGCTTTTCTCGAAAACGGTTAAACAGATTCTGATCAATTTTTTTATGAAGAAATATTGACACATTCTAAATCATATTCAGCCCTATTCTGCTAAACGATTCGATCGAATCTTTCGATTCACGTGAATGTTTTATTCAATTTTCTTCAAATCATTTATTTAAAACTTATGTCTTTCAAATGCAAATCTTAACCAGTTCTTTGTTTTTGAAATTCTAAAGAGAATTTCATTGCATTCATTTTATTTTTATCGCAATTAATAGGCATTATGGAACAATCATTTCCTTCCCGCTGATAGCAGAATACCAATGTTCACGCGAACGTTTGGCAGAATAGGGCTGATTGTGTACCAAAATCATCAAAACAAATATTTTTTAGATTTTTAAAAAAAGTTTTACTATTTTTTTTTGAAAACTCAATATTTCAAAAACGACTCAGTCGATTTTTATTAAACTTGGTAAATAGCAGTTTTTTAACTTTATCTAGAAGATTTTTGACAAAAATTATTCTAATACCCAAAAATAACGGTGCCTCCCATACAAATGTTAAAAAACCGTTGTGAAAAATATTTTGTTTCTCAAAAACGACTCCTAGGATTTTCATAAAAGTTTTTTTGTGTGTTAAAATTAGTACGATCTACCATTTAAAATTTTTAAAGTTTATATTTTACGTTTATTAACAGTACCTCTCATAGAACGGTTTCTTTGATTTTCGACTATCTCAACATCTGATCAACCGAATAAAATTAGATTTTTTATACAGAAGCTTGTAACAAATATAAATAAAAGTGCGTATCAAAATTTTCTAAAAAATGATTTTTGGATTTAAAAAAAAAAAAATCAAAATTATTTTTTGAAAATTCGATATTTCGAAAACTGGTAGCAGATTTTTTTGTGAAGTTCAAGTTTTAACGCAACACTAATAAATGCTTCAAATTGGCGTACCAATTATTTTTCTCAAAAATGTTAACGAAATTTTATATATAAAAAATTAATTATTTTTAAAACCGCTCCTACGATTTTCAAAACATTTTTCTCATAAATTAAGATTTATATAAGAAATCAAATGGTGTACATCGCGTTGGGTCAAAACGGATTTAAAGTATTTTAATCAATTTCTTTCTAATTTTGTTGATTTAAAACAATTTACCAGTTTAAATAATATAATTTCCTTTTATGCATATTAAATATGTGAAACGCTAATCTATATTGATAATTTTTGTATACTCACATAATACCACCTGAAACTAAACTAAGATTTGGCAAATGGATAACATATATACTCCTATAGCTAATTTATTTCATACTATTGAACCACAATGTGATCGCGCATAAGAGCAAGTTCGTGCGACCCAGTCGTGCATATTTTTTGTTTTTATTTTATTATAAACCTTAATATTAAGTTTTTTTCCATACAAATGGTTCACAAGGGATATGGTTTTAAATGCATATTTTAGGTGCATATTTTACATTTTTAAGAGCATATTTTAAGCGCATATTTTGCATTTTTAAGAGCATGAAAATCCTAGCCCTAGTCATAAACTATCTTTGATATGTAACGTAATGATCAATTCCCTCCGTACACAAAAATGGGAATCTACACTGACAAGCTTTAATGTTTGACTCTTTAAAAATTATGGTCAGAACAATAAAAACCCAAGTAAGCATACAATCCAATTCTCTGTTGTTCAGAGAGAAAAATTCGTAACAGCAAAAACGGTTAAGGTTTAAATGTATTTATGCCAATTTATTACGTTCACAAAAAACTCTTTTTGGTTTATTTATTTACATAGGTACCTACAAATGTTATACTCTTAACCCCGCATTCAGACAAAACATAGTTTTGGTCGATAAAAGAAGCAATGATGACAGAAATCCGCAATATGGATTCCAGTCCACACTTATACGATGCAGTTTTGGGGTTATCCCGAGTTAACGCCTGGAACATGCTTTTAAGTCTATTTTGACCTCGAGTTCACTCACAAAAATTTGATGACTTAACTCTGGATTAAATGAATACATATTTCTGACTAATCAATTGTCAAAACACTATCAAATAAGAGACGGATCTTTCTATTGTGCCGCATAGTTACTCCCTCTCTGTTTCGATAGTAAAAGCCCATGCCGCCCTTGTTTGATTTCGGTAGATTTTTGATAACTGCAAGTTAAAGTTAATCCTGCAATTAAAAACTGTTTCTAAGTTAATTTGTGTTCAGTTTATTTAGGGCCAATTATGCCCACTTCGTTCTAATTTTGATGTTCAGCTAGTTTTAAATAACCGATTTCGGCGGTTCAACTGAGGTTCAACGATGGTTCAAGCATGTTTTTGGATATTACCACATATTTGAACCATCTTTGAACCTCAGTGAATTCCGCCTTAATGAGTGAGTTAAAATTGCTCAACCTAAACTAAACTGCATTTGAAGTTTTTTTTTAGTTTAGTGAAATCATATAGACGTATTAGAGTGTGTGCTGCAAACAAATAACCACCTCTCTATGATATAAAACAAATAATGATATAAAATTTGCTCAAAGGGTTGTGGAAAAAATTAGTGCAATTTTTTTACTTAACCGTTTTAAATTGATCTTCTCTTGGGAGAATTTTTAATTTTAACACCTCAAATTTATTTTCTATTTTGTAAATTAATTTCTACTACGCATTGCTTAAGTTTTTAAATATGATATCTGTTATAATACTTTCGACAGCTCTGACTTTCAAAATAAGTTCCTTAAAGCAAAGGGGGCGACAATATTTCTAAAAATTGGTCTCTGTTTTGAACAGTGATTTTTGAAAAAAAAAACTTGTCACCCCATAGTTTTAAAGGCACTAGGCTTAGAGAGTTGCGGATCTGAGACAATAAATAAATAAAATTACAAGCAGAATATTTTGTGTCTAAAAATTCATTTCTTTGACCAACAAAAATTGAAATAAATTGAAATAAATTACGTAAAAATAATACTAACTTAAATACTCTTAACGAGTTTCCGATCCGTGAAGGGTCTTAGCGTGAAACTTTACATTCTCTATGACTCCAGGCACACTGCTTCCACACCAAGGATCTGAACCGTAAAGTTCGTCTTCCTTGTCGACTCAAATTTTTCTGGAGGATATGTTATACATTTGCTCGTTGTATCCAAGCCAAAGTAAAGGGTTTTCCAATAAGAGGTGTTATTTTAAATAGCCCGCTATTTCGGTAGCTGTCACTTTTGAAGCTGTCATTTTTTGACATTTGACAAGTAGAAACTATGCCATTAATAAAAATGGAACGATACACGCTTCAACAACGCATTGAAATTATTAAAATTCACTATAAAAATGGTGAAAATTTGGCAGAGACGATTCGTAAAACTAAAACATTTGTGGGTCGTCGTGAAGCACCTTGTTGGACCGCAATACAGAAATTGTTGGACAAATTCGAGCTATTGGGACAAGTTAGTGATGTGAAGAATAAAACCCGTGCACGTCGCTCAAGAACAACTGAGAATATTGCTGTTGTAGCCCAAAGTGTTGAAGAAAACCCAGGTTTGTCCATTCCTCGTCGTTCTTTGGAATTAGGCATTCCACAAACGTCATTACACCGTATTTTGCATAAAGACTTGGGTCTTAAGGCTTATAAAGTTCAGTTAACACAAGAACTCAAGCCGGCTGATCATCAACAACGTCGTGTCTTTGCTGATTGGGTCCTTGAAATGCATGAAAATGATCCGGAATTTCATCGAAAAATCACCTTGACTGATGAGGCCCATTTCCACCTCGGAGGCTACGTCAACAAGCAAAACTGTCGCATCTGGGGCTCGGAAAACTCAAGAGTTATTGTTGAAAAGCCTCTCCATCCTCAACGCGTGACTGTTTGGTGCGGTTTATGGTCCGGCGGGGTCATTGAACCTTACTTTTTTGAAAATGAGGAGCAACAGTTACGGTCAATGGATTGCGCTATCGAGAGATGATTAATGATTTTTTATGGCCGGAATTGGATGGTATTGATCTGGACAACGTTTACTTTCAACAAGACGGCGCTGCGTGCCACACAAGCAATGAAACCATCCATCTTTTACGGGAAAAGTTTCCGGACCGTGTTATCTCTCGAAGAGGTGATCACAATTGGCCACCGAGATCTTGTGATTTAACACCTTGCGACTTCTTCCTTTGGGGCCACGTGAAAGATAAGGTCTACGCCAACAGCCCAGCGTCGATTCAAGACCTCAAAGATGGAATTCGTGAGGCTATCGAGGACATAGGGCAGCCACTTTGCGGTTTGGTTATGGAAAATTTCATGAAAAGGATATGGTCCTGTAAGCGTGGTCGTGGCGGCCATTTGGCTGATGTTGTGTTCCATTATTAACGGCATACCTTCCTCTTTATAATGAAATAAACATCCGATCATTTATTTCAAAAAATGCCATTTTTCTTGAATATCAAAATAACACCTCTTATTGGAAAACCCTTTATTTATTTGTCGATTTTCGACGTTTTAGTACACCTCATGCTCATGGAGTTCACGGTTGTATATATTCAACCTTCATTCCCTTTAATTGAACACCCAGTATCGAATGAACAAAGTATCAGCTCTTTCTTTCTGCTTTATCACCAAACACTCGGCGACGAGCAGAACTGGCGAATTGAGGGTTTTGCAGAACTTGCACTTTACCTTGCAAGTATCGAGTTTTGAACTCACTAGTTTCGGAAAACCGATATATTTAGCAGCGGTTTTCTAAAGTAATTCTTCGCCAAATCTCCACTAAGGAGTCCATCGTTGAAATAATGTTAAACTGCCTCCAAGTGTGAAGCTCACAATAGAGACTTCTTGTACTAAAGCGGTAGATAGATAGTTGTTTATTCTAATGAGGTACTTATTGGTTTTGTCCGCGTTAACCTTAACCAGAACTAAAAAAGTATGCCTATTCTTTAACTTCTATAACTTCACATATTGTCGATACCGTCCGCATTCTCTGGCAGTTGCAATGATTTGTTGAAAACACTATCTTCCATTTCGAATATTAAATGTTCCAGAACGAGACATGATGACGCACATCTCCGTGCTGAAAAGAAAAATAAAACCCTGTGCATGTGGGGAATAGTTCGAAAGAACAATTCTTATTTGCATATTGCTATTACATCAGTTTTCACGATCCTGAGTTCAGCCATCGCTCTTGACTATGAATGCTGTCATATTCGGCCTTGAAGTCTATGAATACCTGTATTCGTATTGATAGGTCCAATTTGAAAACTCTTAGTCCTGGATTTGTTTCAGTTTGAAGATTTGTTTTATGGTTGATCTATCCTGTCAGCCACACTAGGTGTTTCGCGATTTAAGTATTGCAGAATGGCTTAAGGCGCTCACACAGTACATTGGCTAGGAAGTTTATAAGGGATAGCTTTCATAGGTGTCAGAGTAAAGATTTTCGTTTCTTGCAGATGGGGCTCAAGGAGCTGATAGACCAATCATCGGACATATATCCTGCCATCCACACTTGGTTGATGAATTGATGCAGTCACCCTCTCAAACTCCTTATTTGAAAAACTCTTCTGGCAATTTATCAGAATTATCTACCTTGTTGATTTTAATCTTTTTATTAACTAATTCTACCTCTTCTTTACTCGAGGAGCTGGCTCATTCTTGATTGGAGGTGGACTCACTAGTTTCCCTATGATTTGTTCTACATGATGGCCGTTTAGTTGCTGCTAGAAAATGCTGCTTCAACATATCTCCTATTCCTGTTCTTCCGTAACTAAGTTACCTTCACTGTTTCAAAGAGCCTGCGTCCCGGCCTTGAAACTAGCACCCAGTTACCAGTTTTGCTATAGTTTGCAGAAGACAAGGCTTTCAACATACAAGCTTCTTCCAACCACCTCGGACCCTAGCTAGCTACCTCCAGTGTCTGATTCCAATTAGTTTAGGTTCTCTCACATACTTGTATATGCCACCTTCTTCCCCTACCATGTCGTTCCTCGGGGCTGGATTCAAAGACTCTTCGGATAAAAGCTTTGGTGCATCAATTCGCTCTAAGAGACTAAGTGACCCAGCCAATACAATCTTTGGGTTTTTACTTTTTTTGTCAGTGTCATTGTACATCTCGTACAATTCGTTGTTTTATCTTCTCCTCAACTATCCGTTATGCAGATGGGACCAAAAAAACCACTCATGGAGAATTTTCTAAAAATCTCTCATTAACATTTGACAAGGTAATATCCTCTGAACCATACAGCAGGTCCGGAATGATTAGGGTCTTAAAAAAAGGACACTTTAGTTGCTCTGGAGAAGAGTTTCGTACTGAATTTTCTTCTCAGCACGAAGAGTTATCTAACCACCAAGTTCATAGCGGAGTCTAGGTAGACAAAAACCTTTCCCACCTAGTTCTGTCCAAAGCTAAGGTATTGGTTGTTTTTTCTATTTGCATTGTTGACCTTGCTCTCATGGACCATTAAACCCGTATTCCTCGCTTCTGTCTCAATGTTTACAAAAGCCCTGCTGACATCACGCTGTAGACCCTGGCAACTCCAGGAGTGTTAAGATGTCGAAAGTCAATATTTTTCTTCTGGGTGGTTCGCAATTACGTCCGTACCTGCTTCAAAATTAAAATATATAAAATCTCTTTAAAGATGTAATATTACTTTATCATTTTTGCGCAATGCTACCTCCCAGACTATAGTCTTTATAAATATAAGCTAAATGAGAAAAAAAAAGCAATGACTGACACGACACTTTGAATGACGTGACGTGTTTCCATATGTGATATGCCTACGTGCCTTGCCTTCGTGTCGTAGGTATTTTTTGTATTTATAGACAAACAAACATGAGTGGTTGTTGTCGGTATTCTACACAGTGACAGTAGGTACTCATTGACATTGGCTTCTTTATGCAATATTCTACCCTCTTGGTCCCACAGAAGCAGAATCTATGTTCCTGCTCCACCCATCACCACATATTTCATTCCCCAATCGAGCTTATAACCCAATAAAAGCGAATCTACTTATGAACTCTTCAGATAATAGTATTCAAGATGAAGGCAAATGTACTCCCTACCTCATCTCCATCCCCATCCACGTTTCCATATACCACATCTAATGCTATGAGTTTTTTCTATCGTCCTCGCTCATGAGTTCGAGAGTAAACACTTCTGTTATAATGAATTTATAAGCAGTTCACAAGGAGAGACGAGATGTTTGGCCTTTATTGACTAATCGTGGTTTACATCAGTCACACGGCTACAAATTCGATCTTCAAAGCTCTAAATAAATAAATTGTTGAAAGGACGAATCTATTATCTATCGTAAATATTCGATGTGAGAGCGCTGTAATCCTGTTTTGTATTCTTTTTTTGTTTTTAAATTGTTTCAACAATAAAGCATTTATTTATTTCTTTTTAAAACACAATTCTTGCTTAATCTATTTTCCCCCTCCTTAGTTCATTCCTATTCTCATCATCAAGAATCCTCTTTATTTGTTTACTCAAAACTTTATTGAATGCGGCGAGAGAAGGAATTATAATAAAAAAAAAAAAAAACTAGAAAACAAAAAAGATAAACTATCTTAATCTCTGTCTTAGGCGGGACACCCTAACTGGAAAACTGCCCCGGTCAGCTAGCATAGACTCGGTTGCGGATGCGGTATGGTGTGACTCGCCACGTCCTTCGCTTACAGTACCCCGACATTTCCCATTCCAACATCGGCCCTCATCGAGTAGTCTCATCTCGAACATTAGCACTGGCAGCGGAATACAGCATCCTTCACAGCTTAACGTCGACCTCGGGAGTAATCGAAGGGAGAGTGTCCTCAGTCCCTCATCAACACGGAGGAATAAGCTAACTCGCATAATTAACGGTAAGTTTATTTTATATACCAAGATACCTATTTATATAGCTAAAAAAAAGTCCTTATGTGATGCAAAGGTGTGTTTGTGTGTTTGTGTGGGATGGGACTTTGGGGGGTATTAATACCTTCTCTTGTTGCTACTTCTTGCTCCACATCCACACAAACAAGGACGAAAATTCGAGTGACTAATAAGAGATGATGAGGTGTGAAGAAAATCTCTTTATAAGAAATAACAAGCAATCCTTTAATTAGGGTAAAGCAACTTGAATAATAATGTTGGGGGCAAGGAACACTCTTTTGCCGTTACTGCCAACGTTTGTCTTAATTTAGACGTTTACCTCTTTTAAGAAAAATTAAACCTGTGGTTCTTATATGTGTATATGTACATGGTAATGTATTTTTTTACTGTTTTAATTGTTGGGTACCTAATTTTGTAAACCTCAGTCTCAAGTCTCAGGTATCACTCATAAAAAAGATACTGTGAGTGATAAATCTCTGACACGTGTTAGTTTTTTACATTAAAAATTCATTAATGTAAAAGGAACATTTATAGAAAAGCTACCTACATCATTTGAATGATATAATTATGTGAGGTTTTAATAAATCAAAGTGTGAGAAATATGAAGTACAGGATAAACTTTCTGGAAAAAATTGTGTTAGTGCCGGGCTCTCACGGTTAATAAACATCAACGTTTGTCCAAGCGCAGTTTTGAGGATCCATATGCGAAGTCGTCCAAATCCATACGTTGTTAACTACGTGCACAGATCCAAAACGGACAAGTTTGCTTGAAGGGAATCTTCAGATTTTTGTCACTGAACGTACCCAAGACCCCACTTTGCAGATTTTTGTAACGTATAGCGTGCTACATAGTAAAGTGTGACCTCGTAACGTCGCTCTGAGGAAAGTCCACATTTTTATTTCACTCTACCGCTGGCATAGGTTAGGTTAGGAGGAGCGTGAACAGTCCAGAGGCTATTGGTCTATTGAGATGTAACAGAGCCCAAGCAACACAATTGAGTCTTCAAAATATCTCTAAAAGCTATTTCCGAAGATCTTTCAACTCTTTACACAATCTTGAAGAGGTCGTTAAGACCCAAAAAGGCCTAAAGGGGAGGAGCCTATTGTATGGAGCGAAGATTTCTAAACAAAGTATTTGTAAGACTTTATAGAGATTATTTTTTTGACGCATCTTTAAAGATGCTCTCAAGAGGTTTTGAAGATTTTTTTTTAAGTCAAAAGTGTAAACTTGGAGGGAGAAAATAATATAAAGAATACACAAATACAATTTTATAACAATTTAAATGAAATAGAATGATTTTAAAATAAAAAGTAAAGTCATCACAAATTCTTTATGTTCATGTAGGGTTAGATTTACAATTAATTTTATAAAGTCTTTAACGATGTGTATTTTGTAATGCAAGAAAAGATTTACTTAAAAATCGCATACTCTACCCCACATAGAATAAACGCGCCTTGAAATAAAAAAGTATTTACAAGTTAAAATCAAGAAAAATAATACAAATTTCACTGACAACAAAAGAAAAAACATATTTTTATGAATTATTATCTCCCACAGTGTTACTAAACAAATAAAAGTGTAGGCATAATACATGTAACTGTACTTTATTCAATATTATGTATTTAATAAATATTTTTTTCGCAATTGAACGAAATAAATATGGCGAACGTATTTTGTTGGGCATGTATCAAGATATTCCTTCCTACAGGGTGCCTCATGAAATTTAGGTACTAAATGTCTTGTTTTTCTTTTAAAGGGTTTTGGATAAATTATTCTCATATTAATAAAATGAGCGTTTGGTTAACATTGAAGCTCTAAAAAGTTTTGACGTTGCATGATTAAAATTTTACATTAAAAATGAAAATGTAGCAGTTATTTTTTTAAGAAAAAATATTGCCTTATATTTTCGCTTTGCCATATTTTTATCGTCAGTTTTATGACAGTAACAGATGGTTGAAAAATTAGCTTAGTTCCCTATTACCCTGGTTTGGACAGACAGACGGGGGTTATCCAATGGTATAAACAATATTTTTTTGATCCAAATCTGTCCAAACACAGCAGTTTTTAAGAAAATTTCACAACCTACATAATAAATCTAACTACCTATGTACAATTGCGCATTGAAATTTTTTATTGAAATAAATAATAAATTTGATTAAAATAATAAAACATACAAACACTGTATTTAAAATATACGTTTAACTATGTCACCCTTTACAAAAAATATGTGTAACTTTGTATAAGCTAACTACCGTTTAAAGAGTTTCTTAAGATGTCGTCAAAACATCTGTGTTATAATCACATTTTTCTAGAGTCAGAAACCTCTTAATGATAAGATATCAAACGAATCAAATTGAAAGAAGAGAGAGACAATGAAAGTGTCAACTGAGTGTCAACAAAGAGTTAAAGAAAAAAAAAAACTATAAGCAATTACCTATTATTATGTTCATTCGCGTACTAAAATAATTGATGAGTAATTTTTGGTCTTAAGTCTCTTGCAGCTCCATAAACTCTTTTTCAATTTTCAAATTAATAGTACCTACATATGTACAATAAATACGAAAATAAGAAAAGCGCAATTCACAAATGTCAGATGACACAAAAACTTTTTTTTTTCAAACAAAAGAGAATATTAATTCTACTTAAAGACACAATTTTAAGCCTTCATAAAGACATTTTAGGAATAACATCCGCAAAATATCTTCGAAATGTATTTGAAAGAGTAATAAGAAATATACTCTTGCGCCATTTAAACATACTCCTTTTAAAAAGGTTTACAGAGGATCTACAGAGAGTTAATATAAACACATTTGCCATGAAGATATTCAAGATGTTTAAAAGACGTTTTTGTAATAGTTAAAACAAACAACACTTTTCTAGAGCAAAGTAACAGATCATAAAGTGTAGTGGTATTAAGTCGATTGAACTAACAGTTTGTTAAGAGCTGATCAATTTGTTTGGAGAACACTTCAAGAGTTTATGTGTTGCTTGGGAGATGTTCCTAGGTTGACATAGACTAATATAATGGTTCGTTTGCAAACCAGCCCGTGATTTCAATATATTGTTTTCATTTTTGCCGTTGAGAGCTGCGCTAGATCCTCCAGTTCTCTAATAAATCTGTTTCCAAAGTATCGGAGGCGATTTGTTCGGCGTTTTGGACAATCGTAGAGGTGTTTAATGGTTTCAATTTATTCGACATCCTGACAGCTCCTTCAGAAATCAGGTGCCAATGGTCAATGGAACATTGTCCTGTTAGTACACCTATCAAGGCGGTTCTAATATTCTTTTTACTCAGCGATAGAATATTATGAGTTTTCTTTTCATTAATTCTAGGCAGCTTGTCTGTTCGCGAAAAATGTGATCTCCGACCAATTCAGTTTTTTCTTGTGAACTATTTCACCCACTTTTCCAATAGCGTACACTCATCTGGGAGTTTAAATATTAAGAGTTTTGCTGAAAACCCCAGCTCCTGTTCCTTCTTCTATTTTTGATAAATCAGTGTAGATGGGGATACCCTGTTAACTGATTAGATTACGAAATTTTTGGTGATCACCCTTATTACAAAACATACAAAATTGAATCGCCCCATTGAGTGTGATGGACGTTGGCATCACATCCCATCACCAAACGTGTTCCGTGTTATATGGATTCAACGCTGATTTCCACGTTATCTCTGTTGCTGTACTTGACTTAACTTTTTCGCTAGAACACAACTTCTTATTTCACTTTCTCACGTGGAGTGAAAAAGATTGTAGTTTTTTTGGATTCTTTCGAATCCATGGTTCTTGGATTAAGGTCACATCCACGGTCTTCTGAGACATGTAGAGCATTAGGTCGTGCGTTGCTGCTTTAGCGTGCTACAAATTAGTTTGCACCACCATCAGCTTTTAACTCCCCTTTGCCTTCATGCCTCCTTACCTTTACGGTTCCGAGACCGTTTCTCAAGGCGTCTTATTTTTCTTTCAGGAGAAGGACAGATTTTTTGTCAATTACGAATAAGAGGTCGTTCCCTTACCCGTTGAGGCTCTTCTTTGAATACTTGAGCTCTTCCATTCTAGTATGGGGAGCTCTTTATTCTGTTTCGGCAGTAGTTTGATTATGGATGCGTCCTCGTGCGTAGCAGCAGGAGGAATCCTTAATTTGACCTGTTGGCGAAGTGTTAGGGCGTTGACGGGAAGATCACCGAGAGAAGGTCTTTCCCACAGTTCGCCAATATTGCTGATTATGTGTTTGAGGAACTCCAGGGATTTCTGGTCAATACAGCTAACCACTTTCATTCCATTCCACCATCCAGCTCCATCTTAAGTAATAGTCATCAGAAATATCATTTTCAGATGTTGCCATTATGGCTTTCAGGATAGTAGGATATTGAGCCTATCAGATTATAAATTTGCCCAAACTGGCTTTTATGAAACAACGATCAAACCACTTCTCTAGACACAAAAATACATATTTTTTAAATCAAAAGAAGTTGAATTATCTCTTCTTAGTTTTCTCACCGACCTGGCCCTTTTATTCTTGAAGTTGCTCCGTCTAAAGTTTTAAACTCCTCACCACGAAATTATCTGAGATTTTCTCACAAAAATGTTGAATTTCGTAAAATGATTTTCCGCTTTTCTTAAAACTTTTTCTAACGATCTGTTCATTCACAGGATCTATTGAAAAGTGACATAATGGCGGCTTTCTTCACCCATAGCTCAAAACTTCGCCTATTGGCAAATTTGCTCCGTTGTTGAACCCATAAATCCACTCTCTTATTTCAAATATAATCCCTAGTGAAAGGGGTCATTCACAATGGAGGTAGGTAGCTCAATGAACGAATTCAGCTCACCTCCGCTCCGTCCTATTCTACTAGGTACTGTTGAAAGTAAAACACAAAATCAGATTTAAAAGAGCAAAGTCCCCGTCCCAAACCGACCAGACTTAAGATGGAGAAAAATATCTTCGACAGACGCACTTCCACCATTTACCAATCTTAAATGGTGAGGAAAAATTCACCTTCGCTAAAATTCCCTACAACCGTATTGAATTTCACGCAGATTTGGATATTTTGATTTTCAATTTTTTTAAAATTGCAAAAAAGGGAATTTATGTTGGGTCCTCCGCCATTTTGTTTTTACATTGGGCTCTTTTGTTTTTACGTTGACTGGCATTGCCAGTATTGACATGCCTGACAATTTATATGTGTGTCGCATGTCTGGGTGTTATGTGGACCGTCCGCCAAACATTTCGTTGGACAAGGACCATCTGTCACATGTCTTGGTGTGAAGTGGGCCTTCTATCTCACTTGTTTATGATTCGGATTGAATCTTTTCGTGGACCGCCTGCCACACGATTATATTTGAATACCTGCTTTTGTTGTTTTTTCCAAGATGCTTTAGGAGTAGGCATCTGGCTGATGGCCTATAGATCGCACTATTCTCTGCAAGATTTTTGGAGCCGCAACAGAAAAGGAGGGGTGAAAAAGGAAAAGAGGAAACGAATGGACTGGTGCAACTTGTTGTTCGTCCATATTTCTTCAAAAATGATTATGTCGGAACGTTACAGTTAACGGTGAGCAGTACAGAAACATGATTATTAACTTTTTCGTGCATCAATCGGATGGCATTTAAGTTGGAGACATGTTGATTCGGCACGGCGGCATGCACCGGCCGGCAACAAATGTCACATTTGGCAAACGATTAATTTCACGATATGTATACGAAATGCTAACTGGCCACCTCGTTCGTGTGATTTGACGCCATTAGATTAATTTTTCTGTAAAATTCGTAAAAATATGATCATCTAAGAAAAACATTTATTACTTTCCCAACACAGAAATAATTTTTGTAATCAAAAATCACTTTTTTGTGTTTATCCCATTTCACTCTATAAATATCAAATTTCTAAAAATAACCTTTGCAACACAAACAGAATTTTTAAAATTGGATATCCCGTATTTGTTCTTACCCCACTTCACCCTATAAATATCATCTTTTTTTAAATTCTTAAATCCATATCCTAAAAAAACCTTTGATATATATAAATTATTTTTTTAAATCAAATACATCTTTAGATTTTTACCCCATTTCACCTTATAAGTTCCAAATTTTTCAAAAAAAAAATAACCCTAAACCCATCCACTAAAAATGACATTTCCAACACCAAAAGAGTTTCTAAAATCGGACATTTTTTTATTTGTACTTCATTTCAGCTTACAAATTACAAAATTTTGAAAAAGAATATTCCTTAAGTCATTTCTAAAGAAAAACCTTTAAAAAAAAGAATTTCTTTAATCGGACAATTTTTTTTACTGAAAATCAAAATGTGCATCTATAGCTCCACCTGCTGAGAATTTTCTGATTTTTTTTTCTTAGCCTTAGCGTTTTCAAGTTTTAAACATCCGACCACGATCCATTTTTATATAATGTCCAAAGAAGATAAAATTAAGTGTTTTCAAATAACTTCAGGCCAGACCTACAACAGCTAATCCACCTCTGCCTAAATTTAAATTTTTATTTTTTTATTTAGTAAATTATGTCTCAGTGTGCTGTCAATGTTTGGTAGACAAAAATATCAGTAAGATTTCAGGCCATTAAGTAAGAAAACCCTTCAAGGTCAATTCATTTTATTTTTTTAGGCAAACTTTTAACGCTGATGAATGTTGGGTGAGCGAAAAACGATTGAGATTGGATTTTCGTTTACAAAATTTTTCTTATATTAAAAAAAAAAGAAGACAATTTAGCTTTTCAAGAAGTTTTGTTTGTGAAAAAGATTGTTATTTTTTTTTGTCAGCCAAAATTGAAAACAAGAAACACAAAAGTAGGCGAAAATTCTCAATCCCACTACTTTCTAAATGGAAAATTATACACCAGCGACTCCACCTCGGTGAGTCCTTTTACCTTAAATTATTTTTTTTTTTGACGTCAATTATTTTTAATAAGCTTAGTTTAACTTAACTTGCAAGGTTTTTTTTTTTTTTTTTTTCAAATAAAGAGAATGCGTCTTGGACAATTCGTTTTATAGCTGCTTCTTTATTGCTGACTTCAAAAAGTAATCTTGCTTGTTTTCGCATCATAAAAAGTAGATATATGTAGGTACTTACATAGCTATATTCTTCGAGTTTTATTCGCGTTCAGTTAAACTTAAAGTGAATAAGATTTTTAAAAAGGGAGAGGAGGCACTTTGTTTTAAATAATTCATTGGAGGACTGTGAGGTTTAATTTTCCTTCTATATGTAAACAAATTTATTTATGAATTGACAAGGTTGGTTAAATACACAAACATTTTTCGCTCACAAATCCCTTTCAATTATCGGAACAGTTATGTTTACTGAACAAGGGAAGGACACAAATGAAAACGAGCAATAAATTTTACCCAGAAGAGTTTTTTGACGTTTTTGTTCTCTTGGGAGTTCAATCATGTTAACAGAGCCTTATATAAGTCGAACAAATTTTATCTTGCGTAAATTCTTATAATATTAATGACTATTTGCCTCTCCATATTAAAATTAAGCTTGCCAAGGTTCTGCTGATGATGGTTCCTCACTTTGCGCTGTCAAGATTAAGGGTATGCATCAATAATGTAGTCACGTATGCTTACTCGTTGTCATCCCATCCCAAGACAACGGTTGCTTCCCAACATTTTTTTTATAATCAACCCCAAGCTTATTATCAAATTCATTAGTTATTTGAATTAATATTTAATTTTATTTATCTGGTCAATAATTATTGTACTTCTAGAATGCACAGTTTGACAGATAAGAAGAATGGCGGGAAACATACAATTGACTGAGTCATGAGATGTATATTAAACGAGCCATAAAAAAAAGGTTCACATTCTCAGCATCCGATCAATCGAATATTTCCTTCCTTTTACAACATAAAATACAATTATTAAAAATAATGAACTTTACAAATTGTATTTTTTAAACAATTAAAGGCAAACGAAGAAAACACGCTGAAAATATAACTCGAACTGTCAAAAATGTGCAGAATTTACACACAGTCTGCAGATCAACATTGTTTGTCTCTCTTTCTCCTTTTTATAAACGGATTTAAATTCCTTTTGTCTCAATATTTAATAATTACTAAATAACTAAATACAACTCATCCCTGACCATTCATCCCAACACCCAACTGGTACTGGGGCAACTCATCCAGGGACAACTCCTCCCAGAAATAAGAACTCACCCCCTGGAAAGTGTGAGGGATGTTTTGTGCGAGACAAAGAAAATCAGCGCTTTGTTGTTGTGATTTAGTTTCTTGGGGATACATACATACGTAAAGGATGTTTTTTTTTAGACGTGTGGTTTCCAAGAAGAAATAAAACGCATATAATTTAATGTTATGGCCAAGAATTAAGCTTTATTATAAAGATAAGGGTTTGCCATTATGTTTTAAAAATGATTTCGGGCTGGTTCGAATAAATTCCAGCCGACAAGCCCAATTTTCGACCTTTTTTTGCAGCAATTGGGGCCGTATGTCAGCAATAACGCGCCGAATACTCTCTTCCAAGGTGACAATCGTCTCGGACTTATCTGCATAGACAAGCGACTTCACATGTTAAATCGCACGATCTTGGAGGCCACGCCACAGGCCCACGACGCGAGATAATGCGCTCACCAAGAGTTTCCTTCAAAAAAATTGATTTTTTCATTGGCTGTATGGCATGTAGCGCCGTCTTGTTGGAACCAAAGGTCAACCACATCAACATCCTCCAATTCACGGCTCTATAGCGTTCCCCATTGACTATAACATTATGGCCGGCTTCATTTTTGAAGAAATATGGACCAATGATTCCCTCTGCCCATAGAGCAAACCACACAGTGACTTTTTGAGGATGTAACGGCGCGGCCGGCGTCTCAACAATGGCTTGTGAATTATGATCACTCCAAATACGTCAAGTTTGCTTATTAACGTACCCATTCAACAAAAAGTGAGCTTATGAAAATTGGGATCAACGGCAATCTTGTTTTGGACCCATTTGAGCACAATTCGGAAGCGTTGTTCAGGAATAAATCTATTTATTATAAAATGGCAAACCAAGGTAAGCATAATTCAGGTGACAGCTGTCAAAAATATCAATTCGAAAAAAAGTATTGTCAGATTGAAAACCACACGTCTAAATAAAACACCCTTTAGAATACTCCTCTTTTGAGTAAAACCTTGTTACGGATGTCCGTCCAACTCATAACAGAAGATTTTTTTTATTTACTTTGAAACTATAAATCTACTGTACAAATTAGTACTGTAGGAATGGCCGAGTTCAACGCACATCTGAATATTCAGAATTCTGAATTTTTGAAGCTCTTGATTGGCCAGCTGTCAGAAAAAGTTCTGAAAATTCAGATGACTTCTGACAGCTGGCCAATCAAGAGCTTCAAAAATTCAGAATTCTGAATATTCAGATGTGCGTTGAACTCGGCCAATTGCTTTTTAATTTTTTTTTATTTTTGATCAAGTAAACTATAAAAGAAAGAAAAAAATATCACGAGTCAAAATAGAAATAAATTTGAAAAATTTTCATTATTCATTCGGAAGTAAAAGGATAAACAACAAAAAAAAAAATAAAAAGTATCAAAATATAGATACCAGCCTAGATTCATAAATATAAAAATTGTTACAATTCAGGTACGTTGATTGTTTTTTTTCATCTTCCAGAAGTAATAGAATTTCAATTTTGTGTGTTTTTTTATGGTTTACTTTAGCACATAACGCTGCTCCAAACATATCGATTGGATTAATTTCTTTCTGGATCAAACATACAAATACCCGATCAGTATATAAATTAGGGCAAGAAATTTGTATTGAGCCCTAGAGCTCCATGGTTTCTATACCCATTTCTGGAAGAAAATCCACAATACCAGCAAGAGAAAATCTATATATATATATATATATATATATAATTTATGCTGCAATAGTTTCTTCAAGTGCTTTTAATTTGAAATAAATAATTAATTGCGATAGGAGACAAAGATAAATAAACCAAACATCGTAAAAAAAAATTGCTCAAGAAACTATATAGTGAATCAAGAAAACTTTCTCGAATAATCACAACGAGTGCCAAATATTTGTGTTAGTTATTGTTTAGTGCAGAATTAGTGTTAATTTCCAGATTTGTCTTGTATTGATAGGGTAATGCAGTGTGTGTTGTGTTAGAGTTTCAATCATCGTAAAGTTAAGAAAATATCAGTGATTATTGTTTAATTAAAAATTAAGGTACAAGCAACTGGATCATCGAGTTTGTGCGCACAATCATCGCAGCCAGAAAATCAAAGCCTGTAAGTTTTATAATACTTGTGATTAAATAACTTTCACTCACTACACTGATATAATCATTAACACATTTGAATTTCTTTTAATTTTTTTTATTCTTAAATTTAACATTTCTTTTCTTTAATTAAACTTAATACTTTTTGCTACTTAAAATAAAACATTGCATTTTTTCTTAACTTAAATTACCTTAATTTTACCGTATATTTAAATATCTGCCTATTTTTTTTTCTAATTTAAAACTTTCTGTTGACATACCCTATAAACAAAACACAAAATGCTCTTAAAATTTAATTTTTTACTTGCGATATAGGTACTATATGGGAAGTTATGGATTCGTACAAAAAATCGAACTCGAGATTTTGATCAAATTTTACATTACGATGATAGAGAAGTCAAAAAAAGTGGGTCTCGCAAAAACGTCCGTCTGTCTGTCTGTCTGTTCGACTACAGCCTAAACGGATGGGTCGATTTTCTTTAAACTTGGTACCTAGAGTTTTTTGGACATTCCCCCCACCCGTTTTTTTCTCTTTTTTTTAGGACCAAAATTAACAGTAGCTGTCATACAAAATTTCTTGGCCAAAAAGGAAAAACTTATTTTTCTCAAATCCAGCGCTACCGAATTTGTTTTTAAGAACTCAATAAATTTAAATAGTTATAAGTTGCCGTTTAATAAAAAAAATGGTTCCGAAAAATGGTTATTAATGGTACCTCCCAAAGAACCATTTTTTTGATTTTCGCTTTTCTCGAAAACGGTCAAACTGATTCTGATCAATTTTTTTATGAAGAAGTATTGACACATTCTAAATAATATTGTGTACCAAAATTTTCAAAAAAAATATTTTTTAGATTTTTAAAAAAAGTTTTAATATTTTTTTTGGAAAACTCAATATTTCAAAAACGACTTATTCGATTTTTATTAAACTTGGTAAATAGCAGTTTTTAACTTTATCTAGAAGATTTTTGACAAAAATTATTCAAATACCCAAAAATAACGGTGCCTCCCATACAAATGTTAAAAAACCGTTAAGAAAAATGTTTTTTTTCTCAAAAACGACTCCTACGATTTTCATAAAAGTTTTTTTGTGTGTTAAAATTAGTACGATCTACCATTTAAATTTTTTAAAGTTTATGTTTTACGTTTATTAACAGTACCTCTCATAGAACGGTTTCTTTGATTTTCGACTATCTCGACATCTGATCAACCGAATAAAATTAGATTTTTTATACAGAAGCTTGTAACAAATATAAATAAATGTGCGTATCAAAATTTTCTAAAAAATGATTTTTGGATTTTAAAAAAAAAAATCAAAATTATTTTTTGAAAATTCGATATTTCGAAAACTGGTAGCAGATTTTTTTGTGAAGTTCAATTTTTAACGCAACATTAATAAATGCTTTAAATTGGCCTACCAATTATTTTTCTCAAAAATGTTAACGAAATTTTATATATAAAAAATTAATTATTTTTAAAACCACTCCTACGATTTTCAAAATTTTTTTCTCATAAATAAAGATTTATATAAGAAATCAGATGGTTGACATCGCGTTGGGTTAAAACGGATTCAAAGTATTTTAATCAATTTCTTTCTTATTTTGTTGATTTAAAACAATTTACCAGTTTAAATTGTATAATTTCCTTTTATGCATATTGCATATGTGCAACACTAGCCTATATTGTTAATTTTTGTATACTCACATAAAACCACCTGAAACTAAACTAAGATTTGGCAAATGGATAAAATATATACTCCTATAGCTAATTTATTTCAGACTATAGAACCACAATGTGATCGCGCATAAGAGCAAGTTCGTGCGACCCAGTCGTGCATATTTTTTCTTTTAACTTAAATGATTTGAAATAATGATTTTTAGCCTATATAAGTGTTATATATTATAATAAAATTAGTTTTGGTTTGAATATGAAATCGTAAGTGGTTTAATTTGTTGGGGTTATGATTCATTCCAGCTTCTCTAGTTCTTCAATGCACGAAACACCTACTCGCGTATGTATATTAAGGGATAACTTGAAATTATGGATACAAAAGTTATCAAAGGAGATCTGCAACTCAAGCAATAAGGGAGGGCAAAGTGTATCTCATATGACGTAACATCTGTCACCAAAAATGAAAAGAAAAGTGTACTTTATAAACCTTCTGTCCGTCCGATGTAAGATTTTTAACAAATCTTGGTATGAACATTTTTTTATTTGTTTGGCCGAATACTTCCTGGCTTTGGAAAAAGAACCCATCCCATTCCGACGAGCTTAGGCTCATAACAACATACCAAGTATTTTCCAAGTCAGTGAAATAAAATAGGTATAAAATAGAAACAAGGAAAGGTAACAACCTTTTGAAAAATAATTCCATTTATTCATTGTCCATAGTTTTTTTTATATGTATATGAACAAGGATTATTCAACCTGCCACCCAATGTAAATTGCTAATAACCTCTTTTTTTTAAGGTAGCGATAAAAAGTTAATATTCTCTGCTACCTATTTTATTGTCTATAAAATAATAATCCATAATTAAATACTTTTTCGAACTCTTTAAGGAGCAGGTAAAAAGAAATTAATATCTTACTTTCACCTTTTTGGTATTGGTAAGGCAATACACAAATTAATCTCCTACTTTTGGCAGGTTACAAAAAACAAAAAGGATTAAGGACTATAATTTTCTCTCTTGTCAACGTCCTTTCGTATTAACATACCTACTTAAGTTACAAAAACTCATTTAGTTTATGAGGATTTTTTTTTTTTTCAAAAAGAGGCGTGGAAGTGGGCGAATTACAAAAATTGAATATTCAATACATCAATCAGTAGTATGTTAAAGTCCATTTTGTTAACAATAATTCCCATTTAAATAAAAAGGGGGTGGAAGTGGGTGGATTTTGTACGATCAAGATAATAACAAAACGCATTCTAATTAATTGAAATAAGAAACAAAAACATTCCAAAAGTAAATTTGCTTTTACGACAAAAATGTTGGCACCGGGAGCATGCTGCTTTTCTTAAACAAATAGTTAGGCTAAAATATCCTGTTATTTTTTTCAGCGGAAACTAGGTACATTTTTTTTGATGTGTAAACATCTATCCTGGTGGTAGAGCGAAAAAATAACGTGAAAGTTCGTGTGCAACGTTACGTCGTGCAACGTTACGGTGTGCAACGTTACGATCTGCATACTAGGATAGGTGCGTTCAGTGAAAAAAATCTTAAGATCCCCTTCAAGCAAATACAAGTCCGTTTTGGATCCGCGCACGTTGATGTTTTCACATATTAACCGTGAGTCCCAGCACTCACACAATTTTTTTGTAGCTCTATTCAAAACTCAAAAACTCATTAAAAAACATTTTTTTTTGTTTTATTTGCTTAACATATTAAAATTTTTTTTTATTTCAAATTTTAATTAACTAATTTGTTTTTAAGAAGTAAGGTAGCTCTTAATACCTACCATAACTCTGTGTAAACTGGGTGATAACAAAAAGTAAAGTTATATATAGTGTTTTAAATGTGCAATAAACATCGAAGTAAAGAAAAATAATTGCAAAAAAAAATTTGTTTTCTATAATTTTTTACTCTAAAACAGAATTACCCAAATTCGAAAAGTTTTAAAAACCAAACTATTTACCAAAAAAATATTTGGTTTGGTGTTTTTGAAGCTCTGTTTATATTCCTGTTATAGAAATGAAAAAAAAAAAAAAAAACAAAATAATAAAAAAAAATTCGGATTTTGTATTTTTGCCCTGACTTTTGAGTGTTTGGACCACAGTGCGGCGTCAAGTCACAGCTCCATGATAGTCATGGAAATGGAACATCACCAAAACGACTCATTGTCATTATACACTTTTATTGAAATTCGTTATGATGATGGCTCGTGTGTCACGTAGCCACATCTTGCTTGAACCATGGCTCGGTGAAGTCCAAATCCTCAATTTCTGGCCGTATAAATCGGCCATAAATATATCATGCCGTGAACGGTGGCATATGAGTGTTTTTTTCACAAATTAACGGAACAAATCGTGGCGCAATAACAGCTATTTTTTACATTTATTAAGTTTAAGAAGAAGAACAAGTTCTAATTTATTACCAAAACGTCAATGGATTAAGGAAAAAGATCAATGCGGTCTACAAAAACATAAACAATCTCCCACATGAAATAATTATACTAACAGAAACCTGGCTAAATAATTCTTTTTTAGATACCGAACTCTTCGATTCAACTTACCAAGTTTTCAGACGAGGCACCACTCGAATGACCCAGAGACAGTTGGTTGTGGAATTTTATTTGCAGTTAAAAACAGCTTAATATGCACTTTTGATCTTTCTGACGTCGAAATACTATGTATCAAAATCAAAATGGAAACAGGTTACATTTATATCATCTCAGTGTACATACCTCCAAGATCTACAAGCTGTAATTATGAGAACTGCATAAATTTAATTGAAAACATTCATGATCAAATGGAACCAAATGATGAGCTCCTAATTTTAGGCGATTTCAATCTTTCAAACCTGAACTGGACAAAATCAACAGATTTCAACAATTTTTCTCCTGTCAACCCAACGAGTACCAATGAGTTCTTAATCATCGATGGTCTAGCGTCTTGTGAACTAAGTCAATTTAATGGGGTTGCTTACCGTTTTAATAAATTATTAGACTTAAAATTTTTCTCCGACACAATAAATGCTGACCTAGCTGTAAATCCAGCCGATGTTATACTATTAGAAGAAGACCGTCACCATCCAGCCTTAAATATATCACTTAATTTAAATATATGCACTATCCCTATCAGTTCAAATGAAAAACTTAAGTTCAATTTAAAAAAATATAATAATAACACAACAAGTCATGATTCTCATGAAGTCATGATTGTGTGTTTACAGATTTTAGTAAAGCCTTCGATAAATTGTGTCACAAGACTTTAGCCCATAAACTAAAGGCCTTAGGATTTAATGAAAAATGCTTGATGTGGATCTCGTCATATTTAAAGAACAGAAGTTATAGTGTTACTATTAGAAATGAACTCTCTGATCAATTTTACGTCAACTCTGGTGTTCCACAAGGTAGCCATTTAGGCCCCCTATTATTTAATTTCTTCAAAGATGCTTTCGATGTACCTTCTTCCTTCCAAACTTCCGATTCGTTGTTTCCAACTCAAAATTTTCCACACCTTAACTCACTTAATTTTACCATATGTTCAGTGTCTCAGAACTTGAAGACTGTTGTAGCCCTGGTCCCGATGGTGTTCCATATCTTGTGTGTTAAAAAAATTTGTGTCTTATTTACCCTATCCTCTTTTTGTTCTATTCAATGAATTTCTCAGGTGTTCAGTATTTCCTTTTTTATGGGAAAGTGCTTTTATAACTCCAATTCATAAAAAAGGGTCTAAGAACGAAATCACGAATTACCGACCCATCGCCAAACTTTCTGTTATTCCAAAACTTTTTGTGTCCATTATCTGCAATATGTTATCTTCTGACTGTAAGTCAATTATTTGTGACAATCAACATGGTTTCGTCCAAAATAAGTCAACTATTACAAATCTGCTTCATTTTTCTACTTTTTGCCTTGATTTCTTTGAAAAACGGAAACAAGTAGATAGTGTGTTTACAGATTTTAGTAAAGCCTTCGATAAATTGTGTCACAAGACTTTAGCCCATAAACTAAAGGCCTTAGGATTTAATGAAAAATTCTTGATGTGGTTCTAGTCATATTTAAAAAAACAGAAGTTATAGTGTTACTTTTAGAAATGAGCTCTCTGATCAATTTTACGTCAACTCTGGTGTTCCACAAGGTAGCCATTTAGGCCCCCTATTATTTATTTTATATATATAAATGACATAACCTCCGTGATACAAAACTCCTCTGTTCTAATATACGTTGATGACATTAAAATTTTCAAAACTATAAGTTCAATTAATGATTGCTCACAGCTTCAAGAAGATCTATATAGATTTAGGGAATGGTGCAATACAAACCGACTTTTGTTGAATATAGACAAATGTAGAAAAATGTGTCTTACACGCAAAAAAACACTTATAGATTATAATTACATATTAGATTCTTCTTCTCTTTGTAATCTGTCCGTTTTCTCTGATTTAGGTGTTATTCTTGACAGTAAGTTGACGTTCAATGACCATTATAACTTTATAGTTAAAAAAGCTAATAAATTCCTTGGTTTTGTTAAACGATTCTCTCGCGATTTCCGTGATCCCTACGTCCTCAAGCTTCCTTACAAATCTTTTGTTAGACCAGTACTTGAACACGGCTGCGTAATATGGGCACCTTACTTTTCAGTTCATTCAAACCGACTTGAAGGCATCCAGAGACGGTTTTTGCGTTTTTGTCTTCGTTTTCTTCCGTGGTCCAAAAGAACCACACTGCCTCCATATTCTCACAGGCTCTTGCTCATGAATCTCCCTTCACTTTCACAACATATACAGTATCTCCAGCTTTGTTTTATTGTTAAAATAATCAATGGTTCAATAATATCTCCATCAGCTCTGTGTCGTCTAAATTATAGTTATAGTCAATCTAGTATAAGAAGACAGTTGCCTTTATGTCCGATTTTCAGCAGAACAAACTATGGTGTGAATAGCCCTCTCAATCAATTGATTTCAGTTTTTCAATAAATATTATTTTTTTAATTTTTTCCGTAAACGACAATGTCAAAAGTAAAAAAATTTGAAGAAAGCTTTTTTAACATACTGTATCGGGTTTTTCAATTAGAGCGCTACAAAAGTTTTTTTAAATGAAACAAAAACAGTTTTGGATATCAATGAAATTCTTTATTCCTGTGAAAGAAAGTTTGATGTCATTATATATGAAACTCGATTTCTTTTGCATGGCCACCACGGGCACGCTTGCAGAAGTCCAGACGCTGAACCCAATTTTAGATGGTTTTCAAGCATAAATCGTCCGATACTGCTGCAATTTCACGTTCGATATCCGTACGAAGTTCATCAATCATCGCTGGCTTGTTTGCATAGACCATAGACTTGACGTAGCCCCACAGGAAATGGTCTAACGGCGTCAAATCGCACGACCGAAGCGGCCAAGCGACTGGACCATTTCGTGAGATAACACGTTCTCCAAACTTGGTTTCCAATAAATTGATTGTGACATTCGCTATGTGGCTTGTGGCGCACCGTCCTGTTGGAACCACATGTCCTCCAAGTCCATATCATCCAATTGGGGCCAAAAATATTCGGTCATCATTGAACGGTTGCGATCCCCATTCACAGTAACGTGCCGGTCTTGATCATCACGGAAGAAGTACGGCCCAATGACGCCGCCGGCCCATAAACCACACCAAACCGTAATTTTTTCGGGATGCAATGATGACTCATGGAGTACGTGTGGATTGCTGCCTGACAAATACCGCATATTTTGTTTATTGACGAAGCCATTCAGCCAGAAATGAGCCTCATCGCTGAAGATGATTTTTCGATGAAAATCCGAATCATTTTCAAGTTGTTGCTCAGCCCAATTCACGAACATACGACGCTTCTGGTGGTCAAGCGGCTTCAGTTCTCGCGTCAATTGAATCTTGTAGGCCAAGATCTTTTCGCAAAATTCGCCACAACGACGTCACAGAGTCACAGAGATGCCCAACGCTTGAGAACGACGTGTGAGAGACACATTTGGGCTTTCTGCAACTAAAGCCTTAGCGGCAGCAATATTCTCGACACTACTGGCACTTCTTTGTCTCACTGGCACGGGAACATTTTGTACTGTGCCTGTGGATTCAAATTTTTCGACTAGACGCTCAATTGTTGATCTGCTAGGACGATTATGACGACCATAAATTGGACGTAGCGCTCTTAACGTTGAGGCCACTGACTCCGAATTTCGGTAGTAAATTTTAATAATTTTGACTCGTTGTTGGCTCTTTCCATCATGAAATGGCAAACCTTACTAAAGAGAAATATCAAAAGAGCAGCAAGAAATATGGCGATGTTTGCTGTCCTTGTTGCTTTACTTTTGTAGCGTCCCTGTTGAAAAACCCTTTAGATATATTTATTTATTTAGTAGGGAAATTATTTTATGGATTAAAATTGTATGTAAATAGCTATAAGTTCTAACGTTAGATCATTAACGGATTAATAAATAATAATAATAATAAGAACTCTTTTACTTACTCTATAGGGCAAACATTGGATTGGTATGCTTCAGTGCTTCAGTGCGTCCAATGTAGAGCCTAAGCCGGTGAATCGTTTTGGTTCAAAATTTGGTACAGAGCATTTTTATGTGATTCTCGAGAGAATAAATTCAAACTTTTGGTTAATCGCTCCCATATAAATGACGATTTTGATTTTTTTTTTTAATTTTCTCGAAACCGCTTCACTCTGATTTTGATAACAGTTAATGATTTTTAAAGCAATTTAAATAACACTGCATTTCAGTTTTTGGCTAAAAAGTTGGGAAAACGGAAATAAAGTTTTGCATTGTTTTAATGACAGGACTGATTTTGTTATACTGTTCTAAATAGCTTAAACAATATTGCATTTTAAAATTTTACCAACAATATTTATTGAGGAGCACCAGATTGCAAAATTCTAACAAAATCAGTTGTACCATCAAAAAGATATACTTAAAAATAAAAACATTTTCTCAAAAAACACGTGGAATACTTAATTCCGTTATATGAATATTTTGCGAAAAAACCTGAAACGCAGTTTTGTTAAAATTGACTTAGTTATTACAGCTACGAAATTTAATCAAAACCATTAGAGCCGTTTTCGAGAAAATTTGATGATAAAACCAAAATCTTTGTATGGCAGCTACCTGTTCTAGATGAGGTAAAACATAAATTCGAATTTTGTTCCTAGGGAATCACATAAAAATACTCTGTACCAAATTTGAAGCAAATCGGTCTACCCGTTTAGGCTCTAGCTCAAATTACAGTGGACGCACCGACGCCGACGCACAGACCGACGCACGGATGGCATGACGAAACCCACATTTTTGGACTTCTCGAATATCGCAGTGTTAGTTTTGATTACAACCTCAATTTTTTTTTCACGAAACCAATACTTGCTTTCAACTGCAAGTAGAAAGGGTAACACATCCGTCTACTTCAATAACTTCTTCCCTGTACTTTTTTCGTTGATCTTTGTTCTACGTTCTATGTAGGATTATTGCAGATGCATACATATATGTACATATATATTTTCTTTTTTGGATATCTATGTATCTAGTTGTTTAGGAATTGGTTTTGCATTTTTTTTCGTCACCTCTAATCACCGTCTACCGTTACTTATATTGACACGTACCTGTGCATTATCCTCGAAATACAGACATCATTGTTCATTATTCTATAATCTATATTCTTCCTGCGACCAGCTCACCTTGGTGCTTGGTAAACGCGCAATGACAATGCCCAAATTCAAGGTTGTGTTGTCAACAGTAATTTGGAACGAGTTTTTATGCAAAATAATTATTTATCCTTTCGAAAAATGCTTCAATCGAAATCAATAGACTTTTTAACCTGTTTCGAGCATTAAGATAAATTGAAACGTAGCCGTCGGCCGTTACAATCTGAAAAATTTCTTGAACAAAACTATCCAAAATTGAAATTCAAAGCTGATTTCTGATTTATTGATGTTACGCTATCTTCTCTCGATGAGCGCTTTGTGCAGTATAAATTTCTTAGCCAAAATTTCGGATTTCTTTGCAATATTTCAAATAAAGTTGAGTTACATATATAACTACGAACAACTTGAAGTAATATTAACAACAAAGTCCAAAAGGATATTACATATAACGGATCATTCATTTCGTGGTTTCAAGTTGGTAGCGCTGGCATTTGACACCTGTCAAACTCAGCTGTCATTTGAAGTGTCATAATATTAGTTGAATGTTTGCCATTTAACGATAATGGATCGCTAAACGATCGAACAACGCGTTAAAATTATTAAAATTGACCGACTTCGCAAGCAATCGGTAGAATTGTAAAGAAATTTGAAGAGAGTGGAAGCGATACTGATGCTCAGTCAAAAATTTTGCTGCTGCAAGTGCAAGCAAGTGTTGCTGATGATCCGAAAGCATCGATTTCCCGGCGGCGTTCGCAGCAATTGGTCGAATGATACCCGATTGTATTTGGCCGGCGATTTAAGATCATGACTTGGACGATATGTCGCGTAATTTCACACGTCATCACGTCATTTTTTCAGACGTCATGCGACCAAGACATGCTATTTTACAAATGGCGTTTTTCTTTTTTGGCTCTAGCAAAGCACTGAGCAGAGCTCTGAGCAGATATGATCAGAGTCCTCAGATATAATTATGAAACACACTTGAGCACTGAACTGTCATTTCATAAGGAATCCATTTTTAATTTTTAGTTATGTGTGAAGTTGGGGATCGTTAAGAAATCCCGCAGCATGTTGGTGATTTCGAATATAATATTTTTCTACATTTCTGGACCTGGACAAAGGTGGTTTTGGAACTGGACAGAGATGGAAATTTTTTTTTGGAAAAATATTGAAAAAAAAATTAACTTTTCTCTTGGAAAATGGTTTTATTTCCCAAAAAAAATGTTTCCTTTGTCCAAGTTCCAGACCCACCTCCAGAATTTATTTTTAAATTGCAAAAAAGTTGATTCCAAAAACAAAAAAAAAATTGTCATTTGTCCAAGTTCTAGAGTCACCTCCAGAACTTTTGTCCCGGTTCCAGAACCTTACCAAAATATCTGGCAAAAAAGCAATTTTTTTTTCAAATTTGTAAATTAATAAAAAGAGTTGTTTCCAAAAAAAAAATTTTTTTTTCCTTCGTCCAAGTTCCAGACCCACCCCCAGAATTTTTTTTTAAATTGCAAAAAAGTTGTTTCCAAAAACAAAAAAAAATTGTCATTTGTCAGATGCGGGATTTCGTGATAAGGGATTTTGTGATGCGGGATTTCGTACCCAACCCGTGAAGTCGGCTTCGCTCAGCGTTTCGCTCGATTTGCTCGGTCATTTTATTCTGAGCTAATTGAACAAGCTCTGAGCTAACTCCGATGGAAAAAAGAAACACACTTTTTATGCTCTGATATGTCTGAGCTAAAAAAAAAAAACAGATTTTTTCTTTGACAGTTCCGTGATCTGCTCAGAGTTAAAAAAGAAAAACGCCAAAAGTTAGATTTTTGTATGTGGGGCTACGCAAAAGACCTTGTTTACGCGAATAATCTCCGAACTCTAGACGCATTAAAAATCAACATTACTCAAGTTATGGCCGAGATACCGCCCGAAATGTGCGAAAAAGTGGTTAAAAATTACCTAAAAAGAATCACATGCACCGGATATACTATATTCTTAGCTTAAAAATATAATAATAATAATAATAATAAAACACACACATTGATATATTGTCCCAAAAGTAGAAAAGTTTTTGGTCAAAATATTCATAATTCTGCTTCATATCTTTCAATTTAATAAAACTCCAGCCATCAACTCAGTTTCCAGATAATTCAACGCCCTGCAAGCTGAAAGCCCCCACGCACCGCAAATATTTGCGTGGAATGCGGAATCTGGCCAATTAAGTTGCGTTAGTTTAGTCATTCAGTGTGGTTTCGGCTTCGGCACGAAAAATCATGAAAAGTCATAGATTGAAAATTAAAATTTATAGTTAGGTAGTTCCTAATATTTGGTACCACTGATTGGTTGTGATACTGATGTGTAATGCGCCTTCTGCTTATGCAATACATCAGCAACATGCATCACACATTTTTTTGACTCTCGTTGGGTCGAGTTTGGGCATTTTCTTACAGAAAATCCAACGGTGCGGTGTAGTTCTGTTGTAGGATTATAAATAATTATCTTAGTACGTTCCGCTTACAGACAACAGACGGATCTTAAGTAGAGACGCGACAGGCAAGATAGGTATTTCAACTGCCTCGGGTAGATTTTGGCGACCTGTGGCGGCCATGTTGTTTTCGTAACATCTGTCAAATCTATCGTTTATTATTCAGTTAGGTGCTGAGGTCAAATCCCTATGGCAAGTTATACGATCTCCAAAACGACGATGGCATTGCCACCACTATAAACGAAGAACGCTCTAACGATCGATGATAAACTATTTATTCTTGCCCAAATTGAATGACATGCATATGAACGACATGTGGCTCCAACAGAAAGGTGCTACGTGCCACCAGCAAATGCAACAATGGACATTCAACATGGTCGATTTGAGGGTAAGGCTAAGGGCCAGTTTCACAGTCGACACTTACCGGAATAAGTGGCACTTAAGTTTCCCATATTAGGAATTTAAGCTAAATTTCATAGCTAGCGTAAGTGGAACTTAAGTCACCAACATCAAATACTTAAGTGCCACTTATTCAGGTAACAGTGAACGGTGATATTGGCAATTAATCTTTCAAATTCCCCACTTAAGTGTCACTTTTCTGACTGTGAAACTGGCCCTAACTCTCGCGGAGGTGACGTGAATTGGCCACCAAGACCGTTCAATTTGACCCCGTTAGACTTTTTTTTTGTGCGGTTTCCTGAAGTCACAGGTCAAGATATGCGAATAAACCACAATCGCATAAGGTGAACATTACACAGCCCATCGCTCAAATTTAGCCGTATATATGCGGAAGCGTCATTGAAAATTGGACTCGGATCCGTGACAACGTAAGAAGCCGAGGCGGGCTTTTGAACGATGTTTTATTCCATACAAAATGCCATCCATAGGCCTTTTTGTTAATACCTACCTCACACCTAACTTGTTTTATTCCATTTCAACATCTACCCGCCCTTATTGGAAAACCCTTTACTAAAGCACTTTTTTAACTAAGTAAAAATCTAAACATAGAATTTTTTTTTTGAAATTGACATATTTTTGTCGGTTAAATCCCAAAAGAATGAATTTGTACATTCTTCTGCCAGTTTTTTGACAGTTTACTGACATATTAATGCCAATTTATCAGTCGTGTAAATCCAGCATTACCTATTGCTACTTACCTACCTTACCCTTACCTGAGCTAAATCTTACACCACAAACTAAAATTTAATACCAAAAAATCTTCCCAAAATCAATTCATTAATCCTATGAGCATAATACAAATTGTCAGTAAATATTTTCTCAGATTTGAAAGTCTCATACCCCAACCCTAGGTAATGTAAAACCTTTTTCACTCCATAACTATACGCTGCCAGTGCCAGAGCGTCTCAACTGACTTCTTTTAATTAAAGATAATTCAATTGTGTATTTTGTTATGCAGTTGCACAATCAACGAAGACAGAAAGGGAGAGAGCATAATACATCAGACAGAGAGTCGATGTTATGCGGGCGAACACAAATAATATACAAATTTAACTTTTTTTTTTTAATTGAATAAAATTTCTCATTCAATCTTAATCTCAACAATAAACCGACGTTAGGATAGAAAACTTTTCAAAGTTTGTTTGTTATAATGCAATCATATTAATTAAGTAATGCACACTGCATAGTTTATTGAACGCAAAATGTATTTTCTCCTCCTCCGTCGCTCAGATCGCTCAGATATTGAAGATACAACAAAAACGAAAAAAAACTATCTTGATTCGTTCAATTATTATTCAACTGCGCGCTCCAACGCTCAAGTCAAGCTAGGTTTTGTATCTTCGCTTATAGAGTTTCCTGTTTGTTTATGATTGTAGATTTTTTTTTCAAGATAGTATAGGTGCGATCTAAGTAGTATTTTGGTCTCTGTATTGCGTCCATCTTCATGTTCATGGCTTCTTGTATTCGCTCTCAAAAAAGTATCTCTGCCACTACCAGTAAGAAAGACTATAGAAAGGTATATTACGACAGTTTGACAGAGCTCTCAGTGATCGCGGATCGTTTTTGAAATCGCTGATCGTAGTTACCTTTGAAATAAAGAATTTTTGTTTTTTAAATACTTTTTGTAACGGAAAAATTAAAGAAAATAATTGTTTAGTATAGTTTTTGCGGAATCCAATAAGTGCATCTTGAAGAAATCCACGAAATTATTCATTCCAATTGCCTTTATGCCTACGATCTTTCTGCCTACTCTTACAAGATCGTTTTGCTTTCTTTTGTGTGCTGAATTTAACAACATCATATTAGACTCTGTCTCATTCCTACACATTTGCGCATTTGTGTTTGATTTTTACCTGTCGCGTCTCGCGTGTGTTTGATTGCTGAAGTGTTCGGTACCTGTCGGAATAAATAAAAATAAAGTATGTGTGTATCTCGATGAGTGTGTAGTAAATACTTAACCAGTTTAGTTTATGATATTTTGCAGAAAACTTCACGTGTGTATTGACCTCCATTTCCACAGTGCAACAATTTAGTACATTTTTATGTTGCTCACTTTGTTTTCACTTGTTGTTTTGTTGTTTTACTTAACCACACTTATTATTGCAACCTCATAAAAGTGTATCTATCTATCTATTTTATAGTGCTGAATGAAAGTTATTATATCTAGATACAAGCTACAGACAGCTACAACATCCATAATTGACACAGGGAGAGTTTTGTTTTGTTTTCATTTAAATTTGTTTTTGCGGCAAATATACTTGTGTATTATTTTAATCAACAAGCGTTTAAAATTACCAAAAAGATACAAAAAAAAAATACACCACATCTAGCTAGCTGGTTTGTCTATCTACCAGAACGAAGAGTGTACTGCTCTGGATATTTAATACTCACCGATGCTTCATTATATTATAGACAACACAATTATCAACACTTGAAGTGATAGCATAATGAAAAGGTAATACCATAAGTTTGTGAAAAAATTTAATACATTCTTTTAGTTATTCAAATAACAAAATAAAATATCTTTTTCTCCCATAATTGCAAACCCCATAAATGTAAGACTGTTTTTTTTTTTGTATTTTGTAAAAAGACCTTTGGGGCGGTTTTCATCAAAAAAAAAAAAGAGTATTGAATTACCTACATAGGAATATTTTGTAAACCTACCTTTATTTACCTCTGCAAGATCTAAGAAAAAGGTTATTTGCAAATCAGTTTCCGAATGTCTTTAGCCTTTGAAATAGGAAGTTAGGTGGGTATGTAGATATATCTTTCTTGAAATATTATTTTTTTATTTTTACATCATTGGATTGACTAAGGTGTACAAAAAAAAAAAAAAACACAACTGATGTTTGGTAATATTCTTAGAAATGCTAAACAAACCTTGACATCGAGCACATTAGCATATACCTGTCAACATCCGAAAAAGGGGTTGTTGATTTAGAGATGTTAGTCAAATCAAATAAAAGTCTTTACATGCGTTGGGGCTTTAGGTTTAGTAGTAGGTATATACCTACTTTACCTATATTTTTTGTAGTTCAATAGAAATGTTAAAAAATTTAATATTCATGCCGATTATGGAATCGTCAACATTTTTCTCCCCAGGAGTGGGGGACTTTTAAATATTTTTTTTTTTTTTAACAACTTGCATATGCCATATGAATATTTTGCTTTGATCCACTAAACTTTTTGTGAAAATATTTGTATGCAAAGCGGATGGTCTTTGGATTTACTGATTCTGTAGTCGTGAATTTGGAAAAAAATGAGTTTAAATCCCGCAGCGCTCCGGATTTGGCTATCGGGGCTATAAAGAATCATTTTTTATGTGAAGAATTTAGAACTTTCGCTAACCTGCTTTTAGTGACAAATGAGTAGCGAGCCGAAGGAAGTATCAATAGTTTGTTGCAAGTGTTTAAAAGCCTCGTATCTCGTATGAATAACAAATTAGTAACAACATTATCAATTTTGCTCAGTCAAATACCGTCTTCTGGTCCCGTCGCCAATTAATAAAAATTATCCCCTAAAAGAAAATTTAAAATGGGGAGAAATTTCATTGAGAAATTATAAAATTTCACGACATACATACAAAGAATTAAATGAAAGGGAAAATCTCCCCCAAAATGCATAACTGAAAAATCACCAAAATCAATTTTCCGGCCAGACAACACCCGAAGTGAGGTATGTCGTGCTCTTTGCTGAGAACTACATTTAGGCCTATTCGGCGAGATCTTTTATTCTGTTATGAATTTCCATACAAAAGTATGAGCTGTCATAAAATCTTTTATGAATTATGCATGCCAATAAACTCTGCTATAAAACAGACTATTACATCTAGGAAAACATAGACAGATCAATTATTGTCGAAAGAACAATCGAGTAATCGAACGATCTTTTTAGTCTAACGCGTTCTGAGCTGAAGATGGTATGAAAATCGAAAGCATCTGAATTATTTTTGAAATTTTTAACATTATATTCGACCTAGCGCATTATTTCTTAAGAAATGCAATTAAATGCACCGATTTTTAAATCAAAACTATCAATAAATTCCCCTCCCTATTTCCAAACACATGTTTTTTTGTTTCCTTTTGAAGTGTCAAAAAAAGAATAAATTGGAAAAAAAAACTTTAATCACAATGGAAATGAAATGGAAATGCACAAAACAAAAAATCACGAACCAATTTATTTTCCATCCACCAACATCCCAATGAATTCAGCTGAATGGCCAGATTTTCCCAAAAGAAAGCCACAATTTCTGATGTAGCCTATTGGTGTAATTTTGTGCAATATCGGGATATTCGCTCAGCATGATTTACCATCCGCTCATATTTTTGTGAACTTGTTTTTTCGTTCTGCCTAGAAGCAAAAAGTCCACAAGTTAACTTAAATAAAGTTTATTTCTTTATTACTTACATTTTAGTTAACTATTTCTTTAAAAAGAAAACACTTTCCGCAACAAGAACTTGTCGGAGGACTTCGGAGCAAATTTTCTTTGTATCTGTCAAAAATAAAACCATTAGAAGTACTTCTTCGCAAAGCATCGCAAACAAATGACATGCGCTGAATTTTGTCTGGCAGAATTTCCGATCACCTATAATCGGAGAAATACATCGGAGCCAAATATCTGCGATTCGTAGGAAATCGGAGAGAATTCCGCACCGACGGTTACCTCGTTGTCGTTAGGGCCGATTATGTCTTATTGATTACACGCGAGAGTCCTCACGATTTCGATTTTTGTATGAAAGTCTAATACTTACTCGTACACTTATTCATAATTTTGTTTATTTGGTCAAAAAGGCATAATTTGTCCGACATGAGTCCAACAATATGCATATTTTATTTTTTTTTTCATTGTTGAAAAGTAACTTTATAGATATCGAAAACAAGTTATATTGCTAAAATTGTTACATTCATATAAAGAAACCCATGTATTCTTTACTAAGGCCGGTATTCACCAAACGCTCATAAACGGCTCTTAATTTTATAAGGCTCCTGGCTTGAAAATGTTGTGGTATTCACCAATCACTCATAAGTATTTTTTGACGTCCGAAAATGAGAGCCGCTCTCTCACAACCAGACATGCCCAAACTGTGAAATAAAGTTGTTTTATATTGAAAAAATTTAAAATCTTTTCACAACGGCTAAAACGATCGTGGCCGTGGTCCACTCATAAGTCTTATGAGTGCTCATAAAGATTCACTAGTATTGCTTGGTGAATAGGTTTATGAGCCTATTAAGTTATGAGCGTTCAGTGAATACCGGCCTTAAGAGTGCATCTTTTTTTTTAAATGTTCACAACATTTTCTTAGAAGCACGTTCCACTTTTACCAAGTGCATCGTGCATGCGTAGCACACATGTAGACTATTTGTCGGAAAATACTTTCATTGATTTGAACGCATTCTCAAAATACAAATAATAAAATGACATATGGTCACGACCACCGTTACATTCGAAAACATTTTTTGCTCATGACTCGAAAGACCATCTACAGCCTGGGTCAATCGAATAAGGTCTCATTTTGTGTCGCATTCATTTTAAAATATATTTTATCATAATGGAAAAGCCAACAAATAACAGTGGATTTGTGTATGACATTTATTGTGTATAGATTTTTGAATTCTTCTGCTGTCGTAAATCATATATTAGTATTTATTGTTCAAACATATTTAAAAGGCACAAACAGCTTAGTTCGTTTGAGTAAATTGTAATAGATGATTCAGGAAAATAGGCAAAAAAGATGTTCGATGTGATCTGTACCGTATCTGCTTTATTTTTATAGAGGTTTGGTTTTTAAATTGGTAACACTGTTTTATACTGACAGTAAATTTGACAGCTGACAGATGAATTGTGCTCAGTAGGTCTGTTTGGTAAAGTGAAATTTCTTGCGAATTTGCACATATTTGTACAAATTGTCAAAAACTCCTGTTTGTTAACTCAAATAAGTTGCAACGAGAGAGAAAATAATTTCCCGTCTTGGATAACTTGCGAATTTGTGCTACATAAATTTCTGTGTACAAAAAGTGAAAAGATTTGTCAAAATACCCAGTTGAAGATAAGTTTTTTTTTGCTTTTAAATCTTTAATTTAAAATTGTTGTGGTGTCTGATTTTTGAAAATTAATAGCCTAATTTATTAGAATTCGCTAAACACCTCTAAACGGCTGAATAGTTATATAGTGCATAAGCATTTATGAAGCTACTATTCAACGTTGCATAAATCCTAATTCATAAAATATTTCCCTACACATTATAGTTATAATGCGCTTGTGTCAAATAAAGTACCAAGAAGGGAAAATCTATTACGTTTTACTGCCACAATTGATTAACAAAACTAAGCTCTGAAAGTGAAAAGTCAATAAACGAATTCTGCTGCACCGATTGGATTAGTTTAAGTTTCATTTAATATTGCATAATGTACCTATTCTTATTACTGTTTCTTTTGTGCCGTGTTAGAAAATATAGGATACGTCGCTCTTAGCCGATATCAAAAAAATTTAACAACATTTTGGTTTGTACAAAGTAGCATCATAATAAAGCTTGATCACTTTCAGGAGGGGACAAAAAGGATATTTAAGCATTCCCAAAATAAGCGCCACCCTTATAACATTGTATTTTATTCTCGTCTGTGTGTGAGTCAAAGTGACATTTCGATACTTAAACATCCTTATGTAGGCACTATTCATCCATCAAACGCGTTTAGCTTCTAATGCCTCTATTCAACGTTGCATAAGTTTTATGAATAACATTTTTGCGTTTAGTGGAATTATAAGGAGTGAATAGTTCTATGCACTCGCTATGATGCGTTTATAAATTCGGCTGTAAATATATAAGTTATAGATAACTTATGAAATGTATAATTTAATTAATTTGCTTTAATTTAAACGCAAATTATTAACAAAACCGGACTTGTTATTGTTGATGTGAGGAGTGACATTTTGACGTTTCGTACACAAAGTTGGTTCAATGCATTTGTCAACTTTCCTACTTGTAAGCAGCATCCCCATTCGTTATCACTTTTGTGTTTTGACAGGTTTTAGACAATTCACTGAAAAAAGATACCAAACAGACCTATTATATGTTTCGATTTCACAACGCATAGAGTTACGTCACTTACAAATTTGTAATAATCTTTAAATCTTTAAATAGATACATATGTTTAAAATTGAAAAAATTGGATTCTGTAGGATTTAAGTGCCAAAGGTAAATCACATAAAGAGAAAGCAGATGTCAAAAAACAAAGTCAAAAAATTCACTAGTTTTTAAAAAATTAAAAAATCCTGCCTTTCCTGGCCCCCTCTTCATTACCATGAAGTGGGAGTAAGCGAAAGCACAGGGACGTCAAAAAAAAATCGAAGGAGACAGTCTGATGCGAACAGCGTCATACAATCCGTTGCGTCAACGTATATAACGGGTGATTTTTAAGCTGGTTTGGTTTTGGCAACACTGGTTTTGACAGCTGACGTGTGTTTAGTACCTTGTGTCACTGTCAAACAGCTTCAGTTTGGTTTGCAATTTAACCATGGATCGTCTTACAAATGAACAACGCTTGCAAATTATTGAATTTTACTATCAAAATTCGTGCTCGGTTCGAAATGTTCATCGCGCGCTGCTTGTGTTCAGCGATGAGGCTCATTTTCGGTTGAATGGGTACGTAAATAAGCAAAATTGCCGCATTTGGAGTGAAGATCAGCCAGAAGCATTGCAACAGCTACCAATGCATCCCGAAAAAGCCACTGCTTGGTGCGGTTTATGGGCCGGCGGCATTATTGGGCCTATTTCTTCAAAGATGATGCGAATCGCAGCGTTACTGTCAATGGTGAACGCTACCGAGCGATGATAACAAACTTTTTTTTGCCCGAAATGGAAGTTCTTGACTTGCATGATATGTGGTTTCAACAAGACGGTGCCACATGCCACACAGCACGCGAAACAATGGCGCAATTGCGAGGCGAGTTTGGTGAACAGTTAATTTCACGTTTCGGGCCGGTCAATTGGCCGCCTAGATCGTGCGATTTGACACCATTAGATTATTTTTTGTGGGGGTATGTCAAGGCTAATGTCTATAGGGACAAGCCCGCTTCGATTGACGCACTGGAAGCCAACATCCATGCATTCATTCGTGAGATACCGGCCGATATGTGTGAAAGAGTATGCCAAAATTGGACTCAGCGGATGGGCTACCTGAGACGCAGCCGCGGTCAACATTTGCATGAAATTATCTTTAAACATTAAATTGCAAGGTTCAAACTATCGATTAAAATAAATATTTCATTCATTTTTTCGAATTTTTTGTGTTTTTTTTTAAAAAAAGTTCTAAACCTCTTAAAAAATCACCCGTTACAACTGACAGGTGAAAGCTCTAATAAATACACACGTTTTCATGGACGGTGTTCACATTGGACTCACTCCGCGCGACTCATTTTGACATCTATTTCATTTATCTCACTCCACCTCACTGTATGAGAAAGTGAGGCAGGATTTTTTGATTTTGTTTTTAAAAATCCTGCCTCACTAGACTATCTCTTTCTCATCATGAGGTGGAGTGAGATAAAAAAAAAAAAATGTCAATTTGAGTCGCGCACAGTGAGTCCAATGTGAACACCGTCATGAGTAGGCCTATAGGTTGGGCGCAATGGATAAGTAGGTGAACTTTTATTTATTTTTCTCTCCGGAAGATCTGTTGACATTTAGTTGGCAAAAATAATAATTTGCACTTTTGTGTTTTTGTGATTTTTATTTTCTGCTGTTTTGTGTTGTTGTTTGCAAATAATTTGTTCGTGACAAATAAAAAAGTAGGATAGATATTTGTTTGTGAATTGTGAATTCCCGTTTCCGCAACGAATACTACTAATGCTAGAAAAATGTGTTTTCATAAGAAATCCAATACTGTAGCCATTAATACTATTTTATCTTATTTATTTCTTTGCATGCATAGCTCTTAAAAAAAACACCCCTTCTATTACATTAATAAATTTAAAAAAGATATTGTAAGACCTTAATAGCTGAGGAGCTCAAATCCAACAAAAAACATATTTTGTCCAAATATAAATCTGTAAAGGTTTCAGAATAAAGCTTTAACTACCAATTAAGCTACTAATTAAATATTTGGTTATGATAGTTTTTTGAATAATTGAGACATCAGCAGTTAATTTAAATTTAATTAAAACAAACAGAATTAATTGAGTCGAAGCAATACCGCCACCGGAATGTTCTCTTTCATCAATCAATGATACAATCAATTAAAATTGAATAAAAATAATTTGCATTTCTCCTTGGGTGATTAAAACATCGAGTGAAACAAGGTAATAGCTTTATAGATGTAGAAGAAAGTAAATTTAACATTGGTGTCTCATAAGATTAAAGTTTGGCAAGATGAGTACCAAGGTATGAACTAAAATGAAGTGCACGACTGACACTCAGTCGGCCGTGATTCTAGCTCAAATGGCTCAGGCTTGCTAAAATTAATGTATATTAAAATTCAGTTGGCACAGTGGACTGAGAAAAGTGATGGCGTGAAGCTGAAACATAGGGGCCTGTGGGAGTATACGTATAGACAAAAATGCTGCCTAGATGGGCTGTGAAGAACTACATATTATATATCCACTGCGCCATTGATTGCCAACGGCTAAATTTGCATTATAGACGGAGAGATGTCCGTCGTATAGATAAAAAACTCATGGAGTTAAGGCTTTAATGCCAATTAATCGGTAAAGGTACCCGACAGAAATTCATCGCACATGTTTTTCCTGCGAAATTTTGGTCGGATAACCTTAACTACCATCAGCACTTAGCTCATCGAATAAAAGGCTTGCACTATACTCCCAAAACAAGACAGAATGAAAAATATAGCATTGCCTAATTTTAAATGGTCAAATGATGTTTTAAATTAGCTAAAGTTTAAATTCTTAAAAAAACAACATACGAAATTGTCAAAATGTGTGCCCAGTTGGACAGCAGCTCGGTGGCGGATTAGATATGATATTACCATGGAGCCAGGTGTTCAACTTTCAACTTGGTTGAGAAGTCAAACAAAGATTCAATACTATTTTGTCTACAGATTTATATGTAGTAGATCTACAGGGTGGGGCAAATACAAGTTTCTTTTTGAAAATGCAATGAAATGAACAAAATTATATTTTGTCCATGTATTATGGCTTTATTAGTAAGAGCAAACATTCCCATTAATTATGAAACAAAACGTCGTTCAAGTGGCTGCCTTGGCTGGCTTCGCAGTAGCACATTCTGTCACTCCAATTTTCGAAGACCTTGTTGATGGTTTCAGGCTGTAGCTCACGGATTGCCTGGATGATTTTGGCCTTGAGTGCTTGAATCGTTTCCGGATTGTTGGCATAACATCGATCCTTCATGGTCCTAACAAAAAAAAAAAAGTCCAAACGGGTCAAATCGCAGCTCCGAGGCGGCCAATTGACATCGCCAAGACGGCCGATTACTCGATATGTGTATTGTGTGCGCAAAAGATCGATTGTGGCATGGGCTGGGTGACATGGTGCGCCATCCTGTATGATAAACCTGAGGTCGCCCAAATCCATGTCTTCAATTTCAATAAAAAAAAAGTCCGTTTACTTGACTTTGTAACGCCCACAATTGGCCGAAACGTTGTTCTCAGCCTCATTTTCGAAGAAAAATGGTCCAATGATGCCACCACTCCTCAATCCGCACCAAACTGTCACTCTCTGTGGATGCATTCGCTTCTCGACAATAACGTGCGGATTTTCCGAGCTCCAGATGCTGCAATTTTGTTTGTTAACGTAGCCGCCGAGATTAAAATGCGCCTCGTCAGAAAAGATCATTTTTTGCCCAAAATCTGTTTGGGCTATACTACTATACCAACGTTGGTTGTTCAAGCGTAAAGCGACTCATATCGTTCCGCGAAGGTATGATACTCCTTGCGTTCGAAAATCTATCCGGGAGGCTGTCAACCTATCCAAACATTTTCAGATACCTTAAGTTGTTGTTGCGTCAGCTGTTTATTCACAAGTTAATACAACAACACAAACCTATCCGGATAGCGTTGGATTGATCCCCGAACGTGGCCACTGACTTTCTGTAAAAGATTTCGAGCGGGAAACAGCTGTCAGTGTCAAAATAACCTATGATTTAAAAAGAAACCACTATATGGCCCACCAGTTACATATGTACATAGATAATTGTGAAAATTAGAACTTTGCTGGCATAAAAGAGGAGACATTAAATTGTCATTGAGATTGATTCATTTTTCGTGTTGCTCGTCTCATGTTTTTTGGATCTGGCTGCCTTTTTGGTGGTTTTTAGGTAGTGGGCTGACCCTAGATATATCCTCTTTTTCATTGAGTTCTATAAAATTCTCAACAAGAAGTCCCATTGCGTTGGTACGAAGCATTACACCTTTCACACCCGCCCACCAAACAATCGCATCCCATACTAAAAAATTTACCGAATCTGCCTGTTGGAATTAAATCCGCCGATGTTGATTCCTTTTTCCATGCCGTCACGTCATGCCCTGTAAATTCGAGATTATAATACCGGCAGTATGCAACAAAACGCACCCGTAGGTAAGCAGTCTACAAGCGAAGTATGCAACTCCCAGTATTTAATCCTCAAAGTAGGCACCAATATCTACTCAACCGATCATTTTTTCAAACCGAGTTGAAATTTAAGCAAACCGAATTGCTTAGATCGCATACGTTGTTTTTGAATAATTTGGTTTGATTTGGTATTTCGTTCGGTTTGCTAGGCTTGTGACTAAGTTAATATTACAAAATATTCGAAACTTTTCATTAAAACGATTCCACAATTACCAAAATACTCAAAATCAAATAAAAGGAAACTAATGCCACAATAAAATTGAACTGTTATATCTTAGTCTTATGCAGCGATGGTAGATGGGCTATGATATCCAAGTCTTATACAGTATTTTGGGGGAAATAGGGTATTTCGTTTGAAATATAACCCAGTTGTCCTTAAACCACCGAAAATGCCTGATTTTTTAAACATTGTAAACATCCTTCAATTGAATTTGACTTGATTTTTTAGTACATCGGTATCGTTGCGACTCGGTTTAAATATGGACTCAATTTCAATTATTCGATTTGGAGGTTCGGTCTCCGTCTTTGGTTCGACTGTTACAACAGGACAAACAGTACGTTCAGCCCGAGTCGATGTCACCGTCACTTTTTTGCTTTGCTCTACTACTAATCAAACTGAATTGTCTTTGTAAAGGTAAAAACTCACTTCACTTGGTTTGAAAAAAAAAATTATGTGAGTGCCGGGACTCACGGTTAATATGTGTAAACATCAACGTACGCGGAGCCAAAACGGACTTGTTTTTGCTTGAAGGGGATCTTAAGATTTTTTTCACTGACGCACCCATCCTAGTATGCAGATCGTAACCAAAGTACATATATTAAAGGTCATTAGCGTTTTTTATTTTTGTTCAGTTCTACGCATCTGAGAAAATGGCGGATCCAGTGTCAAAATGCTAATATTTATTGTTGTTTCTAGTAATGCCATGTGCAATTTTTGTGGACACTCGAGCCGCCATGTTTAATTTCTGACTGACAACCTGCGCAATATACTACCTCAGATTTGTGTACTGTGGATTGTAACGTTGCACACCGTACCGTTGCACACCGTACCGTTGCACGACGTAACGTTGCACACGAACGTTCACGTTTTTTTCACTCTACCGCCAGCATAGATGTTTACACCACAGATTAGCCACATGAAGATGAGAATCCCCGGCAGCCATTTTGATTTGCCTACAAGCTTGAACTGGCAGTTATCAGATAAAAAATGAGAATGTGTGTATAAAAACCTCACACATAGACAGTAGGGATCTTCAGACACCGGTTAAATTGTTGTTGCAATTCACATCTATTCATCGACGCGGGAAGAAATTACAAATACAACAATGTAAACAAATGGGTTTTGGAGGGTGAAACGTAAGAAACATTCTCATCTTCATATGGCTAATCTGTGGTTTACACATCAAAAAATTTAAACCGCTTCAACTCGGTTTGACTCAGTTCAATAATCCGAGTTGACAAATCACTATTTCAGGTTGCCGCTGGAGGGGGTGGCTGCACATGACCTTCCCGAGTGGCTTTTTGTCGTCTGCTTAAGCAGAAAAGTCTAGATTTGGAAGAATTAAATAGTGGTCCTACGTGGACTTCCACTAGGTTTGGTGATAGATCTTGCTGATTTTATACGGAATTGATGTTGGCCTGTATCTGTAGATGTTTTATGTTTTTTTTTTTTTTGGAATAGCCACAATTTCTGCAGTTTTGCATTTAGTAGTAGCTGACGCAGTTATTGAAGATAATTGCCAGATTAGATAATAGCCTTTTCACACCAAACCCAAAACCTGGTTTTCGCAAAGATATCGGTTTTGGCGTAAGACCAACATCGAAAACACAAGTTTTCCCATACATTTTTGTAAATCACAAGTTTTCGTAAAGTGCAAGTTTATATATTGTAACGATTTAATAATTACCCAACTACTTTGAATTTGAAACAAGAGAAATCCTCTAACTGTTTGCAGCGCCATCTCTCGGAAAAACTAAACATCAAACCTTCAATCGTTTACAGCGCCATCTTGTGATTCAGCTGAGTATCAATTCCAATGTTCCATCTGTCAGCGACTGGAAAGGAAACTTCTAGAAGGAGATATACTCGAATATTCCAGTGGATACTAGTGAAGACTAGAACTATTTACTTCCCTATATAAGATGTTTTCGAGCGAGTAGGGACAGTTTAATGTTGAATGTGATAACGTAAAGTAAGAAGTAAAAGTGTATCCAGAAGTGAATTTTAAATTGCATACTATTGTGATTGGAGAATAATAAAATAGATTTGAAGTGAAATAAAGTGTATTTATTTTGAAAAGTAAATAAGTGGAAGTTATCATTTAAAGGAAATAAGTTTTATTATGGAATGTAGGTAGAACATTACAATACATTAAAAGCTCTCCCAAGCCAAGACAAGCGAATAAAAAGAGGGGTATTGAAAGGCAAACATCGAAAGATGTAAATGTTTAATGCGAAACTGAAAGAGAATTTGGATGCGTCGAAATTAAAAATCGAAATGCATGAATTCTGACGGCAATGTAACAGGAGGCTGTGTTGTTGCGAACGCCCTTGTTTGATTGCAAGAAATGTATGATGTCCTGATTTTCGCATTAATTATATTTAATAACGTTATATATTTGATATTATAAAAAATTGCTTCAAAAAGGTGATTTTTTTTTCGATTTTGTATGATTTAATTTCTTTTTAAATTATGGATTTAGCGTCACACTGCCTAAGCTTAAATTTATTCACTCCAACCAAACTTAAACGAGTTTATTTTATTTTAACTTTCGATGCTTTTAAAAGTATCGCGTTTCGCGGGTCAGCAGCTGATTTAAAAACAATTGAAATGTCAAACGAAAACGGGTAATTGTTCGATGTGAACGCTTTATTAGTTTTCGTTAACATTTTGCCGAAAATTCCAAATCCCGTTTTGGGTTTGATGTGAAAAGGCCAGGCGAGTTTTGGCGGGATTCATCTACCATAAAGAGTGCTATATACTCAAGATTGAATCGGTCAAAGGCCTTCTCAAAATCTACAAACATAAGATAAAGCGGTGATTGGTACTCGGCAAACTGCTCCAAAATTATTCGCATAGTGTTTACATGGTCGACACACAATAGAATAATTGTGAAAGTCCGCTTGATTTCTCTTGAGTTTCGATTCTATTCTGATGTCCTTTATCCGCTCGAGAATGATCGTTGCCATCAATTTTGAAAAAACCGAAAAAACGGTTAGGCATATATCACGCCAATTATTGGAGTTCTTAAATTCGCTTTTCTTTGGAAACTTAAAAATAACTGCGTTCTTCCAGTCCCTGGGATAGGTTTCCATTTCCCAAACTAATTGTATCAACGGAAGCAAAATGCCAGCCGTTGTAGCTGGATCAGCTTTCAGGAACTCAGCTGGTATTCCAAATCCAGCTGCTTTGTTTGTTTTTGAGAAGGTTGATTGCAGCTTGGATTTCTGTCACTTCTGCAAGTTCGGTGTCAAAACTGCCAATATTTCCAGCACAAGTCCTCGAAATCATGCATTAAATATGCAAGAAAATAGTTGTCAAATATTGTTTTTGACAGAGTAAAGGCAAAGCAGTCAGTAAAAAATTAATAATTATGAAGAATTAAACAACTGCACACATTAACTCGTTAACTTATTTTTAAGTATCTAACATTAAACTACTGTATTCATATCTGTGGGATTTAGGATACATTTATGTCCCTACTTACATATGAAATCCACCCGTTTATTCGCTCTTTATTGATGTACAGTAGACGTGAACACACAATTTGTTTTTGGAATTATCATGTTTCATCCAAACACCACAGATATAAGTATTATGTACATATATTCAACCAGTGCCGTAAATCAAAGCAACTATTTTATGAATGAACATGAACTGAACACTATCTGCAAACCACAATAACCACATTAGTCTGAAATGCATTTCCAAGAGTCAAATAAATTTGACGATAACCTTAAAATTTCTTGTTTAATTCAAACTATACACACAGTATTTGAAATGAGGTCTTGCTTGCTCGTCTATGTATTGGCAAACCCTTTCCTGATTTACGCAAAATACAAAGTTTGCTATCTTGATTATTTGATGTTGTTATAATGTCAGCTCTATTTTGTTTCATACATTGGGTTTTAATCTATTTTGAAGAAAGCCATCATTTGTACATAATTGCGTTAGCAAAATCCCAATTTGTGCACTGTCGCTTCTTCGAAACTTTAAACTTATTACGAATCGACAGACGAAATTCAAGCACAAATTCTTATTTATTATTGGGAACTGAGAAGTATCAAGAGACCCACTGACTTGTTATAGCCATTGAACCGTTACGTTAGAGATAGAGCTAGAGATAAAGATAGAGATAGAGATAGAGATAGAGATAGAGATAGAGATAGAGATAGAGATAGAGATAGAGATAGAGATAGAGATAGAGATAGAGATAGAGATAGAGATAGAGATAGAGATAGAGATAGAGATAGAGATAGAGATAGAGATAGAGATAGAGATAGAGATAGAGATAGAGATAGAGATAGAGATAGAGATAGAGATAGAGATAGAGATAGAGATAGAGATAGAGATAGAGATAGAGATAGAGATAGAGATAGAGATAGAGATAGAGATAGAGATAGAGATAGAGATAGAGATAGAGATAGAGATAGAGATAGAGATAGAGATAGAGATAGAGATAGAGATAGAGATAGAGATAGAGATAGAGATAGAGATAGAGATAGAGATAGAGATAGAGATAGAGATAGAGATAGAGATAGAGATAGAGATAGAGATAGAGATAGAGATAGAGATAGAGATAGAGATAGAGATAGAGATAGAGATAGAGATAGAGATAGAGATAGAGATAAAGATACAGACAAGACTTAGTTATATGAGACTGTTATCGAGAAGAGACTACAAAAATCTCAACTTGTCTCGTCTCGTAGCCAGCTCTCTGTGTGAATTGTGTCCTAATTAAAGAAGTTACTCTAGAAAACATTTTTTGATCTCGCATTGCCGTTGAACTCAAAACCTTCAAGGCCTTGCTCTCCTTAGCTTATTTATATTTATCCAAGTCGACTTCCTCTTTAATAAATAAAAGGATACCAAACCTATACCTAACTTTTAGAAGCCATATTTACAATTATTGTCTTATCATTCGAGCTTATTTGACAAGAATTTATTTTGTATCCAGTAAGACTTGTTTAAACACAATTCGTATGTTTTTTTTCCTTGGGAAGCTTATTTGCGAAGCCGCAACCATATATGTACCCAAATAAAGGATTATGCCTATGCCATCAATATACAAGCACGTGGCTCTTTATGTTTCTGATGTTGGTATCCGTATCTGTAGCTTTAGAAGTAGAAAATGAATATGATAACAACGACGACTCTACGTTGACGAGTAGCTGGGTGTCTAATTTGATTTGAAAATGATTGTCAATTACGGAGATACAGAGATTCTTCTTTTATACATGGTGATGAACATGGAAATTGCATGGATAGGTATACCTTGTATTTACAACCAACAGCAACCTATACGACTATATGCAAAGTAAAACAAAAATAAAAGATTACCCCCATACCCATGTGTCGAATTTGCTCCTTCAAGCAAGGAAAGAGAAGGTATTCAGGGGTAGGGATAGTGTGTGCCTACTTAAAGAATTATTATAAAAGTGCCTTGCGTGAGCGTCAGAGTGCGTTGATAAATTTTCAACAATGATCATTCAAGTAAAAGACAGCCGCCAAATTATTCACAGAATCAGGAAATCCCTAATAGAGTATCCGCACAAGTCTTGAGGCTGATGAAGAATGATAATAATGAATAATGATGAAATTTATTACAAAGCCTAGCGTAGAGCTGAAGCGGGCGGATGAGCAATTTTATTTGCGTTAATTTACTCAAGATTAAGAGACACACACAATAACTATTGGTATGTACATCTACAAAGAGGGTGCGATGATTTTACTTCAAGTCAGTTTCAGAGATACATGGTTAGTGGGGTCGGTGTTTTCGTTTTGGACTACCCATAAACAATTTTATTCCAATCTAGCTAGCAGTACAATGTCAAATCAGACCTCAGCTCAGACAGGACAGGACTTTTTGTTTTTTCTTCCAATTCGATAAATTAATTGGAAAATGAGGTATGCTCTGTGGGATCTCTGTTGGACACAGGCACGTAGATGTGGGAGGTTTAAGGGGCAATTGTATTTATTTTAGGCAATGGGAATGCCAATTTGCCTATTATGGAGCCCTGGCCAAGAGTGTACACGAACGAATTAGGTATCAAATGAAAAGTGACGTTGAGCTTGTTATATGAATGAAATATTTTCATAATCCTTGATGGGAAAGTCAAGATATTTGAGCTTGAAGTTTCCGATTGCAAAATAAAGTTCATTTTCAAAGGCATAATTATACTTACTTTACTTAACTGATTCAAATATATGCCACAATTAAACCAATGAACTCATAAACACAGGTTGTAAACGCTTATATGTCAACCGGTTCCGCAACTGTTTCGAGACTGCGACACGATCTAGAGTTCTCTGGATATCACAGTAAGAAACCTGCCACAAAATTTCAAAATTCTCGTATTCTTTGTTGATCTAACAGCGAGAATTGTTGCCGAAAATGGTGCAGAGGTAGTGAAGGTTGATCGTAAAATAAAGGCTGCCATTTTGCTATCACGAGTGGATGTATGGGAAAACGTAACGTATCCCAAAGACTGAAAGTATGGTGTTAGTGTAAAGATAACTGACTTGGTATATCTGTTCCGTCTTTGTATTTGAAATTCTTTCTCTAGTGTGGCCCTCCAGTATAATAACGCTACGCTACAAGCTGAAACACTTCGAGTCGTACTGTCTTAGCCCTGATGTGAAAGGTGGAAGTTCCCCGCCAATATTTCGAGCAAAACACAGGCTTTTGTTAGGCGATTTATCCGCTACATTCTCAAGATTCATTGGCCGCAAATCATATAAAATGTTGAGCTGTATAGAATATGACTGATTACAGAAGAGTTGATCTTGATATCAAACAACTCAAATGGCTCTGGATTGGCCAATCGACGACATAGCAAAGCGGTCATTCGTATGGAATCGAGTTGGAAGACCCAGAACAACATGGTGGTCAACGGTACTTAACGAAGCTCATTCCCTTAACATTTAAACGTGGACAGTGGGAATGCAGCTAAAACATCATTCTGCAAACCGAAATAGATGGAAGATTCCTTGCTGCCATTTGCTCCAGGGAACTTAAATTTTTACTGTGATGACTGCAGTGACTGCGGAATACACATATTACTGAACGGACTCATAGCCTGTGAAGGGTCCCATCTTCCTCGGTCCCGGGCATGCTCCATCCAGTCATCGAAGCCAAGCGTTCTGCTCTCTAAACTGGAGGTTGGATCGACAAAGTGATAATTTTGCTGAATAATTTACCTTTAAGCAAACTATGTATTTCCAAAGTTCCAAAAAGTTCGACTCTATATTCTAATGAAACAGCAAAAAAAAATGAGTCTTTAACACTACATAATTTAATTTTGAAATTATCAGAAATAAAGAGACTGTTGTTGTTGAATTAACATAGCAATCCACCATCAAATTGATTAGATAATAAAAGTGTGCAATTTTTATTCTTGCACAAGTACTCAATAATTTCGTATGGAATATGCAGCTCAGAATTTATTAGGCTCCACTTTTAATTGCAATGATATTGTTTTGCGTAACATGTGCAGGTTTTTAACTTTGCACATAAGAAATTTAAACTCATACGTGAAAATATTCACTAATTGTTACGTCACATTATGTTGAAAATAGACGCATTGATACATTAATACCTATATTCATATAGGAAGGCTGAAATACATGCCTCTTGTCACTATAAGACCTGAACTACTTTCTATTCTGTTTGGACTGTTTGTAATAGACAAAGTTTATCTCAATATATTTTAAAATCGATCTTATTCATCCTCCTTCTCTAAATACAAACTTTCAGATCCGATTCCCCTTCCTAATTAAAGTCCCTGCCACATCCCTGGCAATAAACGAATAGTGGATTTCGATTGAGCGAAACCGGCCCTGTTTTCTCAATCTCGTAAATAACGAGGGATAATTTGATTTATGAAGGGATAAACTAATTGGCGGGTGCGAAGGTTCTCCACAAAGGCGTTTTATTTAATATAGATTTGAAAATTGAGGAAGCCTAATGCGTTATATCAATGCTTATTAACTAAATCAGCTATTATCTATATAAAGCTTTACAATAAGAAGAAGGTAATCACTTACGCTTTTATGTATAATACACCAAATTTTCGTCATTACCATCATCATCGGTAGATATTCATCAGAAGGAAGAAGTAGAGATAGATTTATAATCTTTATTAGACGTAAAATGAGAAGATTTTATATTTTTTAAAGGGTGTTTTACAGTTTTTGGCATAAAACTTCTAAGTAGCGGTAAAATTATTTTCGGATTAACTTACAAATATAATGGTATAGATTATAGGCTTAAGGGTATAATATGGTTTTTGGAGTATCTCATTGTTTTGAAATTACGTCTTGGATTTCGTAAAAGAGGAAGAAGAAGAAACTCTTAAAAAAAAATAATTTTGAAAGTTTTAGGTTTCGTCTAATATAGATGAACAATTCATTTATTCAGGTAAACAAGAAGTTTTAAACTATCAAAACATTTTTTTTGAATAAAATATTTATACAAAAAAGAACAAGAGGGGACCTTAATTAGGAACATTAGTGTAAAGTTTCATTAAGGAGCTTTAATCAAACACGAAATCTTTTAATCTAACACAAGGCTGAATGGACTTAACCATATGTATGAACATTTTATATTTTCTTCGAAATGCCTGGCCATGCGTGTGAAATAAAACAATTAAAATGGGTGTGTTGAATCAGCAACACGAGCGGTCATTAGAATACGCGCCTATAGGTTATAAATAGCCTCCCCCAAATGTGTCTATACTTTAAAAATGAATTGCCCACAGTATTTTGTTGTTAAATCGCCTTCAGTCAATTTGAATTTAGGGTCTCAACGACAAGGCACAAAACAAGAAGAAATAAACCGGAATGATATTGAAGGGTATCTAAATAATAAAGATCTCACCACCTATGAATTGTAAAAGTCTGATTAAATAGCTCGAAGCGTAATTGTAGCCGTGTTCCTGTTCGAATTTGCACTCGCTTTCGTAAACGTATTCGTTTGTGCTTCGATACACTCAGTGTTGCCATAAGTCCAGATTTGTCTGAAATTTGCAGCTTTTCCAATCATGCTACAGAGTTTCCAAATCGAAAATCTGTTGTTTATCTTAAAAATCTGTTTGTTTATCTTACAAAATATGTTCAACAATTCTTCCACACTTGTCTCCGGTTTAGATCTCCAATCATAAGGTGCCGCTCTTAGGTATAGTTATAAGCAAGGCCGTAACCGGGGGGAGGGGAGGTCACAGGGGGTTAAAACCGACAGTGTAACGTCTGCAAACTTATTTAAAAAATTCTACCGGTAAAGAAAGACTAAAAGGATAGGCGTTAATGTCAGTTAATCGACAAATTGAGATTGACACTGAGAAAGTTATCGATGTATTTGCAGCTTAGGCCAGAAGACTGAATATACAGCCTTATCATCGTATCCGCTCGGAGAATTTCCCGATCGTAAACAAAATATAGACGCGTGCCGACGCATGTATTTGACTTTTGTCAAAATAAAATATTTTCGAATAAGTCGTGACTCGTGAACTACCGCACAATGTCTGCCTTTGGGGTCATAAATTCAGCCAGCCGGTCTTATTTGTGTCTATTTCAGTCTTTAAATTTGTTGCGGGAAATTTTCCACTTCTAATTTTCTGTTAGCGAAATCGGAAAGCAAATATCTTCATGCATCGCATGAATTCGTGATACGTTGCTGTCATTTTGACATTTCATCGGCATGCAACGCACGAATTTGATATTTTCAACGCACATTAAATTTCTTTTCGAAGATCTGTCCGATTACCGATTGTCCCATCGGAACGGCTACAATGATACAAAATTCTACATATCGTAGAAATCGGAGAAAATTTTCTTCCGATCGGATACGATGATAAGGCTGATATACCCCCCCCCCCCATGGCTCTGAGCTGCGATTTTTGTCTACCAACATTTTATCAGTTCTTAATACGGAATTTCGACTACTTGGTAATTTTTTCGTCAAATTCTATAGGTTGCCCCCTCGGGAACTTGTTTGAATAAATCCCTTACTTCTATCGTTTTGCCCCCCTCCCCCCCCCTTGTAGACAGTGAACATTATTACTGATTATAAAAATGGATTTAATTTTTAGAAACATATTTCAATTAACTATAGAAAAGGCTCTACCTTTAAGTCACTTTTTCAAATACCAATCAGAATATTTTTGATTTACGAAAATATTGTTTTTTTTTTTTTGCCGACTGGACCATCAGTTGAGCAGAAAAAGGGTTCACATTTGTTGTTGCAGTTTGTTCTTGGTCTCGGTCCTAAACTCAGTACGGTGTTCACATTGGACTCATTCTGCGCGACTCATATTGACATTTCTTTGTTTTATTTATTAATGGATATAATATCCATTCTACGATGACTCTCCCTCCTGATAGCAGCATCAACTATGAAATTTGTCACTCGGAAGTGACTTCAAACAATTTTCCAGTTTTTGACTAACGCAGTTAATAGCAAAACGGTCGTGCGTCGTTGCTAGATAGAGAGTGGGAAAATGAAGAATGCCAATGAAGTCCTACCGATGTTTATAGGAGTGATCCGTAATGCTCTGTTTTGAATCAGCTTCCAGATGAAGTATTTGATTTAAGTAGAGCATTATGTGTTATTTTTTGCATGGAGTTTTGGAAATTTTTCTGTGTAGGTATGTGTGTGACAGGTTTCATGTCCAGTTCATGCAATGCATTGATTGCATTCGGGAAACTATCCAGAGTTTGTTTTAATCCCTTATGAAAACAGCTAATGCAAGAACAACAACGCATATCTGAAAATTTTGGAATATGTGTGGAAGGCCTTTTTAATAGCTTGTCGAAACTGTATTTAACACTATAAATCGGTTTAGATATAATGTCCATAAACCGGGGCAATGTGTTCTTTTACGACTGCATTAACACGTCCATGCAGTACAATATATCCGTTCTCATTATTTCATCCCACGTACATATATAAATGGAACACTTATTCTTCACTGAGCAGTCGGAGTTTGAAACTTGTTCTTAACTGTGCAGTTGGAGTTGGAAACTTGTTCTTAACTGTGCAGTTGGAGTTGGAAAAAAATATAATTCAATATGGTCCAACAATTAAAATGTACTAAAATAAAGCAGAGGCGGGGTCAGTACGAAGTCTGCTGGCAAAAAACAATTTTTCAAATTGCTACTACCAAAAATTGAGTTCAGCCCCTTCACTTATAAAGCCAATAGAAAGTAGGTACACCTACACCCACATACATTATCTTTGTACCCACCATAAAAAAAAAAGAAAATGAATATCCAAAAAATCAATGAAATCACTAAAAGCCGAATTTATCACCTATTTAATAAACAACAACCAAGAAACTATCGAAAATCAGCAACGAATTAATTGACGAAAATGAAAGAAATTACTCTGATTCAGGAATATTTGCGCCACTAGACTGCCGATTTTAAAGTCCTAGCTAATACCCTAGCTAAGTTCTAAATAGTACTCGGTACCAACTTGACAGAACTAGGGCTAGGTAATTATGTGAAGAAATCATTTGATACCGATTTGATTACTAATTTTAGGAATAGTACCGTTACTAGCATTAGGACTCTGTGAAGAAATTGGCCGTAAACGTGGTTGTCTGGCAACAATTGAGTGTATGAGGTAAAAAGCAAGTAAAACTTCTTATAGCCATTTTAATTTAGACTATAAAACTATTTTTTGAATACTTTGACAACTACCTCTACAAATGCGCCAGTATTCATATCAAGACAAGAATTCTATAAATAAAATGTAATTAATGAAACATACTTTAAAAATTTTAAGATTGAGCTTTTGGGTTTTTCAACAGGGACGCTACAAAAGTAGAGCAACAGGGACAGCAAACGACGCCATATTTCTTGCCGCTATTTTGACATTTCTCTTCAGTAAGGTGTGCCATTCTATAATGGAAAGATATACGAGCCAACAACGAGTCGAAATTATTAAAATTTACTACCGAAATTCGGAGTCAGTGGCCTCAACGTTAAGAGCGCTAAAAATCGAAAAATCATCTTCAGCGATGAGGCTCATTTCTGGCTGAATGGCTTCGTCAATAAACAAAATATGCGGTATTGGTCAGGCAGCAATCCACACGTACTCCATGAGTCATCATTGCATCCCGAAAAAATTACGGTTTGGTGTGGTTTATCTTCCGTGATGATCAAGACCAGCACGTTATTGTGAAGGGGGATCGTTACCGTTCAATGATAACCGAATATTTTTGGCCCCAATTGGATGATATGGACTTGGAGGACATGTGGCTCCAACAGGACGGCGCCACAAGCCACACATAATGGCATCGAACGTACTTTCACAAGAATAAAGAATTTCATTGATATCCAAAACCGTTTTTGTTTTATTCAAAAAAACTTTTGTAGCGCTCTTATTGAAAAACCCGATACAAGGAATGAAATGAAATTTTTTACCGTTTCAAACCCACACACATACATATAGTTCCTTTAAAATAACCTTAAGTTGTATGAACAAAAACCAACCTCAGGTAATAGTAATTTCTCAGCGGAATTTAAAACCCTACACAAAATACAATGCTATTATAGTTTTGTCGTCTTCGTCGTCTTAAACTTCTATGATTGTTCATCTGGATAATAGGAAGGACAAGATTCAGAAGAGGAATTTATTCTCTCAAGATCTTACCTACCTACATATACCGACTTTTGAACAAATGATGCCATTTCATGGTATCATAAACAGAGGTAAGGATAACACAAAAGACAAGTGTCTTGATGACAGGCCTAAGAGCATGAGACACCACCATCGCAACTTACAAAACAAAACTCATATCTCATTATTTGTTATCCTCAATGTAGTAGTTGTATAGGATTAAGCGAAACAGGTTCTCCCAAGGACGGCTCTATACTTCAGTGATGTCGTTTATACTTTATTTTGGTTTCATTCTCATCAACTCAGTTTCCTACATTTAGGTAGACTTATTAAGGATTTAAGTCGGTATGTGTTTTTGAAATATGAGTATAGAAGGGATGACTAAGGAGGACTCTCGTTTCAAGAGAAGTTAGGTAGATATGTGTCTTCGAAATTTGTTAACCATCCTGGCTTTTAATTTTTTTTTTTTTAAATTGCAATTTGTAGGGTGAAATGGGGTAAAAATAAAAAAAAATGTCCGATTTAGGAAATTCTTTTTTTGTTTGAAACAGAGTGGATTGCCTTAGGAATATTTTTTTTTGCAGAAATTTATTTTTATATTATTTATAGGGTGAAAGGGGGTAAAAACGAAAAGTGGTATCCGATTTCAAAAAAAATTCTTTTTGGGTTTGAAAAGTTATTTAAAAAAAAATTCTATTTATAGAGTGAAATGGGATAAATATAAAACAGTGGTTTTCGAATACAAAAATTCTTTCTGTGTTGGGAAAGCAATAAAGGTTGGGCTTAGAGGATCATATTTTTACAAATCAAGGCTTTCATAACGTGAAGTGAGCTTAAACTCAGAAAGGACGTAGTATTCAATTACAAAAAGTAGCTTAAATATTTATCTTTAGATATTTGCTAATGTAATATGTATGCGAAAATTTGGTGACGCGATGGCTCGTGGAGAGCCAGGGAGTATAGTAACTTACAACTCTCAACCATTTCTGTGTGCGTGTTGTTTGTTTGCAGAAATTGAGGGGACCTACAATTTTAAGAACGGTTAAGGTGAGAAGCATTTATTCATGACAAGGGATACTCTTGGAGGATTTGTCACATCCTCTCAAGAAGAAGTAGCTGATTTTTCTTAGGTGTACGAGGCTGGGAATCGAACCCAGACCTCCATCATGACAGTCACATATACACTAACCATTACTCCAATAGCTACCACAGACTATACAGTAGAATACTTGAAAAATGTTAAATTGGGAGAATCTAATTGAGGTGGTTTTTGCACAAAAAAAAAAACAACACTAAAAACTTCTTGCGAAATCAGTATTTGAAAAATTTGGTATGTGAAAATATTAACGCAACAAACTCTGAGGTATGTAAGGACACGCACGCATTTTTTGATTGAGTTTGCATATCGCAAGCCCTCTGATATTATCACCTGTATTTACCTATTATATTTCTTTTCGTAAAATAACATTGCGCAATTCGTACTCTATTTTGCAAATATCAAAAAACCTTTTGTGGGTGGTCATCTGACTAATTTTTTTGTGCTGTTTTTCATATCGTAATTTTTTGTTTTGCAAATTAATCTTTTTGCATTTTATTTTTTGCCCATTTTTGTTTGGAAAGTTACTATTTCCCTACGTTATTGTTACGCAATATCATCATTTTGCGAATCTTACAACGCAATTTTTATCTCGCATTTCATTATTTCGCATTATACTAATTGGCTCATTTGTATATCGCATTTCACTATTTCGCATTCTAGTATCTCTTGAATTATTACTTCGCATTTTATAAACTAATGTTTCAATTGTATTGCCTTTCGATATTTAAGGAACATGATAATATATTTCCCTTTATTTGTGCAAAATAGTAAGATTTAAAATTCATGACATTCCAAGTTGTCAATCTTCTTCTCGAAATCGAATTAAATGAAAAAAGAACCAACCCTTCTATTTTCTTTGCTTCGCATTTACATTGAATATATTTTCGAATTTCGCAGCGTCGACAGTAGTTTTTTTTTTTTCTTTGTTTAAACATTAAGAATTGTGCAAAGAATCATTAATAATGAAGTTTATCATTGTATCTTATTGATTTAAACAAAACAAATACTTTCTGCAAACTATTTATTTTGTGAAATAAAAACTCTGTATTCCTTATTCGAGACACACATTTACATGAATGAGTGTTATTTTGCGAATAACATAAATTTTCTGATAACGAAACAGCCAGTTAACAGAACGGCCAGATAATCAACAGCCTGCAACAGTGCGGTGGTGCGGGTTAACAAAACGAAGCGATAACATTAAAAGTAAGCGAAATAAAATTGCAATACAACTTACCCAATAATTTGTGATATAAGAAACTGCGAGTCAAATTTTGCGAAATTATCATTTTGCGGTTTGATGAAAATATCAAACGAAAAATTCTCGAATCAGCTATTGCTGGTCGATTCAATTTTATTTTGATAATTGCGAAGTATGATTTGCGAAACATTTTTTGTCCGAACAGCCCGCACCCAAATTTTGTGTGTCTCGCAAAGGTGATTTTGCTATCTGGTTTAGTTCATTACATGATTATTTTGGAAATCCTTATACTCGAAACCTTTCACTACTCTTATTTTTTTCTTTTACGCAAATGATAATTGACAATCATCGCAAACTGTGCAAAATTAATTTAAAAGCTAAAAAAAATAATGCTGGTTTTCCTAATATCTTTAAGTTCTGAAAAATTGCTTGCTGCTATGAAATTATCAATTAAATATTCAATTATAGCCTTAATGGTTCCTCTTGGACACCTGTTCTTGAAAAACCCAATTAGCGTTGCTATGCGTCGTTTTGATACCATAACGCGTTAGACCTGATTTGTTTGTTGATATAGGGGTAGTGTTGGTAATCCAAACAGAGTTGCTTTAGACTAGGTTATGGTCTTTTCCCGCAGCCCTAAAAGAGCACTAAGCTCACAACTGTGTGCTAGGTGGTTCCATTTGGGTTGAGAACCGGCCGTTTGTAACCTATCATTAGATTATTTGTGGTTGGGCTTTGTTAAAGTTTCACCACTTATATAGATCAAGTATGGTTCTCCGAAAAGTTAATGACGATTTTTTTATATTATATTATATTTGTAGTGTTATTACCTAAACTTATGAGGCCAACAATATTCCATCGACAATCGGTTCGAGGAAGGAGTCAATAGCGATACAGTCCATGACTTCCGATCCACCGAAACAAGACCATTGCTAGTCCTTAAACTTCGAATGCAAGAATTGAGATGAAGATATTGTTTTGTCTTTTAGATCCATCTGGTGCTGTTTAGGAAAGAGATAAAATCGTTTATCCTTTTGTTCGACAGCACTTTTAGGTTATCTTGAAAGGGGCTTCCAAATGCCAGGAAGCAAGACCTGGCTAGGGCTGGGCTGTTACAGAGAAAGTGTTCGATGGTGTCTTTCTCTAGAGGGTTCTTGCAGCTACGGCAGAAACTATTAAAAAGTAAGCGTAGCTTAGACGCATGTTATCCTATATTGGCCGATGGCCAGTTCTGTTCTGTTTCGCTTTATTAAATCATTTGATCTGTTTTTGTCATAGGTAGGCCATATCTTCCTAGATATCTTGCAGTTTAACAGACTAATACGATTGTGGGTTTACTTAAATCCAATTTTATTCTTAACTTTAAATTATTTAACAATAATGTCTTTGCGTAGAGTTAGAAAGATGATTCCACGAGGAGAGCCAAAAAGAGAATGGCCGGATGATTGGATGCGGGCGGAAATCCATGTCAACCCAAACGTCAAAATCACCATCGGAGACTGTACGCCATCTGGGTGATAAATATAAACCCTAAAGTTCCGCATATTTGTTAGCTCCCTCTATTAGATACAGCACAGACCTTGCCACCTTTTTATTGATTCTGAAAGGAAATGGTCATATATACTGCCCTTCACGAATCCCAGTGTAAGGTCGACTTCTTCTGCCTGAGAGACGAGAAGGGCTGATTGCTGCCTGGCAAGCTCATCCGCTTGCTGGGCCGCCTTTAACTTTATGTACATAATTTGACTAGCTGTAGTTACCCGCCCTATTTGCTGGTATGATGTATGAAAACTATGACTGTAGTAGTAAATGGTGCTATAAGATCTATGCATGTGTCTGCTCAGAAGCTTCCCATATCTTAAGCGCCCGATTTTGCATGTTAAAGTTATTCACTCGCTATAACATTTCACAACCCTTATTCAACATTTATTAATATATCTAAGCTGCAAATTGAAAGATATGTAATTACTTTCACGCCGGCCGTTGTTCGCCGTTTATTAATTTATCATGTTAGTAGAATTAGGAGAATACAATACCATAATACTGGGGGCTATCGGGAATAAAATTTCCCTGGGAATATTTCCCCGCTTCGAAAATTTGAAACGCTAATACTTTTCCACTACACTTCATAATCTCGAATTTGGCTCATCGAAATGATAGCCAAACTCCCCTGGAAAATTAATTCCCGATTCCATTAAATTCCGATGGAAACTTTCGACCGTTATTCACATTCTAAATTTTCCAAGAAGGGAAACATTTCCAGGGAAATTCTGTTCGCGATAGCCCCCACTATAGTTACTTGCAATATGCTACTTAAAACTCCTTTTCGACAGCTCTGCCTTCGTAGCATATGTCTGATGTTCGGTAGGTAAGGTACAAACATGACAAAAGGGATATACCATATACTTCCTGTATTCACCCGTTCATTCATAAGGATTATGCTTTATAGTTGCAAAATAATCTCTAACTAGAACGTTCAAAATGTTAAGCAACCACACCATCCTTCATCTCTCCAGGGTGAACGTGATGCAATTGGAAATAGTAAATGCAAAAAAAAAATAAAAACATCAGTAAATAAAAATAATCAGAAAGAAGACGATTTCGAACTTCGATGGAATTTTATTAAAATTATGTATACAACACCCGCACACTGACTTTAATTAAATTAATTTTCTAAACGAACTTCCATGCGGGTGGTTTCCATTCGGCGCGGCCGGCGGCGGCGCGGTGGCTGGTGATTGCCAACGGCAAAAAATTGTATTCTCAATGTGATGAATAGAAAAAACGATAAATAATAATCATTTGAGTGAGTCAGTCAAACAGAAATGAATTCATCACCATATTTTTATTTGAATTTTATTTTAATTTTTTTTTTTTCATTATGTGCACCTAAAGTTTTGTATGGCTTAGGCTGCGCGCACAGCAATGCGAGAAGCTGTGCGATCCGAGAAGCGTTTACATGCGAGAAAAGTGCTCACATGTATTCTTATGTAGCTGCGTACAGTAGCTGTGAGTTTAAAAATTGCAATTGAAAAAATTTCGGAATTTTTCTCAAACAAATTGACGCGTTTCTTCGATTACTGGTTATGCCAATAATTTTTGAAGTATAGTCTTAGATTCCGAAATTGAAACACCCGCTTTTTGAAATAAATTATCACCGCCTTTAATATCGATTGTGAAGAATAAAAATGGCTTAAACAATATGTTCAGCAAACATTGCAGAGGTTTACAATGGGTTTGCTATCAAATTTCATTTAAAATTCTTCTTCTGATGAAGACCATCTCGACAAAGCAAAGCAACAGTAGCCAGTACTGAAAATCTTTTACTATGTGCACAATGTCGCATCTCGCATCGCTTCTCGCACTGCTTCTCGAATCGTTTCTCGCTTCGCTTCTCGCATCGCATAGCTTCTCACGGCCCTGTGGGCTTAGCATAATCAAAATGAAATTTCTCGCATTGACTGGCTTTAAAAAGTGATGAGAGGAGTTTTTTTACGAGAAGGGTGCGAGAAGCTCCCATTAGTCGCACCAAATATCGCTTCACTGTACGCAGCAACATAAGAATACTTGTGGACAATTTTTTTCGCGTGCAAACGCTTCTCTCATCTCGCGTCGCACAGCTTCTCGCTCACTTCTGTGCGCGTAGTCTTACCGTATTTGGCTTTGTAACAGGGTTGTCAATTTGCTGCAATTGTAGTAGATCTACTGCACTTTTTTCGAAAAAATAAATCTACTGCCTCAAATAAAATCTACTGCGCTTTTGGTTTTACGAAAAAAAAATCCCTCAATAAATAGTACATAAAATAACTTTTCAATTCTGTCATTGAAAGCAGTCATTCTCATTCTTCATGAAACCCAGGCTTTAATTTATGCATACAGCTTTCGACTACTACCCCTATCACACGCCACGAACTACTGCATCGATTTATAGTGTCGGCAAGGGTTTTTTGGTCGTGATGTGAAACGAAAGTGAACTCTGTAGTTCAAAGTAGTATGCTGACGTGGTGTGTAAAAAGGAACGATCTAGTTCATCGATTCGGTTTTTTTAAATTGTTTTTTGTTGACAACTGGAGTGATATTTTATTAAAGAAATTTAATTGCAAATAATTAAATTACATATTAATTAACAATAATTACATATTTATTAAAAATAAAAATGGAAAACTGTGTGTGGGTTCACTTCGAAATTTTAATTTTACTATAAAAAAATAAAAGACAATAAAATTATTGGACAAATGGACAAAAAAAATCAGTTCGACATGACCATCCATTTAAAAAAAGTGTCAGAAGAGCTGAAGCAGAGAAATATTCTCAAAATACAAGAGCAATCACAAATTAAATTTAAAATCCTTAAACAGCAGTTTAACAGCGATTTAATCAAAACAAAAAAAGTGGTTCTGGAGCATTTAAGTTTAAATATTTTGAAGTATTTCGAGAACTGATGGGTAAAAGGCCCAAGGCCAATATAGATCATGGAGTTGATTTATTAGAGGATGGTAAGATTAGAATTTAACAAATAATTTTTAAACTTTAATAATTGTTCAAATAACATTTTCAGCAAATTTTCAAGATATTCAAATATTCAAGATCCATCTATACAACCAATAATTTGGAGTATACTGGAGATAATCTCAAATGTATTACTGATTGCTTCAGCTTCACTTAATGACGGTATGAAAATGAAATCACTATCTCTTTTTTTCAAAGAATTTACGAAGCGATGGAAGCATTTTTTGAATTGTTGAGGTTCCAACACCAAACACGTTTGCAACAACTCTCATCTCACGTAATGATGGCAATTAGTAGATGGCAATTGCTACTTGTTCCATAACAGATAAAAATTTTCTTTTCCAACTCAACACTTCAGAAGGAGCCATAGTTCATCCTGTACTAAGGAACATTTATATACTGAAACATCTCCTTTTTCATACGAAACGAAGAGTACCATTTGTGTCATCGTATAAAAGCCACATTCATTCAAAAAATCCCTTTTTGTTTTTGGGGTTCTCCCATATCTTTCCAAAAGATGTTTTGCAAATTCGTAAGGATGTCGTCATATAGCTGTGCAAGCAGTCGGAGTCTTCTTGTTCTTTGTTTTTCAAAAACAATTCAGAAAATAGTAGATTTTTTTTGTGATCTAATTTGCTTTCTTCTTTTATAAACAATTAAATTACTTAAATATTTGTTAAGAATTATTTTGCGTTCAGTCATTTCCACTTTAATTAATTTTTGTTTAAATTGACAACTATTCGTTATGACAGTTGGTTTTGACATATGTACATTCATGCGTCGACGCATTGGCGTGTGAATGCCCATACAAGTACGAACCAATTCGTCGATATGGTAGATCGATTGTGGCGTGTAACAGGAGTATATCGGGCTTTGTTTTGATGACAATTGACAGCTGTCACTGCAAATCTGTCAACGTAACGTTTTTATATATTCGAGTTTGTTTTTTGTTTTTATAGTGATTTTTAAAAACTAGGCGTTTTTTTAATGACAGAGTTGACGACGTTGAGGAGAAATTTCAAGACCTAACTGCTTTGTAATGCGTTTTATTTATTATTATGTGCTTTTATCATGATTTGTATTGTATGAAAGAAAAACAAATAGTTTGTGTGTGTGCGTGTAACTTCCCCAACCGAAATTTCATTTTCATGCGTCATGCGGTCATGCCTAATGCCCCTTAAGCTACGATTAGACGGTCGCGGACGCGTTAACTCTCTGACGTCAGAATGACTTAAAATACTGTCCCAAAGTGTCGCGTTGACAATTTGCGTTGACCGTCTAATCGTAGTTTTATTAAATAGCAGAAGCTGCTGGCTCTCTCAACTATTTGAATCTAAAAAACCCTTCTCAGCTTTTATCGAAATTAAAATTTGTTTAAAACGCTCCTATCACCGCTGCTTTTGACAAGCTCAACGCCAGAAGTCTACAACGGGTAATTTATGTTACATTTTTTTACTAAAACTTTGGGTTCAAGCTTTAAACCACACTATAAATACATACTTGTAAAGCTCAATAAATAGATCGACTAATATATCGTTATCTATAGTTTACTCTGTCTTGGCAACCCTTTTTCAACCATTACTCAGCCCATCGAGTTGAAAGTAAAACTAGTACAAAATGAATAGTTAAATTGTAGAACAACAAAAAATAAAGGTTGCCAACCTACAAATCAACTTTTACATATGTACTTGTGCAAGTAATGGCAACCCCAATTTAATGCAAAAATATACCAAGTAATTTACTTTTTGAGCTTAAATTTAGTGTATTTTCGTATATTTTTGCATTTAATCAGGGTTCTTTTCAGTTTAGGATCCAACTTTATGTACATATGGACGCACAGACGCCGATGCACAACCTGACGCGACGAACGAATATACGAAAAGCCATTTCTCCATCATGTTGATGCTTTGAAATTTTGTTTTTGTTGAATTATTTAATAATCTGAATCAACGACCATGATTGTTGTCGGCGAGCTGTCCACATTTTGCTTGCGATATTGCAGGGCAATTATTGGATTCTTAAAAAAATCGAACTCGAAATTTCAATCAAATGGCCATGTTTGACGAAAGAGAACACGAAAAAAGTGGGTCCCGCAATTGTTTGTAATGGGTGATTTTTTAAGAGGCTTAGAACTTTTTTAAAAAAAAAAACACAAAAAATTCGAAAAAATGAATGAAATATTTATTTGAATCGATAGTTTGAACCTTGCAATTTAATGTTTAAAGATAATTTCATGCAAATGTTGACCGCGGCTGCGTCTCAGGTAGCCCATCCGCTGAGTCCAATTTTGGCATACTCTTTCACACATATCGGCCGGTATCTCACGAATGAATGCATGGATGTTGGCTTCCAGTGCGTCAATCGAAGCGGCCTTGTCCCTATAGACATTAGCCTTGACATACCCCCACAAAAAATAATCTAATGGTGTCAAATCGCACGATCTAGGCGGCCAATTGACCGGCCCGAAACGTGAAATTAACTGTTCACCAAACTCGCCTCGCAATTGCGCCATTGTTTCGCGTGCTGTGTGGCATGTGGCACCGTCTTGTTGAAACCATATATCATGCAAGTTAAGAACTTCCATTTCGGGCAAAAAAAAGTTTGTTATCATCGCTCGGTAGCGTTCACCATTGACAGTAACGCTGCGATTCGCATCATCTTTGAAGAAATATGGCCCAATAATGCCGCCGGCCCATAAACCGCACCAAACAGTGGCTTTTTCGGGATGCATTGGTAGCTGTTGCAATGCTTCTGGCTGATCTTCACTCCAAATGCGGCAATTTTGCTTATTTACGTACCCATTCAACCAAAAATGAGCCTCATCGCTGAACACAATTTTTCGATAAAAAAGCGGATCCTCGGCCAGCTTTCCAAGAGCCCATTCACCAAAAATTCGGCGTTGTGGTAGGTCGGCTGGCTTTAGTTCTTGCACCAGCTGTATCTTAAAAGGCTTTACGCCCAAATCCTTCCGCAAAATTTTCCACGTAGTGCTGTAACAGAGGCCTAACTGTTGGGAACGGCGCCGAATCGACATTTCGCGGTCTTCTGTCACACTAGCTGTTACGGCCGCAATATTTTCTTCACTACGCACAGTACGTACACGTGTTGGTGGTTTAATGTCCAACAAAGTAAATTTGCTGCGAAATTTGGTCACAATCTTCCGAATAGACTGCTCAGAAGGTCGAGAATGCCGATCATAAAATGGAAGCAGCGCGCGATGAACATTTCGAACCGAGCACAAATTTTGATAGTAAAATTCAATAATTTGCAAGCGTTGTTCATTTGTAAGACGATCCATGGTTAAATTGCAAACCAAACTGAAGCTGTTTGACAGTGACACAAGGTACTAAACACCCGTCAGCTGTCAAAACCAGTATTGCCAAAACCAAACCAGCTAAAAAATCACCCTTTATTTCTGTTTTGCTGTAAGTTTGTACGTATTTCTCAAAACAAATTTTATATATGCAAAGTTATTTTTTAAAGAAATAGCTCTTACGCATAAATGTCCTTTTTTCAAGAATTCAGACGACTTTCTCTATTTTGAGCTCAAAACTTTGTATATGCTTCTTCAGTATTTTTTTCAATTTTTTTATATGGATGCTTGGATGGATATACACTCTTTAAATTTCTACAAGCAACTTGAACCCCAAGAGCAGATTCCTCTGATTCAGTCATGCATTGTACTCGTTTTTCATTAGTAATTTGATAACAATCGATTTCAATGAAATCTTGCTCATTCTTACTATTCTTAGTCACCAGATTTGGAAAAATTTAAGAAGAAGTTGGTTATGTTTCAGATTCGGTGATTTGTAAAAAAAGATATTGACGAAAAGTTTCGCTTGTGGTTCTTAGACTTTTGTGTTCATTTTAAATCATAATACATATAGTATTTTTAGAATAATGTATTTTTCGGACTAACCGTGTTGATTCTTAATCTTTTTAATAAACGTTTATGAAACAACGTTTCCATTCTAAAAATTTTACAGAACCGCGAATACCTTGGTTTATAATTTAAAATAATACATAGTACTATACAAACTGTGGTAGTTGATGTTTCTGCAAAGTGTGGTGCTTAAAAGTGTTTATTGTTGAGGAAAATCCCGAAGTATTTCAAATTGAAAAAAATCTTTAGCTTTAAAAACAGTCCAAATTAAATTCTGAGCCTTTGATTTTGTATCGGGTTTTTCAATAAGAGCGCTACAAAAGTTTTTTTAAATAAAACGAAAACGGTTTTGGATATCAATGAAATTCTTTATTCCTGTGAGTGAAAGTACGTGTACTGCCATTATGTATGAAACTCGATTTCTTTTGCATGGCCACCACGGTCACTCTTGCAGAAGTCCAGACGCTGAACCCAATTTTCGACGGTTTTCAAGCATAAATCGGCCGATACTGCTGCAATTTCACGTTCGATATTCGTACGAAGTTCATCAATCGTCGCTGGCTTCTTGGCATAGACCATAGACTTGACGTAGCCCCACATGAAATAGTCTAACGGCGTCAAATCGTATGACCGAGGCTGCCAAGCGACTGGACCATTTCGTGAGATAACACGTTCTCCAAACTTGGTTTCCAATAAATTGATTGTGACATTCGCTGTGTGGCTTGTGGAGCCGTTGGAACCTGTTCCTGTTGGAACCACATGTCCTCCAAGTCCATATCATCCAATTGGGGCCAAAAATATTCGGTTATCATTGAACGGTAGTGATCCCCATTCACAGTAACATGCCGGTCTTGATCATCACGGACGAAGTACGGCCCAAGGACGCCGCCGGCCCATAAACCACACAAAACCGTAATTTTTTCGGGATGCAATGATGACTCATAGAGTACGTGTGGATTACTGCCTGACCAATACCGCATATTTTGTTTATTGACGAAGCCATTCAGCCAGAAATGAGCCTCATCGCTGAAGATGATTTTTCGATGACGTAGCGCTCTTAACTTTGAGGCCACTGACTCCGAATTTCGGTAGTAAATTTTAATAATTTCGACTCGTTGTTGGCTCGTATATCTTTCCATCATGAAATGGCAAACCTTATTGAAGAGAAATGTCAAAAGAGCGGTAAGAAATATGGCGTCGTTTGCTGTCCCTGTTGCTCTACTTTTGTAGCGCCCTGTTGAAAAACCCTTTACATGCTTTCAATTAATTATTCAAACAGTAGAGTCCCGAAATTAATTGACATAGTTTTGTTTTGTTTGTAGATGTGTATTTGTTAACAAAACTCTAGGATTTAAATGTGTTTGTGTTAAAATAGCTGACATATAAGTTCCCTGATCAAGAAACTGAAACATAAAATTATTTTCCAATAATATGATATTCTCCAGGTATTTATTTTTCTTTAGAAAACTTTTGTTTTACCAGATTTTCATTTTAAATTATTTTCGTTACTTTATTATGTTTCTAGACTTATCAATCTAATAAATAATAAAAGGCTTTCTGTAGCAGATAAAAGACGGCAACAAGGTTCCCAACAAATTAGTAAGTTAAATGCATTTCAGCATCTTTCTTTTTAAAATAAGACTTCACAGACTTGATTTCTGAGCTGCTGGCTTATATGCACGAATGCAATATTATACAAGCGTTTATATAAAATTACTTTTTTCACAATTTCCAGATAATCTATTCTTTATTACTCAAACATTAATATATTGATGAATTCTTTATTTCATCAAACGAAGTGTTTATATTCAGAATAAGAAAATCGCAAACCTGCTGTTTGTCTGACATGGCATTTCATATGAACTACAAATATTAAATTGAAGAAATTCCCTGGCTTCAATGATAAAGAGATGTTCTTCCACTTTGACAAAACCATTACGCAAGTTTCTCTATCTAGCCTATTCTTCAAGGCACTTTCGCGAATAGTTGGAAAACATCATTTGTCCAAAGTGTCCCCAAAAGAGATGAATCTTCTTCACCTTTAAATCTGAAATTATCATCGACTAATTGCATTAAAATCCCTTCTTTCCAAAACTTATGGAATCGCTAGTCAATCGTCAGCTTATACAAAAGCTTCTTAAAGGGTTCAGCTTTTGTATAGTAATAGATATAGATCCACTAGTGAAACTAATCTTTACATATGCATGTATACTACAGGTTAATACATTTGGTAGTTTCAAGTTGGTAGCGCTGACATTCGATACTTGTCAAACTCAGCTGTCATTCGAAGTGTCATAATATTAGTTGAATGTTTGTCATTTACGATATTGGATCGCTTAACAATCGAACAAACACGTTAAAATAATTAAAATTTACTATACAAAAGTGGTGATTCAAACCACTTTCCGCGCATTAAGTGATGATTATGGTCGGCATAATCGACCGACTACGCAAGCAGTCGATAAAATTGTGAAGAAATTGAAGAGAGTGAAAGCGTTGCTGATGTCGTATTGCCTATGCATCATCGAAATGCACGCTCAGTCGAAAATATTGCTGCTTCAAGCAGTTGCGTACGCAGGATTTTTGATGTGTAAACATCTATGCTGTCGGTAGAATGAAAAAAAAACGTGAACGTTCGTGTGCAACGTTACGTCGTGCAACGTTACGGTGGGCAACGTTACGATCTGCATACTAGGATGGGTGCGTTCAGTGAAAAAAATATTAAGATCCCCTTCAAGCAAAAACAAGTCCGTTTTGGATCCGCGCACGTTGATGTTTACACATATTTACCGTGAGTCCCGGCACTCACACAATTTTTTTTTTTTGGGGGGGGGGTTCGCTCTCTATTATGGTAGACATTTTTTGTATGTATGGCTAAAACTACCCACAAAAATGAGAGCCTTTCTTAGTATAAACCACCTCATAATAAATAAGAAGTCAAATTTCAATAAGAAAACGAAAAAATGAAAAAAAATACCTTAGTTTTAAAATGAATTTTATTCATATTTTTTCCTTCCAAAATAGAGATATTTTTTAAAAACTTGTTGATATTTTTAAGTTTGAACTAACAAAAGGTAGTAAAATTTTGTGAAAAAATTAAATCCATTCTCCTTTTTTTTGATTAGCTAATTGATTCACCACATTTTCAGGGATTACATCGATTTATTTGTGAATATTCAAAAAACTTAATCCGCCGCTAATCAGCCACGTTTTTAACCGTCTCTAAGTGGAAAACAAACATTCTGGCTCTGATGACGTCACTGCTTAAAAGAAGCTAAAAAAAGTTGTTGGCATAGTTACTTCGGTTTCAGCCTTCCACATTTGTTTCAATAATCTAAATATAGAAGAAAAAAAAATATATAACCGCTAACCACTGCTGTTTTCGATGAATAAAACTTTATTTTCAAATATTCCTAAATGACAAAAATTGTCTTTTATCGACTCCATTGAAATACATATATTTATGGAATTTCTTTTTTTCTTTAAGTGATCTTATAGTTATGAAATAATTCATGTATATATGTACCTACCTAACAATAAAGTTTTCAATTATAGGTCTTATTACCACTTCTAGACTCATCAATATTGATGAGAATTCCTTAGTTTTGAAAATTTATATTCACATGAAACCAACATTGGTCTTATGTTTATTTTTTGAAATGTTTTGGGTCGCGTTCGAAGGTTCCCTTTTGCATGTAGTTTACACGGGGTATGTTAAGGTAATGTCCAGTGAACATCAATTCCATATGTGCCAACTCTTTTGGTAAAAATTGAATTCAGAAGGATTGATTCTTCTTTTCAGAACAAGGACAGTAATTCCAACACCAATCGTGGTTAATGTAGACTATCAAGCAATTAACTGTCAAATTTCATTGAAGTATGGGAACAATGTCAATAGATTAAAAAACCTCTAAAATATTCGAAAATGTTTCCTTTTTATTTTCTGCTCTGGAAAAATGCATTTTCAGAGCAATCCGTTGACATGAGGAACGGAATATTCTCGATACGATCAAATATAATTTGTCCCCTATCTTTTTGAGCTATCAACTGTCAAATTCCATTGAAGGATGGCTTCGATGTCAATGAATTCAAAAAGCTCTAAAAATCCGAATTTTTGAATTTTATTTTTTTGAAAAGGGTCGTTCTCGAGCTTTCTGGTTAGAGCGGGGTAAATCGTTCATTACAAATGATCGAATCGTTCAAGAATCGATTACCAAAATGATTCGATCATTTTAATCAATCGATCATTCGATCATTTTCATTCCACTCAATTCATTATTTCATACTGTTCCGATTCGATTTTTGATGTGTAAACATCTATATGTCGGCGGTAGAGTGAAATAAAAACGTGGACTTTCCTCTGTGCTACGTTACGATGTACAAAGTTACGTAGCGCGTATTCTCGCAAATGAATTGACATTTGGACACCTGTCAAATTAAAAGTGTTCTAAAGGACCTAGAGAACTGGCGTGACTTTAGGTAATTTCCACCTCCTAAATTGATGTACTCCGTTTTTCGATCCGCCGTATTACAAATTTTAGTACATTTTGACACTTGTCAAACTAAGTGTTCTAATGTTCCCAGAACGTCGGCCGTGACACTAGAGTTATACCCACCTCCTAAATCGATTGGCGTACTCCGTTTTTCGATCCCCCGTATCAAAAATGTTGGCATATTTTGACACCTGTCAAACTAAGACAATTTTTGTATTTCGGTTTCGATTAAATTCAATCTCCGAAGTTAACGAATCAGTTAACGAATACTGTAGCGATTTGATCGACCCCATTCTGACCCATATTTCTTTTCTCCGATAAAATATATTAATAATTCAAAAGATATTGATATCGAAAATCGAGATTCATTGAAATGATTGAGATTGGGATTGAAAATCGAGAATCATCGAAATGATTGAGATTGGGATCGATTGAAACGAAAATTTGTGATTTCAATCATCAATACTTTTCGATGATCGTATCAAAAAAATCGAATCGTTCCTGATTGACAAAGCCCTATTTCTAGTGACTTTTATAACGAAATTTTCGCAAACGTTAAAATATTTGTTTTCTCTATCTATAAAGCAATATCAAGTTTCGTATAAACGTGATTTTTATTTCGATATGGAATGCCTTACATAATTCAATTGTCTGAGAAAAAAGTATGTACATACAGCCAACTTTTTTTTAACCCTGTATGCATTTAAGAACACATCTCATTGTCAAGTCAAATAATCTATGGCTACCAACCATTCGGAAACGAAGATTTTTCTGCAACCGAATTAACCGCCATCTAAACATTTCAACAATTTATATCCACTCTTTTACGGCTGTTCTGATATTCGTTGAATTTGAAAACGGAAACGAAAATTGAATCCGTGCGGATTGAAAAAGATTGTTGTGATTTCCAGTCGGATTTACTTTTAAGTTTTACCAAATTGATCAACAAAACATTTTCGATATCAGCTGTTATGTATGCAAGACCTGTCAAAAAATAAATTGTAATCCGCCAACAAAAGGATAACCGAATTTAAAACGTCAATTTGGCGGATTGTAGGTCCGTTCGTTTTGCCGAATCCGCAAAACGTTTTCGAATACGGAATTCGGAACAGCGAAGATTCGAAAACGTGAGGATATAGAATTCGAATGAATATGAAAACAGCCGTGTATGTTGATTCTAATTACAGACCTACATAAACTAAGAATGAATATTCATTCTTCGATTTGTTGTTGTCGATTTATTGCGTGTAAAAATTTCTGATCACTATTCCAATTCACCTTTTCAAAAACCCTTCGGTTGGAACATACATAAAACATTCAATCTTCAGGTAGATTTGCGTAAGGTGTAACGAAAAGCTAAAGCTGGGTTTGGATCTGCAAGAGGGCGTGAGGGCACTACCATTTAGCTTTCGGCGAATGTGCATTTCTATTACACTTACTTACTTATCCGGCTCCCGATCCATGAAGGGTATCTGCCTGAGATATTGCGGTCTTTCATCGGTTGCGGTCCCTCGCAAGCTTCCTCCAGTCGTCGAGACAAAGGGCTAATTCCAACACCAATCGTGGTTAATGTAGACTATCAAGCAATTAACTGTCAAATTTCATTGAAGTATGGGAACAATGTCAATAGATTAAAAAACCTCTAAAAAATTCGAAAATTTTTCCTTTTTATTTTCTGCTCTGGAAAAATGCATTTTCAGAGCAATCCGTTGACATGAGGAACGGAATATTCTCGATACGATCAAATATAATTTGTCCCCTATCTTTTTGAGCTATCAACTGTCAAATTCCATTGAAGGATGGCTTCGATGTCAATGAATTCAAAAAGCTCTAAAAATCCGAATTTTTGAATTTTATTTTTTTGAAAAGGGTCGTTCTCGAGCTTTCTGGTTAGAGCGGGGTAAATCGTTCATTACAAATGATCGAATCGTTCAAGAATCGATTACCAAAATGATTCGATCATTTTAATCAATCGATCATTCGATCATTTTCATTCCACTCAATTCATTATTTCATACTGTTCCGATTCGATTTTTGATGTGTAAACATCTATATGTCGGCGGTAGAGTGAAATAAAAACGTGGACTTTCCTCTGTGCTACGTTACGATGTACAAAGTTACGTAGCGCGTATTCTCGCAAATGAATTGACATTTGGACACCTGTCAAATTAAAAGTGTTCTAAAGGACCTAGAGAACTGGCGTGACTTTAGGTAATTTCCACCTCCTAAATTGATGTACTCCGTTTTTCGATCCGCCGTATTACAAATTTTAGTACATTTTGACACTTGTCAAACTAAGTGTTCTAATGTTCCCAGAACGTCGGCCGTGACACTAGAGTTATACCCACCTCCTAAATCGATTGGCGTACTCCGTTTTTCGATCCCCCGTATCAAAAATGTTGGCATATTTTGACACCTGTCAAACTAAGACAATTTTTGTATTTCGGTTTCGATTAAATTCAATCTCCGAAGTTAACGAATCAGTTAACGAATACTGTAGCGATTTGATCGACCCCATTCTGACCCATATTTCTTTTCTCCGATAAAATATATTAATAATTCAAAAGATATTGATATCGAAAATCGAGATTCATTGAAATGATTGAGATTGGGATTGAAAATCGAGAATCATCGAAATGATTGAGATTGGGATCGATTGAAACGAAAATTTGTGATTTCAATCATCAATACTTTTCGATGATCGTATCAAAAAAATCGAATCGTTCCTGATTGACAAAGCCCTATTTCTAGTGACTTTTATAACGAAATTTTCGCAAACGTTAAAATATTTGTTTTCTCTATCTATAAAGCAATATCAAGTTTCGTATAAACGTGATTTTTATTTCGATATGGAATGCCTTACATAATTCAATTGTCTGAGAAAAAAGTATGTACATACAGCCAACTTTTGTTTAACCCTGTATGCATTTAAGAACACATCTCATTGTCAAGTCAAATAATCTATGGCTACCAACCATTCGGAAACGAAGATTTTTCTGCAACCGAATTAACCGCCATCTAAACATTTCAACAATTTATATCCACTCTTTTACGGCTGTTCTGATATTCGTTGAATTTGAAAACGGAAACGAAAATTGAATCCGTGCGGATTGAAAAAGATTGTTGTGATTTCCAGTCGGATTTACTTTTAAGTTTTACCAAATTGATCAACAAAACATTTTCGATATCAGCTGTTATGTATGCAAGACCTGTCAAAAACTAAATTGTAATCCGAGAACAAAAGGATAACCGAATTTAAAACGTATGAATGAATATGAGAACAGCCGTGTATGTTGATTCTGATTACAGACCTACATAAACTAAGAATGAATATTCATTCTTCGATTTGTTGTTGTCGATTTATTGCGTGTAAAAATTTCTGATCACTATTCCAATTCACCTTTTCAAAAACCCTTCGGTTGGAACATACATAAAACATTCAATCTTCAGATAGATTTGCGTAAGGTGTGACGAAAAGTTAAAGCTGGGTTTGGATCTGCAAGAGGGCGTGAGGGCACTACCATTTAGCTTTAGGCGAATGTGCATTTCTATTACACTTACTTACTTATCCGGCTCCCGATCCATGAAGGGTATCTGCCTGAGATATTGCGGTCTTTCATCGGTTGCGGTCCCTCGCAAGCTTCCTCCAGTCGTCGAGACAAAGGGCTCTTGCGTTTGTATCCGCCTGGTCTCTGTAGCGGAGGTTTGGTCTTCCTAGTCCTCTCGAACCTGGGGCCTTGGTTGGACCGTTGTTGTCGACTCACTCGATGTGGCCGAGCCAGTGTAGTCGACGTGTTTTGGCTCTTTGGACCATATCCACATCTTGGTACAGCTCGAAGAATGCACGACTGAATCTTCTCCTCCGTTCGCCCTATTCGCATATAGAACCAAATATCCGCCGAAGAATTTTTCTCTCGAAAGTGCCCAGTATCAATTCCCTTTTTTTACTTATCGTCCTTATTGTCCTCATTCACTTCAAGACTAACGCGTTTCGCCTGTTAATCAATAGCTGTGAATGCTTCTTGTACAGTTGGGAAGACCTGTTGAAGATAGTGCCTTCCAGGTTAACACCACTCTTGCGCACTATCTACTCCAGGACTAAGTTGAAGAAATCACATGATAGCGCATCCCCTTGCCTGAACCCTGTACATGTCTGGGATATCTCGGATGAGCTGTTACCCATTTGCACGTTGCACCGCGTATCTTGTAACGTCATGTGACATAGCTGGATCAGTTTTTTCGGGATCCCGAGTTCGGACATCTCATCAAGCTCTTGGCGACTTATACTATGAATGATGAAAAGATGGTAGGTCTCGACTTGAAATTCGTTGGTCTTTTCCAGGATTTGCTTCAGTGTGAAGATTTGGACTATCGTTGATCTGCCTGACCTGAAGCCACACTATGTTGGATAGGATCCTGTAGGCAACATTAAGCAGGGATATGCCTCTGTAGTTTTTGCAGGACATAGGATCGCCCTTTTTGTAGATTGGGCATATGGAGCTATTTGACAAGTCATCGGGCATACTTTCCTCAACCCACACTTGGTTGATGAGCTGGTCCATGCACCCTACCAGGACATCTCCTCCAGACTTGAACAGTTCCGCAGGTAGGCCATCCGAGCCGTGTCCTGCTTCTTGTCCACTGGCTGTTGACGCTTCTGGCTCGGGGTACGACAGAGAGTTTCCCGGTCAATTGCTCACTGTAGTCTATGGGTTTCTCAAGTGTGCTAAGGAATGCAATGTTGAATTTCTTCCTTTGGGCGGTCTTCGCTTTCTTTTCGTTGGACAGTCGCGCTCTGAACTTTGTCACAACAAGAAAGTGGTCAGAGTCCACGTTTCAATGCGTGCCTTGCGCCAATTAGCACGTCGTCGATATGGTTTGATCATCTGGAGACTGCCAGGTTGCTGTGTGTATGTGTATCCTTCGCCTGGGGAACCTAGTGCTACTTATCACCGTATTACGGGCTGCAGCAAAGTCGATTAGTCGGAACGGAAGCCGTTATCCGTTGTCGTTTCGGGGAGGCTGTGCCTTCCAAAGAAATTTTCCTTCCCGACTTTAGCATTGAAGTCTCTGAGCACGACTTTGACATCGTTCTCCGGACAGGCTCCGTATAGGCTCCGTAAAACTCCTCCCTATTAGACTCCTCAGCTTCATCGTTAGGGGCGTGTGCACATTATTTGGAAGATAGCTTTGATGCGGATCGCAGGCTTTTCTATTATATTCTTTCTATAAAGTCTTGAGTAGAAAGGAAGATAATCTATTTCTGGCTTGAAGTGTAAGTGGGCTTGCCGGCTTTTGGAATGAAAATTGCATTATCTCCAACAAGATGGAATATAATTGATTTTTATTGACGTTTCTTAAATATGTCGACTGCAATTAGAAAAATTATGAATGTCTTTAGAGCTTTCGAGCATAATCGGATTTATTCCATTAGGCCACTGCAGACTTGTATTCAGAGAGAGAGAGTCAAAGTCAAACCAGCCTTCCTTATTTCTACGATTAGGTTACCAATTTTAGGGATTTCACTAATGTTAGCTTAGTTGTTCATAGGAGATGAATCAATGAAGCATCCTATTGGGCATAATGGACACTCTAGACTCACAGCTTGAGTCTGTCCAGGTTTTGTTGGGTCTTTTTAGGATGCCCGCAGGAGTGTTGATCTTAGACATGTCTTTAGTCAGCACAGCAGCATCATTTGTAAACTCAATGTTCCTGCACAATTTCCACAAAGCTGCTCTTTTCAGTTTGAAGCATACAAAACTCATTTTGGAGCGTTCCCTCCATTGGTTAATTTCAATTCCTTTTGTTTAGAGAGGAAAAAATGTGAAGATATCAAGATTGCAAAATCAAACTTTTGTTATCTTAGGACTTCCTAAAGTTATAGTGCCTTAAAAGATAGAGATCGGCAAAGTTTCACAAAAGTAGAATAGAATAGTTTTGCCTCGGAAACACGAAAAAAACTCACGACTTTATAATTTTTTTTGTACAGTTCGACGACTTGCGATTAATGGAATTTGTAAATGGTCCGTTTCATACACATCTGTTAGTTTTCTTCAACCTCAGATTGAATAAAAAAAAAACCAAATTTCGTTAGAATTGTTTGCGGCGAACAAAAATATAACTTCAATGAAACTCAGAATGTTCATATAGAGATTATTTTTATTTTACTGCATGAACCATCAATCACCAAAGAAAAACCTTTCATATCTTATTTCAATTTAATATTTTATTTTTCTTATCAAGTCTCTAAGAAAAAAAATTTATCGCTCTGTCTCTGTTCAAAGCTCGCCTTCTTTTTTTTCCAAAGTAACTCTCCTCTCACGATACGTATATACATATCGAATAGAATAGCCAAACAATCTAAACTTCGTGTTTTTGAACAAAAGTATATTAAGATTGTATTAAATACACTTCTTACTGATTCAGCAGCAGGTAAAAATGGTCTATTGTTCACGAATTTTATTTACAATTCACCTTATTTAGAAACTCTTCTACGAAGTAGAAACTGATAAGAACGGGAATTTTAATATTTTTATAAGTCACATACATATGTATTTAAATAATTTTCAAGTACATTCAAGTATCTTTGAGGCATAGCTATAGGGAATCTTTTGTAAACAGGGTTGCCATGTATATGTACAATGGGGAATTTGTTTCTCAATTTATTTTCACACTCCATTATAATCAAGATTTAACTGTAAACCCTCGTTTAAGGTAAATTTGTCATTAAGAACACTTCGTTAAGTTTTCTTTTCATTCACTTCTCATTAGTTTAATGCCTCAATTTAATTGGAATCTTTAAATTTGAATGGTTTCAAAGAAAAACCTAAAGTAATTTTGTGTAATGTGTAATTGTGAGTGATTAACTGTCATCAAGCCCTAAATGAGGTTTTAGTTCATAAAGGGTTATTAATTTTTCGGTTTCGAAAGTAAAGCTAAATAAAACATACACAGCGATACATTTTTGATGAAAATTTTATTTCATTATAAAGTTTGGAATTTGCCATTAAGTTTGAAAAACAATTTCATTCAAATAGCCGCCTTGGGAAGATTCGCAGCATGCGATTCCTTTGAGGTAATTTCTAGCCACACATTTTGGGCGGTATCTCGGCCATTACTTGAGTAATGTTAGTTTTTAATGCGTCTAGAGTTCGGGGACTATTTGCGTAAACACGGTCTTTTGCGTAGCCTCACAGAAAAAAAATCTAACGGTGTCAAATCGCAAGATCTTGGTGGCCAATTGACGTCGACAGAACGTGAAATTACGCGACTATGAAAATTCTCACGCAATAAAGACATAATTGGTCGTGTTGTGTGGCTTGTTGCCCCGTCTTGTTGGAACCACATATCATCCAAGTCATGATCTTCAATCAAAATAAATTCGAATCATCAGCAACACTTTCACTATTTTCGACTGAGCGTACATTACGATGATGCACAGGAATTAACAACATCAGTAACGCTTGCACTCTCTTCAAATTTCTTCACAATTTAAGCGATTGCTTGCGTAGTCGATCGATTATGACGAACATAACCATCACGCAATGCGCTAAAAGTGCGGCTACGTTTGAATCACCACTTTTGTATAGTAAATTTTAATAATTTAAACGCGTTTTTTCGATTGTTAAGCGAACCATTATCGTAAATGAGAAACATTCAACTAATATTATGACACTTGAAATGACAGCTGAGTTTGACAGGTGTCAAATGCCAGCGCTACCAACTTAAACAACGAAATGTATAACCCGATTTATAGTTAAATCAACACTCCGCTCATCAAAAATGAAAATTCAAACAACTGTTAATTGTGTAACTTAACAGGAAAGTGAGAAGACATAGGTAAAACACTATTTTCAATATATATTAACTTTGTCCCACACCATTTAAGAACATTAACACTTTGTTATGTTAGAAAGGACAAGGGGCACACCGCTAAGTTAACCCAAATCCTAAGTTAAATTCACCAGATAAATAATTAAAAAAAAAATACTCTATGAAAGTTAAGTCAACAACATTCAAATGTACAAAATGAAGTGTTGAAATAACACGATTAACACTGCGGTCATGTTAAAAATGTTTAAATTTGAAGTTTGTTGAAACAACATGGCATCTTCTGCAATAAAATAAGATTCTATCAATCTGGAATCATGTTAATTTAACCACGACTATTATGCTGTTGCAAACCTGTAAGTTTCAGACTTTTCTGCAACATTTTATGGAAAAGAGCACCTTGTTAATTTAACAAAAACTTGTACAATTTTTACATGATGTTTTTTCTCTAAGTGAAGGAAGGTATTCGAATAGCTTTTAATAACTTTTCGTTTGTTCTTTAACACTAGAGTAGTAAAAAATGGCTTTGTAATTTTTTTCTAACTTCAAAAAAAAATGGTTTCTGAGTCCAAATGATGACCACAATATTTTAGTTGAATAGAAATTCCATTTATTCTGATTGACAAAGGCTGTTTGCTTCTTCTAACCTTCCATTCAAAAAGTTTTTTTTTTTAATAAAAAATAGAAGAATATCGAAGTGAAAAAAAGTATGGTTACCCTATTTCAAAAATGTTTTTCACATAAGAAGAATAGCATAGGACAAAAGTACCATTGGCCATCAACCCTTGTTGTTCTTGCTTTACTTATTGTATTTTTTTTTTTTTTCAATAGTTGTACCTAATCCTCAGCCTCACATTTACTCACATAGCACAAAGTAAACTGTACCTGAGTCCCAGAATCACCAGGGTTGGGTTAAATCATTGTAGGCAAGTTGTTGTTTTTGATAGAAAACTAAGGGAATGCGGGAAAACCAGGACCACAGAAATCACGATTTTTGTTAAACTATGGTGGACCATCAACCATCATGGTGGTGTGGTTGGATTTCGGTGGTTGTTGTTTTGAAATTCAAATGCGAATGGCGCAAAGCGAAGTCAACGACTCGCCGACTCTCCGCCGCCAGTCAGTTCAATCTCGACTTAAGTAACGGAAGGGTGCGTTCCACTGATTTTATATTTATTTTTGTTATCAAACAATTTTTAATTGTATATGTTTGTGTGTGTGTGTGAATCGTATACGAATAAAATGCAGCTGCATTTTTAAATGCAACCCTAAGTTCATTATGCGTGTGAAATCGAATAAATCCATCACCAGTCACAGAGTATTTTTTTCTAAAATTCGGTTAACCATGGAACGAACCTTCAAAGATTCTTCCTCTACTAATTCATATTCTAAATTATCGCCGCGACTTCGGCGTTCGCGTTCGGTCCGGGCATCGTTTCGTTTGCTAAAAGACAAAATCAGTGAAAATCTAGTCCAGCAATCTCCTTTTAAATTCAGTAAACAATCAGAAAATCCATCAGACCATCAGCACGGCGGCGGCGGCGGCAGCGGCAGCGGCGGTGGAGATTGTAGTGATTTTAATGAAAATGTCATTCGCACCGAAACACGAAAAACAAGTGAACGTTTTTTCGAACGCAATCACACGCACTGTGGCAATAATATCGTTCACTACAAACAGGATATTGAGAAATTAATGTCAATTATACCGGATTCGGTGCCAAGAAAAGCTTGCCAGTTGCTACAAATTCCAACGGGCGTCGTTCGAAGATGTGGCGAGGAAATTGCCTTAGAGGTTACAATTAACGAGAGATTGTCAGGGATTAGTTATTATCCTGTTGTTGGCCAACACAACTTGGACATTGATATGTCGCAGCCGATGAAAACAGCGACAATACGTCGAAGATCTTCGGTTAATCGCAGTAAGGATTTTCAATTTATGTATATACGTATTATTGGATTTTGTTTTATTTCATTTCATCGAGATCAAGTTAATTGGTTTCGATCAGAACCATGTAGACTTAAGAAAGTCATTTTGACAAGTTGAATGGAAACTAATGGAGTTTGGAGTATATTTAGATTTCTATTCGTATACTGTGTGTGTGCGTACAAAAAATCCTTCTCTAACAACATCCTGATGCTGTTTTCATGCTGAAGACAAGTCGACAATCATATAATACGAATAAAATGGTTTTGTTTTTTTCTTGTTTATTGTGTTCTTTTCACTTGAAATGTTTGAAAAATTGACTTTATCTGACTCAGCGGAAGCCATCAACAATGTATTTTCCCTTAATATCGTTGTCTGACAATGTGTCATATTAAATTGAGAAATTGTATCTTAAGTTTATTTTTTTTTTTCATAGATAAAGGGGTCGTTAGTTTTGTATTTATATCCATGGTGCAGGGGCTGCGATAGCGCCTGATGCAATTGACCGTTTTATTGTATAGTTTTCCCTTTCACATTGGAAAGAGCACTATAGAAGCAGCTAGCATTAAATTTTATATAAATATTTGGAAAAGGCGCAAATCAAAGCTTATATAATATGATACTACTTAACAATTTACTTGCTTTCAAACTCATTACTAAAATATTCTTAGTTTTAAAAGATGTGTATCTACTAAGTATCATACTAAACCTATTTTCTTACGAAACTCATGCTGAACACGCCTAAAACAGTGACATTTCGTGCCAAAAAGTAAACAAACATACCTTCTTCACATTTGTCATTGTCGAATTGAGATAAGGAGTTGCCAAAACCGATATTTTCGTAAAAACTGAGTTTTGGGTTTGGTGTGATCGTGGAGCACTGGTTTCATACAATTTTTTTTTTTACTCGTGTTAAAGTCAACTGAGGAAGTATTTAAATTAAAAACCTTGTACATACGGTTAAGAGGTTCACCATGTATTTACGTTACGTTCGTAAAGTTCTAATTAGTTCTATGAAAATCCACATGTAAAAGTTCGAATATTCGCAAGTGGTGAGATCCTCCACGGTAGTGTATGCCAATACAGGCTAATAAATCCGGAGCGTCAATTTCACCATTAATAAGTTGGTGAAGGAATACTTAATCATTATTAACACGTCTTTGGTATAAAGTTTGAAACTGCAGAAGCTGGACCCAATGCTGGTATGGTGGCAGGTTGAACGGGTCAGCCCAAGGAATTCCTTTCAGAGCAAAGCGAATGAATTTATGTTGTATTGATTCTATACGACTTTCATGAACTTCATTGAAAAGGATCCAAACTTGTGGGGCATACTCAAGATTGGATCGTACATAACAATTGTATAAGGAAAGAGTCAGATAGGGATCGTTAAATTCCTCTGCCCATCTTTTAATAAATCCAAGCATGGAGTTCGCTTTGTTAATAATGTTATTTATGGGTTCAGTTAATTCCAAATTAGAGCTGAAGTTAACACCTAAGTGCTTGAAACTTAAGACAAAACGAAGTTTGTGCTGTGCAATGGAGTAATCAAAAGCATTTGCAACAGGATTTCTTGAAAACGTAATTGTTTGGCATTTGGTAGGGTTAAGAGAAAGTCCGTTCTTATCACACCAAACAGAAAAGCTTTCAATATCGGCTTGCAGAAGAACGTGGTCATAACTAGCTTTTTTTTTAAAAAAATCTTCATATCATCCGCAAATATGAGAATCTCACTAGAACGTATACATGATATTACATCATTTTTAGCGAGGATGAATAGAAACGGACCTAGATTACTCCCTTGAGGAACACCGGAGTGAGCTTTGAATGTGAATGGATTTGAAAAAGTATTTCGGAATTTTACCTGATATGATCTATTTTCAAGATATGATTTTATCCAAGCTATAAAAAAAGGTGGAAATCCAAAAGCTTTTAGTTTGTAGATAATGATATTGTGACTAAGTTGATCGAATACCTTAGAAAAATCAGAGTATACGCAGTCCACTTCACTTCCATTTTCTAATGCATTAGAACATATATGCAAAAAGGTTAAGAGGTTTGTCACTGTTGATTTATTCCTCATAAACCCATGTTGTTGTTCACAAATTATATTCTTAGTGTGAAATGCTAGAGTCTCACAAACGACTTGTTCAAAGAGCTTTGGAATACAGGACACTTTGGATATGGGGCCTATAGTTCTTAATATCAGATTTGTCACCCTTCTTAAAAATCGCCCTGTTTTAATAGAAAACTCGAGTAAAAACTGAACGGGTTGAGCTAGTATAAATCTACATTTTTTTTAAAAGTACTTGGGGAATTCCATCTGCACCAGATAAGTAATCTTCATTTAACGATGAGAGAAGTCCTAAAATACTCGTATACTCGTAAAACCAATGTCTGAATTTGTATTCACAAAATAAGCTTCTGATTAAATTTAACAACACCATAAAGAATAGTTCAAATCAAAATAAAATATAGATACACAGGTATGTTTGTGTTTATTTGCCTTGACATTGAATGACTTTTTTATGGAAATCTTATTAGATTTTTCAAATTTATTTTCATCTTCTGCCTGTTCAATGTCAAGGGAAACAATATTGATTGAGAATACCTATAGACATAACTATATTGGTTTCAAATTGATCCTCTTTATGAAAGAGCTTAATCTTTGAACTCCTGTATCTAGTGAAGGGAAAAGCTAGAAGAATATTCCAAATTGCAATTCAATATTGAAAATAAATAAATCTGAAAAATCCACGAGTACTTCTTGTAACCATTTTCATAACATTTGTTTGTATTCTCTGCAACAGATATTGGAAAATTGTGATTTTTCATTCCTTTCGACTTAAGGATACATAAGAAGATTCGATTTATTTTATTGGATGCAGTTTTCAGGGAAATTCAACGATGAAGATGCATCGCTAAAGGGGAAGAAAAATTGTTTGGTGTAAGATTCGTGAATATTGCGGAAACCAATAAAATTTTTCAGACTTTAAGAAAGAAAATGATATCGAGATTTAAAATCTTGTATTGAAAAAAAAAAAAATGGTGCGCAAAAATACAGACTTAAAATATTAAGCGCATTATAAAAATATAAAATTCATTTTCAGACCTGGGGCACTCTTTCTATAACTTGATTTTTGGAATCAGATGATATTATTTCGATGATAGTGAGTGACGCACACGATAATGTCGTCAGTGGATGGTGAAATTCGATTCAAAAAACTACTTATTTGTTAAATTGTTGTAGCTGTAGGTGAAACCCAAGATGCCAGCATTATTGTACAGTTTTACAAAGATAACTTCGACTTAAGAATTTTGCTTAGCGATATATGGACATGTTCTTGCTAATTTAAAAAAATAATACTAAATAAGCAGGCAAAATATTTAGAGACGTTGTAGTTTTTCTGGAAAAAATACCAAGCAGAGTTATTATTTCCTCAGATTTCTTCCCTTCATATTTCTTCTTATAACAGTTCAAGCATAATAATGATTAAACATTTGCTTAATTAACGACAATTACAATTACAATTACAATTACAATTACAATTACAATTACAATTACAATTACAATTACAATTACAATTACAATTACAATTACAATTACAAATACAATTACAATTGCATAGTTTTAACTGTCACTTTCGCAAGATTTCTGTCGTGTTTGAAAAGGAAATGACTCCAGACCTGCCAATTTATATCAGTTTTCTTTATAAAAGTTTTGTTTATGCAAGCCCGCAGGTCCAGGGCTCATACTTCGGGAGTTTTTTTTCCAAGAAAAAAGAAAGATCGCTTTCGTTTCTTTTATTACAGATTATGGCCCGATTATATACGTTTCATTTACCTCCAAAAAGTATGCAATAGAAATCAATGAAAAGTGTCGCAATTACACGAATTAAATCAATGATGATATCGTTAACTCCTTCACTTGGACAGTTGTATCTTCCTAAGAGCCCCCTATCCAGTACTTTTAGACTCGGGAAATACAATGTGCATTTTTAAAACAAAAGATACAAAATAGAGAATTCTGAGTTTTTTTTTTTTGACAGAAGAAGAATAATTTGAATAACCGCAACAAACATTTGGCCTATTCTCGTTTCATCAAAAAAAAAAAAAAAACACTTGTGGTTTTCTGTCGGTGCGGTTGATTAGGACATAATTATTTGTTTGAGCTTGAATTTTATGTCTTTTTATGTCCATGAAAAATTCAACACGTTAATAATCTGCTTTCCTATACTCACATTATTGTTGAGGGAAAAATAATTAGAAATGTTATTGTGGTTAATTACCCGAACACTGTTATTACCATCCACCAACACCGCAGCACCACCTTTCTTTTATTCAAGCCTGTTAAGTTTAATGATTTGGATTTATATTATATTTTGTTTTTATGTTTTTTATGTTCGATATGCATGAAATATTTTAACAACCGTGTCATTATTTTCTATGGTGACACGAGCTTACTTAAAATAGAGACATTAAAGCGAAAAGGTATCTCATGTTTATTAATAAAGTATACACGCATTAAAATATAGATTTATGCTAGATATATAAAAGCAAACAAAATATGAAAGTAGGTACAGGTATAGCTTTCTAAAGAGTAGAGTGCTTACTTGACAGATTGTCAATTTAGGTCTATTCTTTCGATCGTTTGGGGCTCTTTCCACGAAAAACTTGATGCAAATTGACTTCCAAGACATGAATAGTTTCCTGTTTATTACCATACGCTAGCAGGCTTTTTTATTTACTTTTTGCTTTATCAATTTAGAATACAGTAGACTCTCCCTTAGTCGTACTCTCCTTAAGTCGAATACCTCTCTAACTCGTACTTTTCGCCATATTTTAACATTCCCTTCAATTTTCCATACAAAAAACATTCCCTGAGTCGAACTCCCCCTAAGTCGAACCTCTCTCTAACTCGAACACATTCTCTTGATTACTGGCATTTTTTTTCACCCCTAAGTCGAATTTTGTTTAGCGCAAAACAAAATAAAAAAAACATTACCCCTTCGGAATTCGTATTTGGATATATGTATAATGTAACTACGAACCATCAATTACCTACACACTTCAATCCCCTTAATATGTATTTGTAGCATCGCTTATTTTATATTTTTATTTTGTTTCGATGAATTCATGAGTACTTATTTTATTATTATTTTTTTAAATAAGCAAGAAGCTATATTTTTTGTTAACTTTTTGTGAGTGTGTATATTAACCTTTTTTTATTAAATAAAAAATAAATAAATAAAAAATCTTTCTTTCTATAACTGAAATTTTTCCAAAACTCTCTCTAACTCGAACAAATCCTGGTATTCCGTGAAAATTCGACTTAGGGAGAGTCGACTGTATTTAGTTATGCAGGGTGTTTTTTTTTAGAGGTATAGAACTTTAAGTTGGCAACACTAATCTAACTGGCAGCCATTTTGTCAGTTGTCAAGTGATTTATTTTTAGTTTGGTTTGGCATTTCATCATGATAGACTGACGCCTGAACAACGCTTACAAATTGTGACCAAATGGGCCCAAAACAAGATTGCCGTTGATCCCAATTTTCATTAGCGAATTTTGTTTAGCGAAGAAGCTCACTTTTGGTTGAATGGATTCGTCAATAAACAGAACTACCGTATTTGGAGTGATGATAATCCTCAAGTGTATGTTGAGACACCGTTAGATCTAAAAAAAAACTGGCTGTTTCGTGTGCTTTATGGTTTGGTGGGATGATTGGTCGGTACTTCTTTAAAAACGTTACCGTTAATGGTGACCGCTATAGAGCCATGATTACTGACTTTTTCGTTCATCAATTGAACAACCATGATGTGCAGGAGCTGTGGTTTCAACAAGACTGCGCAACGTGTCACACAGCTCGTGCTACAATTGATTTATTGAAGGAAACGTTTGGTAACCGCATAGTTTCACGTTACAGACCCGTGAATTGGCCTTCAAGATCGTGCGATTTAACGCCGTTTGACTATTTTCTGTGGGGATATGTGCAGTGGCTAAATTACGCCGATAAGCTCGAAACGATTGACCACTTGGAGGACAACATTCGCTGCGTTATTTTTGATATACGGCCACAAATATTGGAAAAAGTCATCGAAAATTGAACCTGCAGATTAGACTATGTTCGAGCCAGCCGTGGTGGTCATATGCCAGAAATCATATTTAGATTATAATGCCAGAAGATTATCTTTCGAATAAAGTAAATTTCATGTCAAATTAAAAAAAATCATCTTTGTTTTATTCCATTTCAAAGTTCTTTACCTCTGAAAAAACACCCTTTACATATATTTAGGATTTAACCGATTTTAAATCACTGAGGCCTAGTGAGGTAAACCAGAGTTATTTAACTGTGGAAGTAAATTGACCATCTGAGTAAACTCACCAATTTTGATGAGTTAACTCGACTTTAACTCTAATCTCACACTTAAAAACTGGACCTAAGTCACCTTCTACCAATTAATAAACGGCGAACAACGGCGGCGTGATAGAACTTGCGTATCCGTCAACTTATGATAGCGCGTGGATAAGAGACAGATAACTTCTTAACAGAAACATGCATACATCTCATAGCACCGTTTATTACTACAATCTTAGTTTTCATAAAACACTACATGTGATTAATACACGTGTTGGATTGTTGCACCATTTTGATAAAGCGTTGCCGTACTTCCAGTTATAAAGACTGGAAAGATATTATAATGCAAAAACATGTTTATTGATAAGAAAATTTTTCGAGCATGCAAGTTTAGGAGCGAATATTGTTTTTTTTTTACTAATAGGGCTGTTGCTGTCTTATTTATAAACACATTCCAAGCTATGTTTAACTTAAGACACCGGTCCAACTTCGAAACCTTATTTATAAACATGTTCCATCGAAATTGACAGATTACAGAGATGTCAGTGGATATATATTGAGACGTATTTAGACAACAGTTTAGGAATGTGTTTATAAAAAAGGAGATGTCCATTGTCCAACTATATTAAGACAATGGCTAGGTGGACAACAGTTCAAGAAACAGTCCTATAAAGAAATCTATAATAAGTACGACTCAAGGCCTATTTAAAAAACTACTCAAAACGTGAAACTCAGACGGGTACCCACCAATGATGTCATTGAATCCTTTTTATATTATTTTCAACCATCTTTCCTTGATCGATATAAAAGTATCATAATATCCCTGAGTAGTTGCAATTAAAAGTATTACCTATACAAAAAAAATAAAATAACAAAAGTTTTAAAGAAATTTTTACAGCCGCAACGATAAGCTTTTGTACAACACAACACAATTCTAACAATTAATTTACATGACTTAAAATTGCTTTCTTTCATGCGGGTATAAACTGCAACAGAAGAAAATCTTTTATTGGATGTAAAATCTAATTAAAAGTTTATAATGGGATTTTCCTTTTTATTATTTTGTTACATGCATTGAAAATAGTTACTTGTAAGAATGTATTTATTTTTATCCATGTACGAAAACAAGGTTGGAAATGAGCAAGTAACCTATTTTGGATGTTACTTTTGTTTAATAGAAAAGAAATAACATGTATCTATTCTAGTCATTCTGAATAAAAACTATTCTCTTTTTCAACATATCTGCACGTTTTGATTCCTCAATTAACTCCTTAATAGAATATAAGCTTGTTTATGAAAAGCTCCTGCAGTGAGCATATTTCGTGCAGCCAGAGTTTTGTTTCATGTATAGTGCAAAGCTCATTAATCGCGAAAAACTGTTATAATTTAGCATTTCTCTAATCTCGTGCTATTAAAATAACTACAACTTCGGTGTAAACAAAGTGTAAATTTGTATACTGCAATCACCAACATAATATGCAGTGCAGAAACATATCCATTTTGCGATCTCTCTGACAAGTACAGTTGACAAACACTAGCTGTCAAAGTGACAGTCTGATATCTTATATACTCAATTTTAGTTTGCTGCTGGTTGCATTTCAATTCTTTCCAACTATTTGCAATTCAAATTAAAAAGTGGAAGTGAATCTAGGCATACCAATTTATAACAGCTTTGTTTATAAAAGTACCTACCGTTTATGCGGCGAAGATTGGTGATGCACACATAGTTTAAATGGCGAAAAACTGTTATAACTGTTATAAATTAGTATTTATTTAGTTTCGTCCTTAAAAAAAATTGTGTGAGTGCCGGGACTCACGGTTAATATGTGTAAACATCAGCGTGCGCGGATCCAAAACGGACTTGTTTTTGCTTGAAGGGGATCTTAAGATTTTTTACACTGAACGCAACCATCCTAGTATGCAGATCGTAACGTTGCACGACGTAACGTTGCACACGAACGTTCACGTTTTTTTTTTACTCTACCGCCAGCATAGATGTTTACACATCAAAAATTAAATACAGTCAACAATGGATGAAATTTTGAACTGGCAGTACTGCAAAGAGGACAGGATGTTTGGCTTTTCATTTTTGAATATCACACACATTTGGTAGAACAGAAGTACAATCACGAGAGCGAAAATGTTTCCTCCCCCGGGTACGAATAGTGAACCAGTTAAGATGATTTCTATAACCACTCAAAATTTACTTTTTTTCATGATTTATTTAACGATATTTCTTTAGAAATAAGAAAAAAAACATTAAGAGTTGTTTACACCTAAAAGTTTTAACCAATTTTTCATTAAGATACCACGAAAACTGTAACCCTGTCGAAACGTCGGGCAATTGATATCTATGATCAAAAATCAAAATCGTGTTAAGTCCGAAAAGTATCTTATTGAAAAAATGTCTCAGAACCGCGATAAACCAAGTCTTAAATCAAAAAGTTTTAACCAATAGTTTAAAAACATAAAGCCAAAAAAACTGGTTCACTGTTGAACAGTTTACACTGCCTTACTATATTAACAAGCCAATAGAATTACAGCTTCAATGTTTTCAGATCTAAATTTAACCTTTCTCACTTTCTTTTCTTTAAGCATCCGCTGAAATTCTAGCTAAATTTTGACATATGTAAGAGCGTTGTGGAGAATTTACCACAGAAAACAGTTGTTCTCTGAAAATAAAATTTTAATGCACCATTTTGAATAATTCTTTTTTTTTTTAAATAAATTTAACCATATTCTCTTTTATATTTCTAAATATTCTTTGGAACACACAAAATTCATGAATTACAGAATCTGTCAACAATCCATAAACATTCGTCTACTGTGATTTCGCTCACTTTAAGTGTTCACATGAGTACTAGTAGCAGTAGGTAGGCTTATAAAGGATTTTTTTCAATTTTGGCAGCCTGTGGCGGCCATGTTGTTTTGGTAACATCTGTCAAATCTATCTTTCGTTTATTATTCAGTTACTGATACCAAATCACCATGGCAAATTACAAGATTGAACGCGCGTCCAAATTAGCGTTTGGAAGGGGACCCCAATTTTGGCCGAAAAATCATCTTTAGCGGCGAGTTAACAAGCAAAATTTCCATATATGGGATGACACCAACCCATACGAGGTTCACCAGGTGACAATGCATCCTCAAAAAGTTGCCGTTCAATGTGGATTTTGGGCCGTGCGTCGGTGTCATTGATCCGTACTTTTTCAAAAACGAGGTTGGTGAGGAGGTCACTGTTAATGTGGAGTCTACAGAACTATGATAACCAATTTGTTACTGCCCAAATTTAACTATATGGACCTACACAACATCTTGTTCCAGCAGGATGGCGCTACGTGCCACACAGCGTATGCCACTATTGACATTCTGCAGGAACGATTTGAGGGTAAAATTATCCCTGCCAGAGGTGACGTGAATTGGCCACCAAGGTCATGCGGTTTGACCGCTTTAGACTTTTTCTTGTAGGGCTTCTTGAAGTCGCAGGTCTATGCGAATAAACTTAAATCGACTGATGCCCTTAAGGTGAACATAACACAGGCCATGGCCCAAATTCAGCCGGATCAATGCACAAAACTCATTGAAAATTGGGCCACTTGGATCCGTGTCACCGAAAGAAGCTGAGGCGGGCCTTTGAACGATGTCATATTCCATACATAATGGCATACATGGACCTTTTAGTTAATACCTCACACACAGCTTGTTTTTTTCCATTTCAACATATACCCGCTCTTATTGAAAAAAAACCTTTATAAGAATTCATGCAAATAGGACTACCAGATAGATTGCTTTAATTTATTAGGTATTGGCAAATTATTACGCAAAGGATGAATAAAAAATTGATAAAAACCAAAGTAAATTATTTTTAAGCTAAACTGAACCTTTGCAGGTTAGTACACCTGACTCCTGATTTTGGTGTGTAAACATCTATGCAGCCTTTAGGGCAAACTACGTGTAATACGTTACGTTTGACACGGTTACGTTAGGATACGGTTAATTGTGTGTTTTGGGTATGTCAATAACCAAAATCTGGCACTCGCTTTTGATGTTTACACGTCATAACTGTGAGTTCCGGAGCTCAAAATTTTGTATTTATCATCAACCAAATAATAAATAGGTAATCTTCCTCGAGATAATCTGTTGCTATCATCATTTGTTTTATTTATGATTTTTTTTTTTAAATTTCCAATTTATAAAATCGTGCAAGCCTGGATACAACAATTACGAGAACGATAGCTATGATAAATCTGAAACAGATTTCGCAATAAAAATAATCTTAATGACATTTTAGTTTTTACCCAAACCCCAAAATTCTATTAAAACAGTGATACTTTTCTTCGTGGCTGCGGTAAGCTCACCGACCAACTTAAGCTTGGAGGGTCTTAAGCTTCTGTGAACTTCTCGAAGGGGAGCCCAAAGGAACCAAACAGTCGGGGATTCTAAAAGAAAACCTTTGTCCCTAGCATACAAACTAAGGAACAAAGCGGGTGGAACTCACGGTGGAGTACCTGTCCAATGAGCTACTTGAAGAGGAGCTCAGAGGAACAAAATGGTCGGGGGATCCCTAGCTAATGTTGGCTTCTCAACTGAGTAAACTCCGCTAAGCAATGCCTATCTGTCACTGAACACTTTATGAAAGGCTTTTCTTACCGCCCGATCTTTGATTGTCTATGCACTTGATTGGTACCTACACTACACTCAGACGAGAAGGAAAGACAATTTTGTCATTTTTATCACCTCGCATTATAAAATCCGTGGCTATAACACAGTGTGAACTGTGAAATAAATAAATAAAAATATTGTAAAGGGTTTTCCAATAAGAGGTGTTATTTTGAATAGCCCGCTATTTCGGTAGCTGTCACTTTTGAAGCTGTCATTTTTTGACATTTGACAAGTAGAAACTACGTCATTAATAAAAATGGAACGATACATGCTTCAACAACGCATTGAAGTTATTAAAATTCACTATAAAAATGGTGAAAATTTGGCAGAGACGGTTCGTAAAACTAAAACATTTTTGGGTCGTCGTGAAGCACCTTGTCGGACCGCAATACAGAAATTGGTGGACAAATTCGAGCTGTTGGGACAAGTTAGTGATGTGAAAAATAAAACCCGTGCACGTCGCTCAAGAACAACTGAGAATATTGCTGTTGTAGCCCAAAGTGTTGAAGAAAACCCAGGTTTGTCCATTCCTCGTCGTTCTTTGGAATTAGGCATTCCACAAACGTCATTACACCGTATTTTGCATAAAGACTTGGGTCTTAAGGCTTATAAAGTTCAGTTAACACAAGAACTCAAGCCGGCTGATCATCAACAACGTCGTGTCTTTGCTGATTGGGTCCTTGAAATGCATGAAAATGATCCGGAATTTCATCGAAAAATCATCTTGACTGATGAGGCCCATTTCCACCTCGGAGGCTACGTCAACAAGCAAAACTGTCGCATCTGGGGCTCGGAAAACCCAAGAGTTATTGTTGAAAAGCCTCTCCATCCTCAACGCGTGACTGTTTGGTGCGGTTTATGGTCCGGCGGGGTCATTGGACCTTACTTTTTCGAAAATGAGGCTGGAGCAACAGTTACGGTCAATGGATTGCGCTATCGAGAGATGATTAATGATTTTTTATGGCCGGAATTGGATGGTATTGATCTGGACAACGTTTACTTTCAACAAGACGGCGCTACGTGCCTAAGCAATGAAACCATCGATCTTTTACGGGAAAAGTTTCCGGACCGTGTTATCTCTCGAAGAGGTGATCACAATTGGCCACCGAGATCTTGTGATTTAACACCTTGCGACTTCTTCCTTTGGGGCCACGTGAAAGATAAGGTCTACGCCAACAGCCCAGCGTCGATTCAAGACCTCAAAGATGGAATTCGTGAGGCTATCGACGACATAGGGCAGCCACTTTGCGATTTGGTTATGGAAAATTTCATAAAAAGGATATGATCCTGTAAGCGTGGTCGTGGCGGCCATTTGGCTGATGTTGTGTACCATTATCATTTATCTCAAAAAATGCCATTTTTGTTTGAATATCAAAATAACACCTCTTATTGGAAAACCCTTTACATATTTATATATATGTTTTCTATAGTCTCTAATTTTATTCGAGGTAAAGTGTAACTAGCTTTACATGAGATTGTATAGCTATACAATTAGGGTGCCTATAGGAGTCGTAGGCGGTTGCATAGTGAATTATGCTTTTATGAGATTTTATAGTTAGGGTATATGTACATATTTCGTAATGCTGCATTTACATGACTGACAAATTGGTATTTTTCTGTCACTATACTGCCAAAAGAATAAATTTTTCCATTGTTCTGTCATTTTTTTTGACAGTTAAATGCCAGAATACTGCCAATTTGTCAGTCGTATAAATCCCGCTTCGTTACAAAACTTCTTTTTTTATAGCATTTAAAACTGTATTTCAATTAAAGTGAGCCAATTTAAGTGGAAAACTAACACACAACAAATATTTTGTCCTCAACTCAAATTAATATGTTATCCTTACAAGGGTTTTTGTACCTCTTCAAATTCACACTTTACGAGTTTGTTTATTTCAGGTGGAAAAATGCTGAAAGTAGTAAGAATCTACAAATTGGCAAATGTCTTCGTTCGCCAGTTGTTCTGCTTCGTCAAAAATCATTTGGAACCCTTGCTGATATCCGTCAAATCTGTCATACAACAACTTCCCCGAAAGTACCCTATCCCGGTAAGGCGCATAAATCTTTACGAAATATACCTTATCTATATCATCCATCAGCGCATGTTTATCATCCATCATGATTAGGCGATAAAGTCTTTAATAAATAAAATAAATTTACATAAATATACCACGCATATTAACCCAAACATCATCTAAACAAGATAATTTAAATATTCCGGGTGTCTGTATATAAGTATATATTCTCTATTGTTACTCATTACAAGGAGGAAACATTTCCTTCTACTTTCTATACTCTCAGCGGATTTTACCCTTAAATCCCTCACATTACACATTAATTAATACGATGATTAAACGTTCAACCTTTTCTGTCAGAACAGGAAAAAGCTAAAATAAAGATACTTACCTTTACTCATCAGATCCATCCGTGGAAGACGATGCTCTCTGTCCTAAATTGTTAAAATAGAAATGAATGAAAACAGAGTATAGTTGGAAAAGATGCCAAGCCGTCCTTGCATTTGAGATCTTTGTATTTTATTAAGGTTCATTACATCGACTAAGAGAACATTTTTGCATTTTAAATGAACTAATGACAATTTATTCGGTCAAAATGCTTTCGCTTCGTATAGATATAAACATACTTATCATACACTTGTACAGTTGGAGATAGATATATATAGATACAATTATCCTGTAGGTAAGGCATGAATTTCTATTACTTCGACAATCTCTTACTCCAATTTAATTACTAAAAGCGGGACAGGTTGCCTCCTCTACTCAATAGTCTGGGAGATTGTGTTGGAAATAATGAAGACGTTTTCCAAAGTTTCATATTATTAGGAATACATTATATATACAGTGCTGCCAAAAACATTCCGGATTTTTTCCCATAGTAATGATTTTCTTAATACCAAGTAGAAAACTAACAACTTTCCATAAGTTTTTTTAATAATTTGTAAAGAGTATGAGTTAAGTTAATAATAACCTTAAAAATTTAATGCTACGATGACAGGAACAATAAGAAAAAATTATTTTATAAAATTACTCAGTAACATGTGCAAAACTAACCGGATTTCAAGAATATTGCGAGTCTCGATGTTAAAGTAACGGTTTTTTCGAGTCTTTTGACTCAAGTCATAGATTAAAACGTTTTTACAAGTTGAGAGCTGTGTAAGTTAAAATTATATAGTGCATAAAATGGCTAAAACACGTTATAGCAATGCGATTCGATACGAAATAATAGTAAAGTTCCAAGCCGGTATAAAACAAAAAGTAATCGCTGAAATCTTAAAAATTCCAACGTCAACGCTTTGCGACATGATTAAAAAATTTAAAAGTGGAAAATCAGTAGATGCAGATCATTTTGGTGGATGCCCTCGCAAAACAGCAATTATAAAACTGATAGGCGCATAAATAATTTCGTGCTTAAAGACCCTTTTGCGAGTTCAAAGAAAATTTGTGATGAACTTAATTTACCTATAGGGCCAAGTACGGTCAGGAAGCCTTTAAGAGAGTTCGGTCTTTTTGCATTTCGACCAGCTAAAAAACCTCTTCTTACTGCATCGTAAAAAATGGTAATCCGTAAAAGGTATTTGGGAAAGACTTAAAATTCCTAATCAAAACATTTAACCCAGGGTTGAATTTGCAAAAAATCATCTTAACCGGTCTTTAAGCAAATGGAGGAGTGTGCTTTTCAGTGATGAAAGCAAATTCAACTTATTTCACTCCGATGGTGCAAGAACAGTGAGGCGCTCAAAAGGTACGCGATTAAAGTCTGCAAATGTACATCCTACAGTTAAGCACGGTGGAGCCTCGGTGATGGTTTGGGGCTGTTTTTCAGGAGCAGGCTGCGGCCCTAAATACCAAATCACAGGAATTATGGACCGTTTCCAATATAGGGACATTTTGGAGTCAGTAATGCTTCCATACGCAGAGGAAGAAATGCCTCTGCGTTGGGTTTTTCAGCAGGATATAATGACCCCAAACCTTCTTCAAAGCTGCTAAAAGAGTGGTTTGCAACTAAAAATATTCGTGTCTTAGAATGGCCATCTCAATAGAAAGCTTGTGGGCCATTTTAAAAAAAGGCGGGTTGGGAAAAAAAAGCACACGTCAACAACTTCTCTTTTGCAGCTTTGAAAAAATTAATGGCAGGATATTCCTGCTTCTGTTTTCGAGAATTTAATCCAGTCAATGCCTCGTCGATGCCGAGCTGTGATAAAAAACAGGGGTTACTGGACAAAATATTAAATAAATAATAAAAGTTAATTGCAAAAAAATAAAATCCGGTTAGTTTGTCACATTAAAATTTTGAATTAACTTTAATTTTTTGAATTATTTTTTTTTTTTATGGATAAAGTTCCATGGTTTTTGTTCCAAATAATAAAATTGTTCAATAAAAATGGGAAAAAATTGCAAACATTTAATTTTTTTCATTTTTATATCACAAACCAACAATCAATGCAGTTTACCAAAAAAATCCGGAATGTTTTTCACGCCACTGTATGTACATTGTAATGCTTTTTCTTCGAAGTTGAGATAAGCTCGCCGGTGCCCAGGGTTCTTCCCAAAGAAGCAACTAAACTTGGACTTGGAGGGTCTCACTTCGAAATAACAAATTCTTTATTTATATCTAATTTCGGTAACAATGCTTTTTAATGTTCATTCACTTAAAATAATAAACATGGTATTTCATATACTTCTCAGGTTTTAACAATTCCTTAACTTATTATAAACAACAGGTTATTACGTATTCTTTTTTCCCAGTACGCAGTCTGAGGAAAGTTCAGGTCAGAACCCTCTTGGGGGACCTTGTCCCTAGGAACCTTGAAAAGGCAAACTAAGAAAGTTCTGTCGGACTCGGAATCCTCTAAGGGTAACCTTGTCCCTTGTTAACAAACTAAGGATAGTGCTGAAGGGGAACCTTGGCCAAAGGAACCTTGAAGAGGCAACCTAAGGAAAGTTCTGGCGGAATCCTATTAGGAAAACCTTGTCCCTAGTGAGCAAACTAAGGAAAGTTCTGGTCGGAATCCTCGTAGGGAGTTCCTTGTCTAAAGGAACCTTGAAGAGGTAGTCTTAGGAAAGTACTATAAGCCTATCTAAATATCCTAACGGCCCTACTAAAAATATTTACAAAAAACTTAGAGTGGCTTCTTAGGTAGTGTATTAACACCATCACAATAGCGTGCCTCCTTTGCAGTCATTACGCCTGTTATGGGCCTGTGTCAACCGGATCTTCTAGTCTCTATACTCTATCTAGATTAGTACCCAACACTTGGAAGAGATTAAAAGTCAATTTCGTTGATTTCTTTACTTCGTCCGGTTTAAAATTAAATAGGCAATTGATTAGTTAACGGAAGAAGCGTCTAATAAAATCGATAAAAACGAATTTTCAATCGATTTATTTGAATTTCTCTCGATTTTAAATTTAATCTAGATAGATACAATCTTTTGATTTTCAGGCATTGTTTCCAAGATTCAAACTTTCATTTTTGAAGATTTGTGATATTGGTTTAAAAGATTTAAAAAATGTTATTTTTTTAGTTTTTTTTTGTAATTTCAGTAGTACATTCATCTGTTAACTTTAGTCAACTTTCATCGTTCCTTTTATTCAAATTTCTCAATTCATTTGAAATGACAACCTTTTTTCTTTAATATTCATTCCAAATGTATTTTGTTTGATAGATAAATCATAGTTAACTATAGTAGAGAAAAATAACGACCTACTTGCAAGCAACTTGATTGTCAATTGGAGTGCTGCCTTCGTCACAACCAAACCAGTACACAGATACGAATTTGACAGGCCGCATGTATTTATATGTAGCCAACTGGCCAGCCACTACTGCCTCGTGTGGCCTAAGGGTAAGATGGTGATTAAGAAGTACACATACAAAAAAGAGATATTGGATGAAAGAATACAGCTTACGAATAAACAAAATGAGGTGAATCCCTTGTAAATCGGGGTTCGAGTTGAAATGGGTTTGGTTTGACAGTTATTCAAATGACAGTTCAAATGAGTTGAAAGCAGCGTTAGAACCTTACTCCAATCGGATTAAATTTACTTCAATTTTGAGAAAGAAAATAAATCTACTCGAACACTTCGTTTTTTTTTTTTAGATCTACTCCTTTTTTACCACAATAAAAAAAATCGCAAATTCTTTGGCCAAACTATATGAAAAGGCTGTGTTGTTCAGTTTTCTAACCAACTCTGGCTCTGAACGTTTAAATTTAAAATTCTATATAGTTCTGTGAAAGTGAATGTATGTGATTTATTTTGTTTTTGTTAAAAATAAAAATTTTGAAGGTTTTTTCTTTCGTTTTCAAATCTACTCCAGAAATTTCCTATTTACTCCACTTTTTTTTACAGATCTGCTCCGAAATTTTACTACTGTCGTTCTAACCCTGGTTGAAAGACTTGAAAATCAACTTGAAAAATTCAAAGTTTTCTTCTATAAAAATAATAAATTGCAGCTGTCAATTAACACGCATACAATCACACTAAAAAATCGATTCTTTTACGAATTCCTTTCAATTGACAGAAAAAATCGATTCGGTTAAGAAAAAAAGAAACGTGACTATGGCAGAATCGCCATTTTTGTGGCAAACACTTTAATAATTAACACTTTAAACTGTAAAATTGTAATCGTTAAATTGAACAAATCACAAGTTTAATGACATTCTAGTGTGACAGCTGGCAAAAATACAGACCTTTAGCCTGATTACACGATTACTTTTTTCATTCGATTTGTCATTCGTCTTTTTGACAACTACGAACAGTAACAATGGACGCGTTCGGCTGTCTATCCAAAGCTATCCGGATTGGTTTGTGTTGTTGTCATACCATTGAAAAATTCAGCTGATGCACCGAACAACTGTTGCCAAAAAACAAAACTCAAGCTATCCTTAAATTGTCGGTATAATAAACTATCCGATGGACATTTGAGGAACAGCTGATCACCGCTGATTATACCTTCAGCAGAGGCAGACTACTGATTTTGTTTTGTAGTGTCAAGTCTTCCTTTGTTAGTTTCAAGAATAAAGTATAGGTGAAAATAAAAGTTGAAATGTATACCAGTGTCATATGAAATAGTTCTGAATGCTTCAGAATGATTCAGAAGAGATTTGCAATAAACTCGTCGCGTTAAAAACTCAATTATTTTCCCTTTTGTTTAGCTGCTCTGGCTATGTAACCTATTCGGTTTTGGTCGTTCGCAAACGAATCAAATATCTACTAATGTATCTTAAGGGGCCAACCCATAGAATCCGTCACATGCATTGCGTTGACGTATACAACTGACAGCTTGATTAAATACACACGTATACTTATGAAAAGTGACCCATAAGCAACGCATGCGCCGAACGCGACGCAAAAAGTAGCTGAACTTTTAACTTTTCTCTCCGGCAGATCCGTTGACATCAGTTGTCAAGATAAATCAAAAAAAAAGGGTAGCTGTTGTTGTTTGTATGTTGTTCATCGACGAGCTTCAGTGGAGAATGGCTGGTTTGTGCAAAAACCTAAAAACCATTGATATGAGTCCACTTTAAAACTTATAACTTTGGTGTTAAATGTTGGAATATTAATATTAAGGTAATTAATTAAAGCTAAAGTGCCAGGCTACAATTGTGCATCAAAATTACTTTAAAAGCGCACAAAATATTATACTAAAAACGTAATCGAGCTCTTTTTACAATCAATTTCATTCAGCGCAAATGGCGTAACTTCACATAAAGGGTGTGTTTCTTTATTTTTTCCGGATAAAGAATAGAAAAGACGGAAAAGGCAAAATATCTACACAGAATATCCAGAATCGAATAAATAAGGAAACCGACCTTAATAGAAAGAATATCCAACTATCAGCTGTTTGTTTTCATGTAAAAAAATCATTTTGCGATTATTTCTGATAGAAGAAACAAATAATTATTTGTTTTGCAAATTATTAATTAATTTTACAAGCACGCATAAGCATCATGAAGTTACAAAAATAATAATCACAAAAACATGCTCACCCATTTCCATTTCATTAAATTTCTATTCATCCATGGCAGAGGCAGACGGCAGACAGAATAACAATTACCTAATTGTAACCAATGAAAAAAATGAAATGTATCTGTCAAAGTAGAGAATATTCCATTTACACTAGCTCTAGACTAGGAACAGAAAGAACACATTCCAATAATTCTAGAACGAATAAAGAAACAAAAAAAAAGTATATCCGGAATATTCCAGAGAATAAAGAAACGCAAAAGCCGTGTTCCAGATATTCCGAATATTCGGAATAAATAAAGAAACAAACCCAAAATAAACAACTACAAGCACAAGGAAATAAATTAACAGCCAAAGGAAAGAACGTATTAAAACAGCACAAAGCTATCCAGATCGCTTTGGATAAAAATCTAAAGGCGGCCCAGCCAATGGGTATGCAAGGTCTATTCGTGATTTTGAAGTTCAAAATTTTGCGTTTGGTTTATGTTACAGAAAAAAAACAAAATGATTTTGCAATCACTCTCAAAATTATTGATACACCTACTTTAAAACGATAGAACATTTTTCTCTCTTTTCTATTTTGGAAGGTCTTATGCGGGCCTTACACCATGCAATATTATTGCACAGTATACTCAGTATTGCGCAGTTATATTGACCATGTAAGGGCTTTATTGCGCAATACTTTCGGTTTGCCCAATATATATTGTGGAATATTAAAAAATTGAATATATTTATTTTTGAACTTCTTCAATATTCAGCAAGGAACAATATTTCAGCAACAAACCGATACAGAATTAACAGCGGGAAGGCAATAATATTTTGCAATAATACTGGCCAATATCTTGCGCAATAATATTGAGTGGTGTAAAGGCCGCATTCATTTCACCTTACGTTACTGCGCTCCCCCTACATTTCTACACATCTCATACAATCTGTCAAAAAGCTATCTGTATATTCTTAGTACGTATACAGACACTACCCTATTTAAAACCGAATGCATTACCCCCTGGACTATTAATACAGGTTGCTCTAGTTGCCTATGTAATCGTTTTATTTAAATCTTAATGAATGTTATAGCTGATAAGCTCATAATGTGAGTTTGTGAGTTTTGTTAATTTCTATATGGCTCATTCTGGGAATTGCTAGCTTAAATCACTTATGTATGTATATTTGTGGGTCTTTTATGGTTTCAATTTATTGCTTTATCCGATTCTTGATTAAATATTAGGGGAAGTTTTGCAGTTGGGATGGGGGTTATTCTTTTGCTGAATATAACAACTTTTTGTTTTGCATAAATTTAACTGATATTAATATTCATTGTCTGGCAATATTTATATAATTAAGACAAACATTTATTTATTAAACTTTTTCAATTTTGTTTGTCATGTAACTTACGAGTAGCTTTGTCGTTGAAAATAGGCGCGTGATGTACATAGATTTATGGAAAGAACACAAAAGTTCTAAAAAACATGTTATATGCATACTACGTGCTTTCCTTAAATACCCCGTGGCATACATCACAATCGCGTAAGATCAATGTGAATATATTTAAATTATATTTTATCATCTTGATGTTTTCTTAACCAATTTACATGAATTTAATACGAAGAAGAAAAACGAAAACAATAGAAAATGTAATGCTTTTGTTTTAAGATTAATAAATTCTTAACATGATGTGTAATTTTCATGATGTGTACATTTTAATTAAAAATTAATTCATTTGTAAATTTAAATGCTAGCGAAATATTTCAAATATCTTTGTTATCGGTTCGACTTTAATTGTAATTTCCATAACTAATGGAACCTTTCTATGGTGGGTTTTATTATCGTAAAAACTTTGAAAAATAAATATGATATCAAGTTATCAGGGGTTTGAAGTACTTACCATAGAAGCAAATTCAATTTAATTTAACTGCTCTTAATTAAATACTCTTGGATGAAGTATGGATGGAAAAAGTCTGGGATTCGAATACCAGACCTCATCCGGCGTGACAGATTAACATACTAACTATCACGCCATGTGTACTAATACAAAAAATGCGGACGGTTAGTGTCGTACACATACATGAACTTGCTATAGTCGTTTAACAAAGATATATTTTTAAATATTTTAGCAAAATATTAAAGCAATTTTCTCAAAAAAAAAAGCAAACGCCTACTTCCGTTGTCTGAATATTACGCCAAAAACACGAAATAATTTCATTGCGATTGCAAAACGAATCAAGATCGTTAAAGAGTCGCCTTGGATAAGAATTGAAAAAAAAAAACATTCTTCTATCGTACCGTTAAAGATTGGCTAAAACAAGAATTAATCCTATAGGAAATTATGTCGCTAAGGGTTTTTCAATAAGGGCGGGAAGATGTGGAAATGTAATAAAACAAGCTGTGTGTGAGGTATTAACAAAAAGGCCCATATATGCCATTATGTATGGAATATAACATCGTTTAAATGCCCGCCTCGGCTTCTATCTGTGGCACGGATCCAAGTGGTCCAATTTTCAATGACTCTTCCGCACAGATCAGGCAGAATTTGATCGATGACTGTGTTATGTTCACCTTAAGAAGGGCATCGATGGATTGTGGTTTAATCGCATAGACCTGTGACTTCAGGATACCCGCCCACAAGAAAAAGTCTGGCGGGGTCAAATCGCATGACCTTGGTGGCCAATTCACGTCACCTCTGCGAGAGAAACTCTTCTTTCAAATCAAGCAGAATTTCCATCGTTGCGTTCGCTGTGTGGTACGTAGCGCCGTTTTGTTGGACCCACATATAGTTCACATCCATATCATCCAGTTGGGGCCAAAAGAAATTGGTTATCATCGATCGGTAGCACTATCCGTTGATGGTGATGGCAATGACATCGTCGTCTTCAAAGAAGTACGCAGTTAGGACTCTCACAGACAGCGTTTTGTTCACTTAATCGTTCGACTCAAATTTGACTACCAAACTTTGGACAATCAACTTGGAAGCACAACCATGTAAAGATTAAATTGGGCGCAACGACCGACGCACGTATCGTTGCCCCAAAAAATTTTGAGATTAAAGTTTCGTCACTTGGACGTGATGTTCAATCGTGTTATTTGTCATGGTGATTTGGCATCAGTAACTGAATAATAAGCAACAGATTTGATAGATGTCACAGAAACAACATGGCCGCCACTGGTAGCCAAAATCTATCCGCGCCAATTGAAAAACCCTGTACATAGAAATGCATTTCACCAACGTTAAAGCGAATTTGTTCACCCAATAAGACTTTAGCTCGAAATTCTCTGCACGCATAGACTTACAGACGCACATATTTACAGAGCACAGACCGACTGGCGCTTGATCAAAATTGTTCGAATCATTTTCGAGATAATTAAAAACAAAAAAAAACACCGATAAACAGAACAGACCGACTGCGCCGCCGTTCCAATAGAACGGCGCTAAGTGTCCCAAAGCTAACACCACAATGTTCCATTTCAACATCTCCCTGCCCTTATTGCAAAGGCCTATAGCTCTGAACCACAAGAGGCAGGAGTGCATTAAGTAAATACAATATACAAATTAAAACAAACCTTAAGCGAGGCCACACGAGCGAGTATATGATAGCGAGTAGCGAGTAGCAATATACTCAAGTTTTATTATACTAACATACACAGAAACTATAGAAACTCCCCCGTCGATTGCCTTGCCTTTTTCGAAGTCAATTGAGAAGCGTGTTGAGCAGCGAGTGAGGCAAATGAAAATAAGAATTAAACAGTTAATTTATGAAGCAAATTTTCAAACGAGTATACTCGCTCGATAACTTGGTATCAAATTGGCCAATTCACATTCGTTTGAATACACATCGGAAATAAGAAACTGTTTTGAGGTTCCCGTTCTAGGCGTACCTAAACACGCTTCTGCCAGCAGCATTATTTTATTTTATTTTTTTTTATTTTTAAGTTTTTGTTTACTTTTATTTTTATTATTTTTCATTTTTTTATTTGAATCTATCTAGACCATGTTTTGCCAGATTTATTGCCAAAAAGTTGTTTTGAAAAGTCATTGGCGTCAGATTACCGCCATTCCCAATCACCATTGCATCAATACCCTGATGAGCAAGATGAATTTGACAACCAACTGTCATGTATACGTCCACAACGAAGCAGCAAACGACATCTAGAGTTTTCGACGAAAACATCAAACTCGACAAATGATTCCAGACAGTTGTTGGCGGCCGACGATTACTATACAGAGACTTCACCCATATGCAATAAGATTCCTATCCAATTGCAACATCACCACGCTTCCACATGTCAGCTTGAAATGGAATTTCTAGCTCCCCATTCATTGGACCAGCATCAGCATCACAGACGACAAACCGTCGATCTAGGCAAAAACAGCTGGATGAAAAACGGAACGAATACAATTTTTGAATCGCGATATTCCCAGAAACATCCTTTGGCATCGAATCAAGTTCACGACATAGAATATAGGATGCAGTCACATCAACGAGTATTGCAGCGAGGAAGTACAATGAAGGCTGGCTCATACCAACAGCCCCATACACCCCATCCCAATAAAATGTCAAAGAAGGAACTGAAAATTGCCCAGGCTCAGTTGGATAAACTAACACAAATCAATTCACACTTACATGGTATGTTTATGCTATTGGTATACTTGAACAATATTTATATATTTTAATTAGAAAACAAACAGTTGTATCCCTCCACATCTGCTCCACCCAACCACACACACACATCTAATATACCCTTGTAAATTAATGAATTCATACTTTAGTAGTGAGTTGCTCGAATTCCGTCCAATAGTAGATATAAGGATAATGCTTTGCAAAGACATTTGAGTCCTCTACTTTACGTTTTCTATTTTTACAAATTTATATTATATTTTATATCCTCGACAGCTCTTTTCTCGGCCGTCGAACATGGTCATCTGGAGAAGGCGCGAACCATATTGGAATCCACAGACGTCGCTGTAAATAGGTGAGTACAAATATTTTTATTATTATCCTTGTGTAACAAACACACAAATTTTAATCACGTACCTAGAATTATGTAAAAAGTGTACGGCAAGGATCTGACTAAAGTAGATACTTTCTGCCAACCCAGAGGGTTTGTTCCATGTTATATATACTTTATATTTTTATAGCTACAATAAATCTTCTGGAGGGTGAAGCCATTAAAGAACAAATTATGAAAGATTAAAAACGATCTGGTTTTATTGTTATTACCTGTTCGAAAGTCAGAAAAAAATCCTTTCAAAAGTGTTGTTTGGAAAAATGTTTTTTTTTTTTCTCTATTACACAGTAGAATCTCTACTTTTTAGACAAGCTCTATAGGGCAAGTTTTGGTTTCGTGTGAAAAAAAAAATTGGGTTTCATCATGCCGTCCTTCGCGTCGGTCTGTGCGTCTCACTATGGACTTAATGCATGCAAAAACGAGACAAAAGTCGATTTTTAAAATTGCAAAGTTAAGAAGTAAAGTTTTTACCAAACGGTAGCCTACTTCCCATAGATTAAGAAACTGTTTAATTTTTTTTATTCTAACTAATTTAGCCACAGCACTAGTTCAAAGTCAATCAAAACGAGAGAATTAATTATTTTGTATCAAAGAAAAAAAAAATTGCCAGTATTAACTAAAGGGTTTTCCAATAAGAGGTGTTATTTTGATATTCAAAGAAAAATGGCATTTTTTGAGATAAATGATCGGATGTTTATTTCATTATAAAGAGGAAGGTATGCCGTTAATAATGGAACACAACATCAGCCAAATGGCTGCCACGACCACGCTTACAGGACCATATCCTTTTCATGAAATTTTCCATAACCAAATCGCAAAGTGGCTGCCCTATGTCCTCGATAGCCTCACGAATTCCATCTTTGAGGTCTTGAATCGACGCTGGGCTGTTGGCGTAGACCTTATCTTTCACGTGGCCCCAAAGGAAGAAGTCGCAAGGTGTTAAATCACAAGATCTCGGTGGCCAATTGTGATCACCTCTTCGAGAGATAACACGGTCCGGAAACTTTTCCCGTAAAAGATCAATGGTTTCATTGCTTGTGTGGCACGTAGCGCCGTCTTGTTGAAAGTAAACGTTGTCCAGATCAATACCATCCAATTCCGGCCATAAAAAATCATTAATCATCTCTCGATAGCGCAATCCATTGACCGTAACTGTTGCTCCAGCCTCATTTTCGAAAAAGTAAGGTCCAATGACCCCGCCGGACCATAAACCGCACCAAACAGTCACGCGTTGAGGATGGAGAGGCTTGTCAACAATAACTCTTGGGTTTTCCGAGCCCCAGATGCGACAGTTTTGCTTGTTGACGTAGCCTCCGAGGTGGAAATGGGCCTCATCAGTCAAGATGATTTTTCGATGAAATTCCGGATCATTTTCATGCATTTCAAGGACCCAATCAGCAAAGACACGACGTTGTTGATGATCAGCCGGCTTGAGTTCTTGTGTTAATTTTATGCAAAATACGGTGTAATGACGTTTGTGGAATGCCTAATTCCAAAGAACGACGAGGAATGGACAAACCTGGGTTCTCTTCAACACTTTGGGCTACAACAGCAATATTCTCAGTTGTTCTTGAGCGACTTGCACGGGTTTTATTCTTCACATCACTAACTTGTCCCAACAGCTCGAATTTGTCCACCAATTTCTGTATTGCGGTCCGACAAGGTGCTTCACGACGACCCAAAATGTTTTAGTTTTACGAACCGTCTCTGCCAAATTTTCACCATTTTTATAGTGAATTTTAATAATTTCAATGCGTTGTTGAAGCGTGTATCGTTCCATTTTTATTAATGACGTAGTTTCTAATTGTCAAATGTCAAAAAATGACAGCTTCAAAAGTGACAGCTACCGAAATAGCGGGCTATTCAAAATAACAAAATAAATTCAAAAATGAAAATACCTATTAGAATGTAACTTTTTGTTTTTTTTTGTTGTTTTCCGTCGAATTCCGTTGAGTTATTTATGCAGAATGATAAAGTCAAAAGTCAATCATAAAGTTTTCGTTAAAAAAAAAAAAAATGGCTGAAGGTTTTTGCAGGTTTAGTTGTTATTGGTGTTAGAAAATGTGTTGTTTTATGATTTTAAAGCTTTTTCTTAAAAAAAAAACGCAAATTTTACAAAAAAATCTTTTATATGATGTGATAAAAATGTGTTCTCAAGTTGGATTTAAAGCTAAATTGGATGTTTTAGAAAAATATTTGTTAGAAAAGACTTTTTACGAGGAGCGTTAACTCTAAGAATTTAAACTTAAAATGAGCGGTTTAAGGTTTAAATTTGAATATAAATAATTAAATGTACGTATTTTGATTTATTGATAGCCTGATGTAATAGATTTGATTTTAAGAGCAAATGGCTTCGTACTAATAGATTTGAAAAGGATTTTCTAAGAAAAAACGAAAGTTGGCTAAAGAGAAGCTTTGAAATTCCAAATAAATTCAGACCTGGTCAATCCTCTAAGTCTTTTTCGTTTGATGATCTTTGCGTTCGTAGTAAATGCAGACGAACTGAAGAACTTCGTGGATGTCATCAAACAGAAGAACTTACATTTCCAAAACAAATAAAATTCCGGGAATCTCGTAATGCAGTTCTTAAATAAATAACTCATTCTCTATAGGAAAAGCAGAACTGTGTAAAAAAAAAATACTTATATTCCCAAACTCGAAAAAAATGTCAATTCTTAAAGAGGTTTCAATTTTTGTTGAAGACTGTTTATCCCGAAATCAATATGAAATTGTAACAACGAGTGACAGTACACTTAAAATTGCTAAAAGTGATTGCTATCCTGACTCAGAGTCTTTGACAGTTACGAAAACTCTCGCTGAGGTTAACTTGCAGAGCTTCCTAGATCACACCATTAAGCGCTTACTGATGTATTTGGATATTCGACAAACTTTAACTGAGGACGAAATGAAATCCCTTCGAACTTTTTTTAAAAAGTGGGGTTGCGATGAATCGCAACAAACCCAATATAAACAAAAGTTCGAAAACTAGTACGATTCATTTGCAAACATATTTCAAAGCTCTGTTTTGCCTGTACGATTGATCTGCGCTTCAAATAGGAATATCATTTGTCAAAATCCGACACCATCATCACTGATCATGATCACTAATGTCGTTTTCGTTTGGATTTCAGAACTGTTCCGTTCCTATCGAAAATTGGAAATTTGGAGTAAAAGGAGTGAAAAAGGAGTAGCTCCGAACGTCCACTCGAAAATATATAGAATTGCTGATCGATTCCCTAATGAAAACAAAACTGGATGGTTTCGAGCACATCAAAGATAAACATACGTTTGCATTTACAATGAGTGATGGCAAGGTTTAAAACGCTGCGACAGGTTGAAAATCCACTGTGAAGTGCTGTATACAAATTTTAATGATTTGTCAAAGTCAAGAGGTATTCGATACAGCAAAACTTTATGTAGATTTGTATTCTTGGCATCCGATGACACCAACAATGCACAAAATATTAATTCATGGATCAACCGTGATTGAAAGTGCAATTTTATAAATGGGACAACTTTCCGAAGAACCAGCAGAAGCTCGAAATAAGGATTTCAGACTATACCGCCTTAATTACTTAAGAAAACATTCCAGGATAAACATTCTTAATCGCTTATTATTAACATTTTAACTCAGGCCTCTTCCTGTAAAAAAAAAACAAAATCTTTTTCGAAAGAAGCAATCGCGATATCTGAGCAACCGATTCCGTCTTCATTAGATGACTCTGAAGAAGAAGAAAATATTAATTCTGACGAAGAGTGTGAGTCTTCTTCAATCTCTTTCCGAATAACAATTTTTTTTTTTTTAAATCTTATAAATGTCAAATAATCTTTATTTTCAAACAAAAAACATGTTTTATAACTTAAAACAAGGATAAAATTATGCATTTTAAATGTCATAAGATATCGTTTTAGATTGATATCTCACCATTGAAGCCAAATAATATTTTTGTCCCGTTTTTTTCATGCATTTACTCCATAGTGCGCCTGTGCGTATATTGTAATTTGAGCTAGAGCCTAAACGAGTGTACCGATTTGCTTCAAATTTGGTACAGAGTATTTTTATGTGATTCCCTAGAGGTGCAATTCGAACATACAAACATTTTGGTTTTATCAAATTTTCTCCAAAACGGCTTAGCCGATTTTGATTAAATTTCGTACCTGTAATAACCAAATCAATTATAGAAAAACTGAGTTTCAATTTTTTGTCAAAAAATTCACATAACGGAATTTAGTATTCAACTTTTTTTGAGAAATGGTCTTATTTTTGGGTTATTAGCGTATATCTTTGCATTGGTTTAATCGATTTTGTTATAACGGTTTAATAGTTTAAATAATAATGCATTTAAAAACTTTGAAAAACATTTTTTATACACAAAAAAATAATAAAACAAAAATCAATTTTTTACTACTTTTGTGTTTTTTTTTTTAATATTTTCTTGTTAATACATCATGCATCTTCAATACACACAGTTGTTAACCACAAGAGCAAGTTCGTTTGATCGCACGAACTTCGTCGTGCATTTTTTTTACTTGCGATATAGGTACTATATGGGAAGTTATGGATTCGTACAAAAAATCGAACTCGAGATTTTGATCAAACTTTACATTACGATGATAGAGAAGTCAAAAAAAGTGGGTCTCGCAAAAACGTCCGTCTGTCTGTCTGTCTGTTCAACTACAGCCTAAACGGATGGGTCGATTTTATTTAAACTTGGTACCTAGCGTTTTTTGGACATTCCCCCCACCCGTTTTTTTCTCTTTTTTTTAAGGACCAAAATTAACAGTAGCTGTCATAAAAAAATTTTTTGGCCAAAAAGGAAAAACTTATTTTTCTCAAATCCAGCGCTACCGAATTTGTTTTTAAGAACTCAATAAATTTAAATAGTTATAAGTTGCTGTTTAATAAAAAAAATGGTTCCGAAAAATGGTTATTAATGGTACCTCCCAAAGAACCATTTTTTTTATTTTCACTTTTCTCGAAAATATGGTTACACTGATTCTGATCAATTTTTTTATGAAGAAGTATTGACACATTCTAAATAAAATTATGTACCAAAATTTTCAAGAAAAATATTTTTTAGATTTTTAAAAAAAGTTTTAATATTTTTTTTTTGAAAACTCAATATTTCAAAAACGACTTCGTCGATTTTTATTAAACTTGGTAAATAGCAGTTTTTTAACTTTATCTAGAAGATTTTTGACAAAAATTATTCTAATACCCCAAAATAATCGTGCCTCCCATACAAATGTTAAAAAACCGTTAAAAAAAATATTTTGTTTCTCAAAAACAACTCCTACGATTTTGATAAAAGTTTTTTGTGTGTTAAAATTAGTACAATCTACCATTTAAAATTTTTAAAGTTTATATTTTACGTTTATTAACAGTACCTTTCATAGAACGGTTTCTTTGATTTTCGACTACCTCAACATCTGATCAACCGAATAAAATTAGATTTTGTATACAGAAGCTTGTAACAAATATAAATAAAAGTGCGTATCAAAATTTTCTAAAAAATGATTTTTGGATTTTTTTAAAAAAAATCATAATATTTTTTTGAAAATTCGATATTTCGAAAACTGGTAGTAGATTTTTTTGTGAAGTTCAATTTTTAACGCAACATTAATAAATGCTTTAAATTGACGTACCAATTATTTTTCTCAAAAATGTTAACGAAATTTTATATATAAAAAATTAATTATTTTTAAAACCACTCCTACGATTTTCAAATTTGTTTTCTCATAAATAAAGATTTATATAAGAAATGTGATGGTGTACATCGCGTTGGGTTAAAACGGATTCAAAGTATTTTAATCAATTTCTTTCTAATTTTGTTGATTTAAAACAATTTACCAGTTTAAATAGTATAATTTCTTTTTATGCATATTGCATATGTGCAACACTAGCCTATATTGTTAATTTTTGTATACTCACATAATACCATCTGCAACTAAACTAAGATTTGGCAAATGGATAAAATATATACTCCTATAGCTAATTTATTTCAGACTAAAGAACCACAATGTGATCGCGCATAAGAGCAAGTTCGTGCGACCCAGTCGTGCATATTTTTTCTATATGCAATGTTTTAATTTTAATTTTCAAAATGGATCGGAGTTAGGAGTTCTAGGAAAATAAGAAGATTATCTGAGGATAAATTGGCAATGTCAGTTGATGATTCCACCAGACCAAAATCTGCATCAAACTTTGACTATCTAAGAATGCTTTTGTTGCTGGGGTACCTCGGGAGGATTGATATCGTCCCGAATTCAACGATTTTCTTTGTTCACACATTCATTGATCCAAAAATTTGGCCTTGTAGCAAAATATACAAAATATATAAAAACATCAAATAATGCATGCAATATTTCTCAAAATGAGCACTGGCCTTTTAATATAAAATTTGATGATTTGCACACGTTACTTACTTACTTAATGTGGCACTACGGTCCTGAGTGGATTAGACCCTTAACCAACAAGCTTCTTCCAACCAGCTCGGTCCCTAGCTAGCTGTTACCAAATTGGTGGAGGTTCTCTTCCATTTGCGTACGCCACCTGAGTCACGGTCTTCTATACTGCGCCGTCCTTCGGGGTCCTCTGCACCATATAGGAGGACCGGGATGATCAGTCTTATACAGGGACACTTTAGTTTTAGAAGAGAGGGCACTGCTACTCAATTGTCTTCGTAGCCCGAAGAAGCAGCGATTGGTGTTCGCCGTTAAAAAACTCTGCACAAATGATTTTTTCTATATTCTCAGCATCGACTGCGTTTCTACAACGATATTCCCTTGATCGTCCTAGCAGGTTTCGATTCGGGGGCTCGTAACCTTGCGAGGTTCTGTTTACCTTTTCGTAAAACTTCCGAACTTCAGTCCTGCAACGACATCCATCTATTTCCGCTACCGTGCGCTTCTCATGCTCCCTTTTCTTCCATTTGAGAAGCCGGCGTTCCTCACTCCTCTTCTGCAGCCCCGCTTTGTGATGCTTCTTGTTTAGCAGCATTTGCTTGCCGGCATTCATCGTCAGGAGTTTCTTTTGTGGTGGTTGTCTGAAACCCAGAACTCCAGAGGTGGCATTGGAAAAATCAGGCAATTTAAATGAAAAATGTCAGATGGCATTCAGAAAATCATTTAAAGAACAAACGCAATGAAAGTTAAAGTCGAACACACAATTGTTTGTAATTTTGAATGATTTATGAGGGTTTGCTTTTGTATATTATATAGAAATTTAAAATCTTGATGTATGAAAAATATGAATAGGAAATTTCCTTTTTAAAACACTCAAGCAAAACAAGAAGAATTTAACACGACACGCCTACGTGCCACCTTAAAATAAAGAGGAAGTCATTCAGTCATCACCGAAGGTATCTACAACACAACAACATAAATCTGTCAACCGAAATAAGCAAACTTTTGCCGGAAAACCAAACGGAGCTGTGTTTATTAATTCGCAAGCCCATAAGGGATAGCACACAAAATATATCGTTACTTGGTAATTTTGCCTTACCTTACGTCACTTTTCGATTCTCTTTTGGTGTCGCAATTAACTATATAGTCTTCAATTTAAATAGCTCTACCGTTTGATTTTTTTTTTTGACATGATATCAATCTGGATCCATCCGAATGAACAGATATCAAAGAGAGTGCCTTAAGTCCTCCATTGCCCATAACGCTTCGGGACACTGTTTTATCCCTTTTCATCGTTGCGAAGGTTCTTTCAACACTGGCTTTTATCCCTGGAAGTGTCAAGAAGTCTATACCTCTAAAGTAAATCTTGTAACATACATCAAGAAATTTCAAAACTTCGGTAAATTTGTTCAAACCGAGGAATGTACTGAGCTTTCTCAGCCGATAACGGTTTGCATTATCGAAGTAAGATGACAGTTTTTTTCCATTTCATTTGCTCGTTCAACTGTACCAAAACCTGCCACCTGCTAGTAGAGCTTGAAACGATGGTAGAATGTCTTCGTTGACTATGAATCTGTCCGTAAGATTTCGTAGGGAAAATTTTCTGTAACCCACTTGTATTAGAAGCTTCTATCATTGGGAACCCGTACGGCATTTTGGACAACAAGTCTGATGAAAGAATATTTTGTTTGGTACTGTCTTCTAGAGAGCTTTTATACATCATCGCTATACACAAATTTTCTGCCTTCTACGTAGACGATTGCTGAATTCGAGATTCGATGGATGCGTTTTTTAATTGGTTCACATGAACTTGAAGACTCCGAAATGTTCATATCTGTTCAAAAACAAACAGAGATTCAATTTCATTTACTATACTTTACTTTATTCAAAATCTTAGTTTAAAAAGCTACGTATGAAAGTTTGTCTGTATTTTCATAATTCGTCATGGAAGGATAAAAAACTTAATTAAGTTAAGTAATTTAAGCTCAATATAACATCTATGTGTATGCTAGTAACAGGTGTTTTTTTTAGACATGTGGTTTTCAAGAAGAAATAAAACGCACATAATTTAATGCATTGGGCAAGAATTTTGCTTTATTATAAAGACAAGGGTTTGCCATTATGTTTTAAAAATGGCTGGCTCGAATAAATTCCAGCCAAGAGGCCAAATTTTCGACCAATTTTTGCAGCAAGTAGGGCCGTATGTCAGCAATAACGCGCCAAATATTCTCTTCCAAGGCGTCAATCGTCTCGGGCTTATCTGCGTAGACAAGCGACTTCACATAACCCCACAAAAAATAGTACAGCGCACGACGCGAGATAATGCGCTCACCATCAAGAGTTTCCTTCAATAAATTGATTGTTTCGTTGGCTGTATGGCATGTAGCGCCGTCTTGTTGGAACCAAAGGTCGTCCACATCAACATCCTCCCATTCAGGCACGAAAAATTACACCAAACAGTGACTTTTTGAGGATGTTACGGCGCGGCGTCTCAACAATGTCTTGTGGATTATGATCACTCCAAATACGAAAATTTTGCTTATTAACGTACCCGCATTCAACCAAAAATGAGCTTCATCGCTAAACAAAATTCGCTTATGAAAATTGTGATCAACGGCAATCTTGTTTTGGGTCCATATGGGCACAATTTGGAAGCGTTGTTCAGGAGTAAGTCTGTTCATTATGAAATGGCAAACCAAACTGAGCATACAGTGACAGAGCTGTCAAAAATACAACGTCTAAAAAATCACCCTAAGCCCCGAAATTCACGATATTTGTAATACTATGTGAGCTTATAGGTACTTATTTTTGGAATTTGTACGTCTATTACAACAGGACATTGGTCGCAAAAACTATACGTAGATATGTTTTTTTTAATTTTAAATCCAGATTCTTTGGTCAATTTCTTCTTTATGCAAAAAAAACTTTATTTCATAATTTTTTCCCAATGTTTCTTCGGATTTGCCTGACTTCAGCCCCTCAAGAACAAGAAAGCCCCCCCCCCCCCGGGCTTTACTACTACAAATTTCGTATAAGTCTCAAAAGTTGAGGAAAAAGTAGAACATAAGGGGCTCTAATAGCCGTTTCCTGATACGAAACTTAAATATTCATGTTCAACTTTAACGCGTTTGTCTTACTTATTCCTTAGCGAAAAGTCTTATGTTGAACTTGAGTATAAAAGTTTCATTTCAGCAAATAGGCCCCAATACTTATGATTTCTTTCCATTTCGTTTGCAGTTGTAATTATTTTAAGTACTTCAGGGACTACAAGCACTCTAAGGAACTTGAGTAAAACTTTAGAGCAGCCATTATTTAGAAGGCATCAAAAGCACAAAATTTCAAGAATGAGTAAAATAAATTTAAACTAAATCATTGCTTCTCTTCCCCCTTAATTAGTATATACTCATCCAAGATAAAAAAAAAATTATATCATAAAAAGTTTCAATAGCTGATTTGGCATTCAACCCTTGTTAACAGGTCCCATTAGCCCAATAGCTCCCACTTAAAGCCAAAACAAACAAACACAAAAAAAAACATGACAAATGAAAATTACGCAAAGTGTAATTTGTCATCATCGCTCTGTAGCCTTCGTCCTGATGAGCATCTATATTATTTATATCCAGAAGAAAAAAAAAACACAATAAACCTTTTTTATAATCGAAATTTTAATAGGCTTAAGCCTGTAAAGTTTATTTATCAAAAATCTTAATTTGAATTTCCTAGGCTTTCAACATTTTTTTGCTTTTTTCTTCTTCTAAGAAAACAAGATATCAATCATTTTACATTGTTATAACCTTGACTTGGTTAAACAAAATAAGATTTATGGCTGGAAACACATGTAACAAAAAAAAAATTCGTACATAAGTCCTTTAAGAAAGAAAATCATAAAAATATTGAGTTGGGTAACCTTTTCTTTTTTGGCTTTGTTTATCATATCAACATCCGGTTAGGAAGTCAATCTCAATCATTTTACAGCTGGAAGGACCTTATATACAATATAAGGAAAACACATATCTCTTTTTTTGTAAGGATTTAAGAATTGGCAGTGTCGAAAGAGAATTTTTTTTAGGTTGTCAAATTGGATAATCTTTTTCGTTGGGTTTAATTTAGGTTATTTAAGTGCCAATTTTTGTACAGTATTTTGGGTTTATCCTTTTTGTGTCCTTATGAATTAATTTGTAGGCATACACTTCCGTTTTTATTGAGATTTGCATTTGGCTTTGAGAGAAATTCAGCTCTTTTATGTGCCTTTAATAAAATGGCTTAAATAATTGTTTTTGTTCCTGCATAAGTGAAACAAGAAAACTGTAAAATATTTTAAATAAAATAAAAAAAAATATGTCAAGGCTTTTAAAATTAAGAAGCACTGAAATGAGCTTCATGTTCATTTTATAATTGGAGACATGATGCACTACATCGAGTAAAAATAAACCCTTTAATTGCTTTTATGACGCATCGAATATTTAATTTATATATTTTTTGGCACATGAATAAGTCAGTACAAAAAAAAAAAAAAAAAAACACAAAAAGGATGCTCACCTGACTGCATGGAAATAATGAAAAAAAAATGCAATTTAATTCTGCTCTTATGAACGTATAACTGTATGTACCCTTTTGAATAGATAACTGATGGTTTAATAATAATAGTGGACTCAAATTGGTGTGATTGTATAATTATTAACAACGTTTCAACAACAACAAAAAATCAATAATAAAATTAAAATACATTTTGTTTATGACATAAACATTCATGTTGCGAGGACGACACGCCGCGCCGCGCCGGCCGCCTAGCAGACCAATGCCAACATGGCGAACTCACAGGAGTATATGATGCAATTACTCTAGGTATTCATTTTAAAATTTGACAATCAGATGTCAGAGATAAAAGAATTTGATTTCCCATTCAACTGAAAAGTGAAATATGAGTTTTGTTATCCAATTTATTCCCACACCAATTTCTTCATTCTTGATTTTGATAATAAATTATATTTGTTGCGAAACACAAATTTTTACTTTGGAAAAACAAATAAAATATTCCCATCTACATGCGATTGAGTTCACAAAAAAAAATTAATAAATTTGGTAACGCTCGTTGAGAATAAGGCCCTTTAGTGTCTTCCAGGAATTGAAGTGACCTAAATTTTTTTGGCGAATCCAAACTTCTAAGGCAAGAGGCAATTTTTCATGACAAGATAGATACTCTTAGAGGATTTGTCAATACCTCGCGTGACACACCGAAGATCGTGGTATTGAAGAATCTTACGTAAATTGTTCCCATGATACAAATTCTTGAGCACAAGATTTCCAACATTTTGATGATATGTTTTATGAGGTTCATGCGATAGTGAAGTCCAAAGTTATAGCTCTGGATAATCGACTGCTTTCTAAGGTAAAAATCTTAAAATAAATCCGGCTTTAACTCCCGGCAAGCAAGTTGGGTACATATCAGTGTTGGGGGATCATGGGAAAAAATCCCTTTAAAGCTTTTAAAGGACAATAGAAAAACAGACTGATTGTGTGGAAATTCCTTTTTTAATAACATTTTACCTGGAAAAAGAGAAAAAAATATAATCGATTCATTTAGAATTATTGGACAAAAGCAAAATGAAGTCAAAAGAAATATTAGAATAATTTTTTTAGAAATTTTCATAAGACCCGATAGGTAAATTATATTTATTTTTAGCAAGGAATATAATTTTTGTTTGTTGGAAATAAAAAAGTGAAAACAGAAAAGATTTGTGGAACAAAAAGGGAATTTTCCGACTGGCCGAAAGGTTTTTTTCTTAAAAATGCCCCCCATTACTGGTACATACAGACGTACTGGTATAGTTGTTTAATTTGTATCTATGTATGTACTTGCTGTGACGCACTTCTGGTTTGTCTAAGTTAACACGATCTGCTGACTCGTCGTCTTCATTGTCGTCGTCTTCATCGCCGTCGCACTGTGGGACGAAATGGGATTTTAGCGTGCCAAAAGTCAGGTATATAGATATTTGTGTAGGTTGGCACAAGACAAGAAAAAAATCGGAATGGAAGTGGAATCTATTTCCCCCGTTATGGCGGCATTTAAAAAAAAAATGACTTAAAATAAAAAAAAAAATATATTAAAAAATAACGGTAAGACTTATAACGTTATGGCAATTTTTTGTTTTAAAGCCAAATAGCTATTCTTCAATTTGCTTTTCAAACCAAGTTGTTTCAGCAAATAGTTTAAGAAAAAATTAATTTTCAAAATAAAAATTAAAGAAAAAAAATTAATTTTATTTTCTCAATCAAAATCAAATCAAAACGTATCCGGTTATTAAAATTAAAAACCGGATACGTTTTGATTCCTGTTGGTCGGAGAAAATAAGTGTGTGATCTTCAGATGTTATTGGGAACACACTATTTCGGTCGGTACCTACTGTTGGAATTCTGCCTAAATGTATCAAATAATGCAGATTTTTTTTAATTTGCCGCCATTTTGTTATACTGTACATATATAATGCATACTTCTTAATATACATCACAGATGGCAGCAGTTTACTGTTGTTTGATTAAATACTTGTAACAAAGATGGCAGAATTTACCTGTCCAGTGTCCCACATGTGACCTTGAAAACTATTTTTCACTTATCAATACTTTTAATTTCCGAATTGTTTACAAAATGAATTTCGCTTGAGGTAGGTATGGTGTTTATGAAACTTTTGCTTTTTTATAAAAAATATTAATCACTTATACATATAAAAATAATAGGTAGGGTAACAATTTTCAAAAATTAGGCAATGAAAAAGTCCTATACTCTGTCCAACAAAAATAGGCAGTATACTTATGGGAAAGCTTTTTCAAAATCAGTAACGTGCCATATTTTTGCACCAAATTAAATTGAAATAACTCCTCCACGAAAAGTTGTTGCCCGCCCGTGAATTTCCAATAGCATCTGACACAGACCCGACGTCCTATTCAAGACACATCTGAGTGTGCAGTGTGCACTGAATTGCTGTGGCCAATGGCGATTGGCTGCTGCTTGATGTGCATTCAGAGTTACCCTTGTCTATTTGGTAATTCGTTCAGCTTTTTTTCCTTGAGTTTCTGTTAAGGTGCTTTTGATTTTAGAGCTTTAAGAAAAAGCTTTTAATTATCGTGTACACTACGACAACCCTGTGAAAGCTTTAATGACGGACAGATTTATGCAATCCATTGTAGCCAGAATGAGAGGCAAACGTCCTATCTTGCCTGCACTGCCAATTTTTGTTGGACAGAGTCAATTTAAAAAAAAAAAAAAACAATAGTAGTGGATATGAAAAAAGTTTTCTTACCGATTTTCTTCCATTGATTGTAATAATAACGATAGGTTGAAAAATAGGAAATAACACTTAAAATTCAATTTGTTCATACTCGTTTTAAAAAACGACGAATAACAAAAATATGCATGAAGTTTTACAAAAACTGTTATTGAAATTATTCAGAGTCAAGTATTGAGAGTCAGTCCTGAAAATTTCATGCATATCGGAGACCATTTTCAAAAAGACTTTTGGCGCGCTAAAATCCCATTTCGTCCCAAAGTGCGTCATTGTTATCTACAACATAGTCGTCGTCGTCAACAACAACTCATGCTAACATAGCTACTTTTATCAACGAAGTAGGCGATAATAAGTTTGGTCTTTAGGAACTCACACGCAATAATAAAGAAAACATACAAATAAATGTAATCAAAGAAACGTTTATCATTGCTTCTATAGCGGTTTCTCAACTGGCTTCGAAAAAATCAAGCAGGTTGAAGGCTGTAAAAGCTGGAAAAGGACCATACTTTTCTGTATTGGTTGACGTGGATTTTCTTAAACATAAGCTGTGTTTTATTGGTAATTTATAGCTAGCGCAATAATCAAGTACCAATAAAACGCTTTGGCTGTGTTAATAAAACGCTTTAGCAACTTTAGGCTGTGTTCGCTACAATTATCATAGTTCACATCCATTTTGTCTCAACCAAACTACAAATATCATAGATCACATCCATTTTGTGCGTTAAAAAACATCATTAAGGTTCAAGTCATGAATACTTTTCAAGAGCGCCATCTTCATCTTCAAAGTTCTAAGTATGTATAACCACTTTTATATCCACTCTTTTACTGGCTAATTTATCGACACTCTTTGTTTTTGTTTTTGTTTGCCAAGGGAAATTTTACTGCGCTGGCTATAAAATTACCAATAAAACATGGCTATAGTTAAAACCTGCCCTGGATACCTTTCTCTGCCAGTTTCTTTAAATTCGCTTCAAAAATAAAGGATAATAAGTTATTGTTCCTTTACATCATTAGTGGTTATGAGACAAAGTATGGCATTTTTAATGCGTAGACGCATCTACATCTTTTAAAAATGCTCAACATTTTTAGTAAGATAAACAAGAATCTTGAAAATGTGAAAGTACATAGCTGGGAAACTATTTCTGGTTGCGTTCTAAGAAGTCATTTACAAAAAATTAAGTTTAACTTAGCGAACCTAACACCGACTAGCGGAGGAGCAAAACATCATCATTGACCATCATCAATTGATATTTGATACATAATGAAATTCGATATTTAACAACCCAATTGATAAAAGGTTTGATCACTGTGGTGCAGACCATTGTGAATAACAAGGCAATTGATAATAATCAACGAAAAGTTCTATTGTGTTCCAAATTTCAATATTTATAAACTATCAATCAATTGATAACTGACAGTCGCAATAGGGGCGATCATCGGGTGTACCAGTGGTTTGACATATGTTCGGCGACTGTTGAACGTGGATGTAAGAGGATACAAGATGGCCTTACGCAGACCTCAATGTTTTATTAACTTTCCTGTATTTTTATGAATTAATCACACTTTTTACTTGCTCTATAGGGCAAGTATTAGTTTCGTGTGAAAAAAAAATTTAGATTCAAGAAGTCCGAAAAAGTGGGTTTCGTCATGCCATCAGTCGCGTCGGTCTGTGCGTCCACTGTTATTTGAGCTAGAGCCTAAACGGGTGGACCGATTTGCATGAAATTTGGTACGGGCCATTTTTATGTGATTCCCTAGAGGGGAAATTCGAATTTTTGTTTTAGGTCATCTAGAACGGGTAGCTGCCATATAAATATTTTGGTTTCTTCAAATTTTCTTGAAAACGGCTCTAACGATTTTGATTAAACTTCGTACCTATAATAACTAAGTCAATTGTAAGAAAACTGTATTTCAGGTTTTTCTCATTCACATTACGGAATCAGGAATTCCAGTTTTTTTTGAGAAAATTGTCTTATGTTTGTGTTATTCGGGTATATCTTTGCCATGGTTAAATCGATTTTGCTATAATTTTGCAATCTGATGCTTCTCAATAATTTAAACAATTTTTAAAAATATTATTTTATAAACAAAAAAATATTCAATCGAAAAATCAATTTTTTAGTGAGTACTTTTAACTCTAAGCATACTATTGTTTTGTAAAACATTACTTTGTATCCTTGAAGTAAGAGTATTAAAGGTAAACGTAATAAAACGCATATATTATTTAATGTTATGGCCCAGAATTAAGCTTTATTATAAAGATAAGGGTTTGCCATTAAGTTTTAAGAATGATTTCGGCAAGTGGCCGCCTCGGCTGGCTCGAATAAATTGCGACCAATTTATGCAACAATTGGGGCCATATGTCAGCATTAACGCGCCGAATATTCTCTTCGAAGTCGTCAATCTACTCGGGCTTATCTGTGTAGACAAGCGACTACACATAATCCCACGGAAAATAGTCCAGCGGTGTTAAATCCCACGATCTTGGAGGCCACGCCGCACAGTGGTGCGAGAGCGGAAAAAAGTCTTTTGAAAAAGTCATGTCTATCGTTTTAAACTTTATGTTAAAGTACTCTTAGATAACCAAAGCGTATGATTTAAAAGTATTTTTTAACATATATATTGTATGTTCTGATTTACAAGCAATCAAAGTTGAAAAATAATTTTACTCAAATCGCGAACCGTATTTTCAACAAATTTTGAGATGTTTTTTTCCGAAGTTCCTGCAGATAAATTCTCTAGTTTCTTAAATAATTTAATTGGTCTATTTTCGATTATCTAAAAATAAAAAAAAATATTGATTATTTATAAAAGATACCTTCAATAAGTAGCCTGAAGCTTTAGTACTAAGAAAAAATGCTTTTTTTTAAAACTTTTTGATTTAAAAAAACAGCTCCAAAAGATACCAAGAAAGTAAGTATGCCACCATATGCTCCATACATTCATGTTAAAGCACAGAAAAAATCAGCTGCAGATACGTGCAGATGTGGAAGTTATGCTCAAAAATGTTTCACTTAATCGGATTTCAAAAAACTCCGTCTTGACGGTGGTGTCTACCAAAAAGTTTGATTACTTCGGTATTAATTGTCAGAATGAACTGGTTAGGCCCATTATTTAAAAAAAAAATTTCAAACGTTATTTTAAAAATAAAACAAAATTAATACATTGACCCAGGGCTGAGAATTTCGATTTTTGCGAAACCATTTATTTCTGCCTGGAAAATTTTTCAACTTTCAACTCAATTTTCTTGAAAGCAACACACGAAAAATAATATAGTTTTATGATATTTTGAATTATATGATAGAGCTTAATACAAAATAAAGAAAGGGATTAGGGATAATCTTTTATTTTTTTTTAATTTTTCGCTAAAAGTAGGGCAGGTAAAAATAAAAAAAGTGTTCTTTTTAAAGTTTTATTGCTTTGTTTTTGTTCTGTATTGCGTAATTTTTTATTACCTGTAAGGATTAGTAATGGCTTATTAGAATAAAATCTCTTACTTAAATCTATTTATATAAAGGATTAATGAAAAAAAAGTCAGTATTGAGTTATTGAGCATTTGTGCAAGGTGCAATAAGTGAAAGTGAAGTTAAATATAATAACAAACATATATAGTGAATTCAATACATTAAAATGGATTCAATCGAAATTCCTTATTCGGTGTTGTGTAGTGAACTTATTACTAATGGGTAAGATGTTCAAAATCTTCGACCATATTTTGTAAGGAAATACCCCAACTTAATTTCTGAGCAAATAGAAACTGTGCTATCAGAATTAAAGAAACGTTTTATTTCTCATTTTTTAAGTCGATGGAACGCAGTTCATAGAAAAAAAAGTCATTTTTAAAAAAAAATACACTTATTGGCTCGAAGGAGTTTTCCAAGTAGACCTAACCCAAAGTGTATTGCCCGAAACGTCAACTAATATGGGAAGACCACGAAAGAGTTTTGACGAATGCTGTGATCGAGCTAAAAGGTATAAGAGGGACGAAATTAGAAATATATTTCCTCGAGAAGAGATAAACTATGCAGCAACATCAGAGAGCTTTTCCTGTTCACAATTTGATCCGGATAAGGCTCTTGCATTATTTATACAAGCAGAATTGTCGAAACGCCAATATGAAGTATTGAGACATGCACTAAAAGACGAAGGACATGATGTTTTTCCACCTTATATTAAATTACTGGAAGCAAAGAAAAAGTGCTATCCTTTAGATATAAACATTACGGAAAGCTCAGCAAGTGTGCAACTACAAAAATTGTTAGACCACACTGTAACAAGGTTATTAGAAGGAAAGACATCAGAGGAGATAACCAGAATTGTAGGACAGTCTTTAACACTGTACACTAAATGGGGATGCGATGGTGCCTCTGGACAACCACAATACAGTCAAACATTTGACAATGAAGAAACTTCGGACGTTTATGACATCTTTGGTACCAATTCAAATGACTATGGAGGAAAACAGGGATATTATTGTGTGGAACAACGATCGATTATAAATTTAATTTTATAATATATATATATATTCAAAATAAAAAGTTAAGATTTTACTAAAAAAAACTTTTATTTAAATATAACATTAAAACCCTCAAATTTTATAAAAATGTCAATAACTTTTTTTCTAACAATTTTTTCTTGATCAAATTTTGACCAAGCATGTATAAGACTAATTTTAACATGTTTGTCAAATTTCATTAAAATTCGTTTAATAGTTCAGATTTTACAGACTTTTTTCCGCTCTCCCATACAAACATCAAAACACTCAAATTTTAGAAAAAAAAGCCAATAACTTTTTTACTAATGATTTTTTCTTAACCAAATTTTGATAAAATGTGTATAAGACTAATTTAAAAATGCGAATCAAATTTCATCTTAATCCGTTAAACAGTTCAGATGTTACAGATTTTTTTTCCGCTCTGCCATACAAACATCAAATCCCTCAAATTTTAGAAAAATGTCAATAACTTTGTTTCTAATTATTTTTTTTCAACCAAATTTTGACCAAATATGTATAAGACTAATATAAACATGCTTGCCAAATTTCATTTAAATCTGTTGAACCGTTCAGATAAAACAGACTTTTTTCCGCTCTCCCATACAAACTGAACCACTGTGCGCCGCGCCACAGGCCCACGACGCGAGATAATGCGCTCACCATCAAGAGTTTCCTTCAATAAATTGATTGTTTCGTTGGCTGTATGGCATGTAGCGCCGTCTTGTTGGAACCAAATGTCGTCCACATCAACATCCTCCAATTCAGGCACGAAAAAGTCATTAACCATGGTTCTATAGCGTTCTATAGTGTTGATTGTAACACTATGGCCGGCTTCATTTTTGAAGAAATATCGACCAATGATTCCCTCTGCCCATAGAGCACACCAAACAGTGACTTTTTGAGGATGTTACGGCGTCTCAACAATGGCTTGTGGATTATGATCACTCCAAATACGAAAATTTTGCTTATTAACGTACCCATTCAACCAAAAATGAGCTTCTTCCTTGAACAAAATTTTCTTGTGAAAATCGAGGAACCGAACCATTATTTTGGTAATAAATTTGCACGATTTGCAAACGTTGTTCAGGAGTAAGTCTATTTATTATAAAATGGCAAACCAAACTGAGCATAAATAAAGTGACAGCTGTCAAAAAGACCAACTGCAAAAAAAAAGTGTTGCCAGATTTCAAACCACACGTCTAAAAAAAATACCCTTTAGTTCCTGCTGCCCACTTGTGCATTTTATACATATTATATAGGTAGATATAGATAGATAAATAGATAGATAGATAGATAGATAATTTTTTTCTGAAATCAAGGAATGCGTAAGGTCGGGATAATCCAATCTACATACGTATAGATTTATTCAAATATCAATTACAAAATTTAATTATTAACAAAAATGTGTAATTGAGAGCGAAAAAAAAGAACAGAGGATTATATTGCAAATCTACTTATACTAAAAACATTCCTTCAAATACAAAAGTTAAATAGGATAATCGAAAAAAAAATAATGATAAGTCTTTTTCAAACCAATATATCAGAGAAGAGTGATTCTATGCTCAGGTATTCAAAATTAAAAAGCCAATCTTTGACATTTATTTTTCGCCAGCTTTCGTCCATGCAAAAACTATTGCATTTTTTCATGGCAATAGTTTCAATGCAATAGTTTTTGCATGAATGAAAGCTGGCGAAAAATAAATGTCAAACGCACGTCTTCAAGTCTTCAATACAAGTCGTTGTTTTATTCAAATTAAGAGGTATTTATAGGTTATTAATAGTGAGTTACATAGTTGTATTTTAGTATATACAATTTTGGCGAAGCGTTATTACTAAAGTTAGTTCATTGGAAAGCTTACAAAATTTATATTAATTTTTTAAGGGTGTGTTTACAATTAGTTCAAGTTTTAATTTGATTTGATTTTTTTTTATGGATGCATATGAGAAATAATTAAACACCGGCCGCGTTGAAGAACTGCATATCTTCAATCCATAGGTAATAGGCTAGTTTATGAATCGGTCTTCTCAGCATTCCTCTTGATGTTTTTATATCGGCGACTCGAACTCTGTCGTCATCACCTGTCACTACGGCCTCCACCCTTTCTGTCATCCAATGTTGTGGGGGTAAATTATCGTCGTGTATCATGACAACTTTCCCGATGGTGAGGTTTGGTTGCTCTCGCATCCACTTGTTTCTTATTTGATGTTCGAGTATGTAGTCTCTGGACCAAGCTTCCCAGAACTTCTGCTTGAGTGCGCATAAGAGTTGTCACCTTGTTAAGCATCCAATTTTGTATGAATGAAGAGGCGCTCCGATCAGCAAGTGCGCTGGAGTAAGCGGAGAAGTCGATTCTTGGCAGACTTCACAGCGGATTCCCACAAGCCGCCGAAGTGCGGAGCTCTTGGAGGTATGAAGGCAAACTCGATTCCACTTCCTGCAGCATACAATTGAACGTCCTCTTTCTGGGAGATAAATGCTCCTTGAAGTTCTTTCAGCTTTCTGCCTGCTCCCACAAAATTGGTGGCGTTGTCGCAGTATATCTTGCTGGGTAGTCCTCGTCTTCCAATGAACCCTTTAAGACATAAAATAAAACAATGAGATGTTAAATCAGTAACAAGTTCTATTTGAACAGCCTTTGAAGTGAAAGAGACGAATACTGCTATATAAGATTTAACCGGTGGACGACCGCGATTTTTCAAAGAAGTATAGACTGGACCACAGAAGTCAACTCCTGGAATTGCAAAGGGACGTATAGCTTTAAGCCGATCAGCAGGTAAATTTCCCATTATTTGGGTTTCTAATTTTGGTTTATAGCGAAGGTTACTATTTCTATATGCTTAGGTTTTCAAAATTAAAAAGCCAATCTTTTACTTGTTTTATTGCCTGAGGTAGCATCCATTTGTCTTAAATCTTCGGCATTATTTCTGTCCCTGTTGCTCTACTTTTGTAGCGTCCCTGTTGAAAAACCCTTTATAATACGCACTCCAATGACATATTTCATATAGGTTAAAGTTGTCCTCGCAATTCGAATCATTGTGAGGATGAAAGTCCTTTGGCCTTTAACTATCGTATTTATAGCTCTCAAAAAAGATACAAAATTAAATTTAAATACTAAATTAAAATCATTTTTGTCCTCCCTATAGTATTAACGCAGATGGCCTATCGCCCTTGGATGTCGCTGTATTGAGCAATAACCGATCAATGACGAAAATGCTTCTACAGCATGGTGCTATTGAAGGACCACAATGTAAGTTTTAACTTTTATTAAATAAAAATATATGCAATATTTTCTCTAAATATTAAAATAGCTCAGGTTTGTCAATGTTGATAATTTAAGACTTTGTTGTACCGGTTCACTAGGCGTGTCATTTATTTCGAAATTTTAACGTTTATATTTTGACGGATCCTCTACTAACTATACTGACACATCAACAGTGCACCATTTTGTGACAGAAAATGTTACAAATTGATAATCATGTAAATTCGGATTTACTGTCAAACAACTAAGTTCCCATATAAGTGAAAAAGAAAACCAAACTGACAAAAAGAATTAACATTTTCACATAAATTTTGTTTTGTTCTTCTTGTCTTGTGAATTTCCAATAGAAAATATTGCCCGATAACATTCCGAACGTGACAACGTATCAACACTTGTTTTGTTTTATTATGATTCCATTCAATACGTCCTTATAATATATCTTAAGTCTCCATGAAAACATAATTTGGTTCACTGGTCACTTTGTATGAAACGTTTTCATGGCAGGAATAGAAGAAAAAAAAAAAAAAAAACAAGGAAGAAAACCAAGACACATCAGATGATGGATGATAATGTTCATCTTCTGTGATAAAATAAATAGCATTTTGAAGAGTATATTTATACAAAAACGAATAACATGATTTTATGTATTTAGCTTGAGATGAGATGAGATTTTGTATTATCCTAATAAATTTAAGGACTTTAGCTATAAGAGAGAAACATAAATATATGAACATGAGTTTCATTCATTTGAACACAGTGGTTTTTGTGTTTTATTTTTATATTGATTTTATAGTGACTTTAATTTGAAAGTAAAATACAAGTAAAATAAGAAAAAAAAATTAAAAAAAAAACCGTTGGGTTAAGATTCTACTTTTCAAAATTGGATGTTTTTACTTAAAGGCAATCTTTTACTTTAGCTTTTCTATCCATTACCAAAATATTGAGTCATGAACCATACATCGTTTCATTGGCTAAACAAAGATCTAAGACGTTTAAGGAACTTAAAAAATAAATACCACAAAAAATGGAAAATAACACATAGTATTTATAACTACCGATCTTTTGTTTATTATAGAAGACTATTTAATAATAATTTGAGAACATCATATAAAGCCTACATTGCCAAAATTAAGTGCAATATTTCAAAAAATTCTCAAGCTTTTTGGAATTTCATCAATTCTAAACGAAAATGCTCAACCTTTCCCTCAACCATGCAATATAAAGATAAGACCTCAAGCTGTGATAATGAAATATGTGATATGTTTGCCGACTTTTTTCAACAGACATATAGTACTAAAAAAGTAAGATGCTGTGATAAGACTGAACCTCAATCGAACTGTGATATACCTTTCTTAAGACTGAATGAAGATCAAATAGTGCAATACATTGACGATCTAAAAGATAATTATGTCCCTGGCCCTGACAATATTCCGTCTATATTCGTAAAATCATGTAAGTCTCACATTTTGTCCGCTATGACATTTATATTTAATTGTTCTCTGTCAACTGGTGTTTTTCCTGAATTGTGGAAGTCTTCTTATACTTAATACCTCTTCATAAAAGTGGCAGAAAAAATTTAGTTGAAAATTATCGTGACATAGCAAAACTTTCATGCATTCCAAAATTATTTGAAAATTTTGTGTATAAACACATTCAGTTTCACTGCAGAGGATTAATTGCACATGAACAACATGGTTTTTGCAGTAACAGGTCAACTTCAACAAATCTTCTTGAATTCACCAATCAAGTAAATAAAAACTTGACCGAAGGTGACTTAAGTAAAGCATTTGATAGAGTTTGCCATAAAATACTTCTATTTAAATTAAACTGTTATGGATTTCCAAACTGGATGTTGACTTGGATAGCATCCTACTTGAAAAACAGGACCCAATATGTCAAACTGAAAAATGTCATCTCTAAAACCATAAACGTCGTATCTGGAGTTCCCCAAGGAAGTCATATTGGACCTATTCTTTTCTTACTTTTCTTCAATGACATACACACTTCTATCTTGTACAGTAAGATTTTGATGTTTGCTGATGATTTCAAACTAATATATGGTTTTAAAAGTAATAACGGTTATCTGTTTCTTCAACATGACATTGATAAGGTGTCTGAATGGTGCTCACAAAACGGAATGGATCTTAACACTAATAAGTGTAAGATAATGACCTACTCTCGGAAACTATATCTGGCTGACTCCTTCTACTTTGTTGACAATACTCTTGTTAGCCGAGTTGATATGTTTAATGATCTGGGAGTACTATTTGACATTAAACTTTCCTTCAATCTTCATATCGATACAATAATTAGCAAAGCAAGGGGCCGTCTTGGATTAATAATGAGGTTCTCAAAGGAGTTTAATGATCCTTACATCTTTAAAACACTTTACTGTGCACTTGTTCGCCCTGTGTTGGAATACTGTAGTTGTGTTTAGTGTCCTAGTTATGACAACGCTATTAACAAACTTGAGAGTGTTCAAAAACGTTTCCTGCTGTATGCCCTTCGACATCTTCCATGGAACCCAACGCAACATTTACCGCCATATTAAAGTCGATTAAATCTTCTAAACATGTCGACACTGGAAAAAAGGAGAGAGATTAATAATGTTATGTTCTTATTTCAACTTCTGTCGGGATCTATTGACTCATCTTATATTTTAAGTCAACTCATCATCAATACCCGTCCAAGATCTACTAGAAATCCAGCGTTCTTCTACATATATAGCTCAAGGGTCAATTATGGTTTAAACGAACCTCTTAATGTTATGAGTCGAGACTTTAATAAATTTTATAGTTTAATTGATTTCAATAAATCTGCACCTTGTTTGAAACTTATTTTGTATTCTAGACAATCAAATTAAATATGATTGTATCTTTGTTATGTTTATTATTTGAATTGTTATGTAAACAAATTGTTAAACTAAACTGTAAAACATTTTAAAAAACTTTGACGTGATTGTCTGTAGTTGAAATAAATAAATAAATAAATAATTAAATAAATAAATAAATAAAAATTTCACCGATTTTGTCATCCTTGTTTTTGTTATGATGATTTTTAAAATGACTATATTTCATTTATTTTGAATTTAAAAAAAATAGTCGGATTTGACAGTAAGCAAAGTGGATACTCCCTATGATGTATTTACTCCATATGTTTTGATAAGTGTCAAGTTAGTAAATTAGTCGTCATTATTTAGTTGTGATAACTTAAATTTTGCTATGCGATGTTTGCTATGTTTTTTTTTTTGCTGCTTTCCGAAGTTGATATAAAATTAACGAGGCACCCGCTGGTGGTGAATTAGTTATGACAAGTTGAATTTTTTGTGCGATGTTTTCTATGTTTTTTGCTGCTTCACTAACCTGTTCCCGATTTTTGACCAGTTCAGAAAAATAAGATCTCACACAAATGCTGGTTTGACAAAGAGTGAAAAATCGAATCCAAAATTGTTTTTATTTACTATTTCACAGCAAAACTTTAAGTATCCTCTGAATATAAATCGGAAATAGCTGATATCTAGCTCTCATTTTTGAACCAGCCCACACAGTGATAGCGTTATCGAGAAAAATTACATCAAAAGTACGTTTTTTCTGAAAACATAGTTAGTAAGGGAAACCACTTGAAATGCATCCACATCCCAACGCCCTCATTGCAAATATAGTTATTACAAAAGTCTGGGTGGCCGCTTGTGTGATGTGAGCTTTTAGACTTTTATCCGCTCAAGAATGGTAGCCCGTAGTTTTGGGGGAAAAAAAAAAAAGAGAAAATGATTATAATATCTACGCCAGCAATTATTGCAGTTCTTAAGGTTGCCTATTCCTTGGCAATTTAACAATAACTTCCTCCCTGCAGTCCCTGGGATAGGTTCCGTTTCCCCGAACTGCTTTTATTTACGGCAGTAAAATACTACTCCTTGGCTGATATGCATGTCGTATCAGCAGGAGGTTGATTGCAGTTTAGATTTCTGCCGCGGCTGTCAATACCCCTTTTAGGTCTGTGCAGTTATTTTGTTTCATTGCACAATGCTCAGGGCATCAAAATGTTACTTACATCTGAATTATGTACTGATCTTCAATTGATACCAAAAGTGTGCCATCTACATCTAATACCGCATGGTTTAGTTGCTTTTTTCCGGACAAAAGTTATCTGGCAATTTTGTACAACTGGCTTGTATCACAGCTTCATATATGCAACTATGCAACGTTTTCCACACTTTCTGGGAGACAATGTGCAATCTGGTACCGGCTTCGCAATTCGGCCTTTCGTTAAACACTGCCTCAGTATTTATTCTCATTTTCAACGATTTGTTAGGCGTGATTTTATCCCAGCTCTTTTGGGATATCCACGAACAACGACTCTCGAGCTTTCATTCGCCTTAGTACACTTTCGGACCCAACCATAAAAATGGTTCTTGATGTGTAAACATCTACATATGTCAGCGGTAGAGCGAAATAATAAGGTGGACTTTCCTCTGTGTGACGCTACGATGTCAGACTTTACGATTTACCACGTTACGTTACGAACATCTGAATACTAGGATATTGGGTACGTTCAGGGACAAAAGCCAGAAGATCCCCTTCAAGGCAACTAGTCCGTTTTGGATGAGTACACATAGTCAACAACGTATATGGTCGACTTCGCATACGGATTCACATATGGCTCCTCAAAACTGCGCTTGGACAAACGTTGATGTTTAACCGTGAGTCCCGGCACTAACACAATTTTTTAATTCCCCCCCATCTCGTCAATGTCAGGATTCCCATTTATATTTTTACCGACTAGGCTCTGCCGTCATTTAAGAATTTTAATTTAATTTGGTTATTTCAACAAATCCCCTCCATTCCAATTCAATTTTGACAATTGGAAGTGGCAACAGTTAAAAATTTCTTTTTAAAATTAAAACTCACAAACTGTCAATTTTTCAAGAGTAAAATTCTCTAAAAAATGTCAAAATTTCGAAGAATCACTGTAGCGTAAATTCACACTTTTTTTCTTATTACCTTAACTTTATCTTTGATTTTTGTATCTCTTTTACTAATATTTTGTTGAACTCCCGACAGAAATTTCTTGGACAGAAAATCACAGATATGGAAAATTTTGTACTCCCTCCTGAGAGCTTTTCTGTGGAAAATACATATGTATGTATGTACAAGTTTGTGCAAAATTAATCATCTAATTTTGTTTTTGAATTACTTTATTACTAAATAAAAAAATGATTTTGAGTGATGGAAATCCTTATTTGTATATACCTTTAAATTTTGTCTGTTAAGTGAAAAAGATGATATCAGTCAAGTGGCTGTCGCCAGTGTTGATACACATTTGTGCCCGTTTTATCGCATTTTCCATGTCTTTCCGCAAGATTTCCGATGATAACTGTTCGCATTCCTGTCGTATATTCTCCTAAAGGGCTGCGATTGTAGGAGGCTTGTTGGCATGAACCATCCACTTCAAGAAGTAACATAAGTAGCTCCAAAGAAATAAGTCTGGGATTGTAAAATCTGGCGATTATGCTGGCCAAATCTCTAAAACGAGAGATTATGCGACCAGGAAACGCTTCCTTCACAAAATTCATTGTGGCTCGTCCTGTGTGTACGGTTGCAGCGTCTTGTTGAAACCACTTGTTCTGTTCACCAAGCCCCGCTCATCCAATTCTGGCAGTAAGAAGTTGTTTATCATGGCCCTGTAGCATTCGCCAGTAACAGTGACCGTATTACCGATGGTGTCCTTAACAAAAATACGGCCCAATCACTCTTCCCACGGAACGCTGCACCACACAGTGGCTTGGATTGGATGTAATGGCTCTTCGTCCGTCACACGCGGGTTGTCAGTGCCACAGAAATGAAGATTTCTGATATTGACGTATCCGCTTAAGTGAAAATGTGCCTCGTTGCTCATGATGATTTTTGACACAAAATGGTCCTCTTCGTTGTTGATATTGAGGATGGCTCGACAGCAGAGTATAGCGCTCCATTGCTTGTCTGTTTTTATACTGCAGCTGTCTAGTCTAGTTCACAAATGTCAAATATGATTGAAGTACGAAGCCATTTGCAAAAATTATATCATCTTCCGATAGGGTGATTTTGCGCCACCTTGTATTTAAATTGATATTATATAATATATAATCGTAAATTTAGTCAACAAGAGTTGCACACTTACTCAATAAACAGCATAAACATACAAATAAAGAGTTGGATACGACCCTTAACGAAGTAAAAGCTTCAAATGCAAAAATTGAATTCCTATAATATCCATAATAGTCTTTTAAAATTTGTGCAATATTTAACTACATACCTACCTAAATATTTGTATCAGATCCCCCAGCCTTCTACTACTTTCTCTTATAGCTACGGCCTTGATGTCACATTAAAATTTTCCCAGCACTATTTTTATGTGGAAATATGACTTTTGAAAATTAATTATTTTGTTTCTATTCGCTGTTTTCGCCATATTTTTTTATTTTTTGATGAACAAAAGAAATTAATTTCTATAAATTTTAATCGATTCTCATGAGTATAGTAATTAAAAGTCATCAATTGGTTTATTGCTAAGGGTGTGTTAACGACAGGCTCCAATTATAAGCGTGGGAGTAAATTATTACTTCGTCTGAAACAGATTGTGATGTGATGATGATGCGAGCATGAAAATGGCTGACATTGTTAAATTGTTTTTATATTATCATCAAAATGCTATTAAACCAACGCAATCGATTCAACTGACCCCAAAGTCATTAAATAAGTTGTTAATATCTTGAACACTAAATCAGTTGAGTTGAGGAAAAATCGAAGGTTATAATGGAAGAAACGTTTTTTTTCTTGTTGTCTCCTCCTCTTACCCAAGGAGGTTAAAAGAATAATACACAAAAGCTATCTATATGTGTTAACTTCATTTATTTAAAAAAGTGTCAATTTCTTCTTGAGAAATTGCTTCATAGAATCAATTGATTGATACTGGAATGTCATTATTATGATTGTGTGTGATGTTAATTGAAAAAGAAAATAAGACACGTTTTCACTGCCCAAGGGACAAACAATCAGATATAGGTTTAGTGTTTTATTGTATCCTTTCTGTCCTACGACAAAAAACCCAGTTATTGACATTGTTATTATGTAATATTGATATTGTTTATCTTTTTCCAGAAATATTTGCCATTTCTTCCATTCACAATGCATAAACTACACACTACTCCTCCTATACTTTAATTCAATAATAAATTTAATAGAAAGGATCTGAATTATTTCAATCAAGAAAAGGGAGCGAAAGTAAACGGCAATCACACTGGCCCTTATTTTTAGATGGTCGTGGAAGTGGTATTAAAATCAAACGGAAGGATCAAACTTCCATGGAAATTGTGTTGTGTTTGCCTTCCCTCAGCTCAACTCAGACCTTTATGTTTCAATTTAAAAGGTTGCCTTTGTAAGAGGTCTCATTATAATTCCTAATGAAACAGTTGCGCAGCAAGAAATGCTGAATATACTAAAACCCTCTTGCTTATGCCTCTGTGCAAAATAAAGATTTTTCATCGCAATTAGTCATCAAAGTTTTATGCAATCAATAAAATTATATTTAATTCCAAAATAGAATCGAGCTTTTGGGTTTTATTCGCTTCTTCATTTTTTGTTGGTGATGGACTTTTCAATAAGAACTCGGTAAACTTCCTTTCAAAAAAAAAAACAAAAACAAAATATAAATTCCATTATTCCGGGTTATTGAAAGCAAATGTTCGTGAAACTGAAAAAGGTACAATTCAGCCTCTTTGTTAGGCTTATGAAAGTTTAAAATTTTAATTCTAGCATCGCCATCAGATTATTTTCAGGCAATTATTGTTTTATGTTATCGATATATGTAGATCCAGGACGATATTATGGCTGTTCTCACAAAATTTGGAAGAGAAAATCAAAATCGAAAGAGATAAAAACTGGAAACTTGCAAATTTGTTTTAGGGCATTCATATTAGAAGGTTAATATTTGTACTTAGCCTCGCAAGGTCAGATATTACCACCAGTTGAAAAAGCAAGACACTTATATTTTTTTGCTAAACCACTCCAAATTTTGTATATCTCATTCTTAGTTCGGCAGTCAGTGTAAGGACGACCAATAGAATCCGTCGAATGCGTTGCGGCAGCGGATCCGTTGACGTGGGCGGATGGAACGGATAAGGGTGACACAATGAATACGTTCTTTAATTTGTCTCTTTGTTTATTTTCATTCATAAAAATACACAATTAAATGTATATAACGGGTGTTTTTCTTAGAGGCATAAAACTTTGAAATGGAATAAAAGAAAGATGATTTTTTTAAATTGACATGAAATTTACTTTATTCGAATATGACCACCAGGGCTGGCTCGGACGTAGTCTAATCTGGAGTTCCAATTTTCGATAACTTTTTCCAACATTTGTGGACGTATATCAGCAATTACCCAGCGAATGTTGTCCACCAAGTGGTCAATCGTTTCAGGCTTATCGGCGTAGTCTAGCGACTTCACATATCCCCACAGAAAATAGTCAAGCGGCGTTAAATCGCACGATCTTGGAGGCCAATTCACGGGTACGTAACGTGAAACTATGGGGTTACCAAATGTTTCCTTCAATAAAACGATTTTGGCACGAGCTGTGTGACTTGTTTCGACGTCTTGTTGAAACCACAGCTCCTGCACATCATGGTTGTTCAATTGATGAACGAAAAATTCAGCAATCATGGCTCTATAGCGTTCACCATTGACTGTAACGTTCTGGCCAGCATCGTTTTTAATGAAGTACCGACTAATTATTCCACCAAACCATAAAGCACACCAAACAGTCATTTTTTTTTTTAGATCTAACGGTGTCTTAACATACACTTGAGGATTATCATCACTCCAAATACGGCAGTTTTGTTTATTGACGTATCCATTCAACCAAAAGTGAGCTTCATCGCTAAACAAAATTTGCTTACGAAAATTGGGATCAACGGCAATCTTGTGTTGGCCCATTCACTGAATCAACGCCTTATTGTTCAGGCGTCAGTCTATTCACGTTGAAATGCCAAACCAAACTAAAAATAAATCATTTTACAGCTGACAAAATGGCTGCCAGTTAAAATAGTGTTGCTAACTTAAAGTTCTATGCCTCTAAAAAAAACACCCTTTACAATGAACATACGTATATTTTTCTACTTGGGCCCTATTTCATAAAAATTGACAACTGCGACAAGTGACAGGTGACAATTTGTTAATTTAAAACTTTACATTTGTCAAAATCTGTTCCATAAACTATTTGACAATTTCCTAGAATTATCGGAAAATAACCGACAACTGTCAACTTTTCGGTTCATAAAAAAATTGTTATGACATTGAATTGTCAAGTATTTTGGGACAATTGTCAGGAATTTTCTGACAAATTTGTACTGACAATTCTTTTATGGACGGTGTTCACATTGGACGGACTCATTCGATTTTTTTTTTTAAACATAACAAATTGGATCCTGAAAGATTTAAGTGCCAAAGATAAATCACACACACACAGAGAAAACAGATGTCACAAAAGAAGACGTCAAAAAAAATCCACTGATCTTAAAAAAAATTAAAAAATCCTGTGAGCAAAAGCTCAGAGACGTCAGTCCAATGTGAATACCGTCATGAGATGAAAAAAAATATACAATTTACATAATTATTTGTCAGTTTTGACAGTTGTGACAGGAAAGTCAATTTCGATCAAGTGTTGACAATGGAAATACAGAAGTAAAAGTGATGACGATTCTCAGTTGGAACTCCGTGTAATACGCCGCCCCACGCTCTCGACATTTTAAATGAGGAATAATTAATGATTTTGACGAGTTAAATGGCTTTCAATTTACAGACAAATTTCGTATCGGAAAAACAGCCGCATAAGTTTTGTTCCATTTTTTCATCGTTTTTCAACGTGGGCAGTGTATAAAGTTATGTAGGCCATGACAAACTTCAAGATCATACAATCACAAAATTCTCACCAAAAATGTGTCAATATATGAAAATGACAAAATTGTCATGACAAATTTGTTATTGTATACATATTTCTGAAAAATTTGTCACCTGTCAATATTGACAAATTTGTAGAATTGTCACCTGTCAATATTTGTGAAATAAGGCCCTGATTTGCTCGTGTCTGTTGCTATTTTTTTGTTTTTTTGTTGTTCTTGTGCTTGTTTATTTTGCTTTTTTTGGTTGAAATTACGTAATTTGCTGTGAATGACTCAATGACGTTCTTAGGATGATATTCTGCGTGCTTTTGGAATAATTGGGATGCACAATTGTAGATTCTGGCATTTCAGCTTTAATTAAATACCCTTATATTGATAATCTAATAATTATAACCAAAGTTATATGCTTTTAAGTGGACTCATGTCGACTGATCTTATTATTTTGGACAAAACCAACCATATTTTTCTTTGAAGCTCGTCGATAAACAACTATCCCCCTTTTCCAATTTGTTTTGACAACTGAGGTCAACGGATCTGCCGGAGGAAAAACTAGGCCCCGACCCATAGAATCCGTCGACTGTGTTGCGGCAACGGATCCGTTGACGGATAAGAGTGACCCAACGAATGCGTTGTTTCGAAGGATTGAGAAACAGAAACAAATGTCTATACCTACCTCTATGTTTTATTTTATATTTGTCAGGAACAAATTATTTGCAAACAGCAACACAAAGCCACAGAAAAAATTCACAAAACCACCAAGTGAAAATTACCCATTGACAACTACTGATGCAAACGGATCTGCCGGAGTTCTGTTGTGGCCGTTGAATTCGTTGCCTATGATTCACATTTCATAAGAACCTGTGCATTTAATAGAGCTGTCAGTTGTATATGTCGACGTCGGCCCCTTAAAAAGTTCTTGCCTTGCGTCCGGCATTGCGTTGATTATGTGCCGCTTACTCGCTTCTCATAAGAACGTGTCTATTTAATCGAACTGTCAGTTGTACATGTAAACGTTGATGCAACGCTAAAAGTTCAGAGCGCTTACAGATTTTTTATGTGGGGCAAGATCCACTTATATTCATACGTGTAATTATTGCTTTCTTTCCACCAATATTTTTGACATTTCATTTGAATAAATACGGCACACGGTTTGCGAGAGTCGGAAATATTAAATTTGCGAGTCTGGCGTCAATTTTACTTCACAATTTGCGATCCTTGCTCACAAATTGTGTACACAAGTCTTTGGGACAGTTTGAAAAACTTTGCAAACCATTTGTGGATAATTTGCATGTGCCAGATCGCAAAATAAATTTGCTGCTTCTTCGCAAATTGTCTGAACACTCACGCAAACCATTTATATGTCAATTTTCCACCATTTGCAAAAACGTAGCACTGCAAACCTCTTCTCGAAATTGACTGTGAGTGCGATTTGTTGTGTGTGATAAAAATTAATACTAATTAATTTAATATTAAGAATTTTTGTCTTTCAAGTTTCAGATCTATTGATGTTCGATACGAGATGCGACAAAAAATTTCAAGTTATAAAAAAAAACAAACAAAAAAACAATTTCATGCTCGTCTCTCAAAAATCTGCTGCAAACCCTTTTGAACATCTCGGAAATAAGCTACAGATTTTCGATCCTTCCGTTTGCAACCATATTGTTTGCGAGCCAATCATCGTCGGTAATCTTCGGAACACTTGGATTTGCAGGTTTTCGAGAACTCTCAAACGTTTGCATTCTGGCTCAAATTGTCCACTTTTTTCGTATCACCAATGCTTGCAAATATTTGCGTCGATATCACAAATCGTCTGTTCGTGGCATTAAACGTTTTATCAATCAATAAATAATAAATATAATGAGGCTAAGTTTTCAGTGTTGAGTTAAACCAGAGTTAGCTAACTCTAGGTGTAAATTAACCCACAGTGAACTGACGAAGCAGTTTTTCGGTGGAGAATGCATGTGGAACGACTAAATAAACTCGGTCGATAAGACATCAAAAGCATTCAAAAGTATCTGTTCAGTTAATCCTGAGTAAACTCAATTTAATGAATTAAATCGGGTTTCGTGTAAAAAAAAAATTTCGAGGTTATAATCAAAACTAACACTACAATTATCGAGAAGACCGAAAAAGTGGGTTTCGTCATGCCGTCCGTCGGTCTGTGCATCTGTGCGTCTGTGCGTATGTGCGTATGTGCGTATGTGCGTATGTGCGTATGTGCGTATGTGCGTATGTGCGTATGTGCGTATGTGCGTCTGTGCGTCGGTGCGTCCACTGTAATTTGAGCTAGAGCCTAAACGGGTGGACCGATTTGCATGAAATTTGGTACAGAGCATTTTTATATGATTCCCTAGAGGCGAAATTCGAACTTTTGTTTTAGCTCATCCAGAACGGGTAGCTGAACGGGGGTTACATACAGTATTTAACCACAAGAGCAAGTTCGTGCGATCAAGTCGTGCATATTTTTATATTAAACCTCAATTTAGAAAATATTGCAAAGCTATATTAAATTGTTCATAATAAGTTTCAATTCCCTGCGTTGATTAACTATTTTTGTTCATTTTTCTCCTTTCAGTTGCCACAGAATCTCTAGGTAATAAATTAAATGGACTCCTGCAAGATGCCGAGGGCCGAATACAGGATCTTAGTGGGAGTGAGGGCTTTCCACAGACAGCAACATTCAGCAGCACCCGTTCCTCCATATCCAGTATTATTACCGGTGAGTTGTGTAAGTTACCCTCTCCATCAGTATACGACATGCATGAAAGTGCCTCAATACTTGCATGTCCTTCCTGGTTCCTATAGTCTTCCGCAATGGGCAATGGAAGTTTTGTTTTGTTTTGAAAATTATTTTACAGAACTGGCATCCTGCCATGTCAGATGAAATTGCATATATAAACGCAAAATTGGCAACTTAGGGCATCGCAGGTTCCCTCTGGGATATTCTGTTTATGTGTGTGTGTGTGGTTTACCTATTCATAATGTAGTCTCATAGAGCCTGTTTTCTTTCTACACAATGTCCCAAGCATATGTACGAATTTCATGTAATTTCAGGTAATAGTGGACCGTCAGTGACAGGTTGTACAGGAACTGAAACTGATAAACAAATTGGAATTTGGGAACGACGTGTGAAAGGATTGCGTCGCATGCTGCTCGGCTGGGATCAGGCCCGTCCCCCAGACTGCCCGATGGCTGTTGGTGTTGATGTCACCGGAGTTAATTCTATCATGGTGCGAATTCTCGAACCCACAGAGGGTGCCATTGGGACTAAATTCAAAGGTAAATTATTGTTATCGTTGTTGTCGTCGTCGTCGTGTTGGTTTGTGTAATTTGGCTAATTATATTTAATTCAGTTCAATGGTCAACAAGAGCTGATTTTAGCAATGTGGTTGGAGAACGAGAGATTCTCAAATGGAATAGCTTTCAGGGAACAATGGGCGCCAATTGTGAAATAAGTGACCTGACTCAGGGACGCAGATATTTCATTAGAGCATGTTGTGGTAATGTCAAGGGATGGGGTCCATCAAGATTATCCGTACCAGCAAGTATTGTGCCATCAAGTAAGTTCGAGACCTAATGAACACAATATATCGATAGGTATTTAAGATTTAATGCATCCTATCAATTTCACCAGGTTGGCGGGACTTGACTGACAGAGATGATCGTTTTATGGGACGACTTCGAATCCTTGATAGTCTTTTTACGGCAGTGCGTCTGGCGCGGCCTGAAGATGCCTCTGAGTTGACCTTGGAATCATCTACAGCACACAGGAGAAATCCCAAAAAGAAGACAACCATCAAGCAATTATTTTCTGTGACGTCAAAGTTTCAAAAACATCTCCGACGGTTGGTATTCTTGAATAAAGTTATTCCAGCTAAAAATGTGTGCAATCAATAAAAAAAAATTAATTTTCAGTGGTATCTATCTGGCGTGCATATTGTACTACGAGGATAAGGTACTCGTGACGAGCGAAGATTGTATTCCGGTAATTGAGATTGATGAAACCTATCCCAGTTCCCTGCACAGTGACTATCATTGGTTTATGAAGGTAAGTCTGGGGTAAAGTTGTTTATTTTCTTTTTGTGTTTAGCTCAAGAAGATGACTTTTGAATTTTTGTTGAAGAAAAATTCAATTAAATTGTGTTACGAGTTATTTTTGTTGAGTAATAGAAAATTCAAGAGCATAGACTGATACAAATTTTACCGATTTATCGGAGTATGATACTTCTAACTCCTTACCAAGTCATCACCCGCCAACATGCCATAAAAAGCTGACGTGGTTTAAGGTTCGGACATTTTCACGTGCGGACCCAAAATTAAAACAAAATAAACTTGGTTGAGTGATTAGGGAGAGGAGGTGTACAGAATTCTTCTAACTGACTAAACACAATAGACGCGCGTTCACACGAGCGTGATTTTTAAAACTTATTTAATTCCCAAAGTCGCGTTTGCGGCTGCATTCACATTGTATTATTTTCACGAGATTTCATGTAAACGGTCCGCCATCTAAGGTTTTTTTTTCAACTAGTGCTTATTTCGTGAATGTTAACACTTAACTCATGTCTGATTTGACAGATAATTAGTTTTATCCTTCCGCTGAACGAATATGGTTGTGTATATGCTTCGCTAAGTGGGCCTGCGATCGACTTAGAGAAGATGCCGATTTTGCCAAAAAAAATCATCTTTTCAGATGAAGCTCATTTTGATCTTGGCGGGTAGTAAACAAGCAAAATTGTCGCATTTGGGGCACAGAAAACCCCCACGCATACATTGAAAAGCCGATACACCCAAAACGATTCACTGTTTGGTGCGGAATTTGGTCCAGAGGCATAATTGGGCCATTTTTCGAAAATGAGCAAGGTGTTGCCGTTACAGTCAATGGCGATCGTTATCGGGCATGTTGAACGAATTTTTGTTCACAAAAATTGAAGAAAAGGATATTGGGAACATTTGGTTTCAAGAGGACGGCGCTACGTGCCACACAGCCGAAGCTACACTCGATGTTTTGCTCCATTTACAAAAAAAAAAAAGTTATTTGGCGGACCCTTTATTTCAACTTTGTGTTGACCCATTCGATAAACAATGGTGGAAAACTAAAAGCATTGACATAGATTATTTGGTGACTGATCTTGTCGAAATCTTAACAACTGAAATCATCATCATCATCGTCGGCTCGACAACAGGGGTCCGGTCCTGGCCTCCTTCAACAAGTCTCTCCACCCATCCCGGTCTCGAGCCGCCGCCATCCAGTTGCGCACCCCAAGGCTCCGGGCGTCCTGGTCTACGCCATCTCTCCAGCGCAAGCATGGTCTACCACGCTGTCGTCTACCATAGAATGTACCACAAAGAACTTTCCGAGCAGGTTCCTCTTCGCTCATGCGAGCTAGGTGCCCTGCCCACCGGAGTCTACCGAGCTTAATTTTTGTCACGATATCTGCTTCAAGGTAGATTGCGTACAATTCATGATTGTACCGTCTCCGGAATCGTCCTTCCTCACAATTCTCCTTAAGACTTTTCTCTCGAACGCGGCTAAGAGGTCGGAGTGCCTTTTGCTAAGCACCCAACTCTCGGATCCATATGTGAGTACTGGCAGGACCATGGTCCTGTACAGCAGCAGTTTTGAAGTTATGGTGAGATTTCTGGATTTGAAGAGCTTTGACAGACTATAGTAGGCTCTGTTGGATTTGAGAAGCCGCCCGCGTACTTCTTCTTCTATATTGTTATCGGCTGCTACTATTGACCCAAGGTATTTAAAGGATTGCACCACTTCAAATTCGTGCTCCGCTACCTTGATTGTTTGACCAACTGTTCCTCTCGCATTCGACGCCACCATGTACTTTGTTTTACCTTCACTAATGTGCAGCCCCAGATTTTGTGCCGCCTGCTCGATCTGGATGAAGGAATCATGTACAGCTTGCTCAGTTCTTCCGATGATGTCGATGTCGTCTGCGTAAGCCAGTATCTGGCTGGACCTGTTGACGATGGTCCCTCTTGTTGCCGTGCCAGAGTCACGGATTGCTTTCTCCAACGCCAAGAAGAGGAGGCAGGCCAAACCATCCTCTTGTCGGAGTTTATTAAAGATGTTGATTGGTTTGGATAGCAATCCGGCTATTTTCACTTGGCTTGTTACGTTGGTCATGCTCAACCTACATAGTCGTGTCAATTTATTTGGGATGCCGAATTCTCTCATGGCTTTGTAAAGTTCTACCCTGGCTATGCTATCGTAGGCGGCCTTAAAGTCTATAAACAGGTGGTATGTTGGGATGTTAAATTCTAGACATTTTTCCATCGCCTGCCTAAGGGTAAAGATCTGATCAGTTGTTGATTTGCCTGTAATGGAACCACACTGATATTGTCCGGTGATGGTTTTAGCGTATGGGGTTATCCGGTCTTGTAGGATAGAGGAGAGTATCTTATAGGCGGTACTCAACAACGTGATACCTCTATAATTGCTGCACGTTGTGACATCTCCCTTCTTATGTATGGGGCAAATTATACCTTTTCGCCAGTCTTCTGGAATTTCTTCATGCTCCCACACGTGCACTATAATCTCATGAATTGCTTGACGTAAAGCTGGCCCACCGTGTTGAAATAGTTCGGCTGGTATACCATCGGCTCCCGGGGCTTTCTTTTTCTTTAGCCGGCCTATAGCCTTCTCAACCTCTTCTATGCTTGGTGGCGGCAACATAGGGTACTCTTCTTGAAGTAGTGGAGCCTCCACCTCTGCAGTGAGCTGACCATTTAGCAATTCATTGAAGTACAGTTCCCATCGCTCCAGTATGCTTTGAGGATCGGTGATCAGATTTCCCTCTCCGTCCTTGCAGTATGTGCAGCGTGGTGTGTACTGTGTCATGTTTCGGACGGATTGGTAGAACTTCCGCGCCTGGTGCGGACCTCGCCCTCGGCTTTTCTCTATTTCACAGATTATGTTCTTCTCCCAGGCTGATTTTTTCTGTCTGTGAAGCCGTTTTTCAATTCTTCTGAGCTCTTTATATTCGTCTTCGCGTGCCCGCGTTCTATGAGATTGTTGCATTGCTCGGTACGCAACATTCTTACGTTCAGTCGCTAGCTTGCATTCATCATCAAACCAGTCGTTCCGATTTCTACGACTGCTGCCTAAGATGGAGTTGGCAGTACTAATGACAGTATTCTTAAGGCGTGTCCACTTCTCATCTACGCCCAGCATACTGGCTCCAGGACTTACTCTACCCAGTTCTAGGGCGAGTCCTAACGCATTACCAAAGGTGTTACTGGTGTTTTCATTGCGCAGAGCAGCCGTGTTGATTCGAACCTGATCGGCGGATGCAATACGTCTTCGCAAGGCAATCCGCCCTCGGAAAACCATACCAACAAGATAGTGATCCGAGTCGATATTGGCACCTCGGTACGTTCGTACCATCATCAAGTTCGAGTAGTGGCGACGGTCTATCAACACGTGGTCAATTTGGTTACGAGTGACTCCATCAGGTGATACCCAGGTGGCTTTGTAGATATCTTTACGCGGGAACCTGGTACTCGCAACGACCATGTTTTTCGATGCTGCCAATTCTAAGACTCGAAGTCCATTTGTCATAAGTGTTCTCATGCAAACTATGGGTGCCTGCGAAGTGCCTGAATACCAATTCCCGACCTATTTTTGCATTGAAATCCCCAAGGATGATTTTTACGTCATACCTTGGACAGGCATTGAGGGCCCTCTCGACTTGTTCACAGTAAGTCTCTTTTTCTTCGTCTGAGGACTCCTCCGTAGGTCCGTGAACGTCAATGAGGCTGATGTTCTTAAATTTGCCTTGCACGCGAAGGGTTCATAGCCTTTCGCTTATAGCGTTAAAGCCGATGATGGCAGACTTAATTTTTTCTCCGACTAGGAAGCCTACCCCGAGCACATGGTGTTTTGTATGACAACTGTAGTAATTATAAGTCATAATCTTTCTTCTGTAGAACACCATTCCCTGTCCATCTTATTTCTTGAAGTGCTGTTATGTCAGCTTTATATTTTGACAGGGCATCGGCTAGCTGCTGAGCAGCTCGAGCTCTATAGAGCGATCGTACGTTCCATAAGAAATCAGTAGTAATAAAATTGACTTCGTAGCATTTTTCTAGTACCAAGAATGTCATGGTGATAAAATGGGTAAGATTTATCGTGGTGGACACGAAGGGCGTGTGCAGGCTATTTATCGTATTCGTGGTATTCGAGGAAAGGTTCATTCAGACCATTGCTATATAGGATTGTCTAAAAATGGTAGCAAAAATATAAAATATTACCAACTTAAGCGTCAGATGAAGATGTGTCGAGGAAATTGAATTTTGAAGGAAGACCGTCAGATTTTCACTTCACATTTACCTAAGAATTGGTAGAAACTAATATTATGGATAGTTCACAATTCTTTTGTATACCAGGGAGGAGATGAAACATAGCTTTTTTGAACCCTATAAAGAACATATTGAGGCACAGATTGAGGTGCAGACGGAAGAAAGAGCTATAGTTTTGAATGCTGCAAATGTAAGCTTTAGAGAGTACCTATACATCTCAATTGATCAAGGCGCCTGCATAATTTTAAACATCGGCTGTCATCAGTGTTGCCATTTTCACTGAATTTTATCGCCGTTAGCTGGAAATAAAAAACAAATCCATCAGTCAACTGTTTTTTTGACTGTTTTTTTTTTTTTACTGGATTTAATAATTCAATTTGCACCTGAACTTAAAAAAAAATGTTTAAATACACTTCCAGGTCAGCGTTAACCAAGTGTAAACGAATAATTATGCAGTGAAATCAATGAACACATCCATTTTTGAATCCTTCTGACAAGAAATCTGAGTTGACAACAACAAACAGTACAGCCAAATGCCAATGGCAAAGTTTTTTGTATAAAATTTTGTTTTGAACTTCTGCTTACTAGTTGTTCTATCCAACTCTAATAAAATATATTATTGTTTTCGTTAGAAAAAAAATTCATACAGTAGCCCCTCGATAATGTGAATTTCTGTAAAATGTGAACCGCCAAAACTTTACAATGTCATCTCTATAATGTGAACTTCTGAAGTTTTCGAACTCTAAAATCTGAATTTCTTTTGTTAAAGGTTATATATTTCTCTTTTTTCTCTTGTTAGTTTTGCGTGCGATATGAAGGTCTAATTAACCGTTGTTTGTCTAGACATATTACAAGTTTTTTAATGCAACTGCAGGCCAGACAGTGTGTCCTGCGAGTTGTGTAGAAACATTTTACATTGCCATGCTTTTGTTATGATGTTTTATGATCATTATTTTTTTTTTCATTTTTTTTAAACTTAATAAATGTTGAAACTGTGCTTTAGGAAAATATTTTGTATTTTTATAAATGAATACGAAAGTTTTTTCAATTAGTTTTGAAAGAACTGTAAAATGTTCCAGTAATGTGAATCCCTCTAAAATCCGAAAAAGGATTGTTTTAATTAGTTCAAATTATCGAGTTTTGACTGTTTTTTTGACTTCAAAAAAATTTCCTTATGTTTGACTGTTTTTTTTGACTTGATTCGGAAGAAACAAATCCAGTCAACAAGTCAGATTTGACTGGATTTGGAATTTTGAACTGGGACCACTGGCTGTCATTCCGGTTTGCCTACAATATACGCAATATGGCTGCCCGTGGTGAATTTAGTAAGTTGCACTAGTATGTCGGCATTTACATTGAACGATTTTTCCAACGCTGATTTTTTTTGTTGTTGTAATTGTGTGAGAGGGAATGAAAAATCGTATGCTACATGTCGGATGTCCCTCGAAATCTCAAACGGTTACAACAACAAAGAAAATCGGCATTGGAAAAATCGGGCCATGTAAATGCGGACTATGCGTGTTTTAACTCATAGGAGTGTCACTTACTGATTTCCACCACGATATTTTGAAATTTTTTAGTTATTTTGAAAACTTAATAAGTTTCAATGGGTATTTTCAAAAAGTAACAAAAAAGGCAACACGAACTATCAAGTATTCTCGACGCCTTAAATCATTTGGTTTTTAAAGTTGCATGGTTGATAAATCAATAATTAAACTACGCAGTGTAGTTCAATTGAATCAGTGAGTGGAAGAACATTCATTTACAAATGCTGAACTCTGAATTCACATATACCAACATGAACCAAAGTAGCTCAAGAAAACATTTTTTTAAAATGTTGAAGCTCGATAGTGTATGCAAAAAAAAGCGTTTCCAGTTCAAAATATTCAAATTCAGCTCATCACCACAACAAAAAAATATAAATTTAGCTTTTTAACTTCTTTTTATCAATTTCGATAAAAACCTATCAGTTTGACAATATTACGCCAAGGTAGCCGCAAGTATCAATTTCTTTAAGAAATATTACCCATTAGACCCGGTTGTGTATGGCCAGCTTTAGATTTATGAACAATATAGGTGCACCCATAAAATATTCTGTTTGCACTACTGAATCTGTACTTTTGGAACACATCCCGATATCTCACCTAACAGCCGCCATTTTCGTGGTGAAAAGCTTATGATTTAAAACTTTTTTTTAAGATGGCTGCGTTATTTACAAATACAAAATTGTCGAGCTGTCAAAACAGAACAAACTCATACTTTAACATTTTTGTTGCAATTCACATCTATTCATCGACACAAAACGAAGTTACAAAAACAACAATGTAAACAAATGGAGTTTGGAGAATGAAACGTACGAAAGTTTCCCTTCGTAAGTGGTGGGAGTTCTGCGTTTGGTATTTACACAAATAGCAGTGCATAATTAATTAGAAGTGATCCACACAATGGACTTCGCTTACAAGTGCCAAAAGGCGCTGGATCCTATCAAACTTTCGCTCGCTAGTGCCTTCCTTCTCTAATGTGTTTATTAATGAATTTTTGATTATTTTTTTCTTAGATGAAAATAGCCAAACTTTCACATGTTACTTAAATCTTCGAAAGTATTTTGTATTAAATGTTTAAGTTTTCGCTTTAAATCCCTCATATCCGCTGTCCACCCTCGGCTTTGAACTTCTCTTTTTGAAATGGATTTTCCCTTATTTGGATAACCGTTATTACAATGTTCGTTCAAGATAGACCTCTCCAGCCCCTTCTTACCTACCTCCGGAGTCCCCCAACGCAGCCACTTAGGTCCTCTTCTTTTTATTCTAACTATTAATTATATTGACATGGTTATTAAACATTCCAATATCTCACTCTACTTCGACGATTCTAAGTTCTTCAATACTATTTCTTCGACATACATGGTTCTACTTCTAGTCTTTTTGAAAAGACCTCTACAGTTTCTCAGTCTGGTGCCTTAAAAATTGATTGGAGCCAAATATTGCCAAATGCCAATCAAATACTTTTTTCACGTAAACGCATCAAATCTCCTCCTCGTCCCTTTCTTTTACATAATAAACCCATTTCCAGCGTGGAGTCGATTCGCGACCTTGTTTTTTTTTTGTGTGAATGATAGCTCAACTTTCTAAAACATTACGGCTACATAATTCTTAAAGTCAACTCAGCACTTAGCTGTGTGAAACGTTGGTCCAAAGAATTATCCGACCCTCTACACAAACTTTGTGCGCCCACTTCTTGAATACGATGTCAAGTGTGGTCCCCTTATCAACATACTGTTATGTTCTACCAAGGTTCGATGATGAAACTCTTTTCCTTTAAGTAATAACTTCCAATTATTTACTTTACAAAATAAACACACTTTTTTCACTTCAAATCGTTTTTACTATTCATCAATCTCATAAGTTTGAAATTTTAAAATCTCTTCCCCATACACTTTTACCCCATATTTGATGCTATCACTTTCAAAATTAAACCGTGTCCATTCGCATCAAACCATCCCCTTTATACAGGGAATTAAGTGGTTCTAGTATGCACTAGAATATTGTTGTATCTCCTTCTAGTATCTTCCATTCCAGTTGTTAACATATGGCGGACTAGAATTTGTGTTTAGCTGAATCACAAGATGGCGCTGTAAACAGTTACAGGATTGGTGTTTGCTATGTCACAAAGATGGCGATGTAAACAGTTAAAGGATTGGTGTTTAGCCACATCACAGAGATGGCACTGCGAACAGTTAGAGGACTTCCTTTTAATTCAAAAATGTTTGAGTTATTATTAAATTGTTACAATACAATTAAGGGCACTCAACGTCGTTTCCTTCGATTTACGGCCTTCGTGGTCTGTCCTGGAATTATCCTACCTCCCGTGTTCAACTAATTAACTTAAATTCGCTGGAAAAAACGAAGAGAAATAACTGATATCCTCTTCATTCATCGACTTCTTTCTGGTTCCATTGACAATTTACTGCACAACTCTTTACAGCTCTATCTTTTTAACCAAAACCCCCGAAAGAAATCTTCGCATCTTCTATCTATACCTACACACCGCACATCTTATGGCTCCAATGAATATTTTACTAGACTGCTGAGGAGGATTAATGAGAACTTCGACTTTAACGACAGTTCACACTGCCTAAGACTCCGTCTTCTCAATCAACCCCCTAACTCATCCTAATTGTTAGTTGTAAGTTAATTTAAGATCTTAGTTTTTAAGATATATTAAATTAGCTTGTATTGAGGCATATAAATGGGAGTATATGCCTTGACCAAAATTAAATTTTAAAATTTTATAAAAGATCATCTGTATCTTAAGAAATGTAATTTTAACAATAACTTAATATTTTGTTTTTGTTTTTCTATATTTTTAGGTTGCATGTACCTGGGAGGATGTTAAATCTCTGCGCACCGACATGGAGCGACATCTAACTTCAGCGGTCCATTTCCGAACGAAATTACTCTCTGCCGCCTGTCAAATGCAATCTGCCCTCTGTCTCACCGATCTGGGTCAATTATACCACAAACCGCTGCGCGATTCTCATGGCACAGTGGTGCTATGTTGTGTTAACTCAGTGAAAACTCAAAAATCCATTTCGGTCTTAAACTCTCGCTGGTTGCCTGTAAATAAAATCCAAAAGAAAATCACAGCTTTACACGAAGACTACAACATCAACGAGATGCTTATATCTTCGATTAGCGATCAAATTCTATATCATCAGACTTCGACAACGAAAATAAATCCCGGTCTCTATTTGGGCTATTTGAAAATGCAATGTTCGGTCGATCAAATTCAGGTGGTTGTTCCAGTGAAAACGCCAAATGTTCTGCCACATGCAAAGGTTCGAGAAAACTCCCACATTACAGCCGATGAATGGGAAATTCTGACAAAACAAACAAAATCTGAAACAATGCCGTTGGAATTTAGTCCCAATCCAGAGGTTATGACGGAAGTTCAGAGGATCTTCTTAAACGATATTACAACGGCGGCAAACACACTCTTCAAACACATGAACATCCGACTCGAAGAGGCCCTCAATTATAGGCTGTATGATATTGAAATCATTGAATTGTCCAAAGATGTGAGCTTCCTTATAATCTGTCCTCCAGTAGAATCGTCCTGCGCTGTGCCAGGTCAAACTGAATTGCTGCTTCAACGGGATGATTTGCTCAGCTTGACAATTCAGGCCTTCGAAATGATTCACTTGAGAACATATCAAAATGGAATCATTCAAAAATACTCAAGACTCTCGTGCATTCTCGAGCTGGACACAGCTTTAGCAAACCACTCGCACCGCGAAGCATTCTCTACCAGTGAGTTGCAAATTGCCAAGGAGCGTCTAGCCAAGCTTCAAGAACTCACCTTAAATCTGAATTCGGTTTGGAAGAGTGTTCGCTGGCTAATGGATGTGATTGCCTTTGCTCGTGATCGTAGCTGTAATCCCACCGTGACCATAAGGGAAATTTTGGATTTCAAGAGAATTCTTGAAGACAATATTGAGAACTCCTTGTGTGATAACAGCAACTGTCATCTTCTGCAGCTGCCAGTTCGAGATACAAAATTCAGCAAGAGCGGACCCGGACGCGGATCATGGCCAGGGCCAGCCGCGAACTCGCATCTCAATTCGGAGTGCTATCTAGCTACTGAGCACTCGAAATCCGAACAAAATCTTGGCTCAGTCCAACCTCAACAGTTCCTGCATCCCAAAATGACCTCAAAGAATGATGAGTCTTTAAGGAAAAACAGTGCAGATTCAACATGTTCGCAATACACACAAAGCTATTACTCAACTGGAGGTGACAACAGTGAACAAGTTCTCTACCGCATGCCACCGTCACGCTCTGAGGACACACTATCAGCTAATAAACAACTAAAAAACTCTCACTTCAGGAAACGGATAACTATGCCGAATGTCGCGGTAGGTCCCACCTCCAACTCTGCTCCCTATCTCTCAGTGAGCGCTCATAGCAGTAATTGCCAAACGAATATTACCGATTCAGTACAAAGTCTATCCAGTGACTCAGAAACCGCTTCCTATCCAATTGCTCAAAGGGTTAAACTTAAGACAACAGCTGCCTTAAAAGACGGCGGTCTCTTCCTCAAGTCAACGCTTAATGCTTTACAAACTGAAATCAAAGGCAGTGATGCTAGGGTACACTGCTCAGAACCGTCCTCACCAGTATCAAATAAATCAAACAAACGTCCAATACCTCGTCAAGCTAGCGCAGAAGACTGTACGTTAGGAAATTCTACAACAGCTATCGCTGGCACCGTTTCAAATGCGGCTACAAGTACCTCTGGGATTATTCAAGTTTATACAGCTTACGATACAGGTTTGGCTAGTGGTACGAGTCTAAAGCTCAATGTCACACCAAAGACCACAGCCAGAGAAGTTATAAATCTAGTTGTGAAGCAAATCAACATGGCGGCGGTGTTGAAAGGCAACAATGGACCAATTTACACGCCTGACAAGTTTAATAATTTTTGTTTGGTGGCAGTTATAGGTGCAAGGGAACGCTGCTTGCGTGATGATTTCAAACCATTGCAATTGCAAAATCCCTGGAAGAAAGGTCGTTTGTATGTTCGACAGAAGCACGAATTGCTGGCTGCAATTGAACATTCCAACCGAAAATCCCATCTTATTTAAAAATTTAATTTTGTTTTGTTGTTGTTGTTGGGATCTCATTTTATTTAAAGTTCTGAGCTCATGTAGATAGATAATGAAATTAAGGAACAAAGAGCATAGTTTATGTAGTGAAATTAAGAGACAAAATGAGAGGTTGATGTAGTTTAAGTGGAAAAATTCAAAACTCTTTAGGAAACAGATTCTTTAGTTTTTTCCTCAGCATTACAAACAGTAAGCACCGGTTTTAAGCAATTTTATAAATAAAAACATAACTGAATACTACTTGCATTAATCCTCCTTGGTTTCAAGGCTCAGGAAAAAATTAAATTATTTTTCTTAAAAATTTGATTTTGTCGCTTCGGGCTGAATATGATACATATAGACACATATTCTGGAAACTGCTTTTTACTGAAACTGAAAAGCGGCAAGATTTCTCAGGTCAGCTGTCATTACTAGATTTCGGATATTGATGCTTGAGCTTCCGTAAATACTGCTGGCATAGCATTTGTGTAAATCAAGCATAACTGTGGATTGGCATTGGGGTAAACTGTGCAGCACTATTATTTTGCGATAAAAAGCTTAAGACATAAATTGAAGGAAAATTTCTCAAGTTAAATTCATCCCGAAATATTGACAAGAAATGTGTTTGGGCATTTTTTTCCAAAGAGAAATCTATAAAATAAACAAATTTCCAAGACTTGCTAAGCATTCCAGGTCCAATTTAAACATTAATTGCCTAAGTCTGCATTTAAATTGAATGATTTTTCCAATGCCGATCTTTTGTTCCTGGGTAAAGGGAGTAAAAAGTGAGGGGAAAGGATAAAATCGTTTGTTTCTCAAAACTCCAACGATTTTTTCCAGTCTGTTTTCGTTCTCTTTCACCTTTTTTCCAATTTCTTGTATGTATTTAGTGTTAATGTACCGTTTATTTGAGGGTGTGCGTAAATCTTAATGTAAAATGAAGGGGACAGCAAAGAGAAATGAAGAGGGCAACGGAAAAAATCTCATTGGAAAAATCGTTCAATGTAAACATTGCACCCGATTTCTGGAAAAATCTTCGTGGAAAAATCGGCTAATGTAAATGCAGTCTAATTGGCATTTGCATCGGTCGATTTTTCCATTGCCGATTTTTGTCTGTTGGTGTATACGTTTGAGATTTCGAGGAACGGACAACATGTTACTTCCAGTTTCGCATAATTTTTCCATTCAGCTCTGGAAAAATCTGTCAATGTTAATACCGACTTGCCCGACTGCCAAAAATTATCGGGCAAAGAAAGTTGACAGTAGAGTTCTTTAGCAAATAGCAATACATCTCTCTTGTTTATTCACAAATGTCAAAATCATCATTCTGTGACAGCTGACATTTATATTTATCTATATTTTTGAAGACAAATAGAAGCATTGTGTGCGATATTATGTTTTTATATAAATAGCAAAAATATTATTATTAAAATAACACTATAAGGGCCTGTTTCACAATGTGTGATTAAAGTCCTGATTAGTTACTCGACACATATGTAAATATATGTAGGTACAGGGTCATAAATTCAAAATTCAAAAAATTATTTTTTGGACTTTAGAACATATTCTGGAGGGTCAAAGACATCTGTGATTTTGTCTCTTTTGGACTTATGAGCCTGTGCCAATATTTATATGTCAAGTGATTAATAAGAACTTTACTTAAACATGGTGAAACAGACCCTTAATATCAAAATTTAGCACAAACTGCTTTATGTTACGTTCTCATTAGGCATTTTTATTTTTTTTAGCTCTGAGCTGTGCACTGAGCCGAGCCTGAGCGAACCGAGTTTGCTCTGAGCAGCGTATATGATCAGAGTTCTCCAATTAAATTTTAAAACACACTTGGGCACTGAATTGTCATAAAGAATAATAATCTGTCAAATTACATGAAAATTGTATAAAGTTGACTGTGCTCAGTGATTTGCTCCGTTTGCTCGTTCATTTTAATCTGAGTTCATGGAGCTGGAGCACGCTCCGAGCTAGCTCTGATTGAAAAAATAAACACAAGTTGAGCGCCCTGATGTGTGTGAGCTAAAAAAAAACTGATCATTATTTGACAGCACAATGCTTTGTTCTAAGCTAAAAAAGATAATGAAAGAAATGAGGTAATTTCCCAAGTTACAGTGCTTGACAGTCTTGTGTATATTGCTTTCTCTTTCAGTTTTTTTCTGACATTTGCAATGAATTTGGCCTTAAATAGATTCCTTTTTATGTATTCGTTAGGTTTTCAAGTAATTTCCTACCGAATTTCGTGCAAATTTGGTTAGAATTATGATGTATTCGTTAGGTCTTCAATTAAAGATAGAACTAGAATAGGTGGATAAGTAGCTTTCCGAAACGTCAATTTCACAAGTCACCCATAATGCTCTTAAGTTCTTGAAAGTGAGAAAACACATTAAATAATTGTTTGTTCAATGTCAATTTCCTCAGCAAAGAGTGATAGGCTTTTAAATATTTAATTTGCGAAACCACTAAAATCCGATGTGATATATGTTAATTTATATAAAAGTTGAGATTTTACTTGGCTCATTCATCAATCAGAAAAAAAGTCGAAAACTAAGCATCAAGCCCCAGATTCTTTTTAGTTTGCTTTCACCATTTTGATTTTTGCATCCATCCACTTACAAATGGGAGTCGATGAGGGCTCTTGACATCCGACGGCAAAAGTTAACGAAAACTAGACGAACAGTACCAAATCGCAAAGGATCTCTGCCACCAAATGTCAGAAGTGACAGTGTGAAATTAAAAAAAAAAAAAACAACAATCTGGCAGCACTCCCTGGTTGGAAAACAAACCCAAATGCCGAAGGCACAAAGGCTAGCCAAAAAAGTCGGGTGTTTAATAACAGTGATTGATATGTAATAAAATTAGTTTTTTTGTATCAAACACTTGAAAAAATGTTCACTAAAATGTTTAAACACTAATTAATAGGTAATTCGATCGCAAATTTAAGTTTTCAGTTCCAAATACAAAAAATAATCAAATGACCGGATTTTTAACACTGCCAAGAGCATGTAAATATTTTCCAACCAGGGACTTTTTTTGTTGTTGTTTTTAGATGTCAAATTAGAACAGAAAAGACAAAGACAAAGACAAATCTTGGAAGACCTCTATTCACTCGGTTTCGTACGACCACTTGCGTGGCATTCCGACTATTTTAGTTCTACCTTAATTTCCTACTGAATTTCGTGCAAATTTGGTTGGAATTACCTCATTTTGAGTTGTGAATGAGTTTAATTTGAATAGAATTTGGAAATTTCCAACGAAATTGCCTCGTTTGCCCTTGTGAAAACTTAGTTTCAAAGATTCTGTCAGTTGCCACAAAGTGATTGTTGTCACTTTTGACGTTGACAGATTCGTTCATTGCCCATATTTAGAAGTTTACTGCTCAGTGTTCTAATATTTTTGTTTGTATTGATATCTTCCAGTCGGTTGTAATAGGTTTCAGTTTGAACAGAGAGCAACAATCGATTTTAACCCACATCATTTGTTCATATAAAAACCAACTTTCCATCCACAATTCCACAGTTCATTTTCTCTTGTCTTAGCAAGTAATTTCACATAACTCCCTAAGAAAGAAAGAGCTAAAAAACAATTATATGAAAACTTTGCATTCCAAATAAGAGAAATATCTTCCACTCCTGGCACTGAGAAGTCAAGAATCAAGATATAGGTCCTAAAGAGATCTTGAGTTGTATGCCGAAAAAAAAGAATGTTTACCCCTCCATCTACAGTACTTCAAGTAAGAAAGTTATAACTTGTCGAAAAAGCGTTTTGCACGGTCTTATTGATCATATCTAAGAAAATATTTCTTCATGGGACATACAGACATATGTAAGTCCCAAAAAAAGTACCACTTAAAAGTATTAAACCCCGCAACTCTACCTATACGTATATGAAACGTCATATTACCATGAAAACAGCAGGAGTAGTTGTTCTCCATTAAATAAGCTCGTGAACTGTCGGTAATTCTAAAATTAAAAAAATTCTGTGGAACAACACACATTTCAGCGATATGAGTTGCATCACTCCATTAGATTTCATTCCTGCCAACAGTATGAGTTGCATCATATGTAGTATTTGAATTCATTCCTGTAAAGCTGCCTATAAAAGAATTCCAACTTTGTATCAGTATTGAGAAATGTAACTTATTCTTATATTTATCCTGTTTTGTACAACAAATCTAATTTTATAATTCCTTATTTCTGTAATAAATTAAAACTTAAACAAATAAGTATGGTCTTCATATAAAATAAAATTATTGAAAAAAAATAGTATTAGCTTTATGACCAACTTAAACAAAAACAAGAAAAACTATAGACTGACTTTCATAGTTTCTATTCAAGAAAAATAAGGTCTTTCTTATTTAACTGTAACTGGAATTTCAAAAACACTCAAAACCTATAACCTAGTTAAGACAAAATATTTAAGTCATAGTAAACTATATGCCTATGGTTGGAACTTTTCAACCTTAAAATTGTTAATGGCAAAAATATAATAAAAAATTCTACATACATGAGAATAATAATAATAAATGAGAATAAAACAAACTGTATTATTTTAAAGAAATTATTTTTGTATGTTGTATATATTTCTATATGTAATATTAATGGGTAGCCCATTTAAGTAAGTAAAGTAGATACATACAGACACATAATTATATAATAATTATTGCACTAAATGAATAAGTTGAAAAACTAAAATACAATGTAATTTAGATACACAATACTCTTATAGGCTTTATAATAATTTCCCTGCACTCAGATTCATCAGTGGGAAGAAGTTAACTTTTCGATGTCGAAAGTGTTATGCACCACATCACACATTTACCCCTAGATACCCTATAACATACAGAACCCGTCGCGTCGTAGTCATAAATTCTGCTAGAGAACAACGAAATCTCGCTGGATCCGTTCTTCCGATTGAGACGCGGATTCTGCGTGATTAATATTGTATCCTCTCTCATCCCTTGTTGCTGTTGTTAACTATAAATATTGTTAAAATATTGCTGTTAAACTACTAAAAACCAGTAAGATTTGTTCTGCTGCTATATATTTATCTTATGTCTTGTTAATTCATTATAAATAGATGTTGTTATTTAGTTTAAAATAAGAGCCTGCAAAAAAAAAATACTGACAAAAATAAAATAGAAACATCAACATTCAACAAACAAACAAAAAATATGCTATAAGAAAAAAATAATAAAATAAAACAATAATTTTAACCAACTTATTGTTAACCCTGGATTAGAAACAAAATAAAAAAATTACTTAACTTAAACTTAATGGGGCATATTCATAGTTACTTTTAAACTCCAGTTTATCTTAGACCTGGGTTTATCCTATCTAAATTAAATTGAATAAACCCCAGTCTAAGATAAACTGAAGTTTAAAAGTGACTATGAATATGCCCCAATGTGCCTTCGATAATACCAATCTATCGATTAAAGGTGTATTCTTGCCAACACTTGGATTCGAGTGCACAAAATACAAATAAAATAGAAAACAAATCAAAACAAAAACAAAAACAAAACAAAAACAAAAAAAAAAAACGAATCGAACGTTGAGTCTTATGATTAATTTAAATGTTAAATTTTAATGAAAAAAGCTTATTAAAACAAAAACAAACAAAAAAAACACATATTATTAAAATAAAACGAATTTTATTGCGTTAGTGATATTTAGTTACTCATCATGTGTGAAGAAGTAAGTTTTGAATTGAAGGAAATTAATTTAGAATACTAATTAATAAAAAAAAAAATAAGAAGAAATAATTATATATTGATCTTAGGAGATTTAATCAATTATTAAAATTAAGGGAATACTGCATGATTATGGTATGTTGTAATATTGCATTACATTCTTCATGTATAAACTAGATGTTTATTTCAATAAGACACCGAACCAAAATAGTTTTACGTAAATTTATATAAATGTGTATGAAGTATGTATGTATGTTAATATGCATATTATGTAATTATTAAACAAACTATTAAACAAATTCTGTGAGGGAAATAAAACGACTAATAAATAAAATGCAATACATTAAAAATAAAAACAAATTGTTTTTTTATTTTCTTTTTCAACATCATACAATGAGTGAGCTACAGGAGTGAATGTAATAAAAAGTATCTACCGCTGCAGTTGAAACAAAAATTACCAAATTTATCGTTCCAGCATACATTATAGCATTGAATAAACATATACATAATATATAGAAGGTGACACTTCACAACTAAAAGCGCGACGCTTCAATTTTTGACGATTTAATTTTTGAGAAAGAAAGATATATAGTGGTGGTCCAGTTTAACCAATGATATAATGTCTAGAGGGCATTCTCTACATCGAAAACGTTTTTTTTTACCAAAAAAAAATCATTAAAATTCTGAGCCACTTGAGTGACAAGAGCAAGTTCGTGCTATCCAGTCGTACATATTATTATATTAGACGTCAGCTTACATCTTATTTGTTCGATTAAAATTTTCTGAAAGAGACAAGGTCTAGATTCTCATGCTTTGCCCACAATGATTTTACGAACATTTTCTTCGCTATAACTATAGGAGAATGTCGGAACTTGGACAACAAATCTTTAAAATTGCTATCTTATGGGAAAGCTTTTTTCAAAATCAGTAACGTGCCATATTTTTGAACCATATTAAATTGAAATAACTCCTCCACGAAAAGTTGTTGCCCGCCCGTGAATTTCCAATAGCATCTGACACAGACCCAACGTCCTATTCAAGGCACATCTGAGTGTGCAGTGTGGGTCGTTCAGGACCTGTTTAGTACCAGGAACTATGTCTTCTATCGGATACATTTCCTTTCACTCCGCAAACTGAACTTAAACATGTCCATAGTTCCAACTTCATAAAGACAAAATGAATTTGAATGAAGGAAAGCGAACATGTTTCAGACATTAGAAGAGACTTAAAACGTGAACGACTGCATACATACAAATAGTAAAACTCTCAAGCCTGATTCACAATGCGACGAGGAAACGAGACGTGAGCGTGACGAGAACTCGTTGTAGTTGTCAAACCAATTTCAAACAATGAAAGCATACCTGGCACAATGCGGAGTTTCTCGTCATCACGTCACGCCAAGGATTGCTAAGTAATTTACAGATTTTTCAAATAAGAAATGATTAAATGTGTATTAACAAATTAAGTTATTGATAAATCTATTGTTTTGTATGTTATTTTGTTTCTTTTTAATTATTTTTTTTTTTACAAAAATGAGTTTTTGTCGAAAAAACGCTCGCTGCACTGTGAATTAGGCGACGATTTTGTAACTAGAAAAAGACGACAGCGTTTCTCGTCACGTTTCAGCTCACGTCTCGTTTCCTCGCCGCATTGTGAATCAGCCTTCAGCGCGTGAGAAAAACGATAATACACAAAAACAGTGTATGCATGCATAGTTCCCATCAGTGCTGCCACCCTACTCCTTAAGCAGTAGATCTACTGCGCTTAGTCCCAAACGAAAATCTACTACGCAGCGAAACGAATCTACTCCTATTTTAAGAATTTTGATCACTACGAAAGTTAGCTCTAAGAACGTAAATCCAAAATTTGAAATTCGCAACCATGTTGACTCCGAATGTATCCACCGACTATTTCAAATTACATTGACTTGCTGCCACAGATTATCCATATGAAGATGAGAATGTTTCGTACGTTTCACCCTCCAAAACCCATTTGTTTACATTGTTGTATTTGTAATTTTTTCCCGCGTCGATGAATAGATGTGAATTGCAACAACAATTTAACCAGGTGAGTGAAGATCCCTACTGTCTATGTGTGAGATTTTTATATACACATTCTCATTTTTTATCTGATAACTGCCAGTTCAAGCTTGTAAGCAAATTAAAATGGCTGCCGGGGATTCTCATCTTCATGTGGCTAATCTGTGATTTGTACAGTTAATTTATAAGGAAACAGAACTTTCATTCTGTCATAATCGTAACTTCTCAACGCCCGTTTGAAGTTTAAAGCTGCATTTCGTTTTGCAAATTTTATGGTCGTGCTGTCATGATATCATAATGGCTGATTTCCAATGACGCGTTGGCGTTAGTGATGCGTTCGTATACGTTTACAAGCATTACGGACGCGTCGACATGACAGATGACTTTAAGAGAATCAGCTGATTAAAAAGAATTGCAGTGTCATTCTGCAAATCAAATGTTAAGGTCTTTAAATTTAAAGTGAACTACAATAAATCAGTTGTCGAGAGTAGAAATAGTTGCTAAGGCAGTCTTTGCTGCTGTTTCAGCCTTTGAAGAGGTTTAAGAAGAAAAACCAAAACGGCGTTGGTTAGGTTCCGGAGTTCCATCTTAGAATAGATGAAGAATTATTTGCCTTAAATTTTGATAAAATGAAAGCAAAAGACCCGGAACATTTTTTTTCAAAACAACAAGGATGTGTCGTCAACCCTTCTACTCATGCTCCTTCACTAAAATAATACATTTCTCTTCAAAAGAAATCTTATAAGACAATTTTTATTCTATAACTTCAAATTTATGTACAAATATTTCAAAATCTAATTATATTCTTACCTCTTGAAAACAAATTCAAATTTTTTTGAACACACACAAGATACATATTAACTAACATTAGTAGAAGTAGATATTTTTCAACTTTTGCGTAACATTTTTGTCCAACGCGTCATTGTAAACACTATACATAAATTTCTATGTCTGAACTTTCGCGTTGACAGAAGAATCTTTCAAAGCGACGCCCAACGCGGCATTGGAAATCAGCCATAAAGTCCTTAAAAAGCCCATCAACGCCCGACCGACCGAACGCGTGATTGTGATTTGGCCATAAAGGAGCAAGCGCTGGGGGAGAGAATACGGCAAATTTGGTTGTATACTCTAGAGTAAAGACTTTAAGGAAGAATAAAACGCCAAAGTTCAGTCTGTTAGAATAACACATAAATATGCTAATTGGAGATAAAGGCAAATTGAATAGCTTAGGGCCACTTGCACCAAAGTTATCTGACAGCAGTAACTACTGATTTATCCTGAGATAAGCTAATTTATCTAATTAAAAAAAAAACTGGTTGCACTAATACATTTATCAACCTATCCATAGATAAATATTTAAAATAGCTATCCAGTCATATTTCTCTGGATAACTTTTGTTAACTGTCAAAGTGTCAATATTAATTTGAAAATAAGTATAAATAAACTTTCAAAACTGATTGAAAAGCGAGAAAACATTGTAATATATATATATTCAACATTAATTTTTGTTTAAATGATATCAGACGACGACGAAGAGATTATTGATTTCATAAGTAGTAATTTTTTCAACAGAAAAAATTATGAAAGACAAAATTTGTTCGATGATTTGCGGGATAGTGACTTTCTGAGAAGGTTTTGGCTAACAAAAAAAACAACATTGTCTCTTAAGGAAATTGAACCCCTGTTGGAGTTTTCAAGTGACAGGTATTTTACTCATATAATCTTCATTCAAGTTTAAAAAAGTATGTATGTATGTGCGTTATCCACAGAAACAATTCGGTATCTCCCATTAATCAACTTTTGTGCACTCTGCGATTCTATGCAACTGGAAGTCAGCTGATAACTTGTGCAGATGTCATAGGCGCTCACGAGTCCACTGCTTGCCGAATTGTGCACAGGGTAACTCATGCCATAGCCAGACTTCGACCGAAGTATATCAAATTTCCTACTTCAATCCTAGAACACCAAAAAGCTGCAACTGAGTTTTTCAATTTAGCGCGGTTTCCCAGAGTAATTGGGGCAATAGACTGCACCCACGTACGAATACAATCACCTGGTATATGTAAAAGTATTCATTTGATGCATTTTAATAAAAGCGATTTGTCTTGCAAACATGTCGTTTACAGATATTGTTGCACGCTGGCATGGTTCTGCTCATGATTCAAACATTTGGGATAACTGCGCACAAAAAAGAAATTTTCTGCAATAGGTTTATGGTGACAAATTACTTTTAGGAGACAGCGGATATGCTCAGACACCATTCATGATGACGCCCTTACCACACACAAATACACGACCTGAAGAATTGTATCAGGAATCATAAATACGTAGCAGAAATGTTATAGAAAGGTCATTTGGGGTGTGGAAAAGAAGATTTCCAATAATGTCCAGAGGAATACATTTAAAATTCAATAAGATTCCTGGATTAACTGTCGCTGCAGCAGTGCTGCACAATATGGCGATACTTGAAGGAGACGATATACCCCCTGAGGATCCAGACTTTCCAGTTTTTAATGATCAGTCCGATAATCAAACTATTATCACTGAAGAGCCATCTGTTGGTCGAAGGAATGGTTCTTTGGAGCGCAAAGCTTTAATTGAAACGCATTTTTCAAGGTAATCGAAAGTCTTTCCGAACACGAGTCGTTGGGCAAATGCTTAAAATGTACATACCTACTTATGTCCTTTTTCAGATTCTGAACCAATCTTGGTCACAAATTGAAAGAGAAAGAACAACAATATTTACTAAAACAAAAAACAATGTTCATAATAGATATTTATTTTTCATAGATATGTAATTAAATAAATGGAAATTCAAATGTTATTCTTTTTTTCTTTTAGTAATTTTAGTGTTATCAATTCTAGCTCTGCTTTTCGCATTTTATCATTGTGCTCATGTTGTTTAAGTTTGTCTTCGAGTTCTGCTTTTGCAATAGATTTTTGAATATCTACCAGTTCCAATTTTTGTTTGCTTAAATTAATAAAAGAGGACGTCACTGATATCTTTTGCTTAGGTCTTCTTCTACCAAAATCATTTTGTTTAGTTTTAGTTGTACCTATTATAAGATGTTCATAATTATGTTAGTATGTCACAAAAAAAAATACAAATCATAACAATACCTTTGGCCAATGGTTCATCTTCTGAATTGCTTGGCTCACAAAGAGCACTATCTTTTTTACGCTTGAGTGCTTTTCGAGACCATTCCGGAAGTTGCAGCGATGACGTTGAGGGCAATGTTATGTCAACATTCTCCTTCTCCAAAGGGATTTGTTGTTCAACATCTGGGAGTAGCTGTTGTTGTTGACTGATAAAGTCACTGTCGCTATCATATATTGTGTAAATCCCATCAACCGATTCACCGATGAGAGATTTAACTTTAGCATATATTTCATCTGGTGGCTTTGGAGGACCACCCCCTCCTTAAAACAAAAAGAAGATAAGTACCTAGTTCTGTAACAATTGCTTATAATCAGTTAAAATTACCAGTTTGAAAAATCTTTTTTTTGAAAGAATCTTCTTGTTTCTTAGTTTCAGCTACAAGCTCGCTAAAAACCTCTTCACAATGTTCTGGTGAACGATCTACTAGAATTGAAACTTCGTGCCAGTTTTCTGTTCCATACTCTTCTACTGCCGCGAGAAGTACTGGTGTAGTAACTTTTGGAACTAGAAATTCATATGAAATTTATTTGAGTTTAAAAAAAATAGCAAAAGAGGTTACCTACCTGCAATTTGCATTTTTGCATTCGAAGATGCTTTTTTGGTTTTTTTTATTTGTGAGCGATAACAGGCTTGGATACTATCTGGAGTTCTGTTGTAGCTACTCGTGTTGGCGTTGAATTCGTTAGCCAAATTTTCCCAAGTCTGTGATTTCTCACGTAAGGTATAACCGTCTGTTCTTTTATTTTGAATTATATTTTTGTATTTTTCGACCAGTGAAAGAATGAGGAGTATCTCCGAAGTGGTAAAATTTGGAGCTCTTGAACGCTTGTTTGGTGAACCAGACATTATTTATTAATGATCAAAACTGATAGAGAAACTATTTACAAAATATCCGAACAAAAAATGACATTTATGATTTAATTTTGTTTGTTTTTTTTTTTTCTCATGTTGCTCTGTTTGAAATAAATAAGTATCCTATAGTTACTTATCCAAGTTAGTTTTTTCATTTGTGCAATGTCAAAACAAAAATAATAAACTTATTTTTTTATCCAAGGATAGCTATCTCCAATTTTAGCAATTTATCCTTTGTTTTCGTGCAATTGGCCCTTAAATATATTCAATTTTTTGCCTTTATCTCCAATTTTTACATTTTTATGTAACTCTAACAAGGTGAACTTACAGTTTTTACTCAAGAAATATATGTACTTTTATCGTCGAACACAAGCAGCTTTATCTTCATTTTTCGATTTAATTTTGTTTCATCTTATCTTATTAATGTATTATTGTGCTAAATTAACCCGATAAATTAAGCTGTTCGGGTCGAGTAGATTTAAAAAACAGAACATTAAAATAGATGTGCAGCTTAACTAATGCAGCGAAATTGAAAAAAATGGTTCTTATGAGACCATGAGACACATTCAAGAGCTGCATGCACATCTTTATTGAAAGCTACGCATCATTTTCGACATACTACATAGTTATTTTAGGCCAACGATATATTTAGCCACTATCCACATTGACAAAATTACATTAATTGAATACAAATTTCCGAATGCAATCGGTTTTGAAGCTTACTAATCAAAAATACCTATTATTATTATTATTTATTGTACTATTCATACTAGAGTGTCAGTTTATTAGACTTGACCATTCTTTATTCCGTCAATTTCATTGAATTTTTGAACAACAAAACAAAAAGGCCCACAATATTTTATTGAACTCAAAGGCCCAATTTCAAATTTCTGACAAAATTATTGCTTAAAAAAACAATAGCAAACCAAAAATGTATCCCATTGGGTTGTAAACTTATCTATACCTAATCAAAAAAAAAGTTAAGGCTCTCCCAAACCAGCGTGAAACATTCACGCGAATATGCGACGACCGAAGATTGTTCATAGTTTCGAGTCGAGCCAGTGTGGGTACTCTCATTAATCACCATGTAAATAAATTTAGACAGGCAAAAGTTTCGTTGTCGTTCAGAATTATTCGCGTAAATATAATTTAATAAACTAAAACATTTCATTCTAATCCATTTTAACTAAATTTAACGGTACTCTATGTACATAATTGCAAACCTGGAAGTGATTGTATTATTTTTTTTTTAGCTTTCTAACTTTTTTGGGGCTGTATTGTAGTTTATCTACATGTTTTAAAGAATCAATAAATAATAATTTCGTAATAAAAACCTTTTCTCTATACATCCAGTCCAATCAATTCAATAGCCTTTTACAAAACCTTGAACTTGATCTTTTTTTTAATTTCGCTTGCAGTCCACATTTTGAGAATACTGTGTACCACATAATCCCCCTCCTTACCATAGATTAAATAAAGTGGTACTAGAATGTAGCTTGTTTTATTTCCTGCATTTTAAGATCTTTACCTTAACAATCAAATCAGTAGACCTAAAATTATAATTGTATCTAAACAATGCAGCTTTCATATCATGAAAAATAAAAACCCCTTTTTTGATTTAAATAATTTTTACATATGTATATGTACATAAACTGAAATCGTAACGAAAATAATTTTCATCTACATGCATACATACAACTAATTTAAAAAAAAAATCTTAATTTCAAGCAAAACACAAATAAATACATTCGTTTCCATAGTAATACACACACTTTCTGAATACAATATTTCAAATTGAATACACCGCCCTATCATATTATTTAAGGCGACCGCAGCCCAGCCGCCCGATTTGGTGGAGTTTTCCCCGGGTGTCGCCTTCTATATATGTTTATTCAATGATTATAGTCCAGGAGGCGATCGTTAGGTAACCTATTTCATCTGAACTGACTGTTGAAAAAGAGGATACCAACGGGTAGCTGTATTCCAAACATCAACAAAACCGCTGTTCGGCCAAGATTTTGCTTTGGTTAGGCTATTTTTGCATTTTAGGCTAAGTTATGCCTGATTCACAAAGCGACGAGGAAACGGGACGTGAGCGTGACGAGAACTCATAGTAGTGTTGTCAAACCAATTTCAAACAATGAAAGCATACCTGAATATACACAATAAAGCCCGAACCACACTACTCTCGTGTGGTGTGTTGTGGAGTCTTGTGTCGCTATCGCTCTAATGTATTTCATATGCTTATAAAGCCATATTTGGATCGTGTGATGTGTTGTGTCGAAATCTATGAAATACATTGGAATGACAGCGACACACTATACTCCCAAACACACCACACTAGAGTAGTGTATTTCGGCTTAAGGCGTTTCTCGTCGTCAAGTCACCCCAAGAATTCGAAAAATTGAAAAAAAGACGCTACTTGACGACGATTTTCATTTTGCTAAGTAATTTACAGATTTTTTAAAAAAGAAAAATGATCAAATGTATTTAACAAATATAAGTCTTGATAAATCTATTGTTTTTTATGTTATTTTGTTTATATTTTATTGATTTTTTGTTTACAAAAATGAGTTTTTGTAGTAAAAACGCTCGCTGCATTGTGAATTGGGCGACGATTTTGTAAATAGAAAAAGATAACAGCGTTTCGCGCCACGCTCACGTCGCATTGTGAATCAGGCTTCAAGTTATACTACCTCCTACTAAACTTTTTTTTTGGCAGGTGGATAAAATATAGGCTCCCATAACTAATCTATTATAGACAAGAACCACAATGTGATAGCATATTAGAACATGTTCGTCTGAACAAGTCGTACATTTTATTTGAGATGAAACCGATTATTGCCCTCTATGAAACAAGTAAAAATGGCTGAACCGAATTTGTAACAATTGTATTAATTCGTATTCCTACGTTTTTAAAATAGTAGTACGTAGTAGGTTTTTTTTTATTGGAAAAAAAAATCTATTTTTGTTGTGCTTTTCACATATTTTCAGTTTTTTTTTTAATAATATTAATCATTAGGTAAATAAACCGTTATTATACTTCCTAAATGCTCAGCCACTTTACATATTTTAACTAAAAGAACGAGGCCGTTGTACAAGTTGTGCAAATTAATTGAAATACATGTAGGAGAAAGTTATGTCATGTTATGTTATGTTATGATTTCAGAACTGTTCCATTCCTATCTTAAATGGGAAATTTGGAATAAAAGGAGTGAAAAAGGAGTAGCTCCGAACGTCCACTCGAAAACGACATTAATGTGCACTTGGGGGGCGTTTGCGTACTTTTTTTAAATAAAATATTTTTTTTTTAATTTAATGTTGAATCAAATTAAAATAAACCCCCTTATAAGCTTATTCTACTATTTAATATAATAGCATAATACATACAACTAATTTAAAAAAAAAATCTTAATTTCAAGCAAAACACAAATAAATACATTCGTTTCCATAGTAATACACACACTTTCTGAATACAATATTTCAAATTGAATACACCGCCCTATCATATTATTTAAGGCGACCGCAGCCCAGCCGCCCGATTTGGTGGAGTTTTCCCCGGGTGTCGCCTTCTATATATGTTTATTCAATGATTATAGTCCAGGAGGCGATCGTTAGGTAACCTATTTCATCTGAACTGACTGTTGAAAAAGAGGATACCAACGGGTAGCTGTATTCCAAACATCAACAAAACCGCTGTTCGGCCAAGATTTTGCTTTGGTTAGGCTATTTTTGCATTTTAGGCTAAGTTATGCCTGATTCACAAAGCGACGAGGAAACGGGACGTGAGCGTGACGAGAACTCATAGTAGTGTTGTCAAACCAATTTCAAACAATGAAAGCATACCTGAATATACACAATAAAGCCCGAACCACACTACTCTCGTGTGGTGTGTTGTGGAGTCTTGTGTCGCTATCGCTCTAATGTATTTCATATGCTTATAAAGCCATATTTGGATCGTGTGATGTGTTGTGTCGAAATCTATGAAATACATTGGAATGACAGCGACACACTATACTCCCAAACACACCACACTAGAGTAGTGTATTTCGGCTTAAGGCGTTTCTCGTCGTCAAGTCACCCCAAGAATTCGAAAAATTGAAAAAAAGACGCTACTTGACGACGATTTTCATTTTGCTAAGTAATTTACAGATTTTTTAAAAAAGAAAAATGATCAAATGTATTTAACAAATATAAGTCTTGATAAATCTATTGTTTTTTATGTTATTTTGTTTATATTTTATTGATTTTTTGTTTACAAAAATGAGTTTTTGTAGTAAAAACGCTCGCTGCATTGTGAATTGGGCGACGATTTTGTAAATAGAAAAAGATAACAGCGTTTCGCGCCACGCTCACGTCGCATTGTGAATCAGGCTTCAAGTTATACTACCTCCTACTAAACTTTTTTTTTGGCAGGTGGATAAAATATAGGCTCCCATAACTAATCTATTATAGACAAGAACCACAATGTGATAGCATATTAGAACATGTTCGTCTGAACAAGTCGTACATTTTATTTGAGATGAAACCGATTATTGCCCTCTATGAAACAAGTAAAAATGGCTGAACCGAATTTGTAACAATTGTATTAATTCGTATTCCTACGTTTTTAAAATAGTAGTACGTAGTAGGTTTTTTTTTATTGGAAAAAAAAATCTATTTTTGTTGTGCTTTTCACATATTTTCAGTTTTTTTTTTAATAATATTAATCATTAGGTAAATAAACCGTTATTATACTTCCTAAATGCTCAGCCACTTTACATATTTTAACTAAAAGAACGAGGCCGTTGTACAAGTTGTGCAAATTAATTGAAATACATGTAGGAGAAAGTTATGTCATGTTATGTTATGTTATGATTTCAGAACTGTTCCATTCCTATCTTAAATGGGAAATTTGGAATAAAAGGAGTGAAAAAGGAGTAGCTCCGAACGTCCACTCGAAAACGACATTAATGTGCACTTGGGGGGCGTTTGCGTACTTTTTTTAAATAAAATATTTTTTTTTTAATTTAATGTTGAATCAAATTAAAATAAACCCCCTTATAAGCTTATTCTACTATTTAATATAATAGCTAAACGTTTTTATTTAGTTCTTGAATTTAAAATAAATGTGTGTCTAAATTGCCAGTATATAAAGTTGTTCGAATATAAAAGATGCGTTCTAGATATGATCTGAAGACAAAAGATGCTATATTTCTAGTTTGGGAGATTTGACATACAATCACCCATACATGTAAACAGTTAAGTTTTCAATTAATTGTTGCCTGTACATGTGTATTGTATCGTAACAGATACTCTTGCAATAAAGGGGCCCACACATCCTTGAGAGATGAAATATTCCTATGCTGACATGTTTTATTCAAAAGAAATGAAAAACGACATAAGACTTATTATTAGATTCTAAATATTAGCTTTTCGCTAATTTTTGACAAACAATCACATTTCTAAAAATGTTATTTTCATGTTGCTTTAAACGGTTTTTACTGTATAATAATATTTAGTGAAAGGAAAAATTATTTATGCTTTCATCATTCACAATATAGCGCTTTGAAAAAAAAAGATTTTTTTTGTTTATTTATTTTTTTAAAATTTGGCATGACTTTGACTTGAAAATTTTTAGTGTTATAACCACTTGAACTAACAGAAATGGTGGCTATAAAGATTAATACATTCCTGTTCAAATAATAACTAATTCTTCGGTTTGATTGTATTATTTTGTTTTACTGCTTGTGTTGTATCAATACTGAGCCATTTATTAAACAATAATCCAATTAACCATATCGCTGTGGAAAAAAAATAGCACCATAATACAAATCAATCTGTTTTGAGTAGCAATCCGTTCCAGCATTCTTTAATATAACAAGTAAACACAATTAACTCAAAAAGAATATTTTTAGAAAAACAATTGCGAAATTTATTTATTAATTTGGAATTTGTTTTTACTATTCCTGAAATAAATCAGCGGTAAAAATAATAGCACTGCAGTCTCATTGTGTGGTTTAAAAACGAGAAAAATGCAAAGATTTCATTTTTAACACTAAATTTAATATATTTTCACATATCCTTTGTTGGCAATTACGGCTTATTGGCATCTCTTGACTGGAATTTTGTTCCAGGAGTCTTTCACTGAAGCCAAAAATTGTTTCATTGCTGGTCGGTTTTACTATAGTGACAGCTTTTTTTACATCAGCCCAGAAATTCTCAATTCGATTCAGAGCTGGTGACTGCGCTGGCCACTCCATGACATTCACCGAATGATCCCCAAACTTTCTTTTAGCTTTCTTGCTGGTATGTTTGGGGTCATTGTCTTGCTGGAATACTCAGAATAACGTCACTTGCTGCAGTGCATAAGGCATCATCGCTTTATCAAAGATGTCAACATAGACATGTTGATCCATGATGTTTTAAATCCTATGTATAGGCCCGATTCCATAGTAGCAAAAACAATCCCACACCATTATGCTCGAACCTCCGTGCTTCACCGTTTTGGTTGTGAATTTAGGGTTATATTCAGCATTCGGAGGTCTCCTAACGTAAGAACGAGAACCTTTGCCGCCGCACTTTACAATTTTACCCTCATCCGTCCATAAAATGTTCCTCCATCCTTCTACTGACCAGTTCAAATGTCGTTTCGCTTATACGCTTTATTGTTGCGTGCTTAGTCTTTAAATTGTGTTCACTTATGTGGTTTTCGTTTCGACCAAAAAAATCGATTTTTCTTTGATTTTTTGATTTTTGACAAGTTTTTCCTTTCCTTTCGACCAAAAAAATCGAATTTTTGTAGATCTGAAGTCGATTTTTCAGATCTCGATTTTTAGCAAGATTTACACAGATTTTCACACGCACTTGCACATACACACTCAAAAGTAAAGTGACATTTATCAAACGTGGTTGGTTATTTTTCATTTGCACAAACGTGGTTGGTAATTTTTCATTTGCAGAGGGAATTGAATATCAAAAATTAAATAAATATGGATGTGGAATCATTTGCTATTGCCAGCGAGTTTTTATTTTCATCATCGTCTTCGTCATCATCGGAAACCGATAGTTTCTTTTCTTCCGATTCCGACGGCGATTTCATTGCATTAGATGCATTATTCAGAAGAAATGAAAGGCATTCTTTAAAAAAATTTGTGGGTGAAGTTGTGAAAAACTACAGTCATAGAGTACCTATATTACCTAGAGAACCGACCAGTACCCCTCTTGCCTTAAACAACCGCAAATTTTATTTGAGGTGAGTAAGTGAAAACTCTCTTAGTTTACTCTTTTTTCCTTATCCGTGAATCCGTGTGAATGGTGGATATAAAAACAAATTGGCGCATTAGTTCAAAAAGGTACGTGTCTACGGTTTGCACACCTAAATCGTAGACACGTACCTTTTTGAGCTAAGAAACTAGAGTGCGCTTCCAATTTTCGGTAGGTGTTTTTGTTTTTTTTTTAAACATAAATATTCAAAAATATTATTTAATTTATTACCCGGGAGCAACAATGACCGATATTCTTCATAGTTTAGGTTGACAAAAGGTTAAAAAAAGAATTTTGACTACGAAATTAATAAATTTCTCAATTTTTGAATTTAACGGATTTTTTTTTTTTAATCCCTGGGCGGTCTTATCCACCTTATTGAGCACTTTGAGCAATTTGAGCGAAGTCCTTTTAATTGAAGCCATGTTGGTTCGGTCCCACTTAAAATGCATTGGACAACAACCCCATACAAAACTTAATGGGCATTTTCCTCTCAGTACAGCTTGTAGGGTGGAAGAGAACGACCGCCTAAGTCGGTTCTCTAGGTAATATAGGTACTCTATGACTACAGTGATGGAGAGCTAGGTCATAGAGTACCTATATTACCTAGAGAACCGACCGGTACCCCTCTTGCCTTAAACACCCGCAAATTTTTCATTGAGGTGAGTAAGTGAAAACTCTCTTAGTTTACTCTTTTTTCCTTATCCGTGAATGCGTGTGAATGGTGGATATAAAAACAAATCGGCGCATTAGTTCAAAAAGGTACGTGTCTACGGTTTAATTGTGAACAAAGTGGTGGCATTAGCTCAAAAAGGTACGTGTCTACGATTTGCACACCTAAATCGTAGACACGTACCTTTTTGAGCTAAGAAACTAGAGTGCGCTTCCAATTTTCGGTAGGTGTTTTTGTTTTTTTCTTAAACATAAATATTCAAAAATATTATTTAATTTATTACCCGGGAGCAACAATGACCGATATTCTTCATAGTTTAGGTTGACAAAAGGTTAAAAAAAGAAATTTGACTACGAAATTAATAAATTTCTCAATTTTTGAATTTAACGGATTTTTTTTTTGAATCCCTGGGCGGTCTTATCCACCTTATTGAGCACTTTGAGCAATTTGAGCGAAGTCCTTTCAATTGAAGCCATGTCGGTTCTCTAGGTAATATAGGTACTCTATGGTTTTGGTTGTGAATTTAGGGTTATATTCAGCATTCGGAGGTCTCCTAACGTAAGAACGAGAACCTTTGCCGCCGCACTTTACAATTTTACCCTCATCCGTCCATAAAATGTTCCTCCATCCTTCTACTGACCAGTTCAAATGTCGTTTCGCTTATACGCTTTGTTGTTGCGTGCTTAGTCTTTAAATTGTGTTCACTTATGTGGTTTTCGTTTCGACCAAAAAAATCGATTTTTCTTTGATTTTTTTGATTTTTGACAAGTTTTTCCTTTCCTTTCGACCAAAAAAATCGAATTTTTGTAGATCTGAAGTCGATTTTTCAGATCTCGATTTTTAGCAAGATTTACACAGATTTTCACACGCACTTGCACATACACACTCAAAAGTAAAGTGACATTTATCAAACGTGGTTGGTTATTTTTCATTTGCACAAACGTGGTTGGTAATTTTTCATTTGCAGAGGGAATTGAATATCAAAAATTAAATAAATATGGATGTGGAATCATTTGCTATTGCCAGCGAGTTTTTATTTTCATCATCGTCTTCGTCATCATCGGAAACCGATAGTTTCTTTTCTTCCGATTCCGACGGCGATTTCATTTTTTTAGTTTCGTCGTCATTTTAGATTGAGCCGGAAAACGGCTGCAATTTTGATCGAGCAATTTGGGAATTCCAGGCACTACAGGAAGAGAATTGCCTCCGGTGGGAAACAGGCTACAAGCGCGGAAGTTCAGTGCTTATCATTTTTGTGGTACCTATACTATTATTATACATACATATATTATTATGATTATAGAGTAATTCTACTCCTGTTGAGTCGGGAAAATGTCGTTTTTTTGTTTTATATGAAATTATTATAACCTAGCTATCGTCCCCCTCATGAAAGAAGCATGAATGTGTAAATTTTCCAATTTTGAGTTGATGAGGATTGATTAACCTTTGGGTTTGGGTTAATGTTATACCAAAAGCTAGAATGCCATGCGTACAAGGAAACCACAATATTTTACAATTGCAATTACATTAATGTGGAGTTCACTATCAGTCTCATCAAGTTAAGCTAGAAACACGAATGTGGTACCTACATTCATGATTCTGGCTCGGTACGATAGATGAAACGTTCGTATTCATTGTTACTAATATCATTATTTAAAACATATCGTAGACCAACTAGTTGCAATGATGAATGACATCAGAAAGGTGATGTATTCGGTAAACTGTAACACCTTTGTCAAAATCATGCCTCTGCCAAAACAATTGACCACAAATATTCTATAACCGATAACAGAAATGGAATGTGATTCCACTCATTCGAAAATTGAAAACAAAATCCAAAGGACAACATAGAGTGATGCCTTACCAGAACGCAACTTTTCAGAAGATTCTCATTCTGAAAATGAGAACAAAGCGATAAGTTAATATTTATAAGTCAATTATTTCACCCGTTATAGACAATATTTGGAACAAAATCTGAAATCTTGTAACGGGGCAACAGGATGAGGAGCTAGGAGGGGAAATAGGGAAAAGGAAATGAAAAGGAATCAGGAAAGGAAACTGCCCTTAGGCCGGAAGCGGAAATTTAGGTCGCTTAGCCAAAACGGCACAGACCGGGAACAAAATTGACGGAAAATTTGATTAGCAGGAAAAGGAAAGGGTCCGAATGTTCAGCGGAAGGTACCGTGGCATGCTGGCGGAGCACGGCTTAGCTCGCCGGATGTAGGGGGGGATCTTGCACCTCCACTGAACCTCACCTCGCTACAAAACAAAACTTACATGCCAAACTAGAACATCATCTCCCACTTACAACTTTGCTGCTCTTAGAGTGTTTGCAGATGTCATCGCAAACAGGCTTTCCCGCACCTCTCCTTGGAATCTGTAATGCCATCTCTTGTTCAGATTCCCCTTTACGAATAGCTTAAGCTATATGAAGTAGCTATTGTGGTGTGTTCGCTCCCCAATCGGATATCTCATATCCGAACCTAACTACCATTCAGTCCTGATGTTTCCTGAATGTATCCATACGTTCGAAATTCTTTAGCTGTCATCGAGCTTTTCGAAAAGTCGAACTCCAAATAAAAAAACTTCAAATTTCAGAAATCAACACTTTGACTTGCTGGCCCTTCGGTATGTTCTTTTTACTTTTGATTAATTTTAAGAAATTAGGGTTTTAATTCTTCCTTCCCATTCTTCTCTCCTCAACCAGCCAAAAAAACCTGAACCGAACAAAACAACAAAAGTGAAACCGAAAGCCGGCGAAGGTCTATGGAATTGGGCGCAAACCGAACCACATTCATCTGACTCCCGACCAGATCCAATATGTTGTATGCCCTACGAGCTAGCTGGCAAAACAAATATACAAATATAAAGGGCATTTGAGGAAAATTGCACGTACTCCCACGTCCACTCTCATCGAGGAGAAACCATCGAACTTAGGAGACGCTAGTGGGATAGTACCAACCTAGCACAGCAGAAAATGGTTAGACGTTGGAATGAGGTCCCAGCCAGCGAATGCAAAACTCGGCCTCGCCACATAGATTTGTTAAATATCTTTCATTTATTTTGTGCGGGCGCAATTTTTCATTCACCGACTCTGAAAATCTTGCCGGGTAAGCTCATATACATACGTGAAAAATGAACTTTCTCCAACTTTTGAAAGTGTTCGATTTACATATTCCAGTGCATCGCTTTTATTTTTCCTTCAGAATTAAAGGATTTATACATACAATATTTCTGTTTCTGTCTTATTAATTTCAATACCTTTCATTATGTGGGTTTTTTTTCTTGGCGTGCGCGTATTTTGTTGTCGCAATAAAACAACTATGGGAAGTTACTCCTTCCGCTTCCTGCCTATCCTACTTTTACATTTTGAGGAACACCGGTTGTGTTCTGAGTAGGACCGGTCAAACCCCACCACGGGTGGTAGTCTGTCGTAGGCAGCCGTAACAATCCTTTATTGCAATTGGCAACTTCAAGCCCGAATATCTCGACTTTTGTGGGAAGATGAAAACAATCTTGTCATAAATGAAGATCAGGAAAGAAGTTCTGCAACTGAAGCAAATCTTTTAGAAACAGTTTTGGCTCATAAAGGAGAATTGAAGAGAAACGCGATAACTGAAAATCTTTGAAAAATAAAATACACGTGTTCCTATTTGACATATTATTAACTATAATATATGTACTAATATATTTAAATTATTTTTTAAACGTTTAATTTTCTCAATGTTTAAACAATCATATTTTTTTGTTGTTGATCTGTGATCGGAACATATTGGGACTGAAGTACAAAATAATTACAATTAATTTGTTCTTAAAACTCCATAATTGCAATTAAAATTACACACAAAACTTAATTTGTATTGATTACTCTAGTACCTAAGTATTGTATGTAGGTATCCCGTTAAGTTTTTTCTATTACTAATTTCTTAAAGAATTCTTAGAATAGCTACCTGAAATAAAGCGTTTTTAAGAGAAAAACTTGTTTTTGTAATTATTTTATCGTTTTTGAGAAAAATTTAACTTCTTTATTGGATTGAATACAAGTGGTATGGTAAGTATCGTTAGTTTTGATCCAAGGAACATTTTGTTTTAAATCCTCTAGGCATTGATAAAAACGGAAAATCCAAACAAAATTTGCATACACAATAATAATTGGTTTTTATATTCGATGGTAAATGCATTATTCCAGCTGCTCTCGGTAAAGAAAAAATATGCACGAACTTGCTCTTATGTGCGATCGCATTGTGGTATGTAACGGGTGATTTTTAAGCTGGTTTGGTTTTGGCAACACTGGTTTTGACAGCTGACGTGTGTTTAGTACCTTGTGTCACTGTCAAACAGCTTCAGTTTGGTTTGCAATTTAACCATGGATCGTCTTACAAATGAACAACGCTTGCAAATTATTGAATTTTACTATCAAAATTCGTGCTCGGTTCGAAATGTTCATCGCGCGCTGCTTGTGTTCAGCGATGAGGCTCATTTTTGGTTGAATGGGTACGTAAATAAGCAAAATTGCCGCATTTGGAGTGAAGATCAGCCAGAAGCATTGCAACAGCTACCAATGCATCCCGAAAAAGCCACTGTTTGGTGCGGTTTATGGGCCGGCGGCATTATTGGGCCTATTTCTTCAAAGATGATGCGAATCGCAGCGTTACTGTCAATGGTGAACGCTACCGAGCGATGATAACAAACTTTTTTTTGCCCGAAATGGAAGTTCTTGACTTGCATGATATGTGGTTTCAACAAGACGATGCCACATGCCACACAGCACGCGAAACAATGGCGCAATTGCGAGGCAGGTTTGGTGAACAGTTAGTTTCACGTTTCGGGCCGGTCAATTGGCCGCCTAGATCGTGCGATTTGACACCATTAGATTATTTTTTGTGGGGGTATGTCAAGGCTAATGTCTATAGGGACAAGCCCGCTTCGATTGACGCACTGAAAGCCAACATCCATGCATTCATTCGTGAGATATGTGTGAAAGAGTATGCCAAAATTGGACTCAGCAGATGGGCTACCTGAGACGCAGCCGCGGTCAACATTTGCATGAAATTATCTTTAAACATTAAATTGCAAGGTTCAAACTATCGATTCAAATAAATATTTCATTCATTTTTTCGATTTTTTTGTGTTTTTTTTTTTTTTAAAGTTCTAAACCTCTTAAAAAATCACCCATTATATGTAGTACCTATATTCGCAAGTAAAAAGACAACGAAGACATAAAAAATAAATAAACGTAAGGAAAAAAGTGATAAGTATTCAACACAGTTGTCATTCAGATCCGTATTGTTTTACTTTCATGAAATGATCTATATAGCTCATCGGCGATAAGAAAATACGGCTATAGTTCTTGAAGAGAAAAATATTTTGTTAGAACAGAAAACACATGCGAGTCCGTTTACAACTGATGGACTTACATGAATTTTTACTGCATAAAAAACGACTATCGACAAGCGTAATCGCAAAGTAACGATAATGACGGATCTGAACGACAACCGTAATACGGGCCGAGCGTTTTTTATGTCACCTGTATGGCAAGTAGGTACAGCTCCATTCTTGTCCTAGATTATGTTGGGGAAATAACCAAGTTAAAAGAAAACCGACCCATCCATTTAGGCTGCAGCCGAACAGACAGACGGATGGAAGTCTTGGATATTCTGTTTGTTTTGTGGTCGTAGGGCTGGATGTGGTGTGTTTTGTTGTTGCTCCGTTAGGTTTGGTGTGATTTGTTGTGTTGATAGGGCTGGTTTTGTTAAATATTTTGCTTGGATTTGCCGTTTGTTTTGTGGTCGTAAGGCTGGCTGTGGTGTGTTTTGTTGTTCCTTCAGGTTTGGCCTGTTTTGTTGTGGTGATAGGGCTGGTTTTACTAAATATTGTTCATGTTCTGCTTGGATTTGCTGTGTTTTTTTTTGTCGTAAAGCTGGATGTGGTGTTTTTTGTAGTTGTTGGGTGAGGTATGGTCTGTTTTGTGGTGGTGAAAGGGCTGATGTTACCAAATATTTTTCATACTCGGCTTCACCATTTTGCATTTGAGAGTTTTGGTGTCTTGTTATGGTTTCTGTTCTTTGGCTTTGCTGTTGTGATGGGGCTGGTTGTGCAAAATATTTTCTTTATGGCTTATCTCCGTAAAATTCTTCTGAATTGTATGCTCTTCTTTTGTATTTATTGTGGACTATATTTTCGCAAAGTAGGTTTTCTTCCTCTGGAGGGGGCTCCGGAGTGAGTTCATCCAACTTATAAAATGCAGCTACTTCACAAAAAGGCACCTTTATGATGCGTCGGTCTGTAATAGAGATTTGTAATATCTATTTATTTTTATATTTTTCATTCTTACTTATTTTATGTTTTATAAGCACTTCGTTTTCTTCTTTTTTGACTCCAAAAATATTTTCTGTAACAAAATATTCCATTAAATCTATTTCCTCGTCCATATTTCTGTTTTATGTTGCTCAGACGGCGTTTCTTTTCAAAATGCAGTTTTGATTTGATATTCTATATTTTTCCACCAATGATAACTATTGGTAGACTTTCAACAAAATAAAATCCCTAAAATTTCCATCACCCACTGAAAATTTCCCTTTTAATTTGGTTGTTCTAAAAAATTAACGTGCCGTCTTCATTGAAGTTAAACGATGGCTGGATAATGAATATGACTAAAAAACAGCCAGTGGAGGGTCAAAAATCCATGTTCGTGCAGCCAACATGTCAAAGAGAGTTACTTTTTGTTCATGAATGAATGAATACAAAATTACGCCAACTCTATTTTTTCACTTTGTTGTTGACTACGCTTGACACAATTCGAGGCAAAAAAGAATCACATTTCATTTAATTTGTATGACCTATATAGGGGCGCGAAAACTTAAAGCTATTTAAATTTATTTTTAAATGAAAATGTTTTTTTCCTATGGGTTTTGACAAAAAACAATGAAAATTTGTGAAAAAATTTCACGTTACCAAACTACCTTGCTGGCGACGGCGGAGCAACTAAAAATTGCTAGCAACTGGTAAACTTCGCCTACGTTCTAAAATGTTGGATTTCGGAAGTGGTCTATACCTATCGAAAATGCTCATTTATTTTTTTACAAATTCTCCAAAATTGTCCATATTTGATAGGAATAGAACACAACGCACAGGGTAGTTTATTTTCCATATAATTTTTCTTCTCTTTCGCACTCCCCATGTCCGAAAAAAAATTATGACTGAAAAGTCGTCGTTTATTTAAATTTATATCGCAAACTTAAATGAAAAGAAAACCACATGATAAACTTATCTTTTTTGATACATTAATTTTTTTGGTAATAGTTAATTATTTAACAAAAAAAAATATAATTTTTTTTACTAAAATGCCTACTTTGAATGAATTTTTCCCTGCACATACTATCACTGGTGAAATAAGGGAAATTTAGCTAAATTTGACATGAAACACACACAATTACAAAAAAAATCAATTCCATTTTCTGTTCTATTTATTTGCCACGATAGATTTGAGACCTGACCCCCAAATCTGAAATGGTCGAAACGAAAACCACATTAGTTGGCTGCGACATGTTTCAACACATGCTCCAATATTCAGTTCCTTTTTTAACTCTGTTGCAAGCTTAAAGGGCTCCGTCTTACTTTGCCGGATTAAACGTTGGGCGAGTAATGGTGACATAGCATGTTTTCGTCCACGAGTTTCAATTTTTGGTACAAATATTATTGCATTACGGATCATTTCGTTAGAATAGCCAACTAAACTTCTAAGTTCTGCATAAGTTTTTCGCTCTGCAACCATTCCATAATTTCCCGTTTTTTGGCATTACAATGCTTTGTGCGACCCATAGCTTCGTAAACAATTTCATAATTTAATTTTTGTTTGCAAAAACCACTTTGAAAAAAGAAACATAACATTTTGATGCTTTCTTTTGAAAAATTCAACACAAAAGACTTTTTTCTAACAGAAACGTAGAGCAGTGCTATTATTTTTACCTTACCTCTCTCTCAAAATTGATTTACAAAAAAAGAACCGTTATCATTATACCAATGATGTTACTTTTAGAGAGTGAATACTTATGAGCAAAAGTTTATAACAGTAGCAGCTAAGAAAATTGTTTCAGTTAATGTTTTTTTTTTTTTAATAATAAAACTATTGTTGGTGGTGCTATTTATTTTACCGGAACTGTACATAACTAAATACAACCTGTTTGATTTACACGACGACAGAAGCATGTTCAAAGATTCGCATCGCGCCATCAGTGTAGGTATTCTAATTAATCACCTTGAAAATAAATGGCGAAAGTTTCGTTGTCGTTTTAAAATATTCGGGTTGTTTTTATTATTAATTTTAGCTGCTCCAAATTAATTTCTATCGACTCCTTACGACCTGTCAGATGCCAACTGACAAAAATTTCATCTCAATAACCCTCAGTTGGACATCAGTACACAAATCTAATGTCGAATTCCTTTCAACAAAAAATTCGACATTTTTCTAAACTGAATCGATTTTTTTCTGAAATTCGACATAAGGTAATATATTGCACAGGCTTTCAAAGTTGAAAGATGTTAAATGCAACAACAACTAATCCCCTTCGGACTTAGCTAAGCGCGGAGAATTCTCGGGGCTTTATACTTAAGCACGGAGAAAAACTGTGTTACCGGCGCGGTGGTCTGAATTCGATTATTTATTATTTATAGTTTGTATGGAAACTCCATTTTGTATCTGTAATGGCGTTGCCAATCCCCATGTGGTTTTTTTTTCAACCAAATCCTTCCGGGCTTACAAAAAAACACAGCCATTATTAATTTATTTGTAGCAACGTGGTTAAAGGCTTAAAAGTGAAAAACAAAAATCTTTGCTCTACAAATACACCTGTTTGCGAACAAATTGTGTTCGATCTGTCGAACCAATCTGAAATGGCAAATCAAACTCAATTTTCACACACAGTCATATCTTGCGCATCTTTCTATTTTTCAATTTTCAGCACTTTTTGGTTTTTGCAAAAAGTCTTGAATGTACATAAGTTAAGCCTTATAGGGCCCATACACACAACACTTACGTGTACACCGGTCTCATGACACTTCCCCATACACATCACACCAATGAAGACACCGACACAAAAAATTAAAAAATGTTTGATTTTTGGTGTCGGTGTCTCGATTGGTGTGCACACAAGTGTTGTGTCTATATGCCCTATTAAGTCAATAAAAAATACTTAATTAAATAAAACTTACTAAAACACTTACAGTGTGGCAGAAATTGTAAAAAAAAAAAAACTACATTTTTGTATGGGGTAAGAAAAGAACAGGGAGATCAAAGACAAATTTATCTCACAATAACCTTCCCAGTAACCAGCCGGCACGGCGTTTGTTATCTCGAAACTTATTTTTTTTTTCAAATTCAGCGTCTTTGTGTTCTCCTATCTAAAAGTATATATGCATGCAAACAATCATAGTTTTATTACTCTATAGCAAAATTATGGCTAGCAAAACTGGACCATCGATCGATATATGTATGCAATAATTTATTCCTAATAGTTTTTATTATTTAAAAAAAAAAAAAAAAACGGTGGTATATAAGAGTATGTTGTTCGTTCCTCACCTCTCGAACCGCATCAACACGGCACCTATAAGAGAAAAAACAAAAACCAGAATAGCATTCAAGACTGTGAATTCTCTGAGAAACAGAATCACAGATTAGCCACATGAAGATGAGAATCCCCGGCAGCCATTTTAATTTGCCTACAAGCTTGAACTGGCAGTTATCAGATACAAAATGAGAATGTGTGCATAAAAACCTCACACATAGACAGTAGGGATCTTCACACACCTGGTTAAATTGTTGTTGCAATTCACATCTATTCATCGACGCGGGAAGAAATTACAAATACAAAAATGTAAACAAATGGGTTTTGGAGGGTGAAACGTACCAAACATTCTCATCTTCATGTGGCTAATCTGTGAACAGAATAGGCGTGTTTTTTTGCAAGTCCATATGGATTTGTCGAAAAAAACGACATCGGGACTTAGGAACTTCTTACTTACAGTACGTAAGTCCCGATAATTATCTGGACTTAGCTAAGTCCATATGGATTTAAGTTGTTGTTGTATTTACGTGTAAAACTATTAGTCCCGATGTCGTTTTTTTCGACAAATCCATATGGACTTGCAAAAAAAACACGGCTAATATTCACAAACACTAAAGCTAGGAGCAGACGGCATATGAAAAGTCGCAAACGTTTGCGACTCTGACGTCACGTAAATAGTCGCAAATGTGTTGCAAATTCTATACCTACATCATTGCTCGCAAACTTGCATCACACGCTTTCACACGATATGCAAAAACTGTCCCAAAAGTCGCAAATGCATTTGCGACCAGGGCACTCGCACATCATGTGTCCGCAAATGTGGTCGCAAATGTTGTGATGGATATGCGAGGTGTTCAGACGATGTGCTATAAAGTCCGCATATCACCCAAATCCAATCATATGCAGGTTTGCGAACATTTCATATTTTTTTGGAACTGAAAAATTCTCATCTGAAAATTCATAACAAATGAATTGTGGTGGGGAAAATATTAAAAGCAGCCAGAATCGGAATATTGTGGAATACTTTTTTCTTTGAACTTTACATAGTTTTGCTGTATTTTGTCAATAAAAAGATTAAACAAAAATAGAAAAAAAATAATGTACTTCAAATTTGTGGAAGAACGACGTTAAGTATTTACGCAAACAGAACTTCCATGCAGCACCACCTAGACGACAACTTATTAATTAACGAACATCTATAGCTGTCACCATTTTTCTCGCCGCAGTTGCACTCCTCACACCGGACATAATTCTTTCGCCATTTTGATTTTCGATCTTCTTTTTCTCATATGTCAAAAAAGATCTTTCTTTTGAATCCATCCTTGGAACTGAACGGTCGGAGAGTGCAAACTGCGGTGAGTATACTTAATAAGATAAAACAAGAACAATTATTGTAATCTTTATTTCCATGTTCTTCTAGAAATAAAATACTACTGCTTCTATAAGGGCAATTGCGTATTGATTTTTCGAGCTCTCTGGCTGGACATCAAGGATAATATTATAAAAGCAAACAATTTTATTGAAATTTTTAAAACCCTGTTGCTGCTTTACATTATAATATCATCCCCAGAACTACCCACGCTTAATTTTAAATTTACGAATATAATAATTAAAGTTCCATTTTATTTCGTTTAAATGTAAATCCTATAGGCTATAGCTATGTACATGCCAGAATTTGACACAACAACAACTCTACTAGTAAAATGAAGAATCACAGCAGCTGATATGCTGCATATGTGGAGATGTGCAATGTTCGGTTTTCGTGTCATCGCAAATGCTTGGGATGGTCGCATATGGCCGCACATGCCCGCAAACTGTCGCAAATTATATGCGAGGGTGTTCACACGATATGCAAGAAAGTCGCAAACTTATATGCAATTTGGGTGTCGCACATAATCCGCAAATGGTTTGCGAGCATATGCGGACTGTCCCAAAAGGGTGTTCAGACGATATACTCTCAAAGTCGCAAATGATGACGTAAAAATGACGTCAGAGTCGCAAACGTTTGCGACTTTTATATGCCGTCTGCTCCTAGCTTAAGAGCAAAGTGGATACGATGGAGAGAAAACTGATAAGGTGTTTAGGGGGGAAAGGGGCGACATGCTCGTCAGTATACATAAGGTTTGTTCAGTGACAAAATAGTTATATTAGAACAGAACAGATTAGAACAGAACAGCACGTCAGAACAAGTTAGAACAGGAAATCTATTCTAAGTTGTTCTACCTAGAAAGCTAGTACAGAAAATCCTGTTCGAAACTGTTCCAAAGTGTTCTAGACAGCCTCATTGAACAGCAAACCAGAAAAGTTTAGAACAGAAAATTCCTCATTCAACAGCAAAAAGTTGTACTTTTCTGTTCGAAACTGTTCTAAACTGTTCCGAACAGCCTCGCTGAACAAACCTAAAGGCACATCCAAACAAAAACTTAAAAACCGACTCTCTGGACACTAGTCTGACATAAACAACGGGGGTACACAAAAAACTTCTCTCGCGCAGCATTGTCTGGAAGAGGGTCATATACCGGATTTGCAGAATGTTGAAGTTTTGCAGGTGGAGCAACATTATTCAAAAAGAATGTTGCTTGAGATGTTGCACATAATCAAAAGCAAAAATTCAAATAATCGCAGATCTGATTGTGACAACCTAAGCAACAATTATAGCCAACTTGTTAATAGACAGAGTTTCAGTTATAAGACAAGATATAATTGACTGTGTACGGATTAGGTGGTGAAATTTTAAATGGAGCTGTTTTCAGTAAATTTGATTATTTATTATATTTTGAATTTTTAATTAACTTAAAATTGTAATTCTAGTTTAAATCTGAGAATGAAAATTTTTGTATTCAAATTAAATGAAAGTGTTCATAGCAATAAGTGCTATATATATTTTATAATTCTGTAAGTTTTTTCGTTGATGTTACATACAGTTGTGAAGATTAATGTATGTATGTTTAAATCTTTTTTTTTTAAATAAAGGCCTGATGATGAGCATAAACATGCTCGAATTTTTGACCTTTAGCCCACTAACAAAAAATAAACTATTAAGAATTAAGAAAAAGGTCACTAAAATAAATTATATATTGCAATAATTTATTACAAACAAAGAGAAGTCTGCGTATCAGCAAATTCTTTATCGTTTGTTTTGGTAAATTTAATACTCACAAAAAATGCATCGCATATCTTGAATTGATATTTTTGTTAATCTTATGAACTTGAGATGAATATTTTAGTATATATTATGTGGTATTAAGGCAGGAGGGAATGCAACATTCCACATGATTTCATTACATAGACAGATGACTCCCGTAGTGTTGTACTTAAAAATTGTATATCAAACAGTTTTCGAAATCAGCTATAATCGCATTTTGAGGATTATGGAATCCGCAATATTTTACTCCCACGCAGTTGGAGACGTTTTATTGTTAGAATACTTGCTTAATGAAGGTATTGTGTTTGATCCTCACCACTGTTGGTGCGCAAATACAAGGAACATTATTTGTATGCAGAGAGTAGGTATGTGGCCCTTGGAGTCACAGATTCTGTAATCTAAAATATGCTGCAAAAGTGAATCAGACTCCCGCTGCCACCGCTGTTGGATTCCGTAATCAGGGTGAAAGAACTGATCGTTAGGCCATTGGAATAAACAAGAACAAAAAAAGAAATCATTCGTGTTTTTCGTAGATTTCAAAGCAGCCTTTGATACCATCGATCGAAGAGCTTTGTTTTACAAACTTTATAACTGTGGAATGAGTCATAAATTTGGAAAGGTTCTGACACGTCGGATTGGTTTGAAACTAAAGTCGGTTTAAGACAAGGATGTGCCTTAAGTCCATACCTGTTTTCAATTTACATTAACAATCTCATAGACTGTCTTCCTGAGGTTATAGAAATGGCCGGTATAGTTATAAAGGCCCTCCTTTTCGCAGACGACGTAGTGCTCTTTTCATATTCACCTGAAACACTTCAACTCATGATAAATCGTCTTTATTTATATTGCTAAACATGGAATCTTACGGTTCTCAGTAAATCAAAAATAAGGATTTTTAAAAAAGGATCTGGCAGGTTATGTAGAAATGAGAAATGGAATTACAACGGAGAAATAATAGAAGTTGTGAAAAACTATAAGTATCTTGGAGTGATTATCACCAGTAATATTTCTATGGAACTTCATCTAAAAGATAAGCTTTCAAAAGCGAAAGATGCAATGTGCGCTACTTGGAAAAGATGTTTTTCTAACAAACTTGTAGATCATAGTGTTAAGTATCGGGTTTTTCAATAAGAGCGCTACAAAAGTTTTTTTCACGTTCGATATTCGTACGAAATTCATCAATCGTCGCTGGCTTGTTGGCATATACTATAGACTTGACGTAGCCCCACAGGAAATAGTCTAACGGCGTCAAATCGCACGACCGAGGCGGCCAAGCGACTGGACCATTTCGTGAGATAACACGTTCTCCAAACTTGGTTTCCAATAAATTGATTGTGACATTCGCTGTGTGGCTTGTGGCGCCGTCCTGTTGGAACCACATGTCCTCCAAGTCCATATCATCCAATTGGGGCCAAAAACATTCGGTTATCATTAAACGGCAGCGATCCCCATTCACAGTAACGTGCCGGTCTTGATCATCACGGAAGAAGTACGGCCCAATGACGCCGCCGGCCCATAAGCCACACCAAACCGTAATTTTTTCGAGATGCAATGATGACTCATGGAGTACGTGTGGATTGCTGCCAGACCAATACCGCATATTTTGTTTATTTACGAAGCCATTCAGCCAGAAATGAGCCTCATCGCTGAAGATGACGCTCTTAATGTTGAGGCCACTGACTCCGAATTTCGGTAGTAAATTTTAATAATTTTAACTCGTTGTTGGCTCGTTTATCTTTCCATCAGCAAGAAATATGGCGTCGTTTGCTGTCCCTGTTGCTCTACTTTTGTAGTGTCCCTGTTGAAAACCCCTTTATATTCCACATCGCCCCGATCTACCGATTTACTGCAGTCTTTGCAACCTTTCGGAGAGAGAAGACGTTATGCACTTCATTGGCAGATGTCCTGTTCTTAAAGAATTTCGAAGACATTATTAAGGTAGCGACGAAAAATCAGAAGTCGAAGTCTTATCATTCCTTAACCTCGAATATAATATAAAACATCTACTAAATTATTACAAATCAGCATTAGATTATAGAATAAAAATTATAAATGAAGATTTCTAGCACAAAAATACAAATTAGCTTATCAATTTTATTTATGATAAAAACTAACTTTAAAAGAATAAACTATTCATTTCAATTAATTGTCAATCAGGCAGACGGCAAAGCCATGCTTTAAAGATTTATGTATGTAAAAAAAAAAACCTTTGTAAACATGAAATTAACGAGCAATAAATCAAATCATTCATTCATTCATTTATTTATTCATTCATTCATACATAACTTTTGGGTTTCATGTTTTGTACGTGAGTTAGATAGTAAGGTCTCAGTCAAAAAAAAAAAACTACTCTCTTCTCTATCATTAGGTAATTTGTAAAAAGTCACATAACTTTGTTCAGAAACTTCGAAATCATTTCTAAGCGTTCCATAGAAAATGGGTAGCAAAGTACTCAAAAGTTTAAAGGGTAACATAATGTTTAATTCTTTGGATTATCGAAATCCTTTAATGTGTGATAATACTTTCACGTTTTTTTACAAGAAAGAATTCATAAGATCATCAATAATAACTCTAAGACAAAGTTCGATATCATAAGAAAGCTGTGAGTAGTTATTTTAGACACATCTCAAATATTCATAGTTGATATACATTTTTATGCGCACCAACCATAAGATTTGTCAAGATTAAATGGATAGCCAAACCTAGTGCAATATAGAGAAGCAACAAGCAACATACCTATTCAACCCTGACTGACATTGTTCAGGTACAAACAGCATTCTTTCAATAGGTAGGTATAATTAAAATAAGAAAATACTCCTAAATCGATAAAACACACCTATAGGTATCCACGTTTTGATCTTTTTACTTACTTTCTTCGGCACTTTTCCGCATACACATATGTAAGGCTATAATGCAGTTTTTTGTGAACAACCCCTGATTCTACTATGACTGACTTTTTGGTTGAAATGGGTAAGTAGGTGTTTTCCCGCTTATAAAATTAGTTTTTTTTTAAACAAAATATATATTTTTATTAAACTAAGATCTAATCTATTGTTTGATTTTATCTGTTTAGGTTTTATGATTATTACAATCCTTAACAACAAACTGCCATTTATTAAAATAAGACGAGGTGGCCGAGTGGTTAAGGCGTTGGACTGCTAATCCAATGTGCTCTGCACGCGTGGGTTCGAATCCCATCCTCGTCGGTTTCTTTTTTTTTATTCTAATCAATTCTAAATATTTTGAATATAAAATCATTGAAAAACTTTAATAATAATAATTACACTAATACAAAATTTTTAGCAAGTACAATTTCCTTTATTATATAACAAAGAAACCTCATTTCCCGTACGATGACGAAGCGTTAAGCTTCAGTGATTTGTAATCTTTGTTGTGTAATTGATAACTATGCAACTAGTATCTTGTACATGTGCAAGTCAAAGTATCTCACGCCCATTTTGTCGCAACCATCGCTCTCTGAAGACTTCTAGAAACTACTTCTAATAAAAAAAAAAAACGAACAAAATATACACAACTGATTGATAGCGGTGTAAACATATTAAGAACTTATTTATTTTATCTTCTTCCCTTTTCTTATGTACAAAGTAGGTAGGTACAACAATTTTTTTATAGTAATAAAAAATAAAATCTATTATGTAAAACAAACTATGGAATAATGTTAACATAGAGAAATATATATAATTTTCCTGGAACCATAAATTACCAACAAAGTTTTTCTTTGAAAAAAAAAAATGCAATGTGTGTAAAAATAGATAAGACGATCTCGCCTCATTATGCAATGCTTCGCATCTGCCGCTGTCGGAGTGACGACCACGCTTCGCCTACTTTGAGGCACCTACAATGTAACCTTTGGCAGTGAGTACACCTCGGCAGCGAAGATGTACTTGGTAACGCACCACCCAATCCAGCGATAGGTCGCCCAGACTGAGTTCGCTCCAAGCGTTATCGTTCAGGATGATCTCTGGATCGCTGTGTGTCAGCAATTGAATGTCATTCTTTGTACAGAATTCCTGCAGTGGAGGTGGAACAACACAGCAAGAAGCCAAATTGATCTGGGCAATCGATGGATGAACCTTGGAGTTTTTGTACAGTTCGGTGAGTGTGTCGGTGTCCAGATCAGAAACTCCAAGCTGGCAAATGTTTTTATCCAAAGCAAATTGTTCGAGGTGTGCCCATAAGTCCTTCAATTCTTCGGTGGATTTCTCGTTCTTGCTTCCCCACTTGAGAATTCCATAAGACGTATCGCCCTCGGCGACTGTCGCTGGCTTTGGATGATACGCCAAAACAACATTATCCACACAATTGACTTTCAAGATACTTAAGAGTGATGTCATTGCTTTATTCAGATTTTCGGTGGATTTTTTGTTGAGGAATATTTTAGCGCCAATGCTGATGTTGGCCCGTTCGTGTTCTGATAGTTTACTCTGCAGTTCCTTGATATTGCGATGCATTTCACCGACAGAAAGGTTGACTGATGCATCAGGATCTTTGAATGTTAATTTTAGCCCATCGGTGAGTTCTTCGGTGGATTTTCGACCAGGTTTTTTGTCAATGTTAAGGATGTTGCCTGTGCTGATGATAATGGAATCGCCAGACAATAGTTGTAAAAGGTTGTTCGTCATCTTGTGCAATCTTTCACTGAGTATACACACGCGAAGCGAAGTTGATGAATTTATAAGTTTCTTTGATGAATGAAGGGGGAGCGAAGGAGAGGAGCACGAACTTGGAATAAATAGCGAAGATAAAAAATACGAACTAGATTCTATCGAACCACTAACCAAACCAAAATAAAATATCCACAAGCCACAACCACCCCCCTTCCAATCTTGTTTCTTTTGACAACCAAATGACAGTTTTACGACAGTTGTATGACAACGAATTTTGGAAAACATCGACTACTCGTTTTTATTGCATTCGCTATATTTATTATAACACAGGGTGTCAGAAAGTGTCTTGGTCAAAAGTGTTTTTGGTCTTGGTTTTATTGGGACCAAAAGCCAAATACTGGGGCCCTTGTGCAGGGACCCAATTCTGCAAGTGTGAATAATTTCACACTGAAAACATGCGTGAATTAAATTGCCTTTCTTCTGTGTACACGTTATCTATCAAAATATGTGCAATTTATATTGCGGAATCGCCAAATTTGATGTGTATACTGGTTTTTGAGCACATAGAGAAAAGTCAGGGTTGCGGAAATGGACAACCAAGTTTATGCATAGCCCCACTTTTTAAGGGCCAGTTTGTTCACAGTGTAGTGATGGGTACCTCATACATGAGGCAATACAAATGTCGCATACACCACTCTGAAATGTCCCATCAACTCAAAGCAAAAAAATGTATTACCTCACACCTCACATAAAAGCAACAACAAATATTTCTCTACTCCATCATTTCCATTTCCAGGAAAAAAAATATTCTTACTTCTCACTTGTCGTTGTCGATGAACGATAAAGAGGACTGACTTTATACTATAACAACTTACGCTCACTACATTTACATTAGTACATTCTCTCTCCCACCAAACCACACTAACATTCGCACTCACTTCACTACATTAGTACATTCTCTCTCCCACCAAACCAACAGCAACAGAATGAGGAAGAGGACGATTGTCTTAAAATGAAAAACGAATGAATGTGTGAAGTTTTATGTAATGAGTACTATTTCCTCAAAACTCAAATGTCCCAATCGAAAAAAATTCGTGACATTGTCGCAGGTTGTGACATTTGAAGAACGTTTGTTTGAGGAGGGAAAATGAGGAGAGATAATAAGGAGGAGAGGAGGACATACGAATGTTGCCCTACAATGTAACAAAGAATGAAGATAGGTATGCAGAATTGCAGATAGTAATCATCCAAAGGGTTGAAAATTGAAGGAGGTTTGTGTTATTGTTTGTTTGAATGAGGAGGAGATTTTATATTGTTTGAAGGAGTTTGTTTTTAGTTTATTTTAATAATGGTTTTTTATTAAGTGAATTTGAAACCTTGTTTTTGTTCAAATGAATACTATAAACAAAAATATACTGATAAGTTTTATTCAAATTTCATGATCATCAAAATTGAAGAGACGTCTATGAAAAAAATTATTTTTTTTTATTGAAAATGTCCTATGGGACATTTGAGGCGGGACAAAATACCACCTCATTTCGAAAAATGAGTACCTCATACAAACTCATTTTTAATTCGTGTCCTACCCAACACTATCACAGTGGGTTAAATCTGCAATTTGATTATTATAGATTCTTCTTAACCCATGACTATAGGTCCGTGATAATCAAAGTGTGTTTGTTCACTTTTGTTTACAACTTGATTAACAAATCAAAGCTTTTCCACAATTCGTTCCATTTTCGGCTCTCATTTTCGAACTTCGAAAAATACTTAGTCTGCTTTTATACGACGACTTTTGCGTCGTGACTCTTTTCGAACATAATGGGGCATATTCATAGTCACTTTTAAACTCCAGTTTATCTTAGACCTGGGTTTATCCTATCTAAATAACATTGAATAAACCCCAGTCTAAGATAAACTGGAGTTTAAAATTGACTATGAATATGCCCCAATGAGTGGAAAAGAGACGAAAAATGAGACAGAAAACAACTGCCCAATGAGTCGTAGACCAAATTTCGGCGACTCATTTTTAACATTATTTTATTTCTTGTTTGTTATTTTAGCAAATTGCTTTACTTATTTTCGTTATTTGTGGAGCGCACATGTATGTACCTATAGCTGCGGTTGCTAAGGTGTAGAGCATAGAGAATTTCTATGCTGGAACAAAATCGTTTCATTTATTTTTGTTGTTTGTTTGGTTGCTACGAGAATTTCACTACCGAAGAAAAATTATAGAGGATTGCCAAATTTGAGTCATGACTGAAAAGTCATGGTGTAATAGCGTACGACTCACAGGACGAAATTTTAAAGAAGAATTCGAAGAAGAGTCACGACGCAAAAGTCGTCGTATAATAGCAGACTTATGAGTGGTTGGTGAATACCACAAATAATTTTCAAGTTAAGAGCTTCGTAAAGTTGAGAGCCGTTTAAGAGCGCTCGGTGAATACCAGTCTAAATTTAAACTAATGTGGTTTTCGTTTCAACCATTTCAGATTTGGGTGTCAGATCTTAAATTTTACTGGCAAAAGCAACAGAAAACGTGATTTTAGTTTGTTTTGCAATTGTGTGAGTGCCACTTTTGAAATAACACTGATAAATGTCACTTTTCTTTGATGTGTGTGCAAGTGCGTGTGAAAATCTGTGTAAATCTTGCTAAAAATCGAGATATGCAAAATCGACTTCAGATCGACAAAAATTCGATTTTTTTGGTCGAAAGGAAAGGAAAAACTTGTCACAAATCAAAAAAATCAAAAAAAAATCGATTTTTTTTGGTCGAAACGAAAACCACATAAGTGTACCTCTTCCAAAAAAGACTCCCAAAAAGCCTCATCATTGTGTAGATCATAGAGTACCTATATTACCTAGAGAACCGACTTAGGCGGTCGTTCTCTTCCACCCTACAAGCTGTACTGAGAGGAAAATGCCCATTAAGTTTTGTATGGGGTTGTTGTCCAATGCATTTTAAATGGGACCGAACAAACATGGCTTCAATTGAAAGGACTTCGCTCAAATTGCTCAAAGTGCTCAATAAGGTGGATAAGACCGCCCAGGGATTCAAAAAAAAAATCCGTTAAATTCAAAAATTGAGAAATTTATTAATTTCGTAGTCAAATTTCTTTTTTTAACCTTTTGTCAACCTAAACTATGAAGAATATCGGTCATTGTTGCTCCCGGGTAATAAATTAAATAATATTTTTGTATATTTATGTTTAAAAAAAAAACAAAAACACCTACCGAAAATTGGAAGCGCACTCTAGTTTCTTAGCTCAAAAAGGTACGTGTCTAAGATTTAGGTGTGCAAATCGTAGACACGTACCTTTTTGAGCTAATGCCACCACTTTGTTCACAATTAAACCGTAGACACGTACCTTTTTGAACTAATGCGCCAATTTGTTTTTATATCCACCATTCACACGGATTCACGGATTAGGAAAAAAGAGTAAACTAAGAGAGTTTTCACTTACTCACCTCAAATAAAATTTGCGGTTGTTTAAGGCAAGAGGGGTACCGGTCGGTTCTCTAGGTAATATAGGTACTCTATGGTGTAGATCTGGCATACCTATGTCAATTCCGTTCACCTAGGCAAAATCCTTAAATTCAAACAAATGACGATGGAATCCGCCTGTCCCTTGGTTTATCCTTTTTTAATTTCTATGAATACTCCAATGCCTGAAAGTGTATTTAGAACACAAACGGTACTCGGAGGTCTACCTTACCTTCGAAATACATAGCTCGTCTCGACTTTTGGACGCAAACTGTTTTTACTTTCATTTATGTATATAATTTTCTTATCTAATAGTTCTCTTATGTTTTCAGAACTGTGTTCTGAACCGAACCCGAAACAAAGAGAATTGCCACGTTCCTTGATTTCTCTTTTGTATGTTCTTTGTTAATAAGCAGTGTCTAAAGCAAGCATGAACAAACTCAATTCCAGCTAATCCTTGATAAAATGGCGCTAATCAACCAAAATCGGCCAATTAGCGACATCCATGAATAGCATATTAATTCATGAATTCCTTGATTAAAATTTTAGTGAACAAACACAGTCGCAATGATCTTCAACTGGAATAATCCTTGATTAAAGATAATCAGCTGTCAACAAACATTGAAATTGTTGTTGTTTCAATGTTTCTAATGGCGAATTCCTTTCAAAAAAGAAATCGAATTTTTTCTAAACAGAATCGAATTTTTTCTGTCGATTGAAAGGAATTCGTATTTCGTAAAAGAATCGATTTTTTTTGGTGTGATTGTGTTTGTGACTTTATAGCTGCAATTGACGCAAAACTTCAAGAAATAAATAAAGCAATTTGCTAAAATAACAAACATTAGTAAAATAATGTCAAAAATGAGTCGCCGAAATTTGGCCCACGACTCAAAGGGCAGTTGTTTTCCGTCTCATTTGTCTTCTCTTTTGCACTCATTATGTTCGAAAAGAGTCACGACGCAAAAGTCGCCGTGTAATAGCAGACAAATGAGTCGCAGAAATTTGGCCCACGACTCATAGGGCAGTTTGTTTTCCGTCTCATTTTTCTTCTCTTTTGCTCTCATTATGTTCGAAAAGAGTCACGACGCAAAAGTCGTCGTGTAATAGCAGACTTAGAAACTTTTTTCAAACATAATGAGTGTGAAAGAGAAGTATGATGAGATGGAAAACAAACTGCAAATTTATTTTTTTTTCAGCTTTATTTATATTTATTCTTTGTAGAGCTCTCATAATCATTAGCCTTATTCTAAGTTTCACCCGAAAAACATTCCACCCGGAATGACTGACATTTTACTTTTCGCCTGTTGTGAGTTTCACCCGAAAAATGTTAAATATTTGAAAGATTATTCTTATTGTGAGCAGTCATTTCGGGGGAAATTTTACGCAATTAAAAGGTAATGGTAACAATGTTCTTGTGCCCATTTAAGTCCAATTTTGCTTAATTTGGGTATTTTGAACTATCTCGGCGAATATACTAAATCTTTGTTACAAAGAACGGTCAAACTCAAGAGGATACAAAATCAACGTCATAAACGAAGGTTATGATCTTTGCTTGATTGAACACACTCAATTGCGTGTGTGAAGAGGAATGTCAAAAAAATCTCCTCGAATCGTTGACCGGGGAGATTTCATTTTTCCCTCTTACTTATGGCCCTTCTCACCGAGAACCTGAATGTTGCTGCAACTCAGTTTCCTCGTGTGAAAGGGGACTATCTTATAACTTAAACTTCCACACTCACGCGAAAGAAAAAAGCAGGGAGGCAAAACTGGCACTCAACATCATGTGGCCAAAGTTCTTCGCAAATAAAAACATTGATCTTGCTTCTAAATATCGACTATTCAACGCTACAGTTAATACTACATGTGCTGCGGTGTGCAGGCCTTTGGCGTGATCCCCTTTGAGGAATTCGAAGCCGTTCAAAGATTTTTCTTCAAGCGTCTTTTTCGACTACCGAATGTGACACCATCAACCTACGCTATTCAAATGGAATCGGGCCTAACGCCCATTTACTTGCAAAATCTGAAAGCCCATTCAGATTATCTAACAAGATTGATGAGAAGGAGTGATGGCAGTTGACCAGATCATCTTCCTCGGCGTCCAGAATATTTCAAATCATCAAATCATTTAAAATTAGGTTTAGGTTAAAATTATGCTTAGTTTAGGTTGATGGGCTGACAGTTGGATCTTGTTCCCGTCACACTTAGATCAAAATTGATCCATTGTGGTACCTTAATGGATTGGACCATCCCTTTAAAAATATAGCCTATGAAATCCCATGGAGTATCAAGCCATTTGGAGGCGTTGATGAAGTTCATTAAATTTAAGATGTTATCACCTGTTGGCTTCGAGATTTCTGATAGATCGAAGAATAGCTACCCAAAAATTTGTCATTATATTGCAGAGTTACCTAGGTAGTGAAGGGTATCCTCCTCCACTTCTTCGTCTTCGCAGACACTGCAAATGTCTACAGTACTTAGTTCTCATATTCTTTCTATTGTTTCTAGTGATTATGCCCTGTGATAATTCCTATCAAAAGATTCAGGTTCATGATTTTGTCCGTTCTTTTCTTATTGTAGCTAGGCCACAGATTCTTTGTAGTGGGACAAGTTGCGAGTGAGTTCCAATTGTCATTAGTAAGTTCCACTATCTTTTTACCAATTTTCTGTTTAAGGGCACAGGGTGGAATTTTAACACCGGAGTCTGTTAGGCTTAGTTCTAATGATGAACCAGTACTTGCCAGTCCATCTGCTTTTTCATTTCCTAGAATTCCACAGTGTCTAGGGACCCAGCAGAGTCTGATGTTGTGCTGCGTGGCTAGAACTTTTAGCTCTTCGCGACAGCATGAAACCAGCTTGGATCTTATTTCTGTGGCAGAGATAGCTTTGATCGCTGCTTGGCTGTCAATGTAAAAGGTGATATCAGCCTGTGGTACCGCCACAGGGAGTCTATAGAGTTGGCTAAATCGATGGACTGTGAGAAGAAGCCCGCACCTAATCCTGTTTCCATCTTCGATCCGTCGGTGTAAATTTCTACCATCGGTTTATCTGATTGTTGTAAACCAGCAACCCATTCCTCACTTGTGGGGATGGAGACAGAAAACGGTTTATCTAAATCTGTACAGGGTGTTGTGTAATCTGTGCATACATATTCGAACGTGTGTCGTTCGCTATTCGTAATTTATATCAACTAATTGATTTCCCTGACGCCTAAGAAGTTTATGCCGATTTATCTTGCCTACATATTTCTAACCCAGGTATCGAGGACTTAAAAAGATTATACTCCTTTGCAATCTCTCCTGTTTGTTTACAATGTATTTGCATTTAATCAAAGATCTTCTTTTTTTTTATTTTCATAATTTTTTTATTATTATTTTCTTGCAGGAAAAGAAAAAGGATGAAACAAAAATTATATTTATATGTATTTCATTACAACTAAAGACAAATATAATTTTGCAAGTATGTAGGTAATGTGTTGAGGAAAATAAACTAATGTATTGTTATATTTTTAAAATTTGTTTTAAGTTTTTCATTACTTGCATGCAACATGTTGTGTAAAGCTTTTCTTGTTATTTTTACTGGTTTTAAATATAAAAACTGAAATTAATAAGAATAAATTTAATTTACTCGCGCAAACGCAAATGCAAACGCAATTGCTTTATGTGTGTTTTTTTTTTTTTTTTTCTTTAATTATAATACAAATTCGAGAAAGTATGATGTATGATTTAACTTATTAAATCATCGGTTTTGAAAACAATTTATATTACATGGATTTTTTTTCATTTTAAATATTGGCAATGCATTTACAATAACAATAAAGTAACTTAATTCCCTAAAAATTAAAAAGAATAATCTGAAAATATGAAGAAATAAAATTGCTTTAATTAAATAATTTTTTTTTTACTTTTATTTGTATTTTATTTACTTTGTTGTTTTTTTTTTTTTTAATATATATTTAAGTTCTAACGATTTCTCTTTATTTTACTTTTTTCCAATTGCCACTATTAACAGTACATATTACAAATTCTTTGTTGTTTTTTTTGTTTGTTAAGTTTTAATTTATGACTTTATAAACTGAAAAAGAAATAAAATGACAACACAAATTCGTTTTACATTTTTGTCAATTATGTGTGTGTGCTAATGAATCGAAGAATAAAAATAAAAAAAAACGATAGCTGAACTAAAACTATGCTCTTTAACTAATTTTATATAATTTAGAGTTTTTTGTTTTGTATTTCTTTGAACTTATTGAAAAGAAAGTTAAAAATAAAAATTACTATATAAACCCTACGAACAAAGTGCAATTAAAAAAATATATGTATGAACAGAGAACAACTAATTAATTACTGTAGGTCTTCTTTTTACGATGAAATTATTTGTCGATTTTTTGTTTTTGTTTGTATTTAATGAGTTGATTTATTGATTGGTCTATATAAAAATACATTATTTACTTTGTTCATTATATTTTACAATTGCATTTAATATTACTTTTCTTTTTTTTTCTCTAAAATTTGTGTAAATTTGTAAAAATGTTATTCTTATACCCGGATAGACGATTTTTCTTTTATGTTTTTTCTTTTGCTTCCTTTCTTTTGCTGTTGTTGGTTGTTTGATTTTATGGTTTTGGTTTTTAAAAAACTTACACTTATGGTTTTCGGTTTTGTATGAAAAAAAAAAAAAAAAACAAATTTAATAAGGAAAATGTTTGAATTTAGAAAAATTTCCTTGTCTAGTTTGAAGATGGTGGATGGTGGAGAAATTTGAAATGAACATCGATGAAATGAAGAAGAACTGCTGTTTATGAAAAAAAAATGATAGTGTAAGAGAACAAGTTGATTCGCTCTCTCTCCTACATATTATTTTTGTGTTGGCGTAATAAAAAAATTGGCGGTATGTGTTTGATTTCAGTTCACAACAACTTCATAGGTTTTTCTAGAAGGCATAGGTATGGGGTTCTATTGCTACCGTCGATTGATAAGTCCGTTTGGTGGTTGTTGTTGGCTGGCCGTATGCATTAGTTCCAATTCCACCAGCAGGGGGAAGTGATCGGATGGGATGTGCGGATGTGGACAACCAACAACTTTGTTCTCCCGCAACCAGTCGTTGGAGACCGGGCCCAATAGGCCAAGAGGCACCATACCGGTTTTTGTGTAGAAAATATAATCGATGATTCCCTTAAAGTCAAATGTATAATTTGTGTGGGGCATAATATCCTCGCTGTATGCCGATGCCAACTTAAAGGAATGAGTATATTCGCTGGTTTCACTCGATAATAAGCGTTGCAAGCATGGCTTATAGCCAAGTTCCTTAAAGTCCTGATGATCAATTGAGACGCGTCCTTTTCCAAGGAATTCGATTACACCCGAATCGGGAAGGGAATTGAAATCACCGCACAGCAACAACTGAACACTATTCGAATCGTATTTATGTCCCGGTCGGAAGCTGTGGCTCGCCTCATCGATGATGGTTTTCAGTTCGTTGCTCAGCATTAACGTCTGAATAAGTTTGACATCACAAAATTCGGGGTCCCAGTGGATATGCGCCGTGCAAACTAGCAAGGGTTGTGATATTTGGTTGACATCGGTCATTGAATCCCAAGCGTTTTCCTTGACCTTAAGTAATGCCGCCAGGCCGATATTGTCCTTTGGCATAACGCGATTAAGCATATTGTCAGAACCTTCAGCGTTGGCCATAGCTAATTGATTAAATTCAATTAATTGTTCTTTGATCAATGAGAACCTGAAATCGAAAGAAATAAAAAATGTTTAAGGAAAATGTTTCATGACCGGGTGTATATTCTGCAAATGAAATAATATAATTAACTTACTTTGATGAGCGGAAGAAGATAGCACAACCATCTACAAATTTTCGTTCATTTTCACCCATTGTCTTTGCCCGAGACTTTGGCGAAAAGATGCCCTCGAAACCGTCATTCTTAAGTTCTTGCAAAAAGAAACTATAAAATTGTTCTGTTTCGATTTCCTGCAGACTGATTATGTCGGCAGAGTAATGTCGAATCTCGTCAAGAATTGCCTAACAAAATATCAAAGAAAAACCATTTTAAACAAAACGAAATTTATTTGGGAAAAAAATATTCAACCTTTTTTCTATAATCCCAGCTGAGAGCCCAACCTGGGCAATAGCCGTACATTTGTCTAGTAGCATATTTGTCACATAAAACATTGTAACACATCACGGTAAAAATACCTGTAGAAAACAGAAACAACAAAGAAAAGGCATACAAAATAAGTTGGCATCGTCGTCATTATGAAACTTTGCTTGAGAAGGAATTCACTTACAGGACGGTCGAGTTTTGTTCGGCTTCGCTAATGGTATCCATGGTCGTTGCGGTGGAGCTGTTCCGGTAACTGAAAAAGAAATTAAAATGAAAAAAAATATTAAAAATAAAGTAGAGTGCGTTACTCAACAACTGTGTTCTAATGACCTTAGGAGGCACAGAATGCTCTCGGACAAGGTTAATTGAGATGATTGCATTGCTTTAATGTTTCTATTTTTTTTTTTGTACCTGTACTTTATATTTTTGTGTGGTGTGGTTTCAACACTCTTGTCGTCTGTCAGATTACCACACAGCACACAAACATCATTATATTTTTTGTCCAACCGGATTTTTTGTGTCTTTTCGTGACTTTGTTTGCTTTAGATTTTTTTTTAATGCCGATTTTATTATCCGAGAAAAAAAACTAAAAGATTTACGTTTGATTAGGAAATTCAAGTTGATAGGCGGTATATGGTCTGTAAGATGCGAGTCATGAGATGCTTTAAGATTTCCGTTATGAATAATGGATAGCATATTTTGGGAGGAACATAATTGTTATGGAGTCGGATGGATGGAAGGTATTCTTGAGGGTCAGCATCACGTATTAAATCACTTATTCAATTTTTCAAAAGCATTGCCGTTTGATGGGGCGGATTTTTGTTGTTCTTGTACACAACTTAGAATTATTACCTATGGTGCTTCCAAGAAACGAAATTAAAATTGAACACAATAAAAGTTTTTTTTTATAGATAGTTCAGGGAAAGGAAAGATTTTGATCTTTAATATGGAGGTTGCTGCTTTGAGAGCAAAAGAAGTGAATATTTGAATTTTAAATGTCTTCCAATTATAGGGTCCGGTACAGAATACAATGATTCACAAATAGGAAGAACAAGAAGATAAGAAATGTCTTAAGTACGCGGTATCACGATGCTACCGAAACTTTAACAACATTTAGATAGAGATAGAGACAAGTAAAGCGAAATATCCAAACTTTAAAGGACTATTCACATGAGAGCGACCAATTACCAACGAATGTACGAATATTCGTTCATTTTGACATTTCTTTCACATGGCTTTTTATTCGTCGCGAATGACGACGACTAAGAAAACAAAACAAAAAGGGATTTTGAGGTTAGCCGCGCGCGAACAATTTGTTCGTTGAAGTGTGGATCGTATGTGGAAAGCGAATAGAGTTTGACAATTCGTAACAATCAGATTGCAATGAAATAAAATTATCCGAATGATAAAAATCGTTGTCAGTGGAAATCTCCTAAAATCTTAAATTTTGCAATTTCAATCAGAATTCTATAAATTGAACAATTGGGTTTAAATGGGCTAAAAATAGTCGCACGTACTTACTCTTAAGGACTATTCACATTAAAGCGCCCAACGAATGAAAGACTATTCGTCCATTTTGACATTTCTTTCTTTCTTGTTTTATTCATCGCGAATGACGGCCACAAAGAAAACAAAACAAGAGGGATTTTGAGGTTAGCCATGCGCGAACAATTTGTTCGTTGAAGTGTGGATCGTATGTGGAACGCGAATAGAGTTTGACAATTCGTAACAATCAGATTGCAATTCGCGACGACCAATTTGTTTTCTCAAATTTATCTTATTTTAGTAATTAGAAAGCAGATTTTAGTACCTAAACATTATAATTAACTATATTTCTACGATTTTGATTAGAATTTGTGAAGAATTTAGGTTTATAAATTGTTTTAAATCCCATTTATTCGTTCATTCGTCGATAGTCGGTCGCTCTCATGTGAAATGTCCTTTTCAAGTGGTTGAGAATATTTTAAATAAAATTGAATACGGGATGGAGCGCAACAGATGCAGATCCTTACCTTACCTATTGTTTATCGATAAACGACATTTGTCGAAAGATGGTAATCGAAAATTCAAGTTATCTTGAGCTGTTTCGAATAAGGGATTACAACATAATAAAATTATCCAGATAGCTTTGGATAACAATTTTAACTCGCTCAGCTTTTTAAAAAAATCGACATTTTCGCATCGATAGTTGAACACGACACTCGCCGAGAATAACAAGACTCCATACACTGCCCTAGCCTATTTTGAAGTTTTCGCGCCATCTTTGAAGCATTGAGATAGGAATATAGGCGATTTAGGGCTTCCAGGGCCCAGGCGCCAAATTTTAGTCGATTAATGGCCGATTTCATAAAGCCCATTTAACTATTTAACAGGCTTTTAAATCTTAAAATGATGTTTGTTCCATACAAAATACGTCATTTAAAAATTTAAAAGCCTGTTAAATATTTGTGAAACCGAACATAAGTATAGTGTTAAGGCATTTTAAGCATGATGCTATGCTAAAAAGACGATTTTCCAAATTTTAAATGAGTTAGCACCAAAGTTAAAATCACGAAATGGCTGTTTTATCTTTATGAATATCTGAATTTTTGGAGCTTCTGACTTGCTATCATAAAGTTTTGAAAATTCAGATGACATCTAATTTTCTATGGCAGCTGGCCAATCAAAATTCAGATATGCGTTGAACGCATACAATACCAAACATGAAAAAAGGATATATATAGTCAGATATATAATTTGATTAATTTTTCAATCATATTTTTGTACAATTTATCAATTTTTAAATCATACGAGCATGACTTTAACAAGCCATCTGGCAGAGCTTTCCCAATTTGTATACAGTTAATAAAAATATAAATAAAATAAATAAGTATATATTTAAAAAAAATTATATAGGTAGTTTTGAGCGGTTCATTTACATTTTGATTTTTAAAACAGTTTAATTATTATTTGAAATCTGTATTTTTCGGCTTCTGCTGTGTATCTATAGGGTCTTTCCCAATCTTTTCCATTCAACTGCTCTATCATTTCAACTTCATCCAGTACATTTTTTCCGAAATAAGCTCTTCGAATATCCTTCAGTATCGGACACATGAACAGGAAGTGGAAGACATTTTCCCTCGTGTCTTGGTTACACATTGAACATTCAATTGCCAAATCTTCTCTATGTGGCTGATAGTTGAGAATTTGAAGCTGTCCTTTCATCCTGAATATTGAAGATATTTTTCTCACATTAAAGTTGATATGAAAGTAGTTTTTATCTTTAAGGATGTGCTGAAGATTTTCATAGATAAACCGGTGAATCGACGTACTCTTATCTAAACACGCCACCATTTCGTATAATTATTCCTTTCACGGGCAGAGATTTCCCAAATATAGATTGAGTTGAATGCCACACACAGTGCTGCTAAGTTGTGCCATTCTTCATACCACAGCAAATTTCGTTGCAGAACATACAAAACTATTTTTTAGGCAGCCTTTCTTTTGGCAGAAGCATGACTTTTATAACATAATCTATATGAAATTTTAGTATATTCGTAAGGAGCTCAGAAAGCCCCGTTTCTAAGTACTGCATATAATTCGACGAAATTGATGGAAGACTTGAAGTTCTTTTAAGAAAAAATCATTGAATTTGTTCTACAACATCAAATTTCGAATAGCCCCATACTTGTGCACCATAAAACATGACTGATTCCGTAGTAGCTTGCAAGACACAAGGGACTACATATCGTCGCCGTTCAATGAAAACTCCCTGAGTCCATTTCTATTTGATTCAGAGTTTTGCATTAGTAAGTGATTTTTTACAGACAAGAGTTTGATAGTTTTTGAGTTTAAGATTTTTTTTAATTTAGAAATATTATTAATATAGGACTAGGGACCGTTTGCAGAACTTTTTATTTCTACATTTAGGTTTAAATGGCTTTTTCACCAGAGGTGTCTCATCTCAAAAAAAAAAAAGGACGTAGGGAGTTTTCATTGAACGACGACGATATGTAGTCAACTGCATTCATTGAACGCAAATTTTACAAGGAAACTAGTTATTTTTTGAGATGTCATTAATGCTACTTTCAACCTTTACCTTCCGTTGATTGTGCAGATAATATTTATGATAATATTTTTATCTGAAAAACACCTCACATAAATCAATTACGAATTTTAAATTATAATTTTTTAATAATGATGCATTTTTTTATGAAATTTTTTTCTATAATTTTGATAAAGAAATCCTCTACCCAAAACAATAAAAGTGAAAAAAAGAAGTCACTGAACAATATAGTTCTGCTTGCTGTTTAATGACAACAAATAATCATTTGACATTTTGACATAAATGTACTTGACTTGGAATTAAGGGATATATTTCTTGACTAGCTCTCCAGTCACTTTCCAATAAAAATTGCCTTAATTGGAAGGCAATTTTTCGATAGCTGGCCAATCAGAGACGAGAAACTTGCCTTGAATTCAAGTCATTTCGTCTTCTGAACGTATCCAATGTGACACGTTTTTATTTCTAAGACAGCTTCTCCAGGTAGCTTTCAAAGCGTTTTTAGCTGCTGCAAGTTTTTCACTTAGATTTTTAGACATAATATTCAGGTTGTTTCTCATTATAAATCCAAGATACATATTTGTATTGTTTTACAATTTCAATACTATTGCTATTTTATGTCCAATGTTCCGTTCAATGTTATGTCGCGGTGAACGCATTCATTGGAAAATCCAACCTTTTTTGCTTTTTTTGACAAATATGAAACTTTCTGTCTCACTTCAACATCATACGAAAAAATTAATCTTTTGTATCGGCTAAAGAGGAGCCTGATGATTCTGACTATGGTGTGATCGGGGTGGAACATTTTCTTTGAATATTTTTTATATTCTCAGCCAACTAAATTGATTAATTAAATATTAGGTCTGTTTGTGAACGAGAAATTTTTCACAAATTTTCACAATTTGCTGTCAAAATCCATAGGAAAAAAAACAGTTCTGGGAAAATTGGTGAAAGTTTTAGTTAGTAAACAGGCATATTGTTTAATTTTTTTTTAATAATTATTAATTTTTTTTAAAAAATATAATTCACATTGAATTATAAATACATTTTAACAAAAGCACAAGAAATTAAATTCGAAAGCATTTTATGTTCTTTTCAGAAGAAGAACTTTCATTCTGACACCAATCCAAATGGTCAGTTTATATTTCATAGCCTTCACTAAATTTGCTCTGCTAAAATTGACCAGGCGAATCCAAATTTTGTTTTTTTCTAAGTATTTGACATAAAAGCTTAGAAATGTTGCTGAGGAATTCAGTTAAATTAAAATTAAACACGCAATGCAACAACAATAAATGGCTGGCTAAATGACGTTTTTTGTCCAGTCAAATCTGACTTTCGATAAATAGTTTGGAACAATTTGGAACTATGGAATTTATATACAAAAAGAGTTTTGTTCCATCATCGTTTTGCTGCAAAGCTTTTACTATGTTGTATATAATTCTCAAGAAAACGCGGCTAATATAAACTGGCAAATTACAAAAAAAAACTGAAATTTCAAATAAAATATCAATTCACAATGGTCCAAGTTTTTTTTTTAATTTTCACAATTACAATAAAAATGTAGGTATCAATTGACAAACATAACAAAATGTCAATTGATAAATTCTATTGTTTATCACACAATTGATATTTGACATCCGAAATAATGGTGGTGGTGGTTTTTGTCAAATATCAGGTGTGTTCCATTGGGCCTTGCAAAGAACTTTTTTTTAGTACTCCCCAGTAGATGATGAATGGAACGCTTTCATTTTGCCAAAATTAAAATCAATCTAATTTCGGTTGTTTGATTTTGTATATTTATTTTAAATTAGAAAATAGTCAACAACAATAATTTACTACGTAAATATAAATTTATTTTGATTGGTGGTGTCATTTTCTTGTTTGGAAACATTCCGTAACTTGATTAATGAACTACTTTGAACTACTTCGACCACAGAGTAGAAGTAGTTGACTGCAGCCAGTAGATACTTGAGCCCAAAGGAACACACCTATCAAAACTTATTTCAATAACAGGCATGTTTAGAAAAATGTAATCTGAGAGACGTCAACAATCTCAGTAAGATGAACAGGATTCCTCCTTAAAATTTCTTAGTTTTGATAACAAAATCCTGAGGAAAAAATGTTGGATTTGCTTACCCACTTTTTGACGGATCAAAATCTTGATATCTCATTTTACTGAACGCCTCTAATATTATCATATAAGGTTTTCTTTTGTTAAATTGTGCGCGTTCAACGAATATCTGAATTTTCAAAATTCTAAATTTTTGGAGCTTCTGATTGGCCAGCTGTCATACAAGGTTAGGTGTCATCGGAATTTTCAGAACTTTTTATGACACCTGGCTAATCAGAAGCTCCAAATATTCAGAATTCTGAAAATTCAGATATGCATTGAACGCGCTCATTCATATTTTGATCTGATGGGTTACGATATCAGATTGATTTTTGTTTGTTATGGCTTTAGTGTATATTTGCGTCTGTGGATCTGGTAGCTATCAAACTGATGGCTGTCAATTGTACTGGTGTATAGAGGGCTAAGTAAGAAGAGGGAGAGATCTACTGAAAAATCCAGATCTGCAAAATTGATTTCTGATTAATAAAAATAAAAAATTGTCAAAATCGGTGTTTTGACAGATCTGGTTAAACAAAATTGATTTATTTTACTATTGGAAAACCCCATGAAGTTAGGTTAGTATCAACATGAGCATGAAACGAACGTATTCTTCAGTTTAAGTGTTACGAAATCAGTTCACTCTAGCCCTGAAAAATCCTCAAAGACCTAATTTAAATATTTACACATCAAAAATTTATTCAGTTTGCAAACAATTTGAAATCTCACAATCAGATCACAATCTGAAATAGCAAATGGAAAACGACATTAGTCTCATATTGAATTGTATCTGCATTTGCTTCTGCATAAACGTAATTATACACATAGTTTCGCCTTAAGTGTGGAAAGCATTTTCAAAACAGTCATACTCTGATAAACACAAGAAAAAACAAAAAAATGCTATAAGACAATAAAACAAACGAAGCACTTCATGTTCAATAAATCGTAGCGAATTTAAATATTTATTTATTCAAATGCGACTATAAGTGTGAAAAGTTAAATTTAGTAAGAAATTCTCAAACACTGATATATCTAGAATAGAAGTCTCATTCTTTCCGCTGATCTTAATCTATGTGGTACCTTCTTAATTTTAGAGAAGCGAAAGACAAGAACCAACAAAACAAAAAAAAACGCATCAATCTATTTCCGGGTGTATCTGGATATACCGATTTCACCAAAAATATAAAAAAGTGTTCATTGCATTAAGAGTGTGAGCTGAGCATTTCTCTTCTGCACATATTAAACAAATTTGTAGGGCGACGCGCACGCGCGCCGCCGGCCGCTGCCGTTTGCAACACACTCGACCTCTAAAAAAATTATTATTAATTTAATTTCTTCACTTCCTTTCAACTACTCTCTTCCAGAGTTGTACCTGGCTTCTTTTTTTTCTGGTCAGATTGAGTGTGTGTGTGCAATAGCGCACATCTCTCAAGCTTTAATTCAGAAAGAAAGTGAAAATGAATTCATAAAATAAATCAAAAGCGGCAGAAGTAAGGAAGGCGAGAAAAAAAAAATTAAATAACGTAGGCAGCTTTACCCAATACCCGCCTGCCAAGCTGCGCCACCACAAACTATGTACATCTTACAGAGTATTGGTGTAATTTAATGTTTTCACGTCTGTTTGCTGTTTAGAGCTCTTGCGAGCACCATAGGTATCCTACTGTTGGCCAACAATCACCATCATCATCATCAGTTCATTATACATACATAGAGCTCTCGATTTCGGAAAGAAACGTGTTTTCTTTAATATACCATGCTCTGGGTCCAAAGCCTGGAAGTGCCTTTTGTTTTCTTTTCAGAAATTGCTTTTTCGTAAGCCGGTCCCACCATGAAGCCCGATGAATTTCCATTCAATCGGTGCGCTTTTTCCCAAGTCAAACAAACTTCCGTATGGGTAATTTAAACACGTCTTCTTAGCCAACTTAGACTATAGGCTATAAGACGAGCAACACCGACGTACTGATTCGACGCAGCTTCGTCATCGACGAGCGACGACTACGAACGAAGAAGACGACGACGTTTCATAGCAGTGGCGGCGACGAAGACGGCAACGGCAACGGCGGCGGCGGTAGCGGTAGCGACGCACGACTTTAGAGAGGTGAAAGTGACCTACAAATTACTTCCGTGTGACTGGTGTTTGGAAGAAACCCTGGTTCCAATGGTGAATGCAAGCAACATGGCTACATAAAGTGCTCTAAAACACCACACAAACCATGGGTGGTGGTGGTAATTAAAGAAGAAGATGCTTCTCTTCGAGCGACGTCGATATACGGATTTGGGCATAATAACTTTATCAAGCCCGAGGAACTGGCTGGGGTTTTTTTTTTCTGTTTCTTTAACAAATTTATTGGCAAGTTCAACTGAAATGGAAACGCCTCTCCCTGACCTACCGTATCAAGAATCTAAAATGAATCTCTTTCTCTTCCATAATATGGAGATTTGTATATCTTTCAACAAATAAATTAGCATAAAATCAGATTGTTTTTTTTTTTTGTTTCTGTTTTTATTTGTATTCTTTTGAAATATAGCCGCAATTTGTAAACCGAACAAACGTTTTTGGGGAGAGACGACTGATGTTCTTTGTTGAAAGCAGCAATTACGAATCGGCCAGCATTGCAAATATGTATAAGGAAAAAAGATAAAATTATTTTTTATTCAAAATTATATAAACATAACATATGAGAAGCTATACATAATTATAAAACAATTTAAGTTGATATTCTACTTCTTTTTTTTTGCTTGGGCTTTCACTTTTCTTGAGCAAATTTGTTTGGAGATATTACGTGATTTTATTTTTTTTTTGTGAACCTTTTCTATTTATGATTACGCCCTGCTGCTGGAAAGTTAATAATAGAACTTAAGTGGTTGTAGCACGGTGCTTGGGCACGATAACTTATAATTTAGTATTTTGTTTAAAGAAGTTTTAATTTAAGCTCGTAGTTAGAAAATAGAGATTTATAGATATTTTTAAAAGTTTAGAGCAAATTAAACAGATCAGATTATATTCTAGAGATTTGCTAGAATTGTTGGGTGTATAAATTTAATGGAGGTCTAGAATGTGGTTGTCGATTACATTAATTTTTGTATTGATTGGTTGCCGTGTTTTGGGTTTCACAGGTGTAATGATTGTCAATTATTATCAATTGATAAGTGAAATTTGGTATTTTTAAACTCAATTTTAATTTTATAAAAATTATCATTCATTTAACTGAAATCGCTTAGGTCTCTGAGATCAAATTTTTCTGAACATGCTTATTATTGCATTTTGTTTAAATTTTTTTGAAATGACTTTAATTCGGCATGTTCAGGAAAATGAGATCTCGAAAACCTCAGTGTGGCGATTCTTGTTAATGTTAATTTCTATCTTCTTTAAGCTTTTAATAATTCAAAAAAAACTTTGCAATTTTCTACTCATAACGTAAAAATTATATTAATCATAGCAATATTTTTTTCTTAAGAAAATTAAATTAATTTTATATTTTTTTCATTTCGATATTCTAAAATTGTTAAAAATTGTATTAAACTTTTCTGATTGTTAAATTGGTGTATAGATTTTAGTTTTAAATTGGCTACCGATGTAAAGCTTTCAGTCAGTCCACAATATCAGATATCATCATTTTAAGGGCTGAAATTGCTCCTCTCTCACAACAAATCAACGAGGTGAAAACGAATATTTCAAGAGAAAATCATCACACCAGAAGCCGATGCAAATCAAGACAAACAACATCCCTTCTGTAAGTATCATCATCGATTTGGTTCCTTGACTAAGAAATGTGTCGAAGCGTGCCAGTTCAATATTAAGTTGGTTCTAAACAGAAAAACTTATTTCCACTGCGACAAAGACGGTACACGAAGTAGACTCCTCCTCATCCATCCGTTTTTTTCATTCATGACGATATTAGTAACCTGCAAAACCTCATCGACACTGGCGCTGATTTAACTATTTTACCAGTATCTTTAAATAATAATCAAAAGAAAGTTAATTCTTATAGAGTATTCGCTGCAAGACGGCCTTTCAAGACCTTCCGCAGTTAATCTGGGATTACGAAGACAATTCGATTGGGAATTTATAATTGCAGGTTTATAGACATCATTGGCGCATCAGTACAATCGCACAGTGCATGATTTACGCTGACATTCTCAACCAATTCAAAGATGTTACCAAAACTCCACTTCGAAAGTACATCATCAGATAATAACGAATGGGCAGCCTGCGTTTGCAAAAGCACGAAGATTGGATTGAATCCTGAATGCCTTAAAATAGCAAATAAAGAGTGTGACTAAATGCTACAAGCTGGTATCTGTTCTCAAAGTAAAAGCAGTTGGGCTTCACCTTTGCATTTAGCTCCCAAAAAAAAAAAAGACGAGTGGTGACCGTGTGGCGACCACCGACGCTTGAATGCAAATACATTACCAGATCGTTATCCATTATTCATAATTTTTCTCAAAGATTTGCCGCTAAGGATATATTTACGATCTTAGATCTAGTGAAAGCCTACAACCAAACTCTAATTGCACCTTAAGATCGCCAAAAAAACTGCAATTATAACACCTTTTGGTCTCTTCGTGTTCAACTCTATGACGTTTGGTCTTCGAAACGCTTCGCAGTCTTTCCAACGTTTCATGGATAGCATCTTTAACGACCTTGATTTTGTTGTCACTTAAATTGATGATGTCGCTATTGCCTCAAAAACCGAAGACCCGCATCGCAAACATGAGAAGATAGTATAAGAAAGAAAGGTATTTTAAGCTCGGCGATGTAAAAGGCCGAGGGAATAAAAGTGGTTTCTGGGGCGTTAGTCTGTCGAGGTAGTACAAGAATTCAAATATTTGGGAGTACTAATGTCTGCAAACGTTAGCTTCACTAAGCATGTACAGCAAAAAAGTAAAGAAGCAAAAATAGCTCTAAATGTAATGTGGCCCTCCTTTTTCTCAAACCAAAATATTGACATTGGCTCTAAAAATCGAGTTTTTGAAGCTACTAATTATATTAATACATGTATGTGCTACGGTGTTCAAGCTTTTGGTCAAATATACTTTGAAGAATTTGAGTTGATTCAACGATTCAGATTACCCAATTCGACTCCAACCTATGCAATTCATGTTGAGTCAGGTATTGCTCCTATTTATGTTAAGAACCTCAAGTATCACTCGGACTTTCTTACGAAAGTTATGAAGAAGCCAGGGTCTAATCTTCATAAGACTATTATGAGGAAGGTATTGCACTCACATACATCCCCGTTCAAAGAATGGAGTGAGCTAGCTCGGTCCAACAACGTTCCTCTAGATCTAAATGAATTTAACTTAGAAAACTGGCAGGAGATGTTTTCTAATCTAATTTCGAAAATCGTTGAAAATATATATCTCCAAAAATTTGCACAAGGCAAATTGATACCTATAAGAGAAATATATAGAAACTGCAAACAATTATTTTAAGTGCGGACTTTCTATAAAAGCCATTAGTAAATAAAATTTTCAGAGCAAGGGTGGAAATTCTGATTTTGAACTATCTCCCTCATCGGTCAGATGTGTCTCATGTTTGCAACTTATATAACATAAGTGAACGAGATGATGTTTACCATTTCATAGCTGTTTGTCTAATACTTCAGGAGATTCAAGGGCTTTACTATCAAAAAAGTGTTCTTACAAATGAACAGATGCTTCAAGTGTTGAACGGGTCCGAGGGATGGTCTGGTCAAGTCTCTTCATTTCGACAAAAAAAGGCGTTTTAACTGTCGTACAAAGGAAGTTAAACGAAAAAAATTACATTCCACTCAAACTAAGGCGTAACGCCATTTAAAACGAGTCCATAACGCCATTCGTAATACAAATTCTTGAAAATCACATTTGCCGTTTAAATAAAACGCCTACTACAAAAAGGGTGAATTTGTCAAAATGCATTTTTGGAAAATCTGAAGTTACCTCCATCTCCACAAGATCGAATCAACGCAATTCTCGAATTCAAAAAGCCAGTTGAAGCCCATGACTTACGCAAATTTCTACCACTTCTAAAGACGATTTTTACCGAATGCAGCTGTCAAGCAAGGAAAACTGCAAGCTGCATATTTGGAGTCCTGAAGCAGAACGAATTTTCAAAGAAATGCAAAAAGGACCTTATTTCGTACTGATTGTTACAAAATGTTTTATATTTTATTTTAGGTATTAATAATTTATAAAAAAAATTAAGAACCTAAAAATGTTTGTTTTTTGTCCTTATTTTGTACTCTTTTGGGTTTCTTTTTTTTCGGCAAAGTCTGGAATTTTAAATCTCGCTAACTAGATTTACACAATTTTATCAAAAGACTTCTGGCAACCCTATCTTCCATTTTTTTCCTTGCATTTTTTGATTTGTTTACATCTATGGCGGCGGTAGAATGAAATAAAAACGTGCACTTTCCTCTGTTACAACTGCTTGAACACAATGGAGACGGAGCTGCAGCCGGACTAGCTGTCAAAATATTGAATACAAATAACATCCGAGTTTGCCTACAAGCTAAATCAGGGGAAATTCAGGAGAAACACGCACACATATGCACTTGGCGTCCATTCACCACGATTATTTGCACACATATACAGTTGGCGTCCATTCATCACCAAAATGCCGGTTATTTTAAAAATGTCATGAGTATGTTCAAAAAGTATAATAAATGGAGCAACGAGGTATCAAGTGCTAACCCGACCTTATATGGATAAGTTTGTGGGAACAAATTTTGAAAGCGAAAATTTATAATCGATTTAAGTATATTCGATTGTCTTTTGTTTTTTACTCTCAATTTATTTAAACAAACAGTGAATAGAAAAAAAAAAACAATAATTTAAGAAAGAGAAATCAGAGAATCAATGCAACTGTCGTAAGACAACTTAAGGCGTGTTTTTTTGCAAGCCCGGAGGAAATTAGTCGAATAAAATAACGTTGGGGCAATCCCTCCGGGCCTAGCTAAGGGCGCAGAATTCTAGGGTCTTAACTTAAGCACGGAGAAAAACTCTGTAATTGGCTTGAATTACATTTCTTGTAATCAATAAGGGGATTCATGCAACATCGTAAAACACTAGATAAGTTTATCTTTTGGTAAATGAACTGTCAAATTTTGTATGGGAAATGGTTTACGCAAATTGGATAAAATTATCTAAGGATTTTGCTGCGGAAACCTATACAAATTTATTTGCATAAACTTATATACAAACTTCATTGTGACTTTTTCTTTCTTTCTGTTTATCTATTGTTAAAAGTTAATTAGAAGGATTTTACTTTTGTAACAGAAAATGCACAAACCATCATTTTTTCCGAATAGTTCTAAAATGAGTAAATCGTTAAAGACAGTTTATTCATATAATTGCACTAAATTCTGTTTAGCTTATTTTTGAGTGTTTTATTTAATTTTTTTTAAATTTCTCAGGAAATAATTTTTTTGCACAAATAAATTTTTGACGTTTGACGAACAGCTGATTCAATTACCAAGCATTTACCCAAATGAATAAAAAGGACGTTCACGTAAACTTTTGCATAAACTTATTTTTTTTACACAATTGGTAAACTTATCTCGTTGCATGAATAGTTTTTTATTGTGATTTTTTTTTTCTGTGATAGCGTCGCTTATCTTTATTGTCATTTTTTCAACCAAATAACGCCGGGCATTTATGAGCGTTATGCTATATGCGGTACCAATAGAAAACTATCGAAGACCGAAATTTCAATGTATAAATAATCCTAACTAATCACGTTACTGATTTTATTACTGACTTTTCCATGATTTTCTGTTCAAGAAATTTCTTTGGATAGCTAAACACAGTTCAGCAAAATGTCATTATGAGAGTAAAAGAATGAAGGCCAAACATGGTGTCATTCACTGCAATACGAAATACTGCTATTATACACGACTAGTTTTTACTTTTTAGTCATTACTTCTTTTGTGCGTAAAGAGTTGGTCATGAGGGTCATGAGCCAAATTTTGGCCACTGACTTTTGACATTTCCTACTATTGTATTCCTTGTTTATTTAACAAGTCGCTTCATTTATTTCCGTTGTTTGTAGATCGCACATGTTAATATACATACTTACATATATATAGAGAGCATTGAAAATTTCAATCAAATCCAAAGGAAATTCTAAATTTGTGTCAAGATTTAAAAATCAATGTGTAACAGCGCACGACTCACAAGATGAATTTTCAAAAAAAAAAATTAATGAAGTTTCATCACGCTAAAGTCGTAGTTTAATAGCGGACTTAGCATTATTAAATTTGTATTTCTTTCAACACAACCCGATATCCCACCTTGAATCCCCCATTTTCATGGTGAAAAGCTGGTGAGTTGGAATTTTTTTAAAGATGGCTGCGTTATTTGCACATACAAAATGGTCGATCTAGCAAAACAGAACAAACCCACCCCATTAAATTGTTGTTGCAATTCACATCTATTCATCGACACGGGATGAAATTACAAATACAACAATGTAAACAAATGGGTTTTGGAGGGTGAAACGTACGAAAGATTGTCATCTTTATATGGTGTATCTATGACAAATAATTTCAATGTTTTCGAACACAACGCAACATTTTTGACATTTAAAAATTGATGGAGGTGAACAAGGCCATTTCAACTTGATGAGTGTTTATATAGGGGTTGAAATAAAATAACCTTCAAGCTCTCTTCAATTCCTCATGTTCACAAAATTCACAAAAGATGCAATCCGCTGACCCAACAAATGACATCAAAACATCAAATGTCAGAAAGCTCTATAGCTGCATTAGGCGTTTTTTCTTTTTTTGGTTCAGTGCCTACGTTCTGTTACTCTCGCATCGATAAAATCAGTCGAAAAACGATGAAAATTGAAACAAATCGTATGAGTTTTGTTCCATTTTTCATCGTTTCTCGACCAAATATATCCATGCGAGAGTTACAGAACGTAGGCAAAGAATAGAGCACTGAACAGATTTCGAGCATGTCGAGAATGTTCTGAACGTCCTCTGAACGAAGTGTATTCTGACCCTGAGCACTCTGAACTATTTTTGAAACACATCTGAACACTTAGCTGTCAAATGCTTGTGTTCAGCATTTAACTGTGTCTGCTCAGTTATTTTATTCTGAGCTCATAAAGCGCACTCTGAACACGCTCAGAATACGTTCAGAGCGAAAAAAGAAACTCAGATCGAAAAAAGAAACACAATTTTTTGTTTGACAGTTCAGGCTCTGCTCTGAACTAAAAAAGAAAAACGCCTATTGTGGGCACGTATAAGAAAATCACGTACTACAATTTTTGACAGCTATTGCAGCTGCAGCTCCAGTTGCAGCATTCTATTGTGTTCAAGAATTTATGGTTATGATGAAGCACGTTACGTTACCAATATCTGCATAGAAGGATATTGGGTACGTTCAGTGACAAAAATCAGAAGATCCCCTTCAAACAAACTAGTCCGTTTTGCATCCGTGCACGTAGTCAACAACGTATGGACGATTTCGCATACGGATCCAAATATGAATCCTCAGAACTGTGCTTGGACAAACATTAATGGTTACACGTATCAACCGTGAGTCCCGGCACTCACACAATTTTTTTGATAACGAAATCCAAACTCATTTTCTGCTCATGCAGCTTTACTAAAATTTAATCTTCCATTTATTTATTTTTTTTTTACTTTTTTCTTGGGTTGCCTATCTACATTTACCAAAAACAAAATGTTTTATTAAAAACGTTATACAAATCTTGCACCCAACAACAAATAAATTAAAAAAAAAAAAACAATCTACGGCAAAACTTTCTCGCAAAAATTATATTATATAACCAACCAAAAAGTCTCACAGCAAAGTCTTGGCAAAAAAAACAGTCTTTTTTTATGGTTGTAATTAAGCAAAATAATTGTCTCGACAAAAATATAATCATGCAAACAATGACTCATTTGGTATACATATTTACGTAATTTAGTGTAGCTTGAATCTCACCAAAATATATTTTACATTATACGTACAGAGGTATACAACTGACATAGCTACAAAAATGTGTCAACTTATTCACAAAACTGCAATCACAAAATAAAATCAAAATAAATTTCGCATGATTATTCGAGCGCATGAATACGAAAAATTACCAAACATTCGCAAAACAAAAAAAAACAGAAGCAAAACTGAAGATTTAATTTGATGGTCAAATATCAAAAACTATGTCAGACTCAGACAGTGGGTTCTTTTTTTTTTAACCTAATACAATTTCGAATTCTATAAAATTGTATCGAGACTCCAAGTTGACACTCATTGCCCACGTTAATATCTAGAGAACCAAACGTCTCGATCTAGGTACATACGAAACGACCATACATAAATGTTCATCGATTTGACTTGACATGAGTGTATACGTAGAAAAAGTTTTTTTTACGATCATGATGAGCAGGGGGAGATGTCAAAAAGAAAGTAGTATTTAGCGTGCAAACTGCAAAGTCATGCTAACCTAGGTTGATCGCAAAAGAGAAGCAGCAACTTCAAAGCATCAAGATGGGTCTTGTTGAGGCTTTGGGTGATGAATGCTTGATGGTAAGACATATCAAAGATGATCTTAAACCTCCAAATCAGTTTCGATTAAGAAACACTTTAGACTTTGTCAATTCAACGCTGAAAGTTATACATAGTTAAAGATAGTTAAGTGAATCAAGCTTACAATATGATGCACCTGAAGCCGCGTGAGCTGATGTGAGAGGCCTAATGGTTCGGCTGTCCGAGTTTGGTAATTTACTCATGTTTGGATTATGGAGCCTATATTGGGTGGAAATGAGATGCGAATGCGAATGGGTCTGTCTTGTCTGGTTTGATATTATTTCGATGAAGAGAGGAGGCTGCTGTGTCTGCGTGGTCGCGCGCAATGAGTGATTATTATTATTTATAGGTATATCGCTAATGATGGCGCGAGCCCGCGCGCTAGCACTCCACTCACTTGCGCTATAAATCGTGTTCGAGGGAGCTGAGCGTTTGAATGAATTTCACTTTTGTGCTCGTTTCTTTTTATTTGTTTTATTTATTATAAGTTTTCTTTTCCTGAATTCATATACTGTGTGGATTTTGATGGCATGTTAAATATTAAAGATCATAGGTTCCTTCTATTTTCGAAAAAAAAACCATGGAGGTGTAGGTTGTGGAGTATGGTTCAAAAGTTGCATTGTTGTTGATTATTATAAAATGGGGCAGTACAGCACACTACATTTAAATCTCATTTTGTTGCCTTATAGAAAGTTAACTTCATTTTTTTTTAATCAAATTACAGACCTAAGAAATAACTACATATTTAAATATTTCTTACAATTTTGCCTTGAATTATTATAAGCAATGACCTTTAAACATGAATTAAGATTAAAACCACTTCGATTGTAGTAATAAAATAGTTATTTCCTAACGTGTTTTTTTTTTTCTTGTATGTTTGGACAGACTTTTAAGAGACCCTTGTATACATTTTTGTTGTTTTTTTTTTTTTTTTTGCGGAATTGAGGGCTTGGTAGATGGAGCATTTACACGCAGGTTAATCAATATGCATATAGAAAACGCTTTAAGATTTAATTTGTATGGACATTGGGAAAGCATTTGAATAGAGAATTACATAATATTTAAAAGGGACAGGTGTAGACAGAGACTAAGGCCGTTTGCCTAATTGGATGGGAATTATTTTTTATTTTTTTTTTTTGAAAAGTGTGAATTGATTTTAAATCATGCAGAATGTTTTACTTGGGAAAACCATTAGATTGAGTGACATTTAATACGAAAAGTTATTGGTAAATAGAAAAAAATTAAACCATTATTTCTGAGCAAAATGTTGGCATTTTGAAAATTTAGCTAGGGAACTAGATTAGTGCCTACTACTCTGCTAAAATGCTTGGCTAAAATTAGGCTTGGATACATTTTGGAGAGATACGTGTGTACTGGGCTTAAAACTAGTTGCTGTCTAATGTAGTCGTTCATTTGACGAAAGAGTGTTTTTTTTCCACTCGCGAGCAAAAAAATATGGAATCACTCTCTTTCGCCTTCTAAAGGGTGTCCCATGATTCACGCAAAATTTTAATTTTGCGCCATTTAAAAGTACAGTGTTGTCAATGGAAAAAAAAAGAACAATGTGACAGCTGACAGTTCGAGGTTAGTAAAAATGGAGAGCTATACGAAAGAACAACGCATTTTCATTGTTGACCTATATTTTAAAAATAATGAAGGTTTGTCAGCTACAAACCGCAATTTTCGTAAAAAATATATCCGTCATAGTGATTTAAAACAATCAACTGTGAAGAGAATAATTATTCCAAAAATTCAGAGAAAATGGATAAATTAGTAATCTTAAACACTCTGGGTGTCCTGACACAAGTCGTTCAACAGAATACATCGAATCAATTCACTAGAGTATTGCTGACAGTCCAGGAACATCAATTCGACACTGTAGTCAAGAATTGGGCCTTTCGAGAAGCTCTTTACAGCGAATTCTCACGAAAGACTTGAAACTTCATGCTTTCAAAGTTCAATTGACTCAAGAACTGAAGACTACAGACCATGCAACGCGAAGAGAGTTCGTTGAATGGATTTTGGAACAACAACAAGCGGATGCTGATTTTTTAACAAAATCATCTACAGTGATGAAGCTCATTTCCATCTTGATGGCTTCGTTAATCGTCAAAATTGTCACATCTGGGATTCAGAAAACCCACAAGTAATTGTTGAGAAACAAATGCATCCACATCCACAACGCGTGACTGTTTGTTGTGGATTTTGGGCTGGAGACATTATCGGACCATTCTTCTTCGAAAATGCGGCTGGTCAGGCAACAAAAATTAATGGTGTCGTGACTTGATAACCATATATGTGACCAACATGTGGTTTCAACAAGACGGTGACACATGCCATACAGCAAGATAAACAATTCAATCGACCGTTTTTGCGATCAGAATTGGCCATACAGATCTGCGATTTAACGCCATTGGACTTTTTTCTTTAAGGTTCTTTGAAGTCAAAAGTCTATGCAAACAAGCCCACGACCACAAACGCCTTGAAAGAAGAAATTGGTAGGTGTATTAATGAAATCCAGGCACATTTATGCGAAACCGTCATAGAAAATTTCAATAAAAGAGTAAGTACTTGCCAGCAAAGTCATGGCGGCCATTTATCCGATCAATCTGTATACTCTATGAATCAATAAAAAATTTAAGCTTTCTAGTTAAAAATCTGTATGTTCTATCAAAATAACATTTTGCGTGAATAGAGACGAAAAACTCATAGCCCGAATCGTCGGGCAATTTGTTTGCTGTTTTTGACGTTTAACTTTTCTCTTGTTCGTTATTTAACGCTATCGCCTTATTTCTTTTCGTTTCTTGTATAACACACCTATAAAATTACTTGTATGGTTTTTAAGATACAGAGTATAAACACAGAAAGAAAAAAACAGAAGAACTGTCAAATGAAATTGACGGATAGCTGGAGTTCAGGGGCCAAATTACCGAATTAGTGACTGATCCCCGGCCCATGTCGAAACCAAAGGCGCAAATACTTCGGGGGGATAGAGCCCCCAGCCCTAGTAGAACCAAAGGCGCAAATACTGCGGTGGAATAGAGTCCCCGGCTTTGGTCTAAACTGAAAGCGCAAATACTACGAGGGGGGTAGAGAAGTCCCCGGCCCTGGTCGAAACCGAACGCTCAAATACTTAGAATACAATGGTCCCGTCCTCGGCCCGAGTCAAAACTGAAGACACATTTCAAAGCCGAAAGTGCACCACGCACTCAGCAGTGTGTTTCTTGGTACTTCTCCTTTCGTACACGAGAATGGTACGCACAACACTGATGAAGGCAGAAGACGAATTCCCTTCCCATACAAATTACATCTTCACTTATGATATCTGTGGGAAGGAGTAAGTGTGAATTATAAAAGTACAGAAAAACTCGGCCAACATTTAATCATATTATAGGTTCGTATATCTGACTTTTCACGATGAACTGTGTATCGACTGCCGGTTGTTATTATTTGAATTTCAAAATTCAATAATAGTTGAAGTGACAGTTGGGTTGTTGTTGAGGGCGATGTGTGGCGGTAGGTAGAATGATGGTTTGTTGATGGAGAAAAATATGTAAAACAAAACAAATTGAAATTACAAACATTTAAAACGCGCTGTCTTCTCGATTTTTTAAATCTTCCATCCAGGTCTATACGAGAATAATATGAACATGGGATAATTTGAGTCGATTCAGCTCGCAAAGTTGAATTGTATCGAGAAAACCGATTTCTATCCAAGTCTACATGGATTCAATTCTACATGTAAACAAAGAAAGCATCACCACTTGCTGATCTGAAATTGTTAGTCCTAGATTTTTGTGATTTATTTTTTTTTTTTTTTTTCATTTTTAAACACGCAAATTTAACATACGTTCTATGAATAATTTAGATAAAATAATAGCATATATAGCTGTTATGCGTACTACTACAAGAATTTATACTGCTACAAGAATTTATCGTATTTTGTACCTTCATTTATCTTAAAGAGAACATTTAAATTCAATCGGCTATAAATTAACTTACTATGTCATCATCTCCATTATTTTCCCGCTGCATACCAAACAAAACGATTCAACTTTAAGTTGACATTGACAGCTCTCCAATTCGAGGCCTTTAAGTTGTTACTTGACTAAATGTCAAACATGCGTTGAGTCCGGCCATTGGCATAGCCTTATGAAGTTAAAACTTATTATCTGCTGTCTATGGTGACCCAAAGGCAACGGTTTTCAAGTGAAGGATATCTTTGTGTTCGCTTTGTTTTTAATATCAAACAAATCATTTCAACTTTTAATTGACACTTTTATTGGTTACGTCAGGAAATAAATAAAGCAAATAAAAACACTTCGACAACCTGTCACAATAGCTAGAAGTAAATTGCACCCTATAAGAACACCATTTGCTTTAATGACCATATAACAGCAACATCACAGGTCTTAAACGTATTCAACTCCTCTCCATGATGTCTCGCTGTTTTCTTCTTCTAACAAATTATCATCTTGCGCGGCAGCAGCAAAAACTTTCAATTTCCTCAACAAATTAGAAAATAATATTCTCATGTTTATATGTTTCCTTTTTGTTCATTCTCATTGTACCTTACCTACTGTAGAGCTGCTGCCTCACACTTCTTTGGCATGGCTTTGTGCGATGGCAGACATGTGCTATTTGCAAATGGAATAAAGAATCTCTGAGGAACAACATCAACAACAACGAATAAAAAGCACCTCCTGCGATGCAAACCATCATAAGCCGACCATCAGAAGCAAAAGAAGCAGCATAGGCTACAGCATCTTCGTCAGCCATCGAAGCGAAGCCCTAACTACATCTCAAGACATAATATACCGATGTATTGACCCGATTGTCTAGTGACCCACTCTTCTTAGTTGCAATGAAGTTTTCATTTTCCGCTTTGGAAAGATTTACCTTACAAGTAGACATAGGCATATAGCAATCGAGTATCTAGAAACCGAACCGATGCATCCAGTCAATGGTGTTGTGTTGGGTCTTGTGTATTTATGTATATTCTATGTTTGGGCTGAAAAAGAAAACCTAAGTGCGAGCTGCTTTAAAATAGCAAAACACAAGACAACATCGCAATGACGCGGCGGCGGCAGCAGCGACGGCGGTGATGGCGGCAGTATTAATTCTTCTCACAACTCACAATAACGTGGCTATGAGTATGGTGAATTGAAATCTGGGAGTTCTCGTTGTGATATAAATCACGGTATTTCTTTTTTTACTTGCGATATAATAGGTACCTACATATCTACTATTAAGGGCAGGTTAAAGATTCGCAAAATATTAAAAAAGGTATAATGCTGCCTTTACACGACTGACAAATTGGAATTTTTATTGTCAGTAAACTGACAAAAGAATTAATTTGGCCGTTCTTCTGCCAGTTTTTTGACAGCTTACTGACAGAATACTGGCAATTTATCATTCGTTTAAATCCAGCATTAGTTCTTCATAAAGCGGTGTTCATTCAATCGAATTTGGAAATTTGGTGTAGGACTCAGTTAAATTCGGCATAAGCTTGCATACTTTGGGTATAACCTATATCGTTTTACTATACGTTTCCTCCAAAAGATAATATGAGATTTAACTTAAACTTCTCTTAATCTCGAGACTTATCACACCAAAATTTTAATCTCCACAAATCAAGATTAAAAAGTAATCTCTTATACTACGTTTTTACCGAGCACTAAATCGCGATTTAAGTGGATTTAGCATAAATCCTCTTCAAATCTCGAAGATTTACCATACAAATTTAAATCTCCTCAAATGAAGATTTAAAATAAATCTTTTTGCAAGAAGGAGATTTTCAAATCAAACAATCCTAATTTTGTAGAACGCACCCTTAAACGTCAGTTTTTCCATTGATAATAAAAAAAAAATAACAAATATTTTTGCGCGTTGGCTGAAAGAATAAAAATGTAAGTATTTACAATGTATTTAATATATTTATTTATAATAATATTTTAGAAAACAAAACAAATTCCAGATAATGCAACAACCAAAACAAAAAAAAAAAACAATGGAAAACCTGGACACTGGAGGATGGTGAGCTTCGCATTGAAGTTTGGGTCGAAAAATTTTGTGGATTCTCCTATTCAACGTACTCACTCTAATGTTATTTCGAAGAATCAAATGGTGTGATAACAATAGAATTAGGTTACTAGACTCATTTTTAATAAATAGTTTATTCAAAATGAATTGTTTTATTGCTCAAAAATTGTTTTTCCGTTTGCTATACGTTTTCCAATTAAATTTGTTTAACTCTTGTCAAATTGACAATGGCAATTCAGACTGAAAACCTCAAATTAATCTCCTTTTTCGCTGGTGAAAACACTTCAAGATTAATTTTAAATCTCCTACCTTAAATCTCGGATTATCTCTTGGTGAAAACGTAGTATTAAATAGTATAGGTACAGTATTTTTCAAATCAAACATACCTACGCTTTTTGTGGAACGCACTCATTAAAAGTCATTTTACAATTAACCCCAACACACACCACGAACTCATTCGTCAAAGCATGAAGCAAGGTTGTTTGGCTGTAGAAAAAGATAATCCGTCAACAGAGTTCGAACTCGTGAGTGCCGGAGTGCTACTTTGAACAAGCACTACTTCCATTTTGAAGCCCAATCACAACATTTACTCAAGCTCTTGTGAAACTTCATTCACAATAAAAACGTCAAATTAATCTTCATTTCAAGGCTTATTTTTAATCTCTTGCTTAAAATATCAGATTTCGTTTTGGTGGAAATTTATGCAGTGGTTACACGAGTGAAAAATTGCCATGATCTTTAAGGCCTGCCGCCCAATTGGCAACTTTTAATTGCTCACCCCAGCAACTTTTAGTTGCTCCCGATTCAATTACATTGGCTTATATGGGAGAGCGCCCACTGGGCAAATTAGTTGCCGGCAACTTTAAGTTTCTCGCGGAACTTAGTTACCGGCAACTCCGGGCAACTTTTAGTTGCTGACCCCCGCCCACTAAGCAGTTTCCGAGCAACTTTCGGAGTTGCGGGCAACTAAGTTGCCTAGTGGGCGCCAGGCCTAGCAGAAAAGTGGTAAAAAAAAATATGTTAGTGCCGGGACTCACGGTTAAATATGTGTAAACATCAACGTTTGTCCAAGTCATCAAAAGAAACATATTAAATAATAAACACTACGTTACCTATCTGTAGGCAGTGCTTAAAAAGCTTAGTGTTGAAAGAACGGCAGCGAAATACCCAGTGGGGGAACCGCTGTAACGAAATTTCCAAGCACTAAAAGGCTGGTGGTGAAGTGTACAACGAACGGTGAAGGTTCAGTACTGAAAGGTCCTGCTTCGTAGTTCACTCTCAACTTTAAGATGACTTCACATTACACATATGGTTATTGTTCATGGTAATCACTCTCTGGGCATCGACAAACAACAACTTTCAGCGGAGAGCACTAAAACCGTGGTTTCAATTAAATGACACCGAACCCAAACTCCAAAGGAACTTAATGGTTTGACTGACAGGGGCCGAATTAAAATATCCAGTTAGAACTGTCAACGAACTTGCAACCCTTATGAACCTCCATCTTTCCATCGAGTAAAACTTACAAAAAGTTCAATCTTAATTTTATACTGAACGAACCTCAAATGAATGTCACTATGAGATAGCCGGCGAATTATATATCTTGAGTTTTTAGAATATTTAGTTGCAGTTGTTGTCAGTGGAAATCACTAAAATCGCAGTTTCAATCGATTGACACCTTCAATCGCCTATGGAATTGGACGCTGTGATTTTTAATGAATGTTAACTTTGTGCAAGTACAAAAGTAGCCGATAACTCTGCAATTTGTTCAACCTCAGCTATTTTGTATATCCCAGCAACCTACGTCCCTCGCCTACGTGCCTAAAAATTGCAAGAAGAAATTGCATCGTTTAAAAGCAAATTTCGGATTTGTATCACTGAACGCACCCGATATCCTACCATACCTACAGCCATTGAGCTGCCATACCTAAAGTCAATTGTCAATCCCTACAGCTGACTATTATTATTTTTGTTTTGATTTTGTTTTATTTTTAATTACTAGTTTCGCGTCCATTTTGTTCGGGGAATAATTAAAAATTAAAGAAAAAAATATAAAAATATAAGTGTTAAGATGATAAAATCGTCGGTCGCACTAAAAACAATTTGCTTTCGTCGTTGGCAAAAAGAATATAAATGAGTGGTCGCGATAAAGTATAATCTAATTGTCGGTCGCGTTAAAATCAATTTGTTTTGGTCGGGGCAAATCAGGTTTCGTAACGTAACGTGCTACAACGTAAAGTGCACGACGTAACGTTGCACACGAACGTTCACGTTTTTTTGTTTCACTATACCGCCAGCATAGATGTTTACACATCAAAAAATAAATTGGACTAAAAATGGTAGAAATGGGTAGTTTTGCACTAGTACGCGAACACACTAAATAATTCATCATAGCAACTACGTACGACTTAATCGTGTAATTCATTTTTTTTTCTTACAGAGTCTACATCGCCATCGTACTGCATCAGCATTGCGTTAGAATTGCAGCAATTTTGTATTTGCCTTTTTGTTATTTTTTTTCTCAATATTTTCAGTTTCGCTGGTAGACCGCATTAGATGGCTGATGTATACCTAGCTGACTGGAATTACCGGTTATGCGCCTTACATGTCTCGCTGTCGTAGATTTACCTCAATAACTTGCTCTTGATAGACTAAATTAAAAGGCAATCCTAATGGTATTAGTGTTATAGTACACACCTGCGAGCAGGTGCAATTTCTCTGTCAAATGTTAATATTTTTGTTGTTACATTTATTTTTTTTTTCACATACTATTATATGCAGCACTTCAAAGACCCAACCATCATATATATTCTGTTTATAGGGTCGGGGTTAAGAGGAGAGAAAGAAAGAAAGAAAGAAAATCCCATTCAAACGATACAATATCAGTTAGCCATAGCCAGCCGACGAGAATTTTCAAAAAACTAACCGTATAATAACTCATAAAGCGCTATAAATTTAACACTTTGACACTTCTTTTTCGGGTCTCTCTGCAGCGAGTTTGACCCATTTAAATGACGGAGACGGTATATGTATTATTTTTAAAGGTTATACATCATGCATAGAAAATGGTGAATCATAAAGCAGATGGTGTAACGGAAGTGGAGGGCTTAAGAACAGTAAAGCTCGTTATCCCTTGAATTAGGTAGGTACTCTAAATTTGAATGACGATGCACGAATGTTACCGTCTTTGACAATAAATCAAATTGGTTTATTGGATCTTGCTTTATATTATATATATTAGTGACTCTTTTCTTTATTTTAAAGGAATCGTGAACGTCTTAAGAAGAGAAGTGAAAATTTAACTATCTGAAAATATAAAAATTGCAGAAAAGAGTTTCAAACTGAAACAACACAATGGCAGAGTCGAAGTCGAGTTTTTCATGACATGAGTGTGAGTGTAAGTTAAAATTCAAATTCAAAAACTGTATCCTATCCCTTCTCCTAAAGCTGTAATCTTCTTTTACCTAATAGGCAAGATATCATCACAATGCTACAAATGCGTTGCATTTGCACTAATCCGTAGACAGGAGTGCCTGGGTCAGCACATTCGAGGAGTGTTGATCGTCCTTCATTAGCAATTAAAGATGTTTATAGTTTAGGTCAGTAATCAGAGTGAACATAGAGTGGGTATAAATTGTTGAAATGTTTAGATGGCGCTTAATTCGATTACAGAAAAATATTCGTTTCCGAAAGGTTGGTAGCCATAGATTTTTTGACTTGACAATGGGATGTGCTCTTAAATGCATCCCGAGTAAAAAAAGTCGGCTGTATATACTTATTTTCTCAGACATGCGTATTATGTTAAGGCATAATATAATTCACTTTTAAACGAAACTTGATATTGCTTGACAGATAGGGGACAAACTTTATTTTGACGAATATTTCGTTAAAAGGTCACCAGACAGCTCTAAATTTGCCCTTTCAAAAAATAAAATCTCAATTTTTTTGATTTTTAGAGATTTTTAATCCATCGACATCGTGGACATCTTTCAATGAAATTTGAAAGTTTATTGCTTAATAGTCTACATAAACAACGATTGGTGTCTTAATAACTGTCCTTGTTCTGAATTCAATTTGAACCAAAAACGTTAACACATATGGAATTGATGTTCATTGGACATTAACTATGCCCCGTGTAAGCCAAATGCAAAAAAGTACCTTCGAACGCACCCGAACACATTTCAAAACATAAAACGAATGTTGGTTTCATGTGGATATAAATTTTCATCAATTATTGGTGAGTGTAGAAGTGAGAATAGAAATATTGATAGCATACGGGTAACTATCAAAAATTATCCAGATTGCTTTGTGTTTTATAATACCTTGTTAAAAAAAAAACAGCTGATGACAACACTGATGACAAATGCTGACAACTCAAGACAACTGATGACAACTGATGACAACACTGATGACAACTGACGAAAACTGATGACAGCTGATGCAACATCAAAACATATCAGAACATTTTTTGGATTTCGGAACTCGCGCATTTTGAAATACTTGACCAGACCTATATAGCCTCTACAAGGTAATTTCAAAAGTTCAAATTCACTTTAGAGAATAGGTTCTGTTTTTTGACACCAATCTTTTTTACCCTTTCGTTTATTTGCAAAAACCAATAATAGGTGTAGCTGTGATTTTTGTAAACTCATAGACGGTGTTCTCCGATTTTTTTTCTAACTAATGACGGTGTTCACATTGGACTCACTCCGCGCGACTCATTTTGACATCTTTTTCTTTTATCTCACTCTACACAACTATATGAGAAAGTGAGGCAGGATTTTTAATTTTTTTGAAAAAATCCTGCCTCACTAGACTCTCTCTTTCCCATCATGAGTTGGAGTGAGATAAAACAATGAAATGTCAATATGAGTCGCGCGGAGTGAGTCCAATGTGAACACCGTCAATGTGAACACATCCGACTCACTTTGACGTTCAGCTGTCGTTAAAACAAAACAAAAGTCTGTGCTCTTTGAAGGAGTAATTAGAAATCTTTCACTTACAAAATATAGATCTTCTTAAATACATATGTTTCCAATTGAAAAAAATTGGATTCTGTAGGATTTAAAGAGCCAAAGATAAATCACAGAAAGAGAAAACAGATGTCACAAAAGAAAACGTCAAAAAAAATTCAATGATTTTTAAAAAAAATTAAAAAAAATCCTGCCTTTTCTGGCCATCTCTTTCTTACAATGAAGTGGGAGTGGACAAAATCACGGAGAAGTAATTAGAAATGTGAAAGCTTTAAAATGCCTGTGTAAATCGGTGTGGAATCTTGCTAAAAATGCAAGATTTGTTTTTACAGAAAAGTATGGATTTTGTTTAAAAAAAAAATCGGAACAGAATCGATTCTTTTGTTGAAAGGAATTCGACATCATGAGATTTTTGATATTTTCGACAACATTAATTTTTGGAGAGGCGGGCACGAAGCAAGTCGAGCGAACACAAGGCACCGTCTCCCCCCCCCCCCCTCTCGGCCAACGATTTGAAAAGATTTCTTTGAACATTTTGTTCACACTTTACTTATGTATGTAGTTTTCGAGCGGACGCTCAGAGCTACTCCTTTTTCACTCCTATTTCTTTTTCTGTTTGGTAACTTGAAACGTCGTAAGACGTAGCACAACTTGCTGTCAAATCCCATCCAAATTTTTGACAAGTAGCCAAAAGTAGCAAAGAAGAAAATCAGGAATAAGCAAAACAAAAGTTCGTAAACGCCATCAACAATAAAAAAAAAACAACATTAATTAATTAATTTTATTAAACATAAGTTTATTGGAAAAATATTATCTGTAATAATATCAGTACACTCCATAGCATATATGTAATTTGTATAATTTTCAAACGTTTCATATTGCAAATTCTTAAACAACATATAAATTGCAGATCTTCTTTTTTTTTAATATAGGTATAGTAAATAAATAAATAGGAAAACAAATCACTGAATAACAGCAATATAGTATGCACGTTAAATTTGCAATAAGAAAAGTTTGAAGATCTATAACGTAATTGTTGTATAAACTTTAAAAAAAAAATTTGTTAACAAATAATTTATATAAATGTATAATGTTCTCAAAAAAATACGGAAAAAAACTTAATTTACTTTTAAAGTAATCTTCCACCATGTATATGTGTGTATATGTACTTATCGAAAGATTTAAAAATATTAAAACGTTTAAAATACATAATAATGTAAACATAATATAATTTATGTGTAAATATAACCCTTTTTTTAAAAGGTAACTTTAATCCGGCAAAAGTATTTATTCTCTAAGGTTTTTTGTTTTCTTCTTTCATTTTGAATATTTGAAACCTAAACCTAAATAAATAAATAAAATACAAATATGTATGCTTTGTTTTGGACATCGTATACAAAAATTAACATTTGAATTTAAAATTAACCTTGAAATAAATAAAATCTAAAACACATTCAATACATTATTATTAATTGCTTAAAGCATCTCAAGGTGAGAAAAAACACAGTTTTCTTTTGTGGTAGGTAGGTAGATATGTTGTGTTGCTCTCTGCCGAGAAGTCGGTCTCCGTTTATCATATTTGCATATTATAATTAGTTTAAATGTCATAAGAGTGTACAGGCACAGCATACCATTGGGAAAAATGAGGAAAAACCGGATTCAATATAAATCCAACAATGATTCAGTCCAAAATATTGAGCAATAATCAACCACACAATACAAAACACAACATACCTAGGTATACCTACCTACCAACCGAGCTTCCTCTGAAGTCTGAATTGAATTGTGTTTGGTCTTCCCTTTCACTAGCTGTTTATCCACAACTTTAAAACATATTCCCCACAAATTACAAACAAAGCATACGAATTAAATTTAACAAAAAATAATAATACAAAAAAAAAGGAACCACCACACTAATGCCGGAGAAAAATTACCAACCGTGAGACAGAAATTGGTATAAAACATAAACAACAACAATAAAAAAAAAAAACTAAAAAGAGAATGAATAAATGCGCTGAATAAATAAAATCGATTTGAAAAAGATACTACACTCGTCGGGAATATAGATGTATGTAGGTATGTATATAACAAAAAAAAAAGTGTATCTATCTGTAAACTAAACGCCAACCACATTCGCATACAATCTTGGCGGTGCGGTGTCTGTATATGCAAAAACCGATGAAAGTGAAAGTTTCACTTTTCATCGTTCAGGCAATGAACCGGTATTGCTGCTGCAGTTCAGTTTTCTTCTTATTTTTTTGTAAGTGTCTTATTTTTTTTTTCTTATTCTTATAACAAAATTTAAATAAATACTTAAGCTAAGGTTATTTGCTTAATAAGACCCTACATGGATGCTACTGCAGACCGATAAAACGAAGAAGACGACGCTGACGACGACGACGACGACGAAGATGGTGATGTTTGTTTGAGAGCGTCTGAGTGCAGCGACGACGACGATGACGGCGGCGACTGAGTACCCCATAGCATGTCTAGGCAATTAAAGAGTTGCGGATCTATCCTGGGTGATCCTCCTCCATCGCCTGGTACATGAATAGTGTTATTGTTGATGTCTGATGTGGAGAAACAATCAAACATGGATTCGCTGGTGGCTTTGCTGTTGTTACTGTTGCTCGTGGTGGTGGGAAACAATAGGTTGGGGTGGTTCAAGGGGTTTATTGAGAGATTTTCAAAATTGAATATCAATTCATCGCCACTTGGCGGATTGTTGCTTGTGGCACTACTCAGCCCACTGTCTGAGAAAACACTGCAACTATCCGATGATGCAGATGATGATGATGATGATGATGGACTGCTGCTGCTGCCTGCACTTGCCCCTTTGATGTCGCAAGTTTCCATTAACTTCCGAGATATTTCATTTATACTTTCAGTTAGAAGGGATTCCGCTGTAGGACTTAAAAGGAGATCATTTGGAAGCTTTTGTAACTGCCAATAATTATTGTTGTTGTTGTTGTCGTTTCTAAAGAAATTATCACCGATTTGAATTCCACTCAAGATATCACCATATCCAGAATCGCTAGAATCACTTAAACTACCTGTGTGATTGGTGTTTTTAATGTTCACTTGATGGCTTGAGCGATTCGAACCGATTACTCCGACATTCTTGATGGTGGCTTTTTCTTTTTCAAATTCCGTTGTGTCGGAGGAGTTATCGGAATGTGATCGGCGCAATGGGAATGCCCATATGCGACTTAATGGATCGCATTGACGGCAAAAACAAATATATCCTGTTGCCGGATCCTGCGCATCTGCTGTGACATGGCTTGGTTCGTCGTCATTGTTTAAATTGCATCGGTTCTCGAATTCGTTGTAGCCAAGCATCTGTGAGGATGGGAGTGTGTGATGTTGATGATGGTGATCAATGTACAGCGGGTATTCTCGCTTTGAAATACCTCCATCCGTTTCATGGTCAATTTTTTTAACAAAATTATTTGTATTTGGCAGAGGTTTGCGATCTTTTTTCCTCCTTTTTCTTGGTTTGATGATCCTGGGCAGACATGCAACTGCTGTCGAGTCACTTTGAGTATTTGATACTACTCCTCCACCAATTGGCCCAGATATATTGTTTTCTTTTGTCTTTTGATTCATCGGACCATTTGGTTTGTAACCACAAGGAGAATATCCTTCGGACGAATTTGGATTCAAGGGTCTCAGTTGACGATTGCAATTCAAACGATTACGATTATAGGATCCAGTGAGGAGGAGAGGAGCTCCTTGAGTGTGCATTGCCAGACGAGTCATTGGATTTAAGTCATAATCGTTGGAGTGTAGATCTCGGTTGGAGTTATACGTCTGAAGGGAATTACAGGACATTGGTTGTTGGGGTGGATGTCTATGACCCGCAACAGTTGGCTTTCTTTGACGGCGGTTTGAAGAAGCAGCCGTAGAGATTAGGGGTATGCCCGCCCAACCACTTGTGTTATGCTGGTTAAAACATGGAAGCATTGCATAGTTTTGGTGGTGTGGTGGTGGTTGTGGTGGTGGTTGTTGTTGCTGCTGCTGCTGCTGATGATGAGGGTGGAAGGGTAAATTATGTTGCTGTTGGTGATGGTGCTGCTGGTGCTGGTGCTGTTGGTGTTGCTGCTGCTGCTGTGATTGGTGGCTTTGATGATGGAAATTGTAGAAAAAATTATGTGGTCTACATCCTGACGAAGATCCTGGTTGCGGTACAACTCGCCCCGTTACATTCGATTTCATAATACCGTCGTCAGAAAAATTAAGAGCATTCCTTTAGCTTGTCACTCACACGTATGACCTTTTGCAATCACTCGGTTAATCTGTCGAAACAAAACAAAAATTTCAAAATAAGTCTTCTTTTTGTTGCCCATCAATTGCTTTTATTCACCGTTCAACCGACATCGATGCGGAGAGACGAAAAACATGCATTCAAGTTTCGCAACATTACCCGAATGAACACACTCCGAACCGACGGACGCCACACACAAATATTTTACTTTATAAGCCGTCCTCTTATTGAACAAGAAGAGCTCTTGCGCACAATGTAGCACTTAGTAATCTCTTATTTGCCACTTTTCCAAGCAACACACAACACAACATCGAAGAAAGAAGAATCAAAATTCCAACAACAACAACAAATTCAAAACAATTGTGTTACGAAATGCTATGTGACACACTAAAAAGCGAAAGAAGAAATAACAAAAAAAAAAAAAAAAATAGTACGTCTCGCGGCGAAAGACTTCGATTTCGAGAATGTTGAGAAGAAGAATATTTAATAATATACAAGCCCAAGTCGACCGACCGATCGCTGTCAACGTAAGTGGCTAACTAAAAAAAGACTCAACGGCAACTTCAAGTCAAGCTGCGATTTTGGGAAGACACACAACACAAGGCCTGGCTGAAAACAGAGTGCAGAGCTGAGAGAAATCTCGATCGTGAGCAACAAAATCAAATTTAAAAGGAAAAAAAAAAAAACTTAGAAGGGGAATACAAAATACGTTCCACAAACATTCGTAGCCGCATTGGGATTTGGGACTTAACACTCCTATAGACAAGACAAGAGGTCCCCTTTAAAAAGCATGTGGTGGATGGAAACATACAAATGTATAGATGCCTTGAGAAGTTACAATAATTTATTGCCTGGTGTCATTGTTTACGTGGTCATCAATCCAAACCAATTGAAATTTTAAGATTTCTTGCATGAGCGGAATACGAATTTTTTAATTAACGAAATTATTTCACCGGAATTATGTAAATAACTTTTATTCTGGGCTTAGATGTGGTGATAGCGAGTATAGTGACTGACTGTCAAATTGTCATATATATTTTATTTGATATAACCAATTAATATATTTAAAATATTTTTTTATTTTTTTTCTTATGTCGTCCAGTGATAAATTATTTCTGATTGTCATTTATGAAAAATTGATGGCTCATAAATGTTGTGTAATAATTTCGAGTCATAGGAAATTACCAAATCAAAAGAGATGCCACATATACATACAAACACATAATATATTAGTTATTTATTATGTACATATAATACATGTAATAAATACTTATTGATACTTTTCCCAATTTGTATGCAAACAATCCACTTATTACAGCAAAACTCTTTGATATAAAGTAAAAGTAGAAGCAATTATTAAGGTAAATATTAACTACCAGTCGCGTATGCATGGAGGACTATATATGCAATTACAAGAGTTTCACAATCGTGTTCAAACCTATAGTAAATTATTTTAAATCAATAGATTGTAGTAAAATTGTATAATGTTAATTGTAAAACAATGCCATAAGAGGATACTAGATTCTGAACGGGTCCTGATATTCAGAACACTTTTTGTAATGGCTGCGTTCAACGCATATCTGAATTTTCAGAATTCTAAATTTTTGGAGCTTCTGATTGGCCAGCTGTCATAAAAATTTCTGAAAATTCAGATGATATCTTACTTTTTATGACAGATGAACCATTTTAAATCATGAATTGTTGCAGAATATTGGCGTTTTTATTTTTCAACTCAGAGCAGATCACGGAACTGTAAGAAAAAATTCTATTTTTTTTTTTAGCTCAGACATATCAGAGCATGCAAAGTGTGTGTTCTTTTTTTCATCAGAGTTAGCTCAGAGCTTGCTCAATTAGCTCAGAATAAAATGACCGAGCAAATCGAGCGAAACGCTGAGTGAAGCCAACTTCACTTGTTTTTTTTTTTACTGATTTGACAGACACACCTATGAAATGACAGTTCAGTGCTCAAGTGTGTTTCAAAATTAAATTTGAGGACTCTGATCATAATCTGCTCAGAGCTCCGCTCTGGTCGCTCAGCCTCTGATCAGAGCTTTGCTCAGAGTCAAAAAAGAAAAACGCCATACCTTAGAAATTCAAATTTTGAATACAGTAATGAGATAGGCGTTTGTTGTTGAACGCCTATAGGATTTTGACAAACAAAATACGTTGGGGCTTATGGCAGGAAAAATGTTATCACTTCCCACTGATTAACTTAGGTTACGTTAGAAGGGGTGATAATCCAACAAGATGCATCACTTCACTCGGATCTCAATGGTTCCATTGTGCTCTCCAGGATGTATGTAAGGTAAGTATGAGGAGAGGTGAGGAAAGGAAAGTAGCCTCAACCATCATGAATTCTGAACGAATTTTAGGATAATATCGAAGGTAAAAATGAGATGAAGAGATGTCGCTCAGTTTGTCGAAAAAGTATTCTCCGAGGGCCGTCTTTCTGGTTTTTCCTAGACTGGGGTACTCACAAAGGAAGTGATAGGAGTGCTTCTCCGCATTATGACAAAACCTACTCATCTTCATGAAATTCCAACAAGAAACGTAAATTCACTGCGTTACGTGCTTGTTTTAGTTTTATCATATTGTCACATCCAATAAACGCCAAAATTTTTAGCGAATTTTCTGAGGATCAAGTTCTTTCTTGGAAAATTTGCCAAAAGGAGCATCTTAAACCTCTTCATTTTATAAAGTTAATTTTTGTTGCATACCAGATGAATATTATGCGACACCAAAAAAAAAATCGAGAAGTGTCATTACTATTCGTGTAAAAACCTTTTATGCGATTAAATATGTAAATAAATTTGGTGACGCAACAGCTCGTGAAGAGCCAGGCCTAGTGACTTAGGTGTCAGTTATAGCTTTCATTGAAACTCATTATTGAAAACTTTAATGTTTGGTTTTGAAGGACTTAAAAAGCAAAATCAGTTTATATTTTGATGCCAATATGAAGGTGGTGATTCAATTATTAATTCTTGCCAAAAAAAAAATTCGTTTTGGTCACACCGTCCAATTTATATTATTTCAATGATTGAACTACATTATCAATGATCATTGAAAAATTAAAAGTCAGTTTATGGCGAAGTTTGGGCCCGAATCAATTTTTTTCAAAAATTCTAATCTAATGTCGAATTCCTTTCAACAAAGAAATCGATTTTTTTTTTCTAAACCGAATCGAGTTTTTTCTTAACCGAATCGATTTGTTTCTGTCAATTGAAAGGAATTTGTAAGCGAATCGATTTTTTTTCGTGTGATTGTGTGTGTGTTACTTGAAGCTACAATTATTTATTTTTGTGGTTATATTGACTAAACATATTGTTGAATGTTTTGTTTAAATAAATGTAGAATCGGTCGCAACTAAAAAAAAAAAATTAATTTTCCTTCCCAAAATTCCCCGTCTTAGAATTTGACGTATTAGAAATCTTTATAAAGCGTGTGTAAATCGGTGTCGAATCTTGTTAAAAATGGAAGATTTGTTTTGACGGAAAAGAATCGATTTTGTTCAGAAAAAAATTCGGAACGAATCGATTCTTTTGTTGAAAGGAATTCGACATTAATTGTTGTCTCTAGCTTTTCAATATTTTTTCCTTCAACTCGATTTTTTTTTAAACTGCCGAGTTGCGCCGCAAATGATGTTGTCGAAAATATGATTTTAGCAAATTGTGATATTGAAAATAATGCTTGCATAAAATTTTCGTTTCGGGTTTTCAAACAGCTGACTTTTGTAGTTTGCGTTTAAGAACATCTAGAAATTAAGTTGGAGCAAATTATTTTTAAATCATTGGGAGGGTTTTTATTAACACTAAAAGTTTTTTTATTAAATTATTATTGTGTTGTTTATAACTAAGGAGTCAGTTGTGGCGATCAGGAAAACGAAACAGGAAAAATGTACTAAGGAATTATTTACGATGTTCTCATTCGATTTGAAACACAAATGATACAATAATCGATGAAAAAGTTGATATCAACTTAACACTCAACTCAACGATAACATGACCTTCAAATTAGTGCGCAGTAAAACATTCAAAATAACAAGTTTTTACCACTTTTTGGGGTGCTTAACTAACATCGTATGAATTTCATATGAAATAATAAAAAAAAAAAAAACATAGAAAACATTGCACGACAAAACTGAAATTTTCATAACTTATTCACGGCTGATGAACGTCAAATTATTAAGTAATAAACCATTCAATATAAGAAGTGTTGTTAACCCTTTTTTGAGGGGCATTGCGCTAACTTCATATGAATTTGGAAAATTTCAGAAAAACATAGGATGATTCAATTTAACTTGTCACAACTTACGAACGGCAAATTATAAAGCGAAAAAAAAACATTTAATATTTATAAGAAGCTTTTAACACTTTTTGTGCTTCCGTTACTTCATATGCATTTAGGAAATTAGCAGAAAAAAACATAGAAATAATTGCACGTCAAAATTAAAATTGTCACAACTAATTCACGACTAATATACGGAAAATTATTGAGCAGTAAACCATTGAATACAAGAAGTTTTTACCCATTTTTGAGATTGTGCTTCGCTAAGTTGATATCAACATAGCGAAGCAGCTAACGAAAAATTCGAAATTATCACAACTAATTAACGGCAAATTATCCACCTCACCAATTTTCGATCGGTGAATGTTGTTTCGCTAAGTTTACACTGATTCAGAATGTTCTTGTGCTGAAGCCAAATTTTACTGCTACGTTTTTTTTTTCTCCTACAAACCGTTCGGGCTCAAACGCTAGTTGAAAATTGGGAGAGAGGGTTGTGTGGATTATTTTTTTGTACAATTGTTTTGCTGTCTCAAAAAATCCAACATAAAAAAATACTCGAAAATCATGTGTTATTCAAGTGCAAGCGAGCTCTAAAATAAAATTTCTTTTTGGTCTAATTTCATTTTTCGGTCACGGCCTTAGTTCATATCGTCATTGCATTTTTTTTGATCGCGGCCCCACGGAAGACTTAAAATATTATGGTTGGTATATGTAGCTTTTTTTAAAGCCAAAATTCATTTTTCACATTTGACAATTTTTGAATATCCCACGCTCGCACGGAAAAAGTATATCAATCTTTTGTCTACAAATTGAACATTATGTGTTGTTCGACAACTTCGTCATTTAAGAGTGAAATGCGAAAAACCGGCAGTTTTTTCTAGAAACTAGATACACTAGATTGTTTTTCTAGGCGAGCAATATAGTTATGTACATACGTGCTTCTGAATATGAACTCAAATTCTCTTAGTTTTGGGGTGGATCCTTTTTTTTTTGGTAAAGCTTAGTACAGACGATTGTCAGATCTTACAATATTGTCACATCTGTCAATCCTCTGACAATAGTTGCCAATGAGCTGGCAACAGCCAAATACCTTACAATGAAAAATTGTCTGTTCACACGATTGGCAGATTTTGTCCAAAAGTCTTACAATTGCATTGTCAGATGGTTAGCTGACAATTCTCTGACAATGAAGTTTCTGGAAATATTGTCAAGATGAAAATTGTCAGTTCAAATGGTCGGAAAAATTGGTCGATCCGTTGATAGACATTGGCACACAAATTAAAAGTTGTGTTCGCAGGTAGTGGTAAGTGCAGAAATAAGAAAAGTGTAAATAATTTAAAAATCTTTATATTTATATAAAAATTAATCGTGGTGGGTTCGGATGCTTAAAACCACAGATTAGCCATATGAAGATGAGAATGTTTCGTACGTTTCACCCTCCAAAACCCATTTGTTTACATTGTTGTATTTGTAATTTTTTCCCGCGTCGATGAATAGATGTGAATTGCAACAACAATTTAACCAGGGTTGTGAAGATCCCTACTGTCTATGTGTGAGATTTTTATACACACATTCTCATTTTTTATCTGATAACTGCCAGTTCAAGCTTGTAGGCAAATTAAAATGGCTGCCGGGGATTCTCATCTTCATGTGGCTAATCTGTGCTTAAAACTTGAGAACGACTGCACCAAATTGGGTACTTTATTCTGAGGGTTTGTTCGTAATTGTACCGCGAAGGTTTAGGAAAAAAGAAAAGTCGAAAAGTCTCAACAGGTGGAGCTGTAGGCGAAAATTTCGTTTTTGATGTGTAAACATCTATGCTGGAGGTAGAGTGAAAAAAAAACGTGAACGTTCGTGTGCAACGTTACGTCGTGCACTTTACGTTGTAGCACGTTACGTTACGAAATCTGATTTGCCTCGACCAAAACAAATTGATTTTAACGCGACCGACAATTAGATTATACTTTATCGCGACCACTCATTTAAATTCTTTTTGCCAACGACGAAAGCAAATTGTTTTTAGCGCGACCGACGATTTTATCATTTTAACACTTATATTTTTATATTTTTTTCTTTAATTTTTAACTATTCCCCGAACAAAATGGAGGCGACACTAGTAATTAAAAAGAAAACAAAATCAAAACAAAAATAATAATAGTCAGCTGTAGGGATTGACAATTGACTGTAGGTATGGCAGGTCAATGGCTGTAGGTATGGTAGGATATCGGGTGCGTTCAGTGATTCAAATCTGAACTTAAATTCTACGGTTACATTATACTGCTTTTAAACGATGCAATTTCTTCTTGCAGTTTTAAGGTACGTAGGCGAGGGACATAGGTGGCTGGGATATACAAAATAGCTGAGGTTGAACAAATTGCAGAGTTTTATGGGTGGATCCTTTTTTTTTGGTAAAGCTAAGTACAATCGATTCAAACTGCGATTTTAGTGATTTCCACTGACAACAACTGCAACTAAATATTCTAAAAACTCAAGATATATAATTCGCCGGCTATCTCATAGTGACATTCATTTGAGGTTCGTTCAGTATAAAATTAAGATTGAACTTTTTGTAAGTTTTACTCGATGGAAAGATGGAGTTTCATAAGGGTTGCAAGTTCGTTGACAGTTCTAACTGGATATTTTAATTCTGTCCCTGTCAGTCAAACCATTAAGTTCCTTTGGAATTTGGGTACGGTGTCATTTAATTGAAACCACGGTTTTAGTGCTCTCCGCTGACAGTTGTTGTTTTTCGATGCTCAGAGATTGATTACCATAAACAATAACCATGTGTAATGTGAAGTCATCTTAAAGTTGAGAGTGAACTACGAAGCAGGACCTTTCAGTACCGAACCTCCACCGTTCGTTGGGCACTTCACCACCAGCCTTTTAGTGCTTGGAAATTTCGTTACAGCGGTTCCCCCACTGGGTATTTCGCTGCCGTTCTTTCAACTAAACTTTTTAAGCACTGCCTACAGATAGGTAATGTAGTGTTAATTATTCAATATGTTTCTTTTGATGACGTTCAGTAACAAAAATTAGGCACTTGGACAAACATTGATGTTTACACATATTTAACCGTGAGTTCCGGCACTCACATATTTTTTTCAGTTCAATTCAATTATCGTTCAACAAATGGCGCTTCAGGAGGTTAGGAAATGACTTTTGGGATATTCTTCTTCAACTTTTCATATTTTTCGGGTGAAATGGGGCAAAAATAAAATAATTGGCCGATTTAAGAAATTCTTTTTTGTGTGTTGAAAGGTTTTTCTTAGGAAATGGTTTGAGGGATATTTTTTTCAAATTTTATTATTTGTAGGATGAAATGGGGTAAAAATATAAAATTGTCCGTTTCAAGAGAAAAATTAAACATGATTCTCATTGGCTTTGTTGGTCGGGTCACAAGTCGGACATTCGTTCGAAAAATTCTGAAAAGATGGCACTGGCTTGCCACAGCGTTGAAAGTGGCCACTGGACTTTGATGGTGTGGAGATCTTGGCAATGGAGAAACATACTTGAAAACGCTACACGTAAGAAACACTACACATAATCAATAACAAGAACAACATGAACCGTAAACAAGGCATATAAAACATCTCAGTTTCCAATAGTAGATCCAAAACTTGAATGTACTTATTGGACTATTTTCCCTCCCTACATACATTTACACTTTTATGTAATTGCTTCGTATTTTATAAATAAAAACTCCCTGAAGAAGACGGCAACCACCGTCGAAACGTTGGAAAAAAGTTGAATTAATCTTTCATTTCATCATCATAACGACCAACAAAGCCGATAAGAATCATCTTTAGCTATTCTCTGATGTATGTATATCTTACATTCAACTTTTTCAAAAATTTCACTAAAAAATATCAAACAAATAAATTCTTTTTTGTTTGAAAGTTTTTTCTTAGGAAAAGGCTTTCGGGATATTCTTTTTCAAAATGTTAATAATTGACAATTGTAGGGTGAAATGGGGTAAAAATAAAAAAATTTTCCGATTTAGGAAATTCTATTTTGTAAAAGGTTTGTCTAAGGAAATAGCTTTAGGGATATTCTTTTTCAGGTTAAAATTTTGTTTAAGGAGTAAAAATAAAATAAAATCGGGTTTAAGAAATTCTTTTTGTAATTGAAAGGTTGTTTATCAGTGGATGGCCTCAGGGATTTTTTTCAGAATTTATAGGCTGAAATGGGGGTAGAAATGAAAAGTGGTATCTGATTTCAAAAATTTAGGTTGTGTTGGAAAGGTTAAGTTTAAAAATTTTATATTAAAGAGTGAAATGGAATAAACACAAAAAAAATGTTTTTGATTACAAAAAATCTTTCTGCGTTGGGAAAGTAATAAAGGTTGGACGTAGATGATCATATTTTAACGAATTTCGCCATTCATAACGTGAAGTGGGTCAAAACTCAGTAAGTAGTATTCAATTACAGAATTTGTAATTTTATGCGAAGCTTAGGTTTGTCTACCCGTGCGAAGCCGAGAGGGTCAGCTAGTAAATACATAAAAATGAAAAATATTGCTTTTGCAACTATTTTAATTGTCTACGTGTTGAAAGACAGCAACAGGAGGAATTGCCACAAAAATGACGAAGTGTTTGGACGAAGAATTGGGTGGCTCGTCGACAGGAGGAAGGATTCTATTCGAAATTGCCGGAGTTTTATCGCAAATTTCCGTGAATGGACTCCAATCAATTACCGATTACCAACATGAAGATGAGAATCCCTGGCAGCCATTTTAATTTGCCTACAAGCTTGAACTGTCAGATTGCAGATAAGAAATGAGAATGGTGTGTAAAAACCGCACACATAGACAGTTGGGATCTTCGCACACCTGGGTTAAATTGTTGTTGCAGTTCACATCTATTCATTGACACGGGGTGAAATTACAAAAACAACAATGTAAACAAATGGGTTTTGGAGGGTTAAACGTACGAAACATTCTCATCTTCATATGGGTAATCTATGGTCCACATACTTTCCACTTTCTTTTGGTACGAATTCTTTTTTTTTTGGGAGATGGCGGCATTGGTGACTATGAAGGTGCATACTTTACCACTTCAGAACATTATTTAATTAATTCTGCTTCCTTTAAGAAATACGCGGAAATATACAAAAACTTTAAACAACTTTCCGCGCAGCTAGATTTATTATATGACAATGAAGGAATTCTCAGCAATTGTCAGATGTCTTAAACAACGACATCTGACAATATCAAACAAGTCCTAATCGTGTGACAATAGGCTATTTTCTTTTTTAGTTCAGAATAGAGCTCTGAACAGAGTCCGAGTATGTCGCGCATGTTTTGAACGTCCTCTGAACGAAGCGTGTTCTGAGCACCCTGAACTATTTTTAACAAAAAACACACCTGAACACTTAGCTGTCAAATGCTGTGTTCAGCATTTCACTCTGTCTGCACAGTTATTTTATTCTGAGCTCATAGAGCGCACTCTGAACACGCTCAGAATACGTTCAGAGGGAAAAAAGAAACACAACTTTTGTTTGACAGTTCAGGCTCTGCTCTGAACTAAAAAAGAAAAACGCCTAATAACAAAAAATTGTGTGTTCAGACGATTGTCACATGCCTGACGATTTTATTGTCAAATTGTCGTCTGACAATGGCCGACAATGACGTTTCTGGCACTATTGTCACAAAATTGTAAGTTCACACGGTTGTAAGGCATTTGGGACAATTTTTTTACTGACAGATCTGACAATATTGTACTGTACGTAGCTTAACTACTTACTAAAAAGTGTTGAGCAAGTTAACACTTATTTTATTCAAATTCGAATGCATGTATTAGGTACGTAAAAATTCAACTATAAATGTTTAAAAAGGTTATTAAACTGCACAAACTAGTTTAGACATAGGTAATTTATTGGTTTATTGGTTTTTTACTCCCAACTCTAAGATTTAAATTCATATAAATATGAAAATAATTTAATATGATTCTTAATGGAATTGCTATGTATCTTCATTGCGATCTTCAAAAATGATCAAGTCTTTTTTTTTTTTAATTTAATAGAACCTGAATTCAATACCAATATCACACTTCTTTTATCATCATTGTTTTGTCGTTTCTTCTTATACTATACTTAATGTACATCCATACCTACTACTCATTGTTAATTTTCCACTTGATGAATATCGGTTACAAGGTATAATGATCTAGGTTTGGTTCTTAATCAGGGCTTGACTATAATACACTGCCGCTGCTGCTGCTGCTAGTTAGCACAGAGCATTCTTCTTACGGCATAAGACAATAGTTTTTCTATACTTCTATACTGGTTCGTTCTCGCAGTTGATATACCAAAATGCATTTCTGCATTCACTGCAGTCATTATTTACAGAAAGCAGAAGAATCACTGCAAAGATTATTCAGCAAACACAAATGCTGCTGACGCCACCACATTCACATTCACATAACGACGCGCCGCACCGCACCGCACCACACCGCACCAAACAACCACCGCGCTCCCCCATAGCCATCATGCAATTGCCATATGTCAGTGCACCTTTCTTTTTACATTTTCATGGAGCAGGGAAAATCGGTCAACGGGAACCATGCACTATTGTAGTAGCAGTTAACGTTCAACGACTATCATATACGAACTCCAATTCAATTGCTGCTCATGGTTGCAAGAAGAAGAAACTTTCTCTTTTCTTTTCTCCCAAATCACCCCCGAAGAGGCGTAGACGACTACGACCACAATCCACATCCAAAGCCAGACCAAGCCAAGCCAAGCCAAACCAACCGTCCGACCAACCGACCGGAGACGTCGTCGTCGTCGTCGTCTTCGTTGTTTTCGTTTTCATTTTCATTTGCAAATCTTTTGGATGCAAAAGATATCTCTTTTGATCGCTGCTTTTGTTAATAGGGGGAACTCAACAGATCAGCGCAGCAGCACAGCAGCACACAAGATATTCATGGTCAAATGCGTCCAACGAGCACAAACCAACGTTAAATCCAATTCCAATTCCAAGTCTAATGAAAGTGTTTCGTATTACCATCTAAACAACAATTTTAAGTGTGATGCTAAGACTTTTTGATTCGTTTGGCCACATCCACAACCACAGACACTTTAAACTGGTTAATTGTGGGTTTGCTCATTGTTTGGTGAAAGGAGAGGCGTTGAATCGAATTACTTTCGATTTCGATTTTTCCTTTGTACGCCTACATTTTTGTGGTGTGGTTTCTTTTGTCTTCTGATGCGTATTGCAATGAGATATATGTGATAAGCCATACTATACTGATGGTTGTAAATGTGACGAAATCTCATCTTCGAAAATCAGGAAGAGCTAAACCACCGCTCACCGACCAGAATGAATAATTGAATGAACTTACAAGCTGTTATGACACTATAGCCATCAACATTGTCGTCTCATTAAGTCTTTATAACTTTTACTATGGTAATTAGATTACGAAACCGATTTATAGGTAGTCGACAACGTGTGTCAGAGCCAAACATTAACATAGTTTTTTTTTTTTGTTTTTTTTTTGAGTAGAGAGTGAGCCAAATTAATGAAACTTTGTTTTTTTTTTGTTCAAGTGACATCATAAAACATTACATGAATAATAAGTTAAGAGATTGATGAATCTATTTACAAAATACATCCGGAAATAATAATTGGTCAATATTAAAGCAATTTAACCCATTTAGTTATCTAATAACATTCTATTTGGACTTTTTTTTTTTTTTTTTTTTTTTTTTTTTTGCAAAATTGAATCATCAAAAAGATGTTTATTTAATATATCTATAATATAATTATAATGAGTAGAGAAAAAAATATTATTTTTGTTGATTTCTTAATAATTTGTTTATTCAAATATAAAGTTCCAAGAACTGCATAATATTGATTATGTATTTTTGCTAAGTAAGAAAAATTAAAGGTTATAATCAGAAGACTCGACACAAAAATATTGGCACCACAGGGTCATAAGTCCACGCAGGAGAATAGATTGACCCACCTAAATCTATGTAGGTAAAGGGTCTTCCAATAGGGAATTCCAAACTTTGAGAGTTGATAGTGGCCACATTTTTTCGTTTAGAGACTTCAAATCTATAAACATGCAGGCATCAGGGTTGCCGTTTTAGCGACTTTGTCGCTATATCTAGCGACATTTCCACTTTGAAAGCGACAAAAAATATTTTGATGTCGCTAGATGAATTCCAGCGACATTTCTAGCGACTTCTGAATTTGTGAGTTATGACATGCAAATTATACTTTTTATTTCAAATTTCCAACAGTGAGTTGGTTGGAATAATAATTTGAGATTTGACCACGTTGCAAACTGTATCACATTTCAAATGATCGAATCGTTCAAGAATCGATTACCAAAATGATTCGATCATTTTAATCAATCGATCATTCGATCATTTTCACTCCACTCAATTCATTATTTCATACTGTTCCGATTCGATTTTGATGTGTAAACATCTACATATATGTCGGCGGTAGAGTGAAATAAAAACGTGGACTTTCCTCTGTGCTACGTTACGATGTACAAAGTTACGTAGCGCGTATTATCGCAAATGAATTGACATTTGGACACCTGTCAAATTTAAAAGTGTTCTAAAGGACCTAGAGAACTGGCGTGACTTTAGGTAATTTCCACCTCCTAAATTGATGTACTCCGTTTTTCGATCCGCCGTAATACAAATTTTAGTACATTTTGACACTTGTCAAACTAAGTGTTCTAATGTTCCCAGAACGTCGGCCGTGACACTAGAGTTATACCCACCTCCTAAATCGATTGGCGTACTCCGTTTTTCGATCCCCCGTATCAAAAATGTTGGCATATTTTGACACCTGTCAAACTAAGACAATTTTTGTATTTCGGTTTCGATTAAATTCAATCTCCGAAGTTAACGAATAAGTTAACGAATACTGTAGCGATTTGATCGACCCCATTCTGACCCATATTTCTTTTCTCCGATAAAATATATTAATAATTCAAAAGATATTGATATCGAAAATCGAGATTCATTGAAATGATTGAGATTGAGATTGGAAATCGAGAATCATCGAAATGATTGAGATTGGGATGGAAAATCGAGATTTCAATCATCAATACTTTTCGATGATCGGATCAAAAAAATCGAATCGTTCCTGATTGACACAGCCCTATATCAAAATGTGAGTGCGACTGAGTAAGGTAGTCTGAATTAGTGTAGGATTAATATCGATAGTCTATCGATAGTAGGAGTAGCAATAGGTTTTTGTCATCGATAATATCGTCGATAGTTTAAAAATATCGATACCATCGAACAAATATGTCATATACATTTTGTTTGAAAAAAAAACAAGTCTTATTTTCTTTTTCCTCTACATTAAAATCTGAATACGTAGATTTTTGTATATTTTAAAGACGTTTGTTTGTTTTTATTTTTTTTGTTTTAATTGACTAATTAAGCTTCAAGTTCAAGGTGATCAAGTGTTCAACTTAAAATTTTTGTACATCACTTTAAAAACCTACACTAGGCTTTATTCACACGAGGATGGAAATTAAATTGCAGAGAGAGATTGCAATAGAACAGTTTTTTTTTTTTTTGGAATTTTTAAACCTCGCTTAATTGATCTTCTCGCTTAATTGATATTAAAAAAACTGCAGATAAAAACCTTTAAACATTTAAATGTTACGGTTACTTGACCATAAAATCAGACAAAATGGGCAGTGCAATTATGCGGAGAGTACTGTATTTATAATGTATTCAATTTTATGTATGCTATAATAGACTTGTGTTAAAAATTAGACTGAATTGTTTTTTTTTTATTCTAATAATTTTATTCTTTGATCGTATGTATATTCCTAAGATTTTTTTGTTGCCTACTTTAAAAAAATAAAAAGATTGTTCAGAATTAAAATTGTTTAGGTTTGTTTTTCTGGCGACTTCTAGCGACTTTCTGTTTTCGAAATTTCAGCCAATCTAGCGGCTTTTGGAGGTTGGTCTAGCGACTTTTATATTTAGGTTGCGGCAACACTGGCAGGCATTAATATCTAATGTTTTATACTCTATCCTTCAAAGCATATATCTTCTCTCAAATGTTGATGAGTAGGTTCATTTCTTCATCCACACAATCAACAATCTATTCGATACTTTTCTACGAATCAAAACAACTCAAGCAAGAAATAATGATATAACAACAACATCGAATAACTTATAGCCAAGATAAATGCATCACATAAAGGGTGTTTTTTTCGACGTGTGGTTTTCAATCTGGCAATACTTTTTTCGGAGTTGGTATTTTTGAAAGCTGTCACTTGATTTATGCTCAGTTTGGTTTGCCATTTCATAATAAATAGACTAACTCCTGAACAACCTTTGCAAATCGTGCAAATTTATTACCAAAATAATGGTTCGGTTCGCGGGATTCGCACAAGAAAATTTTGTTCAGCGAAGAAGCTCATTTTTGGTTGAATGGGTACGTTAATAAGCAAAATTATCGTATTTGGAGTGGTCATAATCCACAAGCCATTGTTGAGACGCCGCCGTTACATCCTCAAAAAGTCACTGTTTGGTGTGCTCTATGGGCAGAGGGAATCAATGGTCGATATTTCTTCAAAAATGAAGCCGCCTATAATGTTCCACTCAATGGGGAACGCTATAGAGCCATGATTAATGACTTTTTCGTGCCTGAATTGGAGGATGTTTATGTGGACGACCTTTGGTTCCAACAAGACGGCGCTACAAGCCATACAGCCAACGAAACAATCAATTTATTGAAGGAAACTTTTGGTGAGCGCATTATCTCGCGTCGTGGGTCTGTGAGGTAGCCTCCAAGATCGTGCGATTTAACGCCGCTTGACTATTTTTCTTGGGATTATGTGAAGTCGCTAGTCTACACAGATAAGCCCGAGACAATTGACGCGGTGGAAGAGAATATTCGGCGCGTTGTTGCTGACATACGGCCCCAATTGCTGCAAAAGTCGTCTTAAATTGGGCCTCTCGGCTGGAGTTTATTCGAGCCACTTGCCCGATATCATTTTGAAAACATAATGGTTAACCCTTATCTTTATAATAAAGCTAAATTCTTGGCCATAACATTAAATTATGTGCGTTTTATTTCTTCTTTTTTTAACCCACTTCATGTTATGAATGGCTAAATTTTTTTAAAATATGATCCTCTAAGTCCAACACACAAAGGATATTTGTATTCGCAAACCATTGTTTTGTTTTTGGGCGCGACTAGAGACATGCCAATTTATAACAGTTATAACAGTTTTTCGCCATTAAAAGCGGGCGTGCGTCAACGCGCTTCGCGCGACTTGAAAAAAAAAACTCTGGGTGCTTGAAGTATGCCCACCGGCGGAGGGCCCTAGCCCTGCGGGGCCGCAAAAACAGTACTTTTATAAACTAAAACTGTTGTAATTGGCATGTCTAGAGTCACTTCCTTTATTTTTTTATCCTATTTCACTCTATAAATTTAATTTTTTTTTAAATTAAATAATCTTTCTAACACAAACAGAATTTTTGAAGTCGGATATATCTTTTTTGTGTTAACCCCACTTCACCCTAAAAATATCATTTTTTTGATAAAAAAAAATGTCCCTGAAGCCACTAAAAATAACCATTTAAACACAAAAATAATTTTTGAAATTGGATATCCCCTTCTTACCCCACTTCACCTAATTCCTAGCAAATTAAAAAAAAATATTTTTATATTTATATTTATTTCAAAAAAAAAAAGAATTTCTTTTTATGTTTACATCATTTCACACTACAAATAGTAAAATTTTGAAAAGAATATCCCTAAAGCCAACATTTTAAACAAAAGAAGAATTTCTTAAATGGGACAATGTTTTTTTTTTAGTTTTTACCCAATTTCACCCTACAAATAGCAAAATTCAAAAAATAACATTCAAGCCATTTCCTAAGAATAACCTTCGAAACGGATACGTCTTTTTCGTTTAACCCCATTTCACCCTACAAAGTGAATTTTTCCGATGGTGGTAGGCTTAGAGTTACCTTTTTTCATGCCAAAATACTGTTTTTCCCCCTTTACAAACGTCCGTCGCCCTTATTAAGTAAGAATTGAAAAAGAGAAAACATTCAATTAAAAACTGTAAAAATATTTTCATTAAATATTTGTATAAAAAGATTCTCTGTGAACACATCCATTTGAAGTTCAAAATCCTTTCAAAGCGAACCCATCACCTCAATGAACTACATCTCACTTCACTTTTTTTTTTACTCTGGTGTTATATTTCCAAAACCGTGTTTTGTCCCCCTTTTTGAGCACTTGTCCCCCCTAGAAAACTCGAAATGTAGGGTAGGCTTTAGGAGGGAATATAAAAACATTTTAAAATTGTCATTTCGCTTCAAGACCAAGGAGTAAAACAATTAATTGTCCCGATATATCTCAATTGTAATCACTGGTCTGAAGATTTTTCCTGCTTAGAAGACTTACTAACAGAACTATCAGAAACTAATCTTCTTTTGCTGGGAGACTTAAAGGCTTCAAGGATGGCCGTTCTTTGCTTCAGTATATCCTGTTCCTAAGAAAGGACCAAAAAACGATATAGCTCACTATAGAACTTTCTCTTATACCGGAACTCTTTGAGAGTATTATATATGATAGCATGTTCTTTTATTGTAAATCGATTTTGTTCAACTAATCAACATGGTTTCCTTAAAGGTAGGTCCACAACCACTAATCTTGTAGAGTTTGTAGAAACTACCCATTGTTCTTTAGAGGTATGTAAAGAAGTCGATGCGATAGCTACTAAATTTAGCAAAGCTTTCGAAAAAATATCCCATAATATAATTTTATTTAAGCTAAAACAACTCGGCTTCCTGTCTTTGATGATTTCATGGATTCAATCATATTTATCGAAACGACAATACAACGTTATATTCAGGTCGTGTATATCAACCTCCAGCTGTTCTACGTCTGGAGTTTCACAAGGAAGTCACATAGGCCCGCTTATTTTCGTTTTAACCACTAATGACGTTTAACAAATTTTTTCTAACTCTGATCTGTTAATCTACGCAGATGACATGAGAATATGCCAGGAGATATCATGTATCGAAGATTCTATATCTCTGCAAATTGACTTGTCATGTTAAAAAATGCCAAGCCCATAACCTTGTTTACCCGTAAGCGTCTTCCATTATCACAAAGACAATATTTTATAAATGCCGAACCCATTCCTATTGTAACTTCGATTGTATTTTAAATGAAGCTAACTATTCTCTTGGATTCATTAAACGCTGGTGCCAAAAGAATTCTCCGATCCCTATGTCACAAAATCCCTTTACATGACTTTTGTCAGACCTCTTCTAGAATATGCATCTCACGTCTCGCCTCCATATCATCAAGTTCACATTAAACGTATTGAAGCCGTCCAGCGAAGATTTTTACGTTTCGCCTTACGTGGACTTGGCTGGGACGATCCTTTTAGCCTTCCTTCATATGAAGAACGTCTAAGACTTTCAAGTTTACAGTCTTTATATGAGCGCCGTAACAATGCTGACATTCTCTTCATTCATAAATTGTTAACATATAACATTGACTGCCACTGTTTACTACAACAGATCGGTTTTAATACCAACCCACATTGTTCTCGATCTACAACCCTTTTTCAGCTCCACTACCATCGTACAGACTACAGACGAAATGAACCCCTGACAAAAATGTTGAGAAATGTCAATAACTCTGACATATTTGACTGTCTCAGTGAGGATTTAGTAAGGTACTAAACCCTGACTGAGACATACCCTCCTAAGCTTTCCCCGCCTGATATTCATGCCATATTATTTTTGATTAACTAATTTATTAATTTTTCGGCTTAAGTACTTGATGTTAGACTTAAGATCCTTAATTGTCATTCTAGTCAACTATTATTATTATTATATTTAAGAAATAGAATAAGTGGCTTGTATTAAGCTTTAAATAAAATAAAATAAAAATCCTTATGAGCTCACTTACTCTCGTTCCTCGAAAAGCAACCGAAAGGATGCCAAAGGTACCCATTTCCTAGAACTCTATAACTCGTATAACTTTGTTGTGTTAAATGGAAAATGCCGCAGAATATACTTTTATGCAATCTTCAGCGCGCTCCATTTTTGATTATGGTGTCGCCACATGTTAAACAAAAACTTGGATTTCGCCACTAATTTTGTCATTTGGTAGCAGCACATCCGTTGCTCATGCGGAGTTTAATCTCCCGCCAAACTAAAATGGAACGACTAATTTTGTCAAAAATATCAACTATCAATCACTCAATAACTTGATGCCGAATCCATCTTTGGAAGAACTACTCGATATTGTTAGAAAGTCAAAACCATGTCAATCAAGCTCTAGAAAAATATCTCAAATTCGTAAAGAAAAGTGATTTGATAAAGATTGTGAAGCAGCCAGAAAGCTTCCTTGCGCCTATCTTGCTCTATTTCGATCACATTATAATGAAAAATGTCAGCGGCTCAAATCTGACAATTGGATGTCAGCTGAAAGCAGCGGTGTTGAAAACTTATTTTGCATCTTTACTAAATACTGAGTTAACATCTCTCAGAGTTCAATATGCGATGACATACGTTGATGACAACTTTTTAGATGCCAACTTTTCCGTAGAGGAACTTCATTTCGTCTTAGAAAGAGCCAAAGTTTATAAAACACCGGGATTAGATAGAATTCCCTATGAGTTCTTCAAATTCACGACAACAGATTTTATAATAAGCCTCAAAAACTGCTACAATTAAATTTTCAACTCGCGTGCTATTCCTTCTACCTTCCTGTCTTCTACATATAATATTGCCATTATTCTGTTGAAAGCTGTTGAAAACCACACAGGGATTTAATTTTTGAACACACCCATGAAACTTTTCGTGAATTCGTTACTTCGTAGACTTGTCACTTCGGCAAATGAGAAATCAGGACTAAGGGAGTTTCAAGCTGGCTTTTGAACGGGTTACCCTACAATAGATCAAGATCCTGATAAACACAGCAGAAGTACATTTGCAAAAATGACAACAAATGTAAGCTTTCTACATTGACTTCAAGGCAGCTCTTGACAGCATTGACAGAGTCTCTTTTTTCAAACTCGCAGGTATCGGCATGTCTTCAAAAATAATTGAAATTCTAAGAGCCCTCTACGCAAATGACTCTATATCAGTTTGGGATGGAGAGAGTCTCTCAGAGGAATTCAGTTCATCAGTGGGTTTAAAACAAGGATGTGCTCTAAGTACTGTTTTATTTACAATCTTTGGTGGATTGCATTGGGGTAGGTGTTGCTGTTTGCAGGGAAGAAATTCCTGTCCTTATGTACGCCGACGATATTCTTCTCTTAGCAGAATCACCTCACCAATTCCAAAGCATGATTAATGCTCTTTAAAGGTATTGTGACAGGTGGAACCTTAGAGTAAATCTAGCCAAATCTAAGATAATGATATTCAGAAGAGGGCATGGAAGATATGAAACGTATGAACAATGGAAGTACAAAGCAGTGGAGATTGAAGTCGTTAACAAATTCAAATATTTAGGAGTCACAAGGTTAGGTTAGGTTAGGTAGAAGTGGCTGTCGACGGAGAGTCGACACACTTAGACCAAACGTTGGCCCGTTGTGATACCACATGGATCTAGGAAAATCTTTTCCCTACTCATTAAACCACTTTGAGCTCCTTATGAAGCGCGGAAGACACCTTATGTCAGTTTTTGCCAGATCACTGGGATCGTTGTAGTAGAATTCTCCTAAGTTCAATCTACGTCTTTGGGATAGTGCAGGACATGTACAGAGTAGATGAGGAATCGTCTCCCCTTCCTCTTCTTTCATACAGCTCCTGCATAAATCGTTTGAGTAGACGCCAAGTCTCGTGGCGTGCCTACCTATTAGACAGTGTCCGGTGATGACACCTATAACGGAGCTAATGTGCAATCTGCTTAAGGAAATCAAGCCCTTAGGGCGCTTCATGTCAAGCGTTGGTCAGATCTGTTTTGTCGCCAAGCAAGTGGTGATGTTTTCCCACGTAAGGTTTGCTACCCTTATAGCATCTTGTTTTAGCATGAGTTTACATGTAGCGATGGGTATACCAATATCTGACCTATCTATTGAAATAGCTATTGTAGTTCCCTCTTTAGCGAGTTTATCAGCCTTACAGCTTCCTGGATTGTCCCTATGGCCCGGCACCCAGCAAAGGTGAATGTTGAACTGCTGCTCCATCTCAATGAGAGATGCTCGACAGTTAAGGGCTGTTGTAGAGTAAGTAGAGACTGAGTTCAGAGATTTAATAGCAGCTTGGCTGTCACGTTTCCTTTAAGCAAAGATAAAACTTCTTTGATCGCTAAGAGTTCCGCCTGGAACACGCTACAATGGAAGGAAGGAAGGCGAAATGAGAGACCTAAGTTAAGTCTGCTTGAGTACACTCCTCCTCCAACCCCGTCATTGGTTTTTGATCCATCAGTATAAAAATGAACCGATTCGTCTACCAAGAATGTCTCATCCTCCCAAGTAGACCTGGATGGGATGGAAATTTGTAGGAGTCACAATATCCAGTAACCTTTTTTTTTTAAACACCTCGTCCAAGCTAAGCTTAAAGAAGCCCAGTCTGCAATATATTATTTCTTGGAAGAAATTCATTGAAAACAAATCAATTCATCATTCAAATAAATACCAACTGTTTAAAAATCCATAATGTTACACAAGTGTTTGGCTACAAACAGTTCACTGATGTGGAAAAATTGCTTCGATTTTTTTTTTTTTTTTTGTTTAATGCTTTTAAAACTACCATCTACGACTCCAAAGATTCACTTTGATTATGTTTTAAAAATAGTCTTGTCGAGGACTTGTCGAGGCTAGTAAAGAAAATTGTAAAATTCCTAATCGTAAATAATTCAAATTTTATAAAAAAGTGGTCAACACTTTTTGCATCTGTCGGAGAAACAATCAATTCGACTAAAATAAATAGCCAAGACCTTAAGATAATTCTTTACATCATTTTATAAAAAATTGGATACAAAACACATCACGAGGACTGCATAAATCAGGCTAAATCATCGCAATACAGGGATTGCTACAGTTAGCTTAAGTTTGATTTAATTGAAAATATCTTTTTTGTATATAGTACACTTTTACTATTATTTAGGTATTTATATTTATTTTATTTTGGACTGGTATTTTATATTGGACTATCGTCCAATCAATATGCTACCCTGCTGTAAACGCCTTATCGAATTGCTGGCTTACAATCAATTTGCAAACTAACGGGTGATTTTTAAGCTGGTTTGGTTTTGGCAACACTGGTTTTGACAGCTGACGTGTGTTTAGTACCTTGTGTCACTTCAAACAGCTTCAGTTTGGTTTGCAATTTAACCATGGATCGTCTTACAAATGAACAACGCTTGCAAATTATTGAATTTTACTATCAAAATTCGTGCTCGGTTCGAAATGTTCATCGCGCGCTGCTTGTGTTCAGCGATGAGGCTCATTTTCGGTTGAATGGGTACGTAAATAAGCAAAATTGCCGCATTTGGAGTGAAGATCAGCCAGAAGCATTGCAACAGCTACCAATGCATCCCGAAAAAGCCACTGTTTGGTGCGGTTTATGGGCCGGCGGCATTATTGGGCCTATTTCTTCAAAGATGATGCGAATCGCAGCGTTACTGTCAATGGTGAACGCTACCGAGCGATGATAACAAACTTTTTTTTGCCCGAAATGGAAGTTCTTGAATTGCATGATATGTGGTTTCAACAAGACGGTGCCACATGCCACACAGCACGCGAAACAATGGCGCAATTGCGAGGCGAGTTTGGTGAACAGTTAATTTCACGTTTCGGGCCGGTCAATTGGCCGCCTAGATCGTGCGATTTGACACCATTAGATTATTTTTTGTGGGGGTATGTCAAGGCTAATGTCTATAGGGACAAGCCCGCTTCGATTGACGCACTGGAAGCCAACATCCATGCATTCATTCGTGAGATACCGGCCGATATGTGTGAAAGAGTATGCCAAAATTGGACTCAGCGGATGGGCTACCTGAGACGCAGCCGTGGTCAACATTTGCATAAAATTATCTTTAAACATTAAATTGCAAGGTTCAAACTATCGATTCAAATAAATATTTCATTCATTTTTTCGAATTTTTTGTGTTTTTTTTTAAAAAAAGTTCTAAACCTCTTAAAAAATCACCCGTTACATTGAATCAAACAATACTATCAACTGCAATCAATCTGGCTTTCGCTCGCAACACTCTTGCGAATAAGCTATAAACGATGTCATGTACGAGTGGAAAGCAGCTCAAAAATAATCATTGCGGTATTTTTTTGGATTATCAGCGTGCCTTCGAGACCATAAATCCTACCATCTTATTCCGCAAGTTATCCGATTACGGAGTTCGTGGTACATCTTTAAATTAGTTCAAAAGCTATCTGACAATTGACATTGTAAAATTACACAATTTGCAGACGATACTCTTATTTGTATTGTTTCTTACTATATTGAAGATGCAACGCTTTACGTACATTTTGATCTTGACATCTGATGGAACAACAACCCGACGTATATGAATATTTTTGGATAGGTGGATAGCCTATCTGATTTTCGAACATTTAACTAAGCTTAAATATAAAAATAAGAAACTGCCAAATACTTAATAACATTTAACAAATTATAATTTTATAAAACAGTCAGACTAATTAAAAAGGAAGTGACTAAATAAATGTCAATTTAAAACAGTTTTGTTTCTAATCATGGACATTTTTCGGACACTGAGTATATTTTGTAAGTCACCTCCTTTTAATGGGAGATAAACTATAGTAGCGCGTGGCATAGTGGTATGTGCGTAGGTTTTTTTGGGAGGTCTGGGTTCGATTTCCAGCCTCCTTCCACCTGAAAACAAAAATGTTTTTTTTTTCACAACTACTGCCTCTAGCGAGGAAATGACAAATTGGGGCTTATTGACCCAATAGACCTGCGACTTCTGATAACACAAGAAAAAGTCTAATTGGGTAAAATCGCATGATCATGGTGGCCAATTCATGTCACCTCCGCGAGGGAAACTCTTTCCTAAAATCTTTCATGCAGAATTTCGATTTGATACGTGTGAACCCTAGTGGAGCGGTTCTGAAAACAAAACCAGAATCAAATTTGTCTTCTTTTCAGAAGAAGAACTAGTCATTCTGACTCAAATCGAGAAGCCCATAACTGAATAATAAACAAGAGATCTGACAGATGTCACTTAAACAACATGTCCGCCACAGGCCACCAAAATCTACCCACGCCAATTGAAAATCCCTTTAAAAGCAAACTAGAAGATAATCGGTAAGATGTCGTTACTAGCTCCGTCCGTTGTGCACTTAGAAGTTGAGTACTACGGCATAATCAGTTTAGGATTTGCTTCCCGCCCCTAGCAAAAGACTAGAGGATATTGGGTGTACTGCGCCGCCTGGTGGCAGACTGCGTCCACTGAATACTTGAAATTTAAGTATAAAATCGAATAATCAGGTGAATATCTAAATAAATACCTAAATATCTAACAACCCAAAAGGTGAAACTTCTGATCGCAAACGACGTATCCAACTGCGGGTCTCTGCTTGTGCATTAATGTATCTAGTTCATCATTAAATTAATTTGCACGGTATTCTCCTTCGGTACGCAATATTGGTGCAGACAACTGGTAAAGGCTGGAGACGAATTTGTACTGAAATTCTACGTCAATAACCTAACCCTTCAATACGTATATATACTGAATTTTCGAATTGATTTTAAGCAATGCAATCTTAAGTTTAAAACAAAACTTACATGAAAGGTTATCCAGCATATACGTGAGTAGTTTTTGTGTACCATTAGGCTCGTTATATATTGATAAAAATTCCTTCTGTAATGGATTACCAAGAAGGCCTAAGACATGTAGATGGAAACATTTTCCTATTTCATAAGGAAGGACACGTAGACAATTGTGATTGAGAAGAAGTTCCCTAGACAAAATAAATCAAAAATGGTTGATTAAAAATGGTGTAATGGAATTTATTTATATAGAAATACCTCAGTTGAATAAGTTCTCCAAGTTCAGCAGGTAAACTTCTTAATTTATTACTAGACACATCCAAGGTGCGAAGATTAACTAATAATCCTATGTCTGAAGGCAACCGCATTAAATGATTATCATTTAAGTAGAGAGCAGTTAAATGTTCAAAATGCCACAATGTTGGACTTATATTGCGTACATATCCTGCAAAATATACAAAATTAAATATTAAAAACAAACAAAATAGGAAGTACTAAATTAGGGTAATAATTGTACCTGTTATCTCGATGCCAGTCCAGCAAGTTTTCTTTCCTGAAGCTGCTTCTTCTGGCGACATAATAATTTGCTGCCGTCTATTGCTGCTTTCATATTTGTCTTTGCTACGAGACATTTTGTAACAGTTTCCTAAATTTTAAAAATGATACACGTTTTAAAAATCTTTTTTTTTTTTTTTCTCAAAAACTTTGTTATACAAATAGTTTTATGTTAAGTGAATGAAAACATAAAGAAAAAATGTTGCATAAATATCAAAAACTTTCTAAGCAAGATTGTTTTCTAAATGTTTCCAAAATAAATTTAATTAGAGGTTTTTTTTTTTTTTAATTTATTTTAAAACAACAAAAAAATTATTTAAAAAATATAACCTTTCATAATAACCGGTTGTTGGTAAGCGTGTCTGCAAAATATTAATATATAGATTAGTGAAAGAAAAAATAAAAATAAAAATCAAACAAGCATTTCGTATTATTAAAAATAATAGAAACAACAACAACAACAAAAAGGAACAACATGAAAATCGACAATGTAGTCGACTACACACATAAAATAGAAAAAAAATATATGTAAAAGCCAAACTTAAATTCAAAGACATAAATCGTTAAAATGTATCTTAATGTATTTTTATTTCACTGTGTAAAATTAGCTTCTTTTTTATATAATTTTTGTGTGATAAAAAAAGAGTAATCATTTAATTGGATATAATAAAATAAATATCAAGCAATAAAGCTAAACAATATGGGTGAAATTAAAAGCCAGCGTAACTGATTTTGGTTGTATGTTTTCGAATAATGGAATAATGAGTGTACAGTTCCGAGAGTTATTCAATAAGTAAACGGACAAAAACATGGTATCGCTGGAGGCGGGTGGCGGATAACCAACGTTATGAACTAAAAGTTATGCGCATTTGTCCGTTTAGTTACTGAATGATCCTCGGCAATTGTTAAGTAACGAATTTTTTTTAGTTTTTTGATACTCTGCCAGATTTTTTTCTATTATTCGCAAATTAAAAAAATATTATGTTTATTCTAAAAAGACGAAGAAGAAGAGAGGCTTCATACAATGCAATGTAATCTCTTCAATCTTGTTCTCGAACAAGTACCTGCTAACAATAAACAAACAAGTATCTGTGCACCGCCTAGGACAAAACGTCACTATTGATAGCAAAGACTTTGAGGGTGTTAAGGATCATCTACTTGGCTGTTTCGAAAGAAAAATTCTTCGACGGATATTTGGTCATTTGTGTGAGGAGGCCAGGGGGGCAAATGGAGGAGAAGATATACAACCGGCAACTCTATGAGCTGAACGAAGGTGAGGTTGTAGTCCAAAAATCCAAAACACGTTAACTACATTGGCTAGGCCACTTCGGCCGAATGGAGAATAAGCTCCAGCCAAGAGAGTCTTCAAGTGTACTTCAATGAATTGCTAAATGGTCAGCTCACTGCAGAAGTGGAGGCTCCACTACTTCAAGAAGAGTACCCTATGTTGCCGCCACCAAGCATAGAAGAGGTTGAGAAGGCTATAGGCCTTCTAAAGAAAAACAAAGCCCCGGGAGCCGATGGTATACCAGCCGAACTATTTCAACACGGTGGGCCAGCTTTACGTCAAGCAATTCATGAGATTATAGTGCACGTGTGGGAGCATGAAGAAATTCCAGAAGACTGGCGAAAAGGTATAATTTGCCCCATACATAAGAAGGGAGATGTGACAACGTGCAGCAATTATAGAGGTATCACGTTGTTGAGTACCGCCTATAAGATACTCTCCTCTATCCTACAAGACCGGATAACCCCATACGGTAAAACCATCATCGGACAATATCAGTGTGGTTTCATTCCAGGCAAATCAACAACTGATCAGATTTTAAGGCCGCATAGCCAGGGTAGAACTTTACAAAGCCATGAGAGAATTCGGCATCCCAAATAAATCGACACGACTATGTAGGTTGACAATGACCAACCTAACAAGCCAAGTAAAAATAGCCGGATTGCTATCCAAACCAATCAACATCTTTAATGGACTCCGACAAGGGGATGGTTTGGCCTGCCTCCTCTTCAACCTGGCGTTGGAGAAAGCAATCCGTGGCTCTGGCTTACGCAGACGACATCGACATCATCGGAAGAACCGAGCAAGCTGTATATGATTCCTCCATCCAGATCGAGCAGGCGGCACAAAATCTGGGGCTGAACATTAGTGAAGGTAAAACAAAGTACATGGTGGCGTCGAATGCGAGAGGAACAGTTGGTCAAACAATCAAGGTAGCGGAGCACGAATTTGAAGTGGTGCAATCCTTTAAATACCTTGGGTCAATAGTAGCAGCCGATAACAAAACAGAAGAAGAAATACGCGGGCGGCTTCTCAAATCCAACAGAGCCTACTATAGTCTGTCAAAGGTCTTCAAATACAGAATCTCACCATAACTTCGAAACTGCTGCTGTACAGGACCATGGTCCTGCCAGTACTCACATATGGATCCGAGACTTGGGTGCTTAGCAAAAGGCACTCCGACCTCTTAGCCGCGTTCGAGAGAAAAGTCTTAAGGAGAATTGTTGGCCCCATATGTGAGGAAGGACGATTCCGGAGACGGTACAATCATGAATTGTACGCAATCTACCTTGAAGCAGATATCGTGACAAAAATTAAGCTCGGTAGACTCCGGTGGGTGGGGCACCTAGCTCGCATGAGCGAAGAGGAACCTGCTCGGAATGTTCTTTGTGGTACATTCTATGGTAGACAACAGCGTGGTAGACCATGCTTGCGCCCGGCCCGGATCCTTGGGGTGCGCAACTGGATGGCGGCGGCTCGAGAACGGGATGGGTGGAGAGACTTGTTGAAGGAGGCCAGGACCGGACCCCGGTTGTCGAGCCGACGATGATGATGATGAAGAGAGTCTTCTTATACCAGCCCCAGGTTCGAGGCGATAGTGAAGACCGAACCTCCGGTTTAAAGACCAAGCCATCTCGGATGCCAGAGTGCTTGGTCTAGATGACTGGAAGTAGCGTCCGTGGGATCGAAGAGGATGGAAAGCTGCCATGTCTCAGGCCGGGACCCTTCACGAATCGGGAGCCTGTTAAGTAATGTCGTTTTCATTTGGATGTTCGGAGTACTGCTTTCGTACTCCTTTTTCCAACTACTCCGAAAGCCTTTTGATTGGCTGCTGCGAGTAACATTTTTGGAGTGTTTTTCTGTTCCCATTTTCTTAAAGAATTAGACGAGCAACACACACATACATTCATTATACAAGGTGGCGCAAAATTTGTCACTATATCAGAAGATGTTATATTTTTTTTAAATGGCGTCGTGCGTTAATCCTATTTTGTTGTTGTTTTTTGGGCTGTAGATTAGTTAAATTTTAATTAAATGAAACAACAAATTATACATTTATAAAAAGGTCATAATACATAAACGTCAATCATAATATGACATTTTTGAACTAGATAGCTGCAGTATACAAACAGACAAGCAATCCAGTGCTATACTTCGCTGTCAAGCCATCCTCAATCTCAACCACGAAGAGGACGATTTTGTGTCGAAAATCATTATGAACGACGAGGCGCATTTCCACTTAAGCGGTTACGTTTCTGGGGCACTTAAACTCCGCGAATGATGCACGAAGAGCCATAACATCCACTCAAAGGTATATAAATTGAAAAATAATATGGTTCCTGAGTATTTAAGAGTTAATATTGTCAACGTTGGAGATGTTCAACCTTATAATTTACGGAATTGTGAAAATTTAAGACGAAATAGGTGTAACAGAAGCAGCACTCAGGACTCAGTGATGTATGTGGGAATAGATTCGTATAATAGGCTTTCAAGTGAATTAAAAAATGAGCGGAGAATAAATGTTTTTAAAAATAAGCTAATTTGTTATATAAAAAGTTGTGGATATTAATATATATGTGTTTTAATTATAAAGGTTTTTATGACCTCATATATTGAGTTTTCTAGGGCACACAACAGAGCCTAATCTCCTGCAATGCAGAGATAGGTACTCTTGGCGTAAGCTGAGATGGTTCCAGAAACTCTGTTATTATTATTATTATTATTAGTTAAAGCCACTGTGTGATGCGGCGTTCACGCGGACTCCAACGACAATACAGTCACTGTTAGTGGGGAACGCTACAGGGCGACTTCTTACTGCCGGAATTAGATGAGCGGAGCTTGGTGAACATGTGGTTTCAATAAGACGGTGCAACCGCACACACAGCACGAGCCACAATGGATATTGTGAAGGAAATGTTTCCTGGGGCCTCATCACGTAAAATGAAAACGATCGGGCGATATCATTTCAACCATTGCTATCTTTATCATATTAGTAAAGAAATATAAATATTGCCATCTTCAGAACGATTTCGTTGGATCGGTTTCATTTTACGTGGATGAGGCCCCTTGTTGAGTATTCTCCCGTTTTGGCGATCTGGCATGGCCAGCAAGATCGCGCGATTTAACCATCCCAGACTTCTTTCTTTTGGGCTACTTGAAGTCGCGGGTTTATGCCAACAAGCCTCAGACAATCGCAGCAAGGAGAAAATTCGACCGGAAATCTTGCGGAAAGTCATGGAAAATGCGATAAGACGGACACAAATGTGTTTCAACATTGGCGGGAACCACTTGACGGATATCATCTTTTCCACTTAAAAGAAAAAATTTAAAAGGTCCAAATAAAGATTTCCATCACTCAAAATCATTTTTTTTTTTGAGTGAAAAAGTTATTCAAAAACAAAATTGGATGATTTATTTTGCACCACCTTGTATGAAGTTTTTCGGAAAAAGAGTACTCCCAACCAAACGAAAACCCCACTAGGAAGCCAATAGGTGTTAATTTAGTGCAGAAAATAAACGTACAGAGTACAGACCTTATTCGAATGGCATAAAAAAAAGGAGTAGAACAGTTTTCGGATTGCTTGTGAAAGTGAAGAAACCATTTTGTTAAAATTTGAACGCTTGGTAGTGTGTGTGTAAATTTGGGTTATTCGATTTTGGATCTCGCAGTTCTAAATTGTCAAATTGTTGTAAATAACATTAAATGAAAAATAAAGAATTCAAAACCCAAGTATAGAGCTTTCGCTACAAAGCTAGCTTAAATTAACAGAAACATCAACTATCTAACCTTTTATTACTAAGCATCAGGAGTTACAAGGGAAAGGCTACATAAGCCGTCATGATTATAAATCAAACCAGATTAAAGTCACAACAGTGATATGTTTATAACCATCATGTTTATTTTCCATGCATTTGTTTCTTAATATTACAGACACTATCTACCCGCCAGAGTAAAAACTAATTTTTACATCATTGAAACAGATCCCGAAAGAAAGCAGGAGTCCATATTCGTTTTTTTTTTTTTTTTTTAATTTAAAAAATTATTCTTAACCGTAGATAATAAAACAGCTCTGTTAAACTCCAAGGATCAGACTACACGGCTCTTGAATATAATACAAAAAGTCTTTCAACAGATTTTGAACCAGGTCCATCTATACGGTTGGCTTAACGATGGATACACAAACTGGATTCATCTCAAAAGCTTTAAAGACAGAACACTTGTTCGGACCCCACACCAGTAGTTTTTTTCCTAGCGCAATTTTATTCCATTATAAGTTGCTAAAATGACTTCTAATAATTGCCATTGACAGCCTTGGAGAAATGAAAGTAATGTTTGCTGTTAAAATAAAAGATTGTACAAAGCAGCCACAAAAAGATCAAGTGCATTACTCTACGCGACTGACCGAGAGGTCAGAAAAATAAAATACTAATAAACTAAAACTAAAAGTTAATCATTGGCGTTTATGAGCGCACGAGGAAACTGAAATGCTTTTAATGTCCTGAATAACGATTCATATTGTTTGTGAATCAAAGCCAAAATATGGAAAATTATCACTTTACATGACACGGTTATTAAGTGCAGATTTCGCTGAGTTATTTTATAAGTAAGCAGATATTTTATGGTACAGCTACAAATTTGTCTTTGCCCGGTTTCATTTTTAATTTGATTTAAAGAAGTTTAAGTGTTTAGTTAGACTGGAAAGCGAAACAGATATCTTTTAGGTTTTCGTGTCAATATGCTTAAAGTTCTCGGTCAAATTAAGACCATAAACATTATTTTTGAATAAATCATTTGTTGCTTTGACATTTTTTTCCTTAATTTTATGTTGTAGCATTGGAATTGCTTTATTTTTTGTATGCCAATCGAAAGAAATACAATCGATCTTAATGGAAAGAGATGCATGTTTCTCGGGAATGTTCCTAAGTCATAATAAAGATAATTTAAAGAAGAGTTTATATCAAAAATTGGCAGGCGAAGAGAACAAGGACGTAATATATTCATACATCTGCAAAGTATTTTCGCCCGATATGCCGGACTTCTTTCTTGGTCGAAACATTCGTGTATATTCTGAACAACTATATTAGACATCAAGGTTCCTATTATACCGAGAAAAGGCTCTCAATGGAGTAGTGCTAAAAATTGAGTCACGCATTCAGAAAAACATTTGATAAAAATACATATATTCTTCAGGCTATGTTATTATACACAAAACCTTCTTCCAAAAAAACGGAACCGTCTTAAGGTTCGAACCACAAGGGCTCTATTTCCTTTTACAACTGGAGCTTATTTATGCTTCTCTTAAGCTGGCAATACACGAGAGAGTTAAATGGCTCGGCGAGCCAAATTGCAAGCCAAAGTGATACATATGGCCGAAACTAGAGAAATGCCAATTTCTAACAGTTATAACAGTTGTTCGCAATTAAAAGTAGGTGTGCATCAATTCACTTCGCGCAACTTGAAGTAAAATGATGGATGTCCGTAGTATACCCATCGGCGGAGGGCCCTGGCCCTGCTGCTCCGTATAGATAGTTATTTTATAAAAAAATAAAGTGTTATAAATTGGCATGTCTATAACAGTTATACAAAATGATGGCCCGATATTTTCCAATACATTTTCACCCATGTTAAGAGGATCGGAGTGCAGGTACTGTTACATTTCTTCTGTTGACGAAATTTCCATTTTCTCCTGAAGAAGATAAAAAACATACAATATTCATTTTTTACATTAAAACGCACTCTAAAAAAAATGAAAAAAATTCGTTTAACGTAATTCTTATCATAGCAAAGTGAGTGTTTTCAGTTTTTGTTTCGTTTCTGGGAATTTAAATTTAACCCAAATTTAAAAATCTACTTTATAGTCCTGTCAACGAAGGAAAAATAAAGGCGAAAAATCATGTAGTCTGGGTTATTGTTTTAAAGGGCAGGGGTGACCCCCAGGTACAACATACCAAAAGTCCCCAGCCCAGGCCCGCTAGCTTTAGCCAGGAGGGGGTGGGGGGTTAAGATCCCCTTTTCTATTATTTAGCGAATATTTTGACAACCAAGGGTATTAGCGGAAAAGTATACACTACAAAATGAAAGTATATTAAATTTTCTAAAAAAAAAACCCTAGTCATATTTTCACTAGGAGCAATTGGAAAGGAGATGCGGGGGGTATAAATGTCAATAAATCTGAAAAATCATGATATTGCGTTACAAATTTAATCTTTATTGATCAATCGACCCAAAAATATTAGAAAAAGTAAACAAAAACTGAAAACACTCGTTTCGTCTTTTTAATCTTCTGTACCATAATAAATAAAAAAAAAATCAACCAAAATCATACTTTTGTATTCATTAATTAATTTTTAATTTTATGAGTTTTAAGGCCCTATTAGCGTTCTTGAAGCGCATCTAAAACTGTCAAATGACCCAATAAGCGAATGCAAATATAACACGAACTAATTAGGTAAAAACATTCATTTCTTTTCAAACAAAATGAATTTATTAGTATCGATTCAAATTAGATTTTAACGGCCTTTATTCCATTAAAATTGGCGTTTCGTCCCGGATATCTCACGCTCACCTGGACTTATCAGCTGATTAGTAAGGTATCTCCAATCAATACTGACAATCAAAAAGAGCCATCAAACTGACAGACGCACTCCATTCTGTTGTATTCTTTATTTGCCGCAAAAAAATTGTCTGATTAACTGCTACTAAGTTGTTGTGCCACGAAATATTTAATTAAACTTATTGAAAAACGTTTAAAAATAGAAGAAAACTACAAAAATCTCAAATTAGATTTACAGTAGTACCTAGTTGTATTATTTTTTTAATTTATAAAAACTTTGACAAAAGATATACATAATTGAAACATCTTTTTTATGAAATTTGTTGAATTTCACTTTGACATTTGTCGCAAATCAGTGACAATTGTATGCTTTGGAGTGCACTATTTTGGAGATATTGCACTTTTTCTTTGTGCATCGGTTAGCCAACTTCATAGCCTTTATTTTGGTATGGATATTGAACCGCTATGCTCCCTGGATGGTTCATAATAGGTAATACCTCATTTTTAGTTAAAAAAAACGCTTTGGAGTCCATCGGTTTGGAGATATTCCATTTTTTATTTGTGCATCGTTCGGCCACCTCAGGTACCCTCATTTTGGTATATGTATACCCTATGCTTCCTGGATTGTCCATAACAGCTTCTCATTTTTTAGTTTAAAAAACGCTTTGGGGTGCATGGCTTTGGAGATATTGCACTTCTTATTTGTGCATAGGTTGGCCATCTTTAAAGGCTTCATTTTGGTATGGATATTGGTACGCTAGAATACCTACATTGTCGCCTTTATAGATTATACCTCGCTTTTCGTTAAAAATCTCGTTTGAGGAATGATGCACATTTAAATCATACATTGGGTTGCCTTGTCCGAGACTTTCATTTCGGAAGTGACTCTAGACATGCCAATTTATAACAGTTTTGGTATAAAAAAGTACTGTTTATGCGGACCCGCCGATGGGTATACTTCAGGCACCCACTTTTAATGGCGAAAAACTATTATAACTGTTATGAATTGGCATATTGTACCACAAAATCTTCGCACCTATCTTATTTTGTAAGACAAAAAAATGTAGGATCATTTAGTCATTTGCAGGTACAAAACTGCAGGAAGATATGCTAAACTTTTCGTAAGTTTTATTTATTGTGTAAAACGTCTGTCCAATAACCCCCCGACCTGTTCCAAATTGTACAGGCCGACATAAAAATGTATCTTTTTCTGGTCTAAAATGATGTAGCAGAAGAATCCTCCAATAGTCATAGAGGCCGATGCATGGCGCGGAGTTATCAACTAAAGTAGTTTTGTTTTTGGTCACACCGATTTTAAATCGGGATTTTTTGGCTTTTCTCTTCGTTATGCAAATAAAATACTAACTAATTTCTAATCGGATTTTCTCGACTCTTTCAAGGGTAGTTTTTTATTAAATATGAAAAAAAATTTTAGTTAAATTTAAATTAGATAATAAAATTTTGTTCGAAAAGAACTTTTATAATTTAAAAATTTAAACAAATATTATCACAGCCTAACTTGTTATAATTAACTTATATAATATTTGTATTATGTGTATTTTTTATTTGATATTAATAGTAAATAAAATTATTTAACTGATTAAAATGCACTGCCTAAATTAAAAACATTAATAACGGTTATTATAGCAAAGTGAAAGTTCTCGGTTTTTGTTTCACTTCTAGATAGGTATTCAAATTAACGCCAAATAAACGTAAAATTTGTCAGCATTTGGTGTTCAAGCTTCAATCAATTTGTGTGTTTTAATGAAAAAATGAATACAATATGGTTGAGGGAAAAGTAAAATAAAAGATGGGTCAAAAATGCAATGTGGAATTGGAGCGGGATTCTTTTCGAAAACCCTTGACTTAGCCAGCTTCTATAGACTCCCTGGCAACAACAGCGTCTTCCAAGCTGAGGTTAACAAAGCTGCTAAACAGCTGTAAATATTGGCGATACCACCAGCTGATATTACCTTCTTCAATGACAGCCAAGCAGCTATAAAAGCAATCTCTGCCATCGAATAAAGTGAAAGCTTGTTTCCTGCTGAGCAGCAAAGAGCTCAAGTTTCTTGGCTCGCAGCACAACGTTATTCTCTACTGGGTTCCTGGTCATATAAGAATTCCAGTTAATGAGAAAGCAGAAGAATTGGCACGAATTGGATCATCAATTTGATCCTAGACAGGCAGAACTAAACCTATCTGCTCCTTCAAACAGACTGTGGCAAGGAAAATTCTTGCGAAAACAAAAATGTAAGATGGACCCTACTCGATTCTTGTGCGAATACCAAGAAACTTTGGTATTCTTTTGACAAGGGGAGGACAGATAGGATCTTAACACTAAATAAGAAGTCACTTTACTCTCTTGTAGGTACCGTTACTGGACACAATCTGCTGAAATACCACAAGAAAAAACTGAGGCTCAGCACGGATGATTTATGCAGAGGTTGTGGCGATGGATGAAGAAGCACATGAAGACTCTTCTCACTTCTTATATCACTGTCCAGCACTCTCGCGACTAAGAATTACACACCTAGAAAGCTACTCCTTTAATAACTTAGAAGAGCTCTCCAAATTTTCTGGTGCTAAATTGTCGAAATTGATTAATGCCTCTATATGGCTTGGTAATCCATGAAAACTTATATACGTTAACTTATTAGGAGCGTCCAATCCCCCAAGGTACCACAAGGGATCTACATTGATCTAAATGTGATAGGTATAAGAGCCCAATAACCTAACCTAACCTAAAATAAAAGAATGTTATGACTAGTTATTATTATTATTTATTGTACTATTCATACTAGAATGTCAGTTTATTAGACTTGACCATTCTTTATTCCGTCAATTTCATTGAAACAAAAACAACCCATTTTCGATCTGTGACGTCAGTGGTCTCAGGAGGCGGAATGTGTAGTGCATACGGCTTCTGACTGAGCAAATCTGATATCATGGGTTCGATCCCTATGATGGACATGTAGAAAGTTTTTCATAATAACATTGGATTAAAGCTCAGCACCACTAATAAGAGGAGACTAATGATAGGTGGCTTGGCACCCCTTGAAACAGCTGTGTCTCTAGCCAAAATAAACGAATTATAAATTAATTCTTAAACAATTGGTGGTAGCACCTTTAAGTTGTTGTTGTTGTTTAAAAATTCAATGGTTATGACTAGTTATTTTGTAATGTGCATCGAATTAGAAGGGGAACACAAGATGCAGTATTTTCGTGAGAACTGTTCACGCAAAAACTTAAAATTTAACACGTAGTGCAAGAACAATCAATTACGGCTAGACAACGCGTACTTTGTATGAGAAATTTCAACTACTCGTTTGAACATTTGTAGAAAATGTTGTGTATGTGTCTTTAGCGCCACCCTAATGTATACTATCAAATATTTAATTTTTGCAACAAAATATTAAAGTTGATGTTGAAATAGAGTAAGAAAACGAAAGTCGTATAGAAGGAAAATACACCCAAGTCAATGGTTGTGATGAAAATATGTGGTTTAAATGATGAAAGCAAGGTAACCATTTTATTCTCACTGTGCGATAAGTATACGTAAAATTCGAAAATAAGGAAACATCAACCATTCCTGCACATACTCGTCGTTTTCAAATCAAATTCAGAATCATTTTCTCTACTTTTCTGAGTGGTTCAGAAGGCTAAGACTGTTCATCTACAATTTTTCATCCTAACAGGCAACCCAATATGAAACTCCTACTTGACTTCAAATAGTATCGGAAACACAATACCTATTGTTTTTGCCAACTAATTTTTTTAGATAAAAAATTGGCTCAGAGTATCAAAAGTCCAAAAGTATGTTAAGATTCTTACAATCTCATATCCCGATAGTCGCAACTCCCTAAGAAAAAGTTAACAAATTTACTTTTAATAAAAGTTAAAACAAAAATAAAGCAAATGAACCAAAACACGCGGGAGAAACAACAACAAAAAATTGTTATATTTAGGTATTTGGGGTGAATGCAAGTAGTAGATACCTAAGTAAAAAGAAATTTTTTGTTTAAATGGCAAAAGGAAAACAAAGAAATGTGTATTTTTTTGTTAATTCGCAAACCTTCATCTACTTTTACCGAAAAGAAAAATAACTTTTGATATTCTTTCGTGTTTGATAAAATTACAAGTAATGACGATCTCTGACCGAGTTAGGCAAGATTTCTTTGACGATTTTTAGACAAAAAGTCGACCACACACACTGTACTGCTTGTGATTTTCTCAAACAAAATTAAATAATTGAAATTTAGTGATATAAATTTATTTATTTTTCATCGACCAACAACGAAATACTATTTGTCTTCGAGATTTTTATTTGGCGTTCAACATTTTTTTTCAGAGAAAAGGAGTGAATTTATTAATTTATATCCAGCATACAGTACCTAGACATTAACTATAATTTTATGTTTTACCACTCCGTTGGAACAAATTAATTTATTTAGTAGATTTTTTTTGTTTCTACAATAGAAAGTTGTTATTTTTTTTCTTTGCACTTTGTAGGGAAAAGAATATTTTTTTTGTTTCTTTCTTTTCCGTTTTTTTTAACCACAATTTTTTTTTGCTACTTCTTTTGTCACTGAATAAATTTTGGGAATTCTCACCACCGACCGTCAAGGCAAGATGAAAGGTGAGGTGGCGAAGACGATGGCGAAGAGATTTTTTAGTTTTTTTCTTGGACAAATCTTTTATAACAATTCAAATTAGAAAATAAAAATATATACATATTTGTTAAAAATTAAAAAAAAAAAAAAAAACAAGAAGTTTTGTTGCGGTCGTTTTGTTTTGGCGTTAATTTTCCATTTAGAAAATATGACACAACATAGCGAGAAAAGCGAGCGAGCCACAGCACAGCAAGAAAGAAATTTAATTCACCACGAAAGATATATACTACTTTCGAGAAAAGAAACACAAATTTTACTCTGGGTTTTCTTCGTTTTCCGAAGGATATTTGATTTTGAATCTATCACTTTATTTGTTAATGTTTAAACTTATATTTTTTAAAGACTTGGATTTCAATGGAAATATTTTAAAAGAAACAATTATGATGGCACGAAATATGAAGTTGACGCTGTGGATACATCTCGCGTCGCGTATTTTATTTTTTTTATGGCATCGGTCGATGTATGTGTTTTTTTGTTCGTTTCTAGTGTGGTGAATTGATTTTAGTTGTCAAAAAAGCAAATACTCAAACCATTTCATAGAACATAGAAAGATAGAATTTGACGTTTTTTTCTATTGGCAGAGCTCAGCCAAGTAGTGGCGGAAAGTGTATTCAAAGTGATATTACTCGTTCACACAATGCCTTTTTTTAATAAAGGGTTTTCCAATAAGAGGTGTTATTTTGATATTCAAAGAAAAATGGCATTTTTTGAGATAAATGATCGGATGTTTATTTCATTATAAAGAGGAAGGTATGCCGTTAATAATGGAACACAACATCAGCCAAATGGCCGCCACGACCACGCTTACAGGACCATATCCTTTTCATGAAATTTTCCATAACCAAATCGCAAAGTGGCTGCCCTATGTCCTCGATAGCCTCACGAATTCCATCTTTGAGGTCTTGAATCGACGCTGGGCTGTTGGCATAGACCTTATCTTTCACGTGGCCCCAAAGGAAGAAGTCGCAAGGTGTTAAATCACAAGATCTCGGTGGCCAATTGTGATCACCTCTTCGAGAGATAACACGGTCCGGAAACTTTTCCCGTAAAAGATCGATGATTTCATTGCTTGTGTGGCACGTAGCGCCGTCTTGTTGAAAGTAAACGTTGTCCAGATCAATACCATCCAATTCCGGCCATAAAAAATCATTAATCATCTCTCGATAGCGCAATCCATTGACCGTAACTGTTGCTCCAGCCTCATTTTCGAAAAAGTAAGGTCCAATGACCCCGCCGGACCATAAACCGCACCAAACAGTCACGCGTTGAGGATGGAGAGGCTTTTCAATAATAACTCTTGGGTTTTCCGAGGAATGGACAAACCTGGGTTTTCTTCAACATTTCGGGCTACAACAGCAATATTCTCAGTTGTTCTTGAGCGACGTGCACGGGTTTTATTCTTCACATCACTAACTTGTCCCAACAGCTCGAATTTGTCCACCAATTTCTGTATTGCGGTCCGACAAGGTGCTTCACGACGACCCAAAAATGTCTCCGCCAATTTTTCACCATTTTTATAGTGAATTTTAATAATTTCAATGCGTTGTTGAAGCGTGTATCGTTCCATTTTTATTAATGGCGTAGTTTCTACTTGTCAAATGTCAAAAAATGACAGCTTCAAAAGTGACAGCTACCGAAATAGCGGGCTATTCAAAATAACACCTCTTATTGGAAAACCCTTTACTTTCCAGCAGCATTTAGATCGGAAACTCTATTTTTTCCGAAGTAAAATACTAAATTGCAGACTATGGGCGTTTCGTATATGAAAAATAGGAAAAAATAAACCCTATAACAGCCCTATTAATAAAAACCTCTTATTCCACCTTTATTCCACGAGTTTACTAAACCATAGAATAAGCGTTAAGCTACTGGTTAAAATTTTACATTAATAAAAACAAAATGTTCGTGGAATAGTAAAGTCACGTTTACGAAAAATTCTCTGAGAAAATCTACTACAATAAGTAAGATGGCTGTTTGTTTGTGTGGGTTTTGATAGAAAATTATTATAATTAAAAAAAAAAAAGACTCACGTTATACCAAACACACATAACAATTCTCTTATTAATATATCATATTTCTGTCAAAATTATTATCATTTTTCTATTGTTTGTGTTGTATCTGTTGTGTGTTATGACCACCTCTTGTTTCCCCATTAAGGTTATCTTCATGAATTGCTATGAATTTTCTCATATTTTTCCTGGAAAACCTATATTTCTTCCCAAAATCCTCCTCACTAAGCACTTGCATTGGATCATATCTGGTTTTATATATTTTTCTTTTTCTTGTCGTTGGTGGCTGATTGTCCAATAGTTGCAAATAGTTTAAGAACTTAATAAATCTAGTAGAAATCATTATTTTTATTTAAAGCTATATTTGCAATATGCACTTATATTTTTTTTAATTTTAGAATAAATTTGACACATCTAGTTCTTATTCGTTCACTAAACCACCTACTTCGGTGGTTTAGCATAGTAAACGTCACTTAATAGAAATTTTGTTTTATTAATAACACTTTGCACTTAGTCCAAGGAATAAGGCCTAACCCTTCGCTATTCCACGTTTATTAATTTGGCTGTAAACGACTTGTAGATTCGTTTGTTATACTATGTTTCCACCGAAGGTTTATCTCAATCAAGATTAAATAAATGTATGTAGTGTTTCCACCACACAAAAACATTAAAAAACAGATTAACTTGACAGAACCTTTTAAATTGCAAATGTTGTTTCATTTTTTTCGTATGAGATAGAAAGTTTCATGTTTGTCAAAGACCCTATTTAGATCGGTGAGGTGGCAAGGGAGGCAACAGTCAGGAAGAAAATATCAAAACTGTAGAGAGCAGTCGGGTTTCATATCCGAAATGTTCCATTTTATTGTATTTTTTCATTTTTGGCTTGTGCGTTGAACGGTGAGGTAGAAAAGAATAAAAATTAAAAATACGTAGAGGCAGAAAATGCTTTTGGAATAATTGGTTTGATAATTGCAAAGATGCCGAAGCAGATTTAATTGCTATGTCTGCTATTATACGACGACTTTTGCGTCGTGACTCTTTTCGAACATAATGAGTTCAAAAGAGACGAAAAATGAGACGGAAAACAACTGCCCTATGAATCGTGGTCCAAATTTCGGCGACTCATTTTTGACATTATTTTATTTCTTGTTTGTTATTTTAGCAAATTGCTTTGTTTATTTTCGTTATTTGTGGAGCGCACATGTATGTACCTATAGCTGCGGTTGCTAAGGTGTAGAGCGATTTCACAATACTCGCAATTGCACTCCCATTCATTTGGGTTTCAATGCCTGAGTACAATTGCAGTTCATTGAAGCAACTCACTCCTGCTACCACATATGCCACCATTGTGTACCATGCCAAGCCCGACAATGGAGTGGGAATCCTCAAGAGAGTAAGTATTTCTTGAGATAGAATCATACTATAAGTTACTTAAAGATTTATAATAAAGCCTGGAGGTGTGCAGTCATATTCTGTACGAAAGTGTCGCGATGTCAACACCAGAGCTAAGAAGCTTGGGGTAGGTTTTTGACTCACTTTGTATCCAAATTCTTAATTTCCCTGGCGGAACCTTCTTTTGCTTAGGCACAAAATCCATCTCGGACTCTTGCACAAATTGAAACCATGTTTCAAGCCGCTCTGATAGGCTATGATGAGGGTAACACGTCTGGTGATCGTGTATTGGCTGGAGCAATTTTTATACCTTTCTTCAAAATTAAATGTGACGATTTTTGCAAACTTGAGACGTTAGTCAAATATGTGACACAACAAGTCTACATGTTGGATAATCTTTCGAGGAATGAGTTTCTTGTGATGCCTGCAATTCCTTGGTTCAATCTGGGGAAGGACACTTTCAAGAAAAAACTTATTGAACCTAAGAATGAGATGGGAGAGAGAAATATACTTTTTAATGCCATTTATCATTTTTTTGTCGCAAATGTTAAAGCTTCTTCTCCATCTGCGTACAATCGTTGTTAGAATAAATAAATCGTTGTTAGAATAAAATATGTTTTCGAAAGCAAGATTTGGAAGTTTATTTATTGGAAGATCTTCGCCCTGTAGACACTTCGTAGACAGCCCGTCACATTGGAAATTCAAGAAACCTCGGACTTGCAGTAGTGTCATCGATCCACATCAGTTCAGCCAGCAACCGGGTGGAAATAATGGATGGAAATTCGAGTGCGACATTCATGCCCACTCAAGATATGGATGCGGATCAAACGATTTTAGAAATCGCCACAGTTTTTGAGGGGGCTCCAAAAAGTCAAGTTACAAAAATTATTATTCTTTCAGCTTAAGTTCATAACATTTATTGCGTTTACGAACATTATAAATAGTAACTACTATTGAAAGGAGTGAACAACTTTTAATGTTAATTATTACAATCTAAATAAAGTAATTTTACTGCATTATAAGTGAATGACTAAAACAAGAAGTATACAGCTCAGCCTTTGTCTGGAACTCCAGGTTGTAAATATAGATTCGGTTTCTTTGAATGCATTCGCAGTCAGAGTAATTCGCCCAGTTGGTGTAGAAGCAGTCACACTGTCTTCCAATGCCTGCAGATACAAGATATGATAGAAGTGCAAAGGGTTCGGTTGCTCCACAACTTGACCATACGAGGATCTTGCTTGTAGTACTCAGGGTGTGTTTCTTTATTTATTCCGAATATTCGGAATATCTGGAACACCGTTTTTGCGTTTCTTTATTCTCTGGAATATTCCGGATATACTTTTTTGTTGTTTCTTTATTCGTTCTAGAATTATTGGAATGCGATCTTTCTGTTCCTAGTCAAGAGCTAGTGTAAATGGAATATTCTCTACTTTGACAGATACATTTCATTTTTTTCATTGGTTACAATTAGGTATTGTTATTTTGTCTGCCGTCTGCCTCTGCCATGGATGAAAAGAAATTTAATGAAATAGAAATGGGTGAACATGTTTTTGTGATAATTATTTTTGTATCTTCATGATGCTTATGCGTGTGCGAAAAATTAATTTACAATTTGCAAAACAAAGAAATAATCGCAAAATGATTTTTTGAGATGAAAACAAACAGCTGATAGTTGGATATTCTTTCAATTAAGATCTGTTTCCTTATTTATTCTATTCTGGATATTCTGGGTAGATATTTTGCCTTTTCCGTCTTTTCTATTCTTTATCCGGAAAAAATAAAGAAACACACCCATTGTGTCCGATGGCGTGAGACATCGTTCAAGGTTTTCCCGTTTCTTTAGTTTACTATGTGACCCAGTTTTTTGCCTTCAATAGCATAACTCCTCAAATGAAAAGCGTATCTCGTTCCAAAGGTCTCCAGATGTGTGTTTAAAAGCATAAGACCATGTTGAACACACATTAAGGCGTACTCTTCTTCACAACTAAACGGAACAAGTGTAAATAAAATGCAGTTTGCAGTACAGGAGTACAAGTAATAACCCTCTTAGACCATTTGAGGCCTGAACCAAATGCTCCATGCACTAAGATACAACCTATTTTTCTAGCCTTAACTACCGATACTGAGACCACTGATCCATGTAAATAGTACCTACATGTCCTTTTTATACTGGATAGCTGCCAGAGATACTTCAGTGTTGTGGGCTTAAAAGGCGATTTTCCAACGGTGAAACATTCGCACAATATTGGATGAAGTGAATTTCATAGTGAACGATTGCAAGCTAAACTACATAATTTTTCAAAAAACATCAATGATGAAACCATTGAAAATTCTTCTGGCCGTAATTCATCATCATTGGTGCAATTTTGTTTTTTTTTTGAACGAAATTCAAATAATAAACAAATCAACCGCAAAAGTGTCAATTATTTAATCTTTGAAGTCAGGGTTCTTGATGCTCACAATCAAATGTTCCAATTCACAGATAGTTCAGATATGCACATGAGTGAAAATTACAAGTCTACACGCATTGACTTTTCACTACGTAGTGGGTCAAAATCTAAACAGGGGTTAAAAGAAGCAAAAAAAGATTGGATTTTTCAATGAATGCGTTCAGCGCGATTTGCGTTTGTTCGATTTACAAAACTATAGGCCCTATGAAGATTTAAGGCTCTCCCAAACTAACGCGAATATTTCAGAACGACGACGAAACTTTCGCCTGACTTAATTTATTTACATGGAGATTTATGGGAGCACCCACACTGACGCGATGCGAATCTTCGAATATTTTTCAGTCGTCGCATATTAGCGCGAATGTTTCGTGTTGGTTTGGGGCAGCCTTAATGGGAGCACCCACACTGGCGCGATGCGAATCTTCGAACATTATTCAGTCGTCGCATATTCACGCGAATGTTTCGCGTTGGTTTGGGACAGCCTTTAAGGCTCTCCCAAACCAACGCGAAACATTCGGCGCGACAACGAAACTTCCGCCTGTCTTAATTTATTTACATGGAGATTAATGGGAGCACCCACACTGGCGCGATGCGAATCTTCGAACATTTTTCAGTCGTCGCATATTCGCGCGAATGTTTCGCGTTGGTTTGGGGCAGCCTTTAGGCTCTCCCAAACCGCGGCGACTATACGATGACAGAAGAATGTTCAAAGATTCGCATCGCGCCAGTGTGGGTGCTTTCATTTATTTCCATGTAAATAAATTATGACAGGCGAAAGTTTCGTTGTCGTTTGGAAGTATTCGCGTTGGTTTGGGAGAGCCTTAAATATGTATGGTAAATCTTCGAGATTCGAAAAAGATTATGGCAAATCATATCAAATCTTGGTTTAGTGGTCGGTGGAAACCTTAGAGGATATATAAGCCGTGTTTTTTTTGCAAGTCCATATGGATTTGTCGAAAAAAACGACATCGGGAGTAATAGTTTTACACGTAAATACAACAACAACTTAAATCCATATGGACTTAGCTAAGTCCAGATAATTATCGGGACTTACGTACTGTAAGTAAGAAGTTCCTAAGTCCCGATGTCGTTTTTTTCGACAAATCCATATGGACTTGCAAAAAAACACGCCTATATGGAGTGCTTGTTTTTATTCGAATGCGGAGGTTTCATAGGGGTCGCTGCTCAAGTTTCGGAAAGTTAAAGGCAAATAGTACAATAAATAATAATAGGCGTGTTTTGTTGAGACGGTCCAACCCATCCAGTTAAAATCAAACACGTAATGCAACAACAACAAATGACAGTCAATTACTTTAGGTTTGGGTGCTTTCATAAATGCATGATTGCGAAAGTCTGACAAATGCATAACTTTCATAAATGCAAATGATAAATGTCAGATTTTCATAAAAGCAAACCGCAAATATTTGCAGCTCAAATGTGCAACTATAAAAACTCACATGCAATCTGAATTTCTTTATTAAAGAAAGAGATAGGTATATAGTATAAACGATTTCCTTTTCTTTATTGTTCCATCTGTCAAATTCTTTCCCTATGACCTATGAAATATGACGCAAATCAGTAAAAGTGTTCATAAATGCAGTGTAAAACACATGCGCAAATATTTTATATGAAGTTAATATGATTGCAATTGATCGCATGTAAACAAAGCAACCATGCATTTATGAAATCACCCTTTCTTTTCCAGTCAAATGTGACTTTCAATGGCTACGTTCAGTCACAAAATCTGAAAATTCAGATCTGAATTTGTGTTGTTGAATGCACAAAAAATCTGAATTTTCAGTTGAAAGTTGTTGTGTCAAATGCTAGCTTTTACCTGAAGTATTAACATTAAAACGAAAGAAAATAGAACTTTCATTTTATTCTTCAAGTAAAAAATTAAGCGTCTGTAGTTCTGGTTATGATATATGTAACTTAATCAGCAACAAAATACAGCAAGACTATGCAAAGTTCAATGAAAAATAATTCCACAATATTGCGATGGAGAATTCTGGGAATATTTTTCTAAGAATAGTCAATCTTTTGATTAAAAAACTCACTTAACAATAAGCAATTAGTTCTTCTTTGTAATAAAGTATTAATTTGTTCGTGATGAAAAACAAATCAACCACTAACCAGAGCGAATATAATAAAGTTCAACTTCTATGTAAAGTACTTCAACATTTCCCCCACCACCTATCACTTTATTCTGAATTTTCAGATGGGAATTTTTGTCTGAAAATTCAGATTAAACGTAAGTCGCCTTTCACACAAGGAAACAAGTTGCTGGAGATTTTGTTGACGTTTTCTTTTAATTTCCTTAAAAACTCCTGTCCCTTTCACACGAAGAAACAAAATCGTGGAAACTTTCTATATTTTCCTATTAAAATAGTTTGGTTGAACACACTCTACTGTGTGTGTGAAGAGGAATGTCAAAAAAATCTCCTCGAATCGTTGACCGGGGAGATTTCATTTTCCCCTCTTACTTCTTGCCCTTCTCACCCACAAACTGAATGTTGCTGGCAACTCAGTTTCCTTGTGTGAAAGGGGACTAAGCAAACGTAACTAAAAGTCACTAAAAGTCAACTAACTTTTTATGGCAGCTGGCCAATCAGAATCTCCAAAAATTCAGAAATCTGAAAATTCAAATGTAAATTTAACGTAATGCGTTGAATGCGCCCAATAAATACTTTGGAATAAATTGGAACCAAAGACGGTGTTCACATTGGACTGACTCCTCCGATTTTTTTTGACGTCTCTGTGCTTTTGCTCACTTCCACTTCATGGTTAGAAAGAGATGGCCAGCAAAGGCAGGATTTTTTAAATTATTTAAAAATCAGTGGATTTTTTTTGACGTCTTCTTTTGTGACATCTGTTTTCTCTGTCTGTGATTTATCTTTCGCACTTAAATCTTACAGAATCCAATTTTTTTCAATTGGAAACATATTTATTAAAGAAGATTTACATTTTGCAAGTGAAAAAAATGTAATTAATCTTTCAAACTGCACACATTTCTGGTTTGTTTTAACGACTGCTAAACGTCAAAGTAAGTCCGATGTGTTCACATTAGTTTGTGTCTGAACAAACCCACTTGGATTCACGTCAAAAAAAATCGGATGAGTCAATCCAATGTGAACACCGTCAAAAACAGTCTAAATGAAGATGTCAATCTTTCGTACGTATCACCCTCCAAAACCCATTTGTTTACATTGTTGTTTTTGAAATTTCGTTTTGTGCCCATGAATAGATGTGAATTGCAACAACAATTTAACGGGGTGGGATTGTTATGTTTTCCCAGAACAACCATTTTGTATGTGCAAATAACGCAGCCATCTTTAAAAAAATTTCAACTCACCAGCTTTTCACCATGAAAATGGCGGTTGTTGGGTGGGATATCGGGATGTGTTGAAAAAAACACCAATTTAATGGTGGTAAGTCTGCTATTACACTACGAATTTCGCGTGATGAAACTTCTTTAAATTTTTCTTTGAAAATTCATCCTGTGAGTAGTTCGCTGTTACACAATGATTTTTAAATCTTTGGCATTTCACAGAAAAGTCTGTAATAAAATAAATAACGTGATAAGTTAGAATTTATACATTGAAATTTCGGTCATCGATAGTTTTCAATTGGTTTCGCATATATATAGCATAAAGGCTGTCCCAAACCAAAGCGAAACATTAGCGCGAATATGCGACGACTGAATAATGTTCGAAGATTCGCATCGCGCCAGTGGGGGTGCTCCCATTAATCTCCATGGAAATAAATTAAGACAGCGGAAAGTTTCGTCGTCGTTCTGAAGTACTCGCTTTGGTTTTGGAGAGCCTTAATGCTCTTAAAAGCCTTGTTTTTTTTTTGCAAGCCCAGAGGGATGTGGTTTAAAAGAAATTATATCCTCCAGGCTTGCAACGAGACTAGAGACATGCCAATTTATAACAGTTATAACAATTTTTGGCCATTAAAAGCGGTCGTACGTTTACGCGCTTCGCACTACTTAAAACAAAAAACTTTAGGTGCTTGAATTATGCCCACCGGCGGAGGACCCTGGCCCTGCGGGGCCGCATTTTTTATAAACAAAAACTATTATAATTGGCATGTCTAGTCACTTCCTGCAAAAAAACACGCCTAAAGTTGTCTTACAACAGTTGCGTTGATTCTCTGATTTCTCATTGGTTTTTTTTTTGTCATGTTCACAGTCTGTTTCAATAATTCGAGAGCGAAATACAATACCAAACAATCGTAGAAACAAAACAAATAATGACAAAAGACAATCGAATATACTTTTAAATTCATTATAAATTTTCACGTTCAATTTGTTTCCACAAACTTATCCTTATAAGGTTGGGTAAGCACTTGATAACTCGTTGCTCCTTTTATTATACTTTTTGAACATACCCATTGAAACTCGTAAAACCGACATTTTGGTGGTGAATGTACGATTACTGCATGTGTGTGCAAATAAAGCGTGGTGGATGTACGCTTACTGCATATGTGTGCGTGTTTCTCCTGAATTTCCCCTATATGAGCTTGTAGGCAAACTCGGATGACAGCCGAGATTGGTATCTTCATATAGAGGTCTTCCAAGATTTGTCTTTGTCTTTTCTCTTTTTAATTTGACATCTAAAAACAACAACAAAAAAAGTCCCTGGTTGGAAAATATTTACATGCTCTTGGCAGTGTTAAAAATCCGGTCATTTGATTATTTTTTGTATTTGGAACTGAAAACTTAAATTTGCGATCGAAATACGTATTAATTAGTGTTTAAACATTTTAGTGAACATTTTTTCAAGTGTTTGATACAAAAAAACTAATTTTATTACATATTAATCACTATTATTAAACACACGACTTTTTTGGCTCGCCTTCGTGCCTTCTGCATTTGGTTTTGTTTTCCAACCAGGGAGTGCTGTCAGATTGTTTTTTTTTTTTTTTTAAATTTCACACTGACACTTCTGACATTTGGTGGCAGAGATCCATAGAGTGTTTTTGATTGGAGCTATGGAAAATAATTTCTAGTTGTCACTGGTCTCGCTTGAATAGTTGGTCCCCTTTCACACGAGGAAACAAGTTGCTGGAGATTTTTTTGACGTTTTCTTTTAATTTCCTTAATAATCTCCTGTTCCTTTCACAAGAAGAAACAAAATCGTGGCAACTTTCTGTAGTTGCCTTTTAAAATACCTTGGTTGAACTTGGTTGGGAGATCCTTAAAGGCTGTCCCAAACCGAAGCGAAACTTTCGCGCGAATATGCGACGACTGAATATAGTTCGAAGATTCGCATCGCGCCAATGTGGGTGCTCCCATTAATCTCCATGTAATTAAATTAAGACAGGCGAAAGTTTCGTCGTCGTTCTGAAGTATTCGCTTTGGTTTTGGAGAGCCTTAATGCTCTTAAAAGCCGGTTTTTTTTTGCAAGCCCAGAGGGATTTGGTTAAAAAGAAATGATATTGGGGATTATCTATCGACGCCATCGCAGAAAAAAATGGAGTTTCCATAAAAACTATTGATTAGAAGTACATATGCAATTAACGCCGTTAAAACAGTTTAGCCCCGAAAATTATGTGCTCTTAGCTATGCCTGGAGGGGATTAGTTGTTGTTGCATTTAACATGTAAATTCCTTAGCCCCGACGCGACATAGTTTTTTTCGATCAATTTCCTCCAGGCTTGCAACGAGACATGCCAATTTATAACAGTTATAACAATTTTTGGCCATTAAAAGCGGGCGTACGTTTACGCGCTTCGCACTACTTAAAAAAAAAACTTTAGGTGATTGAATTATGCCCACCGGCGGAGGACCCTGGCCCTGCGGGGCCGCATAAACAGTAATTTTATAAACAAAAACTATTATAATTGACATGTCTAGTCACTTCCTGCAAAAAAACACGTCTAAAGTTGTCTTACTCTGGTTCAAAAACACTCTATATGAAGATACCAATCTCGGCTGTCATCCGAGTTTGCCTACAAGCTCATATAGGGGAAATTCAGGAGAAACACGCACACATATGCAGTAAGCGTACATCCACCACGCTTTATTTGCACACACATGCAGTAAAAGTACATTCACCACCAAAATGTCGGTTATTTACGAGTTTCAATGGGTATGTTCAAAAAGTATAATAAATTCAGCAACGAGTTATCAAGTGCTAACCCAACCTTATAAGCATAAGTTTGTGGAAACAAATTGAAAGTGAAAATTTATAATCAATTTAAGTATATTCGATTGTCTTTTGTCATTATTTGTTTTGTTTCTACGATTGTTTGGTATTGTATTTCGCTCTCGAATTACTGAAACAGACTCTGAACATGACAAAAAAAAAACGAATGAGAAACCAGAGAATCAACGCAACTGTTGTAAGACAACTTTAGACGTGTTTTTTTGCAGGAAGTGACTAGACATGCCAATTATAACAGTTTTTGTTTATAAAATTACTGTTTATGCGGCCCCGCAGGTCCAGGGTCCTCCGCCGGTGGGCATAATTCAATCACCTAAAGTTTTTTTTTTAAGTAATGCGAAGCGCGTAAACGTACGCCCGCTTTTAATGGCCAAAAATTGTTATAACTGTTATAAATTGGCATGTCTCGTTGCAAGCCTGGAGGAAATTGATCGAAAAAAACTATGTCGCGTCGGGGCTAAGGAATTTACATGTTAAATGCAACAACAACTAATCCCCTCCAGGCATAGCTAAGAGCACATAATTTTCGGGGCTAAACTGTTTTAACGGCGTTAATTGCATATGAACTTCTAATCAATAGTTTTTATGGAAACTCCATTTTTTTCTGTGATGGCGTCGATAGATAATCCCCAATATCATTTCTTTTTAACCAAATCCCTCCGGGCTTGCAAAAAAAAAACACTGCTTTTAAGAGCATTAAGGCTCTCCAAAACCAAAGCGAATACTTCAGAACGACGACGAAACTTTCGCCTGTCTTAATTTATATACATGGAGATTAATGGGAGCACCCACATTGGCGCGATGCGAATCTTCGAACTATATTCAGTCGTCGCATATTCGCGCGAAAGTTTCGCTTCGGTTTGGGACAGCCTTTTTGCTATGTATATGCGAAACCAATAGAAAACTATCGATGACCGAAATTTCAATGTATAAATTCTAACTTATCACGTTTTTTATTTTATTACAGACTTTTCTGTTAAATGCCAAAGATTTAAAAATCATTGTGTAACAGCGAACTACTTAATTTTCGTAGTGTAATAGCAGACTTAGCACCATTAAATCGGTGTTTTTTTCAACACATCCCGATATCCCACCTAACATCCGCCATTTTCATGTTGAAAAGCTGGTGAGTTGAAATTTTTTTAAAGATGGCTGCGTTATTTGCACTTACAAAATGGTTGCTCTGGGAAAACAGAACAATCCCACCCCGTTAAATTGTTGTTGCAATTCACATCTATTCATGGACACAAAACGAAATTACAAAAACAACAATGTAAACAAATGGGTTTTGGAGGGTGATACGTACGAAAGATTGGTATCTTCATATAGAGTGTTTTTGCTCTGGTTTCTCATTCGTTTTTTTTTTGTCATGTTCAGAGTCTGTTTCAATAATTCGAGAGCGAAATACAATACCAAACAACCGTAGAAACAAAACAAATAATGACAAAAGACAATCGAATATACTTAAATTGATTATAAATTTTCACGTTCAATTTATTTCCACAAACTTATCCTTATAAGGTTGGGTTAGCACTTGATAACTCGTTGCTCCTTTTATTATACTTTTTGAACATACCCATTGAAACTCGTAAATAACCGACATTTTGGTGGTGAATGTACTTTTACTGCATGTGTGTGCAAATGAAGCGTGGTGGATGTACGCTTACTGCATATGTGTGCGTGTTTCTCCTGAATTTCCCCTATATGAGCTTGTAGGCAAACTCGGATGACAGCCGAGATTGGTATCTTCATATAGAGTGTTTTTGTTGAACACACTCTACTGGGTGTGTGAAGAGGAATGTCAAAAAAATCTCCTCGAATCGTTGACCGGGGAGATTTCATTTTCCCCTCTTACTTATTGCCCTTCTCACCAACAAAATGAATGTTGCTGGCAACTCAGTTTCCTCGTGTGAAAGGGGACTTGTTTAAATGTTCACTATCTGCTCCCCGGGTGAAAGTGAAAGGAGACTAAAGGAGACTGATCCACAGATTAGCCGCATGAAGATGAGAATCCCCGGCAGCCATTTTAATTTGCCTACAAGCTTGAACTGGCAGTTATCAGATAAAAAATGAGAATGTGTGTATAAAAATCTCACACATAGACAGTAGGGATCTTCACACGTCTGGTTAAATTGTTGTTGCAATTCACATCTATTCATCGACGCGGGAAAAAATTACAAATACAACAATGTAAACAAATGGGTTTTGGAGGGTGAAACGTACGAAACATTCTCATCTTCATATAGCTAATCTGTGAGCAATAGTTTTGTGAGATTTGTGGCAATTTTAAATGCTCACTACGGCAACCATGTGAGAGTTTTAAAATAGAGATAGCTTATTGAAATCCATAATAGTATGGGTGAAAGGCAAATATCCTATCTTCCCTGTACTGCACATTCAAATTGAACAGAGTATAGGTCCAGCAATTTTTCATTAATATTTAAGATATCGTTAGGTTGATGAAGTCTACGTGAATTTATATCATCAATTAATTTTTAATCGTCCGATCTGAGTTTGCCCATTGGTAACATAACATTTGTGTCAGGCCAGCGTAACCAAACGACGTTGGTAAGGTTAAATAATTTAATTGTGATAGTCGAATAATTCTCTGACGAAGCTTAAGTATTCAAAAGCTTTTGAATAAACATCCTGTGGGCTTCCAGAAACAATAGGCGGGTTTTTTTGCAAGTCCATATGGATTTGTCGAAAAAAACGACATCGGGACTTAGTACCTTCTTACTTACAATACGTAAGTCCCGATAATTATCTGGACTTAGCTAAGTCTATATGGATTTAAGTAGTTGTTGTATTTACGTGTAAAACTATTAATCCCGATGTCGTTTTTTTCGACAAATCCATATGGACTTGCAAAAAAAACACGGCTATTATATAATGTTACAACAATTAAGTGCAAGGCACTTAAGCGCTAAGTTAGCCTAGAGCATTTTCGGGGCTTAACTACAAAAATTGTTACCGCACTCCACTTCTGCAAGTTTATCCGTATAAACTTTCTATGCACGCTCAAAATAAGCGTGTATAAATTTGATTATGTTATTTGAAAAACATTGCACTTCACTCTTGCGGAATCGCAAAATTAGATGTGTACACGACACGAATTTAAAAATGTCAGTTTACGCTGAGGAAAAGGCAGAAAATAAGCGTTTGGACATAAATATTTGTTTCGTATCAGCAAACGACATGCCCGATTTTATAAAGGACTTTTAAACATTTAAAAGTCCATTTAGTGTTAAAATTGAGTTTATGCCCGATTTCATAAAGGACTTTTAAATATTTAAAAGCCCATTTAGAGTTAAAATGGGATTTTTTGGTTTCACAAGTGCTTTTAAATTTAAAATCCTTTTTAATGCCCTCATAAACTAAAAGCCCATTTTCGTCTCAATAAATTTTAAAAGTGTGATTTGTGAAGTCTAATATGTCAGATGTCAGCCGACGAGTAAGAAAATTATAGATGATATTTTGCAGTCACTTTTTTATTTAATTTCTTGCAAATATTTATAAATTGTGAATAGCTCGAAACAAAAATATAGTTTGTGTGTAGATAATAATCTTTTAAGGCTCTCCCAAGCCAACGCCAATACTTCCGAACGACGACAAGACTTTCGCCTTTCTTAATTTATTAACATGGAGATAAATGAGAGCACCCACATTGGCGCGATGTGAATCTTCAAACATTGTTCAGTCATCGCATATTCGCTCCGAATGTTTCGCGTTGGTTTCGGAAAGCCTTAATAATTTGTTTGTTTTTAGAATAATTGATTGTTCATCTGAGGATGAAGAGCAACATAAAGTAAGACGTCCAAGAATATTCCGAGTTCATATTGGAATCCGTTCTCAAATATTTTTTTTTCTTAGCATTTTTTTCTACATAAAATGCTTTTTCACTTGCATTTCGAATGTGAGAGGGAAACAACCGATTTCCATATCCAGGGATGTGAGGCAAACCCAATTTTAACTTAAATTTCCCTAAAATTTCCTTTTTTTAGATGGTGAAACTGGAAATATTTAAAGGTCTGATAAAATTTAAGACTTTAGATAAAAGGGATTTTAGTGTTTTTTTATGAAATTGTGCATTGTGGGTTAAAAACTAAAATACTGATAAGTAACCTACATCAAAATAACAGCCATAACCCTGCTGACATTAATTTCCTTTTTGATTCCAATCAAAAATTCCTTCATAGAAAAACCGTTCTTAACTTGAAACCAGTCTTGCCATTTATTTTTTCTTGAATTCATTTGAATTGACTTCCAAGTTTGAATACTTTCCAGCTTCACAGCAAACCTAACTCTGAACTGTTAAACTAAATATGTATTTAGAAAAAAATGTATGACAATTTTAATAAATATTTTTAAGTTTTTATTTCTATGCAAGTCTTGTAAAGAAATAAATATTTAATATATATTATACACACATTTATATGATATATAAAAAATTTCTTAAAAATCTATAGTTTTCTTAAATAAAGGTTTCGCTCAAAAGCAAATGCATAAATATTACAGAAGTGTTCATTTAAACAAAAAAAAATCAATTAAAAAAAAAAACAGATACATGTATTGGAAAAATAGTGGTTGTAGGTTGTCATTGTGCTACACATAAATGCTTAAAATAATTACATGCTTAAAATATCCTTGAATGAATTTTCTGTTTAAATATATTTTTTTTTATTTTAATAAAAAAAAAAAAAACTTAGAAAATAAATTTGTTTATGAATAATACTTTGTACGGAACAAATTTTATACAACAAAAAATAATGAAATAAAGAAGAAAACACAAAACAAAAAAGTTAAGGAATATGATTCATAAGTGTGATGATATACACAGATCAGAAGTAACCTACAGAATTTAAAAGCTTAAATCACATTCATTTTCTATTGCTAGCCGCTAGACAGGAAAACTACTGCAGTGCTCTGGACAAACAAAGGTCCTTAGCTTCGATTTAGATCTATTTTTACGTACATACATATGCATGTAGTTTTATTTTTAATTTTATTAGAACAAATAATAGGAGATAAATTAAAATATAGGTTTTGTGTACTTATTTATTTGCCTCTAATGACGTTTTAAGTAGGTATAGGAAGATAAATCAGACATGAAAATAGTCGTCCACATCTCCATTTTCACTAGCAGTAGCACTCTCGCCAGTACTTAGAAGCTTCGAATCACTATTTGAATTCTTACCATCCGTGCTAGATGGTGTGCTGAGTAGCATGTCGGAGCTGACTGTAGCTGTATTTGTTGATTCTGTGTGTAATCTCTCATAGGGATTCTCCAAGTCAAGATAACGCACTGATTCATAATTTGGATCCGAATCGCTGCCTGTTAACGATTCATAATTACTCGATGGCAATAATTGATGACTGCTGCTGCTAAGGGTAGTTGAGGGTGTGTCACTACTGGTTTTAATAATAAGCAACTGATCCACACTGCTTTGGCTTGTTGAAGGAGAATTTAGGGGTTTTTCAAATGAATTTGGCGGAAGAGGCGGCGGTGGCGGTGGCGGTTGTGATAGTTTTGAGTATAGTTCTGAGTTTTTTTCATACTTGTTATTATTATTATTGTTGTTAAAACTACAACTTATTGTGATGCTTTCTTTGAATTTCTGTGCTTCGGCTATGCTCGCATAATCATGGAGTTTCTTAATTACATCGGTTTTGGGTTCTCCAATGCGACTGTAGCCGGGAATGTCTTCGTCGATGTTATTTCTCTCCTTAACCTTGCTATAGCCATCAATCATGTCATCGAAGTCGATTCTAGGCTTCTCCATTACCTTTGCATACCCATCATCTGAGCCTGTAGTGCAGTACTTAGTAGGATGTAGTACTTCGTAGTTTGGATCATAATCAGAGGTGGGTTTTCTTTGGGATTGATTTTCACTTGTCTTTACCAGAGTCTCATATCCAGGATCGCTGTTATTTGCTGAAGATTGATCGGGTAAACTTTCATACCCCGGTTCATTGGTCAACTTTAATACCGCATTTAATGAAGAGTCGTGTGTAAAGTTTTTAATATGAGCCACGGGTAGACGTGGTGGTGATAAGCCTTAAAAAAAATAAACTCAATTAAAACTGAATTCGATTTTTATAAATTGGTTGCTAAGATGATAGAAACAAAAACAGAAAGGATCAATAAACTAAAAGAATGAAACGTCCATGACTAAAAATAAAAACACAGAACAAAAACATTTTATTACTATTTCCAACTCATCTGCAAAATATGGTCGAGGAAACGCAAGGTACGGAAACGCTAGCCCACGAGCGCTCATAAAACGCTCCAAGACTCGCGGGCGGGGAGCGCGATCCCAAAAACTCAATAGCGAAACGCCCGCTCATGGGCGAGAGCGAAAATAGCATAAGCGAAAGGGCCCGCTCATGGAATAGAGCGAAAGTAGCATTAGCGAAACCCCCGCTCATGGGCAAGACCCGAAAACATCATAATATGGCCCATGGCTAGTGGGCGAGCATGGGCGGTTGTGAGCAATCTTGAGCAGTGGTGAGGATTTTTAGGATGTGTATGTTACTTAATGTCACTCCCGACGTTCTAGGAGCACTTGAACACTTTTAGTTGGGCAGGTGTGCCAATATTTTTAGTACGGCGCGGCGGTTTGAAAAACGGCGAATCGATTTAGGAGGTGGAAATTACCTGATGTCAAGCCCAGCTCTGTAGGTCCATTAGAACACTTTTAATTTGACAGGTGTCAAAATGTCAAATCAGAATTCCGAGAACACAACTTCAGCGCGGAAATCAAGCGTAGAATAACTCTTGCTAATCACAGTTTCTTTGGGCTAAGTCAGCAATCGAGGTTCTGAAAATTCAGATGAATCTAATTTTTTATGACAGCTGGCCAATCAGAAGCTCCAAAAACTCACAATTCTGAAAATTCAGACATGCGTTGAACGCACACACTGTAAGTGTGAGTGCTACCGTCGACAAAGAATAAGCATTTTATAATTTGAAGCCTGTTAACAGGCAGCTGTGGACCACAACTTTTCGATTGTTTCTAAAATAAAATGCCTAAAAGCTCCGCTGGCACAAGAAGGTGAAAAAGAAAGAAAAAAATACCCTTGGTAGATAGCGCTTGGTGCGCACCTGCCGAACATATATTACATGTCAATGTTAGGTTGTCAGTTTTGTGGGTGATTTCGATTTACATCCTTGGTGTACTGAGGCGGCAAACGATTTCCAAGGGCTGCTGTCATTGAAACAGTAAGGAGAAAGGTATAAAACAATGTATTTCATATTATAAGGTCTGTTTGGATAACTTGCGAATTTGTGCTACATTAATTTGGGCGCATTCACTAACGTAGTTTCTACGTAGTCCAAGTTCAACTAGGTTAGTGAATGCAAAATTGCACTACAAAGCTAGTCAATCCTAAACGGTCATATTAATGACAGATGTAGAGATGTTAAATAAGAAACATTTGTGTTTTGAGAACTTTTAATAAACTTTTTTTACAGTTTAAACTAAACAAAATGTATAAAATGTATATTTTCGTATTGCACCATTAATTTCATTTTTAAAATATCTTCTACCAAAAATTAAACTTTTATTTTCATCGAACAGCTGATCGTGAAATGTCAAAATCATTATCCACTAACTTTGTAGCCGAAAATTTTACACTAGGTCGGAGGGGAAATTTCAACTAAGTTCTTATGTCGTTTTCGTTTGGATGTACGGAGTACTCCTTTTACACTCCTTTTTCACTCCTACTACTCCAAAAGCCTTCGATTGGCTGTTCCGAGTAATGTTTTCGGAGTGTTCTTCTGTCCCCAATTTCATTTTGGAGTAGATGAGGAACACACACATACATATAAAGTTTTTCGTTGGATTACTTGTCAAAAGTGATAAATACTTGAAGAAGCCATTTTGTTAAATGGCAGCTTTGGTAGTGTGTGTGTAAATTTAGGAAAGTCAGTGTTTTCATATTCGATTGGAATTGAAAAGGAGTACAATTTACCGAAAATCCAATCGAAAACGACATTAGTTGTTTTTAGCCAATCAGAGTGAGTTGACTACGTAGAAACTACATTAGTGAACGCGGCCTTTCTCTGTGCAAGAAGAGTAAAGTCTGTCAAAACACCCAGCTGTTAGCATCTTTTGCTTTTAATTTGAAATTGTGGTTTCTGGTATGTGAAAATTAACTTTATAAATAATAAATAACTTGATAAATTTATATTTTATGTGATTTTTTTTTAAATTAAACGCAAATTGTAAACAAAACCAGACTTTTGGCACGTGGTTGTTGATGTGAGGAGTAAAATACTGACATTTTGTACACAAAAGTGGTTCAATGCGTTTGTTAACTTTCTTGTATATTTCACCATTTTTGAGAAATTCGTTCTCTCTTTGGTGTTTTGACAGGTTTTACACATTTTGTGCCACTAAATTTATTTATTAGCCTTTCTCTACCGAATGGTTTACATCTGAGGTCTGCCGTGCGGAAGGTAGCCCGAGGGCGGTACATGTTTCGTGACAGTGAGTGCGAACTACCCCCAACCTTACGAAAAAGAGATGAAATTTAATAATTGAAATCACCGACGATAGATGACTTCGCCGTTTTGTTCAAGAGCCGACATCAAATTTTTGTAAATCCTTGGTGGGGATGGGGGTTAAAGTAATATCACTTAGTCCCCTTTCACACAAGGAAACAAGTTGCTGGAGATTTTTTTGACGTTTTCTTTTAATTTCCTTAAAAATCTCCTGTACCTTTCACACGAAGGAACAAAATCGTGGAAACTATGTCCCCTTTCACACGAGGAAACTGAGTTGCCAGCAACAATCAGTTTGTTGGTGAGAAGGGCAAGAAGTAAGAGGGGAAAATGAAATCTCCCCGGTCAACGATTCGAGGAGATTTTTTTGACATTCCTCTTCACACACACAGTAGAGTGTGTTCAACCAAGCTATTTTAAAAGGAAAATACAGAAAGTTTCCACGATTTTGTTTCTTCGTGTGAAAGGTACAGGAGATTTTTAAGGAAATTAAAAGAAAACGTCAAAAAAATCTCCAGCAACTTGTTTCCTCGTGTGAAAGGGGACTTACATCTTAAGTTCTATTGATCAGATCTACAAAATTAAAGGTATTAGCTAGAACACTTCTTTAGAGATAAAGCTTATTAATGGATCTTTTAATAACAACTTGAAAACCTTGTCAGGGAAACGAAAAAAAGCGATCAAAATTAAAACCCCTCTTTATCTACATAAATATTTTTTAACGATACCATCTCAGTCGTTCTCAGACGAACATGTTCATCTTCATACCTAATGGTACTCTTTTGCACTCATTTGTTTTTTGGCATACATATATCTGTCAGGTTCCACTTTTCTTGAAAATTGCAGATGCATAAGACGAAGATTACATATAAATCCACAATAATCTAACGAAAGTCAAAATAGTTTTGGTTTAAGGGAGTATTTACAAAAAAATATCAAAGAAGGAAAAAAACAACAACATACACAAAATTTGTATGACAATGGGTGGTATGAATAAAAAGGAGTATCTGCTCAAAACTCAACTTTAAAGAGCAGGGGCTCCATTTGGATTGAATATAACACTTGAGGTGGTCAAGGATTGAGCATCTGCGTGTTTGATGAGCATCTCCATATAATAAGCACGTACTCCACTATAAGGTATGAATAAAGCAAAGAACGTACACCATCAAGAGGAGCACCTGCTCCCATTTGTGAGTTAGCTCATTTGGTTGCTCAATGTTGAATTAAATAGCTCTTTATAAGTTTTTTTTTCATAAATGGCGGAGTTCATGCCAATTTTAAACCGCAAGGTCAAATTTCTTAAAAGAAGAAGAGAACGAACAACGTTTTGCCATCCTTCACAATAAACTGGGAGTTAAAACATATAAAGTTCTATCTCTACACTCTGCTGTTTTGTTTTGCACAACATTGCAAAGCGTTTAAGAGATGAAGATTTCAAAATTGATGGCTTAAATAACACTTTCGAAAGCATAACAATACAAAATAATGTTGAATATAGCGATTCAGTTGTTCTCCGGAGGGGAAATTTGCTATTTGATTATTATTGCTCTTAATTTGTCTTTTATTTCACTTATAAAGAATGTTTTTTTTAGACGTGTGGTTTTCAAGAAGAAATAAAACGCATATAATTTAAAGAAGAAATATTTGACTGTTAACAGTCGAATTGTTTTTTCCTGAACACCGGTTATTTTAATAAATATGATTTAAAATCACGAAAACAAATATAAACCAGCATAAAAGTGTTCATATATGCGTTTCGCCCCGATGTAATGGCTGGGCTCATCAGAAGATGACCATTACACCTTGTCTTGACGCATATTTTCCCGAATAAATCGAGATTCCATATAATCCGAGCTACTAAGAGCAACTGCGAATTATATAGTCGCTACAAGTCTTCAAAGAAAATAAATTGTAGCTATTTTTATTGCCTTGCTATGGGACTTTTGAAGAAGAAATATTTGACTGTTAACAGTCGAATTGTTTTTTCCTGAACACCGGTTATTTTAATAAATATGATTTAAAATCACGAAAACAAATATAAACCAGCATAAAAGTGTTCATATATGCGTTTCGCCCCGATGTAATGGCTGGGCTCATCAGAAGATGACCATTACACCTCGTCTTGACGCATATTTTCCCGAATAAATCGAGATTCCATATAATCCGAGCTACTAAGAGCAACTGCGAATTATATAGTCGCTACAAGTCTTCAAAGAAAATAAATTGTAGCTATTTTTATTGCCTTGCTATGGGACTTTTGAAGAAGAAATATTTGACTGTTAACAGTCGAATTGTTTTTTCCTGAACACCGGTTATTTTAATAAATATGATTTAAAATCACGAAAACCAAAACTGTAAAGTTTTATGCTGGTTTATATTTGTTTTCGTGATTTTAAATCATATTTATTAAAATAACCGGTGTTCAGGAAAAAACAATTCGACTGTTAACAGTCAAATATTTCTTCTTCAAAAGTCCCATAGCAAGGCAATAAAAATAGCTACAATTTATTTTCTTTGAAGACTTGTAGCGACTATATAATTCGCAGTTGCTCTTAGTAGCTCGGATTATATGGAATCTCGATTTATTCGGGAAAATATGCGTCAAGACAAGGTGTAATGGTCATCTTCTGATGAGCCCAGCCATTACATCGGGGCGAAACGCATATATGAACACTTTTATGCTGGTTTATATTTGTTTTCGTGATTTTAAATCATATTTATTAAAATAACCGGTGTTCAGGAAAAAACAATTCGACTGTTAACAGTCAAATATTTCTTCTTCAAAAGTCCCATAGCAAGGCAATAAAAATAGCTACAATTTATTTTCTTTGAAGACTTGTAGCGACTATATAATTCGCAGTTGCTCTTAGTAGCTCGGATTATATGGAATCTCGATTTATTCGGGAAAATATGCGTCAAGACAAGGTGTAATGGTCATCTTCTGATGAGCCCAGCCATTACATCGGGGCGAAACGCATATATGAACACTTTTATGCTGGTTTATATTTGTTTTCGTGATTTTAAATCATATTTATTAAAATAACCGGTGTTCAGGAAAAAACAATTCGACTGTTAACAGTCAAATATTTCTTCTTCAAAAGTCCCATAGCAAGGCAATAAAAATAGCTACAATTTATTTTCTTTGAAGACTTGTAGCGACTATATAATTCGCAGTTGCTCTTAGTAGCTCGGATTATATGGAATCTCGATTTATTCGGGAAAATATGCGTCAAGACAAGGTGTAATGGTCATCTTCTGATGAGCCCAGCCATTACATCGGGGCGAAACGCATATATGAACACTTTTATGCTGGTTTATATTTGTTTTCGTGATTTTAAATCATATTTATTAAAATAACCGGTGTTCAGGAAAAAACAATTCGACTGTTAACAGTCAAATATTTCTTCTTCAAAAGTCCCATAGCAAGGCAATAAAAATAGCTACAATTTATTTTCTTTGAAGACTTGTAGCGACTATATAATTCGCAGTTGCTCTTAGTAGCTCGGATTATATGGAATCTCGATTTATTCGGGAAAATATGCGTCAAGACAAGGTGTAATGGTCATCTTCTGATGAGCCCAGCCATTACATCGGGGCGAAACGCATATATGAACACTTTTATGCTGGTTTATATTTGTTTTCGTGATTTTAAATCATATTTATTAAAATAACCGGTGTTCAGGAAAAAACAATTCGACTGTTAACAGTCAAATATTTCTTCTTCAAAAGTCCCATAGCAAGGCAATAAAAATAGCTACAATTTATTTTCTTTGAAGACTTGTAGCGACTATATAATTCGCAGTTGCTCTTAGTAGCTCGGATTATATGGAATCTCGATTTATTCGGGAAAATATGCGTCAAGACAAGGTGTAATGGTCATCTTCTGATGAGCCCAGCCATTACATCGGGGCGAAACGCATATATGAACACTTTTATGCTGGTTTATATTTGTTTTCGTGATTTTAAATCATATTTATTAAAATAACCGGTGTTCAGGAAAAAACAATTCGACTGTTAACAGTCAAATATTTCTTCTTCAAAAGTCCCATAGCAAGGCAATAAAAATAGCTACAATTTATTTTCTTTGAAGACTTGTAGCGACTATATAATTCGCAGTTGCTCTTAGTAGCTCGGATTATATGGAATCTCGTTTTATTCGGGAAAATATGCGTCAAGACAAGGTGTAATGGTCATCTTCTGATGAGCCCAGCCATTACATCGGGGCGAAACGCATATATGAACACTTTTATGCTGGTTTATATTTGTTTTCGTGATTTTAAATCATATTTATTAAAATAACCGGTGTTCAGGAAAAAACAATTCGACTGTTAACAGTCAAATATTTCTTCTTCAAAAGTCCCATAGCAAGGCAATAAAAATAGCTACAATTTATTTTCTTTGAAGACTTGTAGCGACTATATAATTCGCAGTTGCTCTTAGTAGCTCGGATTATATGGAATCTCGATTTATTCGGGAAAATATGCGTCAAGACAAGGTGTAATGGTCATCTTCTGATAAGCCCAGCCATTACATCGGGGCGAAACGCATATATGAACACTTTTATGCTGGTTTATATTTGTTTTCGTGATTTTAAATCATATTTATTAAAATAACCGGTGTTCAGGAAAAAACAATTCGACTGTTAACAGTCAAATATTTCTTCTTCAAAAGTCCCATAGCAAGGCAATAAAAATAGCTACAATTTATTTTCTTTGAAGACTTGTAGCGACTATATAATTCGCAGTTGCTCTTAGTAGCTCGGATTATATGGAATCTCGATTTATTCGGGAAAATATGCGTCAAGACAAGGTGTAATGGTCATCTTCTGATGAGCCCAGCCATTACATCGGGGCGAAACGCATATATGAACACTTTTATGCTGGTTTATATTTGTTTTCGTGATTTTAAATCATATTTATTATCATATAATTTAATGTTATGGCCAAGAATTTAGCTTTATTATAAAGATAAGGGTTTGCCGTTATGTTTTAAAATTGTAATTGTTAATTCCAGCCGAGACGCCCAATTGTTGCGCGCGATGACGGATGGACTCATTCGGGTCTTCTTCGTTATACTCTGCTCCACAGCAGCAATAGCGTCTTCGGAACGCACTGTACGGCGTCTCTGAGGATGTCCATTAACCAATAGAGTAAACGTGGTGCAAAACCGATCCATGGTAGCTCGAATTTATGCGATTTTGCAATTAAGACGACCGAATATTGGACGCAGCGCGGATTACCATTATTTTGGTAATAAATTTGCACGATTTGCAAAAGTTGTTCAGGAGTAAATCTTTTAATTATGAAATGGCAAACCAAACTGAGCATAAATCAAGTGACAACTTTCAAAAAGACCAACTCCAAAAAAAGAATTGCCAGATTGAAAACCAAACGTCTAAAAAAACACCCTTTAGCTTTATTTTTTGTGTATTTTACATCCGGTAAATTTGATTTGTTCAAGACAATCAGATAATCAAGTTTTTTCTTAATTTCTTCATAATCCCTATTGTGTCTCCTATATCTTACAGAAAAAATTATTTTCAATCAAAAGCAATACCGAATGAAATTAAATCCAACGTTGGCGTTTTTTTTATAAATCATAGAAATGAGTTGCAAATACAAAAAAAAAAAAAACAATAGACTTTGTATCGGGGTATGAGAGCACCTACTCCATGTGAAGGAGGAGGTGCTTACTGGTTTGAATATAATTTTATTCATACAACGGGAGCAGGTACTTTTTTTGAGCATCTTCTCTATTTATTATGGAGCACCTGCTCTGAGTACGTGTTCCGTTTTATTCATATCACCCAATGTATTGAATTATTGAAACTATAAATTTAATTTTCGAACATGGGTTCGCAACTATTTTGATGTTATGTACTGTCTTTGTATTTAAAAAAAACTAAAACAAACAAACTTCTACATAGTTAGAGTATTTTTACATTTAACATACACTTCAAATCGCGCCTTTAAGAAAAAAAAAAAAAACAAATACTTTATAAAATTTAAAACAGATGAATACATAATATACAAACGCTGCACGTTAAAAAGTTTCGTTTACTGCTAAAGCATTTCAAATAAAAAACAATACAACGAAGATGATACGTGAACGATGATAATTTTTCACTCTAAACAAAAATTTCAAAAAAAAAAAAAACACGAAAAATAATCAAACTTTTGGCTTACTTGCTTCGAAATCATTTGGAATAACGTTTAAAGGCTAGCATTTGGATTGACAATATTTTATATTCGCGCATTCTGTCAGTTCAGTGCATTTACAGTTTCATGTTTTAGAATTTTATTGGCTAATAGTTACCCCGTTCCACGAGACGTTCACTCTGCAACATCTGCGCGTAGCAGTCTGATTTACGATTTTCAATGGTACTTGATTTTTCTTTAATCTTGTCAGCTGGAATGGTCTCATAACCATCGTCCTTCGTACAGTAGCTGTTACTTCGTTGTCGTCTTATACCTATTGCAAGAGAAACCCAATTGTTGATGAAATATATTTGCATACTGGCGAGCTATCTGAAGAACTTACTTGATGTTGGTGGTTCGTGCATAACATTTATCACATAATCCTTAAAATTTACATTTTCGTTGGTTATTTTAGTCATTTCTTGTGTGGAAGCATTATTCTCCAAGACCTTACGACCGAGAATAGGAGAGTTATTTTGAGAGGAAGAATTTTGCGAGAATTTATTTTTCTTCATAACCTTAAATAAGAAATAATTGTAGTAAGATTATTTTCCTCTTAAAAGGGCTAAATGGTTTGTTCAACTTACTTTTGCATACATTCCTTCAATGTCCTTATCCTTGGACGGACTAAAATTTTTCTTTTTGATGGGAGAATCGTCGGCACTACTCCCATCCTGCGGAAGTATACATTCGATCACAGATGCGACTGAGTTCCTACCCGAAGCTAAGGAACATGTTGATGTGAGATTTGAATTGCTACTTAGGAATTGTTGATTTTTGGGAGTAGGTGGAAGTGGAGAGTTTGCTTGGCGTTTCTCCGGTTTTGGCGAGCCTAAATTTCCCATTGAACTATTATTAGACGACGAGGATGCCTGCCTCGAATGCATTTGAGCACGTAAACTATCTACTGGCGGAGGAATTGGAGTGCAGTCGGGCTTTATGGTGGGTCTAGTACTACTACTTGCACTATCGGCACTATCTTGCATTCGCAGTGTAGACGAGCTGTTAGTATTGATTTCAACTGCCACTACAATCGGGTTAGATGGCTGAATTTGAGCATATGTTTCTGATCCACTAGTATATATTTCAGCGGCTACAGCACGATTGTTAGGATCTTCAATAGCAGCATAGGTTTCATCTGAAAGGGAATAAAGAAAAATGTTATTGATATATAGACCAATCCGAGGTGTAACAAACCTGAATCATCAGATACCGTTGCATAATGAGAATCATTTCCTTCCTTAATTAAGCGGTTGTGACGAACTTTCGATTGTGCTAATATATTTGCCAAGGGCTCCCGAACACTTATACTGGTATAACCTTCTGAAAAACCTATTGCGTTATCTTTCTTCAAATTTACAATATTTTATTTTGTTAAATCAAATTACTTGACGAGTCTTGTGAATCTCCACTAAAATACGGTTGCTGAACAATTGGCGGTGTCATATACGGTAGATCTTGACTCGCAGACACCATTCCTGCAATTGCGGATGCGGCCGCAATCATTTCTTGCTGGGCATCTGCTGAGCCCACTAAAAGGCTTTGATTCGATCCACGATGGGAGTCTGAGTTTTCGTTGGATATAACACCAACAGTTTCAAATGTAAGCTGACTGCTACTTCCGGCGACTGCAGAGCTTGTACTGGGAGCATTAAGTTGAGCGTAGGGATGCTCCATATTACGAACCTATTCGAGAAAATGTACTTTAAAGATAAATGTCAAAAATCAGGGTGAGATTTTCACATAATGGTTTTGTGATTTTAACTTCCAGGAAAAATAGATGTTTCAAATACAATTAAATACAATATTAAGTCATAACAATATTTCGACGCTTTGTGCAAATTAGGAAAACTCCCATTTTGTGAAGGAATTATATGTAAATTAAACATGTTTTTTTTTAAGTTGTTTTTTGTGTGATAACATGCTCGCAGTTGGGCTGCAAAGCTTACGCACCGTTATATTAGTGTTGAAGGTTTGAATGAAACAACAACCACCTGAGCCAGCTACCACCAAGTCATTATAGGCTGGAGTTATAGCTATTTCACGACTGCCAGGCCGATCATCAGACTCCTTTTAGTGGTGCTTAGGGCCAGTTTCACAGTCGACACTTGCCGGAATAAGGGGTACTTAAGTTTCCCAAATTAGGAATTTAGGCTTATTTTTATAGCCAGCGTAAGTGGAACTTAAGTCACCAACATCGGAGACTTAAGTTCCACTTATTCAGATAAGTGTGCACTGTGATATTGGGCATTAATCTTTCACATTGCCCACTTAAGTGGCACTCTTCTGACTGTGAAACTGGCCCTCAGTCTATTACGTTCAATTTTAATTTGAAAAACTTTTTGCCAAGTTGAGAGTTGAACAAAGACAAAGCGTCCTCAGAGCCATATGGACTACGCATTGCGCTACCGAAGTCACGTGATCAGGTCCAATGTAGGTTTTATTGGTCGGCCATTGCATTTGAATCAACTAGTATTTTTATTGGCTACACACAGGCTGGTTGTTCTTCATTTGGTTTCTTTCTTTTTTTCTCCGTACTCAATTTATAAGCCAACAATTCGTTGGATATATAAGGAGGGAAATTGTGTGAATGATTTGTAGCTGGCCAAGAATTGATTTCATATTTTGTTTAAATTGTAAAATTTAAACATATTTTATAACTAATTAAAGAGAATAATAGTTATCATTTTCTGTCAAGCCCATTACAACTAAACGGAAAAACCTACACTCTACCTTAGCATAATCGTGTGGGGAGTTTTTAACTCTGGAGTATGGTGAACTAAAATCATCGGCTTGACTAATCGAGCTGTGCTGGGATACGCTTGTCTGTTTCTTTAAACTTGGATTTGCTAAAATAAGAACAAACAAAAAATGGAATAATATAGAAAACATTCGCAATTTAAAATAAAATTAACGAACGGCTTTTGTCCTGAGTTTTGCCAGCGAGTTTATCAGCCACTGTCTCATAAAGCTCTGATCCATTATCAACAGTATCATTTATTGGAATGTCTGGTAAACTTCGATGAGGTGCACTACTGGCTCTATAAAAAAGAAGTAGAGCTTTTTTTAACAAAATATATACGCATAGGCACTAGTTACAAACCTTTTCTCTGAATCTCCATTCGATATTGTTGATAGATTTAAATCATTTTGTGATGTTGCATGGTCGACATTATTGATAATAATATGGTCGTCAGGATTCTTAAGCTTAACCATTCCTTCCATTCCCATGAATTCATTTCTGAAAATTCACAAAGTAAAACGATATATGTAATTATTAATATAATACTGATTGCCTGAGCTATTTTGCTTGTATTCTGATTGGTAAAAACTTGGAAATTTATATATATTTGAGTTCAACATAAGAGTTCACGAACTTTTTACGCTGAGGAAAAAGTGGGGAGAACATAAGCGTTTAAATTGAACATAAAGCCCGAACCACACTACTCTCGTGTGGTGTGTTGTGGTGTGTGTCGCTGTCATTCCAATGTATTTCATAGATTTCGACACAACACATCACACGTTGCAAATATGGCTCTACGCATATGAAGGTAGGTAGGTAGGTAGAAATGGCGGCCAACGAGCCAACTAGCTCGCTGACCCAATTAGCGCAAAAAGCGCCGTTTTGATACCAAAACTCGTTTGAACCTATGGTTTAGTAATGGGTTTGTGGAACAGGAATGTAAAGCCCCGAGTAAGACAGCAGAAAGCCGAATATCGTCTCAGAGCCATTTAGTTTTGTTTAAGAAGGAGATCAAGTCTTTGATCTTCAGTTCGGAAAGTTCATCAAGGTCGTTAAAGAAAGCCTTTCCAAGTGATTGCAACCTAAAACGGGCTAGGGCAGGGCATCTACAGAGGAAGTGAACTAATGTTTCCTTTTCCTGCTGATTCGCACAGCTACGGCAGTGGGTGTTGTAAGAAACACCCAGTTTGGCCGCATGCTCTCCTATTGGCCAGTGCCCGGTGCATGTTGCAACGACCCTGGCAATCTCTTGTCTTGGTCTCGACATTAGATCCTTTGTTCGGGCTTTATTGTAGGCGGACCACATCTTTATAGGTATGACGCAGTTGCTTAGACTGCTCCACCTACGATTGGATTTGATGAGAAAAAGTGAATAAAGATTGCCCTTCATAACTCCGAGGGGAATGTAAACGCTTTCCGCAAGTGAGCTATGAAGGGCTGATCCTTGCCTAGCTAGTTCGTCCGCCCGCTCATTACCTTCGATGCCACAGTGACCTGGTACCCAGATAAGAGTGACACTAAGATTGGTACTTAGACTTGCAAGCTCATCTCGGCATTGCAGGACCAATTTGGAGGATGATGTGACCGCAGCAATGGCTTTGACAGCCGCCTGACTGTCTGTCAAAATTGCAGTATTTCGATTTTGGTTTGGGTCTTGTTTAAGTATTTTGCATGCTTCCCTTATAGCCAGTAATTCCGCCTGGAAAACGCTAGCATAGTCAGGAAGTCGAAGAGATTTGGAGATGTTTAAGGACTCCGATTCCTGAACCAACACCACACTTCATCTTTGAGCCGTCAGTGTAGATAGTTGTGTCGAAGTCTCTCGTCACTAAGTCATCATTCCAATCCTCTCTGGATGGAATTTTAACGTTACAAACCCTCCCGATACCCAAAGTAGGGGTGCAGTAGTCTGTTCGGATAGTATGCCGGTGCTACAAGCTATCTCCAATCCAAACAACAACGTAGATCTAATAAGTGAAATAAGGAGCCAACTTATAAAAGCCCCTAAGAAAATCAAATTAATGTGGGTCCCTGGAAATGCTGGAATACGTGGTAATGAAACATCAGATCTCGCTGCCAGCTCAACTTAGAATTCACCCGTATACAGTTTTAACATCTTTTCTAAACAAGACCTAGCCAACTCCATACAAAATTTCTTAAAAAAGAAACATCTAAGCGACTGGAGCCAATACCATCATCATTACAAGGAATTAATGGCCAACAGAATTCTTCATTCTTACATTCCGAAATCCATCATTACAAACTTTGTTCGCCTAAGGCACACGTCAGTAACTCACGAACATCTTCTCACAAAACAAAACTCTCCTACGTGCACTACCTGCAACGTAACACTAAATTTAGAACATCTATTAAAAAATTGTTAAGTATCAAAAAAAAAAAAAACATTTGTTTAGAATACGGGAGTAGGGAAAAAAGAAAAATTTCCCAGGGAATTGTCATTTAGAATTGGGCTGTATTTGTAAAAACGTATCTGTATATGAAATCCTCAAAACTCCCGACCGTACAAATATTGAATTAGTAAATCAGCTAATATATGAATAAATAATACAACAATGACTTTCAGCGTCTGTTGTGATCGATTAAATTGTAGCTACAATCCCTAGACTTTGGTTTACAAATTAGATACATATGTATGTATTTACATACGTACAGTGTTGGCCAAAACTAAAGCACGGAATGAACTCACCTTGAAAAAATATATAGATAATTCAAAATACCTATCATAGTTTTATAATTTTTATATTTTTTTTCTAATAATAATATGTATCGTTTTAATTAGTTTAATTATACCTCATCACTTATTTAAAAGTCAACAAATAATTCAGAACTAATTAATAAGTAACTGGACAAAACTAAAGCACATGGACCTTATTTTAGTAAAAACTCGCCTGAATTTAGTCAATTTACTCGTACTTCAAATTAAGTTGTAGCTGTCGGTAATCGGCCCCGTTTCAGATCGAGTATTATAATTTATATAAAAAGTGATAAAAAGTATCATAGTAAATATTCCAACCGATTAAAAGAAAAAGCAGTGTATGTATCAATTACGGTGAGCCAATAACATCTATTTGGTATGAGTCGTATGGTTATTTCGCAGAATATAGCTCGATTTATTTATTCAGGAAAATCGACGTGCAAGACTGGAGTTACCAAAGACGCACTTAAACTGGACTGCGACAAAATGGAAAACGGTTATCTTCTTTGATGAGTCCATATAAAATTTATAGGGATCCGCCGGATTTTGTAAGGTACGCAGACAAGAGGGCAAACGCCTGAATCTTTTGTTTCACAAAGAGACTAATTGAGCACGGTGGAGGCTTATTACTGTCTGGGGATGTTTTTCCAGTCAAGGGTAAGGGCCAATTCACAAGGTAAATGGATATTCTTCAAAATGGTCTGATTCCACATGCTCAGGAAAATAAGCCGTTATGAAGGATGACAACAATCCCAAAAATACCGCTTAACTTCTAAAACATTGATTTAACGAAAACCGTATTGTTGTTATGAAGTGGTCAGCATAATACCCTGACCTCTACTCCTTAGAGACTCTATAGGAAATTTTAATTCTGAAAATTAATCGTACGAATTTCGATAATTTCGACTCCATTCTTCAACGATCTCAAATTGCCTGTTAAATATCCCCATGCATAAAATTGACAACCTTCTTCACTCCATGGCTCGTTGATGGGCTGCAGTAATTGGAAATAATTGCTACACCACAAAATATTAGCAAAAGAACAAGTTTTTGTGTTTATTTTTTATGAATTCAAAAATGTGCTTTAGTTTTGTCCACCTAGTTTTTAATGAATTTGTAGTTATATTGTTGATTATTAGATAAGGAATGATTTATGATAAAATATTGATTGTGAATTAAAGTCTAATATATTTTGATTAGAAAAAAAATTTAATTTTAAGATTAACATAAGTTTTTTTAATTTTCTATATATTTTTCCACAATGAGATAATTTCGTGCTTTAGTTTTGGCCAACACTGTATATAGGTATAATTCATTTTTTTTGACATAAAATCAATGATTGGAGTCTTCAATGAGTTCTTTTCTGTATTGTAGAGCGAATTCCAAGTATTTGATAAAGGACTTTTCCCGTTTAAATATTCGGTAACTATACATTCGTCTAGCGTTGAAACCCCCAAGGTCGACCGCCGAATGCTCTTAAGGATAAGCCAAACGCCCAGAAAATGCACAATATAACATTCTCATCAGCTGATCTTCTTGTTCCGTTAGGAATTATTAAGCCGGCTCCTGCCTTGAAAATCCAACGAATTTTTGGAATATTCCATTCATCTGACACATAGCTTCTCCCAATGTAATAATCCAGTGTGTGATAAAGACTTCCGATCTCGTTTGCTGAGCTCTCTGCAGAGCCTGTTCTTTGTCACTATTAATTACGTTCCTCGCAACACCATCTACCTCGCAATACCATCTACCATTTTATTAGACACCAGATCATCCAGCTGCATAATATCTTCACCATCGAGACTATTTTCCCAGTTTTGGAATCAGTACAGTTTATTTTTGATTATAAGCTTAGGAAAGATCTTTGACAACCTGTTCTTTCCGTATGTGTTAAGAACTCTTCCTATATGGCATCCCATTGAGAATTCAAACATAGGTTTCATTTGGCATTCGATAGTTAGTATATAGTTGAGTCTTACTTCGGTAACCCAGGCGTTTTCTTATAACATTACATTTGACGTTTTTCCACCTCATCATGATGTGAATAACCCCATATTTGAGCTCCAAACCTCAGAATAGTCATGGTAAAGGCATTTAAGATCTCCAACTCAGAAAAAAATTTGTATATCTTTACTTGCTATGAACGAATTCCAAATAAAGCTTTGTCTGGATTGTTAAGCTCGCTCTTTGAAAAGTTCCGTCCAACTTAATCCGGAAGTAAGCCAAACCCCCAAATGCTTTTACTTGTTACAACTTCTATGGGTTCTCTTCTTAAGACAACTACCTTGGACTTTTCCAGATTTATTTATGACGGTTCCACCACATTACCAGTCTTATCCGCATACAGTTTAGCAAGATACCACCTCCGATGTAATCATGGATGTCTTGATGTAGAGCGCGAAGAGCAGCGGACAGAGTAAACATCCTTGTTTCACATCCACCTTTGTGTCAAACCAGCCTGACAAATGTTCTCCATCCCAGACTCCAGCTTCAGTGTTTATACATAAATCTCGAATCACCCGGATTAGTTTCTCCCAGACACCTATACGTTGCATTTTGATAAAGAGAGCTCTCCGGTCAATGTGGCCAAAAGCCACCTTGAAATCAATCAAGAAGCAGTAAACTTATAGCAAACGGCTAAAAGTTTTCGTTCGTGAAATTCCAAATTATTTTCATCTATTTATCTCAAACGATAACAGTATAAAATTTCGTTAAAGATTCAATTTGATCAGCTTTTAATGTTGTGCAAAGTTTTCTAGGCGACCTACGTCTTACGCAGTGAGAGAATGTATTAAAGCATAAAACAAGCTATGTTTGTATAAAATTTCGTTAAAGATAAAATTTGATCAGCTTTTAATGTTGTGCAAAGTTTTCTAGGCGACCTACGTCTTACGCAGTGAGAGAATGTATTAAAGCATAAAACAAGCTATGTTTGAAAGCGGGTTTGACTTTTCATTGAAATGGATAAGTGAAACGGCAATCGGTAGATCATCAGCAAAGCAATACGTGAAACGACCATTAGCAATACACAAAATTAACTTTGAGGTTGTTACGAGTTGATCGTTGACCACGGTCACATTAGTGGAGACACGTTGAAGCAAGGTATGGAAAGGACGTTTTCTTAATGAGTAATAAGGGAAATCATCTGTTCATTCAAAACGATTTCGATGACACAGGTATAGAAAATCTTTCAAAAAATAGTTCTTACACTCATGAAATTTCTGCCGCATTTATACGAGTGAAAATTGACATAAATTCTGCCCTTGTTTTTATATTTATGATCGTTTAAATGGTCAAAAACCTGCCATTATTTTTCTCAGAAAAATAAAGACCAAGTGGTAGCGCCGTTTTAGAAATAATTGAAATTAATTATTTCAAATGGACCTGCTTATTCTTGCCATTATATTGAAAGAGCATCAGAGTTCATTTAACTTCGTGTAAATGAATGTCATTAAGGCAATGATTTTATCTCTTTTTATCGCTTTCATTTTTGACTAGTATAAATTTGGCATATATACATATTTAGGTACGGGGAGAGACAGGAAGATGAAGGTTTATGAAACTGATGAATATTAGATATTTGCATGGTCTCTATTGATGTTAAAACAATGGAAGGATTTTGAAACATTTTTGCAAAGTTTCATCATTTAGATCGCGCAAAGCGCCTTAAACAATTTGTGTGCCGAAAAGAAAAATGCACTACACTCACAGTTATTGGTAGAATTCCAGTTGCACTAATTGATCTCAAATATAGCCGAACTATTATTCTATTCGGAGATGGATTTTGATTTTAATATGATTAACCCTTAATGAATCAAGGGCAGGTCTCATAGCAGTCATAACAGTCTCTCCATGCTACATTAATAGCGGTTTTTGCCTTTGGACAGTTTTTCCGTGAGATGCCTTATCATAATTAGATTCTACTTCTATTCTTTCATTGTTGAAATTCCAGCGTTTATTTGCGCTAAATGTTCCTCCTCCATTATTGAACAGAATTGCCTTAGACTTTTTCAAGTTAACGACCAAATTCCATCGCACGCAATATTCCGACAACCTATTTATCATGACCTGGAGCGATTGCGATATGCATGGCAGCAGGACAATATCGTCTGCAAAGAGCAGGCCTTTAATCACAGTTCCCGCGTAGTCTCCAACTCCTAGCAATGCCTCTATAATGTCATTGACGAACAATTAAAATAAACTTGGACTAACCACACACTAGGGATGGGAAAAACCGGCCGGTTAAAACCGAAACCGGTTTTTTCGTTTCGGTTAACCGGTTTTTTTCGGTGATTTTTTGATCTCGGTTAAAACCGGTTTTTCTTATAAAACTCAACAACCGGGTGACAAAAAACCGGTTATATACTTTACACTTTAACATTCCCCGTTTACACCAATAAACAAGATACAGAAAATTTCTTCGAAAAAAGTTTAAGTTCTTCGAAAATTTTCAACAGAGCTTAAGGCAAAATCAAAAAGCACTACAAGCTCAAAACTTAATATATACATATAAGGGGAAGTTTCACATCAACAATTCATCAACTAAACTAATAAGATTGTGATCGTCTCCTAGCATCCGCTCTATGGGCGCATTCAAGAAAATAACATCGACTTTGCAAACTGACAAAAAAAAAGAGAATTGGAAGCGGGATATAAAGTTCTGCTGCAGTAGGAACAGTGTTCAAAAGTTAAATCAGGGAATGATCTACACAAAAGTTCCGAACAGCAGCACACCGAGATGAATGAAATAGGGAAATATAACTACAGGTTGTAAAATGAACACTTTTACAGACAGTACTGCGAAGACATCCAACCAACCGCTGCGCTGGCGATATTAGAATATTGCACTCAACTTGGACGATTATTGTCCGTGTACAGGCGACTGTGAGGACAGCGATATTCAAACAATTCAACATTTTTTCAGAAAAAAAAGGAATTGATCGAAAAAAGGACGGGATTGATAGGAAGGAGGTGTCTTCTAGATTTGTTTGCGTTCTTAAATACAACTAAACATTAATTCTATTATAAAAAAAAATGTTTTATAGGCATTTACTTTGGGTTCTAAGCGAGTAGATAATGTATGATCGTGATTCGTGAAAAAATAGCGACAACATAAAGAAGAAGTAAAGTAAGTATGAATAATTCCCATTTACAAATGAAAACAAGTTTCAAAAGTACCTTGGACTAAGTTCAAGAAGTAAATAAAGAGACACCAGTAACGAATTTTAGAGTTTTTACAAATCTTTCCGATAGGTTTTTTTTTTTTATTTTATGTAGAATCAAAGAAAGAATGATTGAGATTCAGCATTAAAAAATCATTTTCTCACTGCAACTCTGCTGCATGATTTGTGGGTCAGTTAAGTCCGCGTTAGTGTGTATTCTATGACCATGCTACCTACTTTCTCCATAATTGATACGGTAGAAAGGTCTTCTTCATTGATATGAAAAACATTTTCTTTCCTTCTTCAATGGAGATAAACTCCAAAAATCAAAAAAAAAAGTAATAAAACAGATAAAGGATTAACAACTTACTTGGGAATCTTTTTCTTGCAACAAAGACAAGCTGCGAGCATCATAATAAATGTTAATGTTACATTTATTGTCATAAATGCAATGTAAAACGTTGAGTAATCCATTTCCATGTATAATTAGTTGGTAATTAAATTGTCTGCCATATCACGTTACATTTATTTTTCTTCTTCTCTCTAATTCATGTTTCATTAGTCAAGTGAATGTTTTTTGTTAGTTTAATTGACGTGGGTAGTTTATTTATTGTTTATTTATGATTTTAAACACGAAAGTATAAATAAATATCACTTGATTGCACTCGAATTGATAAATTTCAATTCCAGGCACACCTTTCACACAAATTTTGACATAGCATGTCATAACTTTTTATTTGTCGCGTCGATATCGTAAGCGGTGCCATGAAAATTCGAAGCGTTCGTAGAGTAGTGTTATTTTTTTACGATATTATTTTTCAGCTGTTGATTTAAGCATGAAACAGATTTAAAGAGCCGCAGGGAAAGTATTAAGGCTCTCCCAAACCAACGCGAAACATTCGGCGCGACAACGAAACTTCCGCCTGTCTTAATTTATTTACATGGAGATTAATGGGAGCACCCACACTGCCGCGATGCGAATCTTCGAACATTATTCAGTCGTCGCATATTCGCGCGAATGTTGCGCGTTGGTTTGGGACAGCCTTTAAGGCTCTCCCAAACCAACGCGAATACTTCCGAACGACGACGAAACTTTCGCCTGTGTCAATTAATTCGCATGCTGAGTAATAAGAGAGTACCCACACTGACACGATGCGAATCTTTGAACATATTTTTGTTGTAGCAAATTCGATGCGAATGTTTCTTATTTATTTTGTTATAGTTTTACCTTTGAGCTGCCACTTTTTCATCTACATATAAGCAAAACTAAGGCCGGTATTCACCGAACGCTCATAACTTAATACGCTCATAACCCTATTCACCCAGCAATAATAGTTAATATTTATGAGCACTCATAAGACTTATGACTGGTCCCGACCACTCTTAAGTTATGAGTGCTCTCATCAAAATTTTCGAAGTCCACATGTCAACTATCACATTGCTTGAGTTTTTTTTGCAATTGCAAAGTTTTTAGATTCAAATTTCAATAGGTGTGTTCCTTTGGGCTCCAGTATCTACTGCCAAGTACTTCTGGCTGCAGTCAACTACTTCTACTCTTTGGTCGAAGTAGTTCAAAGTAGTTCATTAATCTAGTAACAGAATGTTTCCAAACAAGAAAAAGACATCACCAATCAAAAGAAATTACGTAATAGTTTATTGTTGTTGAAATTTTTCTAATTTTAAAGTAAAATAAGAAAACAAACAACTAAAATAGATTGATGTTGAGGTTAGATATTACCTTTCGCTAAATGAAAGCATTCCATTCATCATCTACTGGGAAGTACTAAAAAAAACTTTGCAAGGCCCAATGGAACACGGCTAATGAAGAAACACGCCATTGAAATAAATCAATTGCAAATAAATAAATAAATGAGAAAATGTATGCACAGAAATGTAAAACTGCAATGAAATAAAGTGCTTGTGAATTCATTTTAGCCGTTGTGAAAATATTTTAAATTTTTGTCAGCAAAAAACACCTTCATTTCACAGTTTGGGTATGTCTTTTTGTGAGAGAGCGGCTCCCATTTTCGAATTTCGAAACTACTTATGAGTGGTTAGTGAATACCACAAATAATTTTCAAGTAATGAGCCTCATAAACTTAAGAGCCTTTTATGAGCGTTCAGTGAATACCGGCCTAAGAGTATAACCTCTTCCATTTGTTTGTCTTCGAATTCTTCTTTAGAATTTCGTCCTCTGAGTCGTACCCTATTACACTTTGACTTTTGAGTCATGACTCAAATTCGGCAATCCTCTATAATTTTTTTTTCGGTAATTGAATTCTCGTAGCAACCAAACAAACAACAAATATAAATGAAACGATTTTGTTCCAGCATAGAAATTCTCTATGCTCTACACCTTAGCAACCGCAGCTATAGGTACATACATGTGCGCTCCACAAATAACGAAAACAAATAAAGCAATTTGCTAAAATAACAAACAAGAAATAAAATAATGTCAAAAATGAGTCGCAGAAATTTGGCCCACGACTCATAGGGCAGTTTGTTTTCCGTCTTTTTTCTTTTCTTTTGCACTCATTATGTTCGAAAAGAGTCACGACGCAAAAGTTGTCGTGTAAAGGCTGTCCCAAACCAACGCGAAACATTCGCGCGAATATGCGACGACTGAATAATGTTCGAAGATTCGCATCGCGCCAGTGTGGGTGCTCCCATTAATCTCCATGTAAATAAATTAAGACAGGCGGAAGTTTCATCGTCGCGCCGAATGTTTCGCGTTGGTTTGGGAGAGCCTTAATAGCGGACTTTCAGAGCTTCGACTTCTATGACTGCTTTAAAACGATGCAATTTCTTCTTGCTATTTTTAAGCACGTAGGCGAGAGGAACGTACATATGTGGTGGCCGGAGTAGACGAAATTGCTGATGTTGAACAAATTGCAGAGTTATCTCTCATTCTTCTTTGTGTTTTTTTCTAATTGTTCGAATGTGTTTTATTTTCATTCGTCTTCCACTTACATAGATAACTTCGCTTAATCAAGTGGAGTACAAAGTGCGCGTAGTGAGATGATACTTCTTCACTTGCACAAAGAGAAACGAAGATTAAAAATCGGTGTTATGTAAAAGCAGTCTATGTGCTAAATTTCAATGATTTACGTTTGTTTATGTTTTTTTTATAACTTGGCTGCCAAAGAATATATTGCAATATCGGATTGATTGATTGAAAGGATTTTTGATTACAATAGCTTCGTTCGTTGAACTTTACCCAGGGTTGACCCAGGTTTTCTTGACAACCCCAAGAATTGTCAACAAAACTTGGGTTTTTCGGTTCTCAAAAAACGCTCAAGGGCTGTTGACATTTAAAGCAAGAAACAAAAATTCTGTGCTTAGATAATTAAAACTTAAAATTTGTTTCAAATATGTCTTAAAAATGAATTAAAACTACTTCAAATGTTTCCATTTTGTATTGCTATTTATTAGTATTAAATTAAATTTGTATATTCTCACAATTTGTTTTCCAAAAATAAACAAATAACCTGTAGCACGTGAATCCACAACAAAACATACGCATAACAGCTCATGTCACTTTGGCAGCATTTGCTTTACCTCAACTCGCCACAGCAAAATACCTAGTTCTACTTCAGGGCGAGTTCAGGGCGACCCCAGGTCCAAAAAAACACAGAATTTTTTCACCAGGGTGATATCAGGTTTTTCAAAAAACGCTTTGGGGCGACCCCAGGGTGACTTCAGGGCTGAACGAACAAACCTATTTTAACAGTGCGATAAACGCTCGGAGCTACATTTTCAAATGACAGAAAAAGCTTTTTCATCTCATATTTGCTAATTTTATTTGACAGAGCTATTGTTTCCTCTTTTTTTGTTATTTACACATTGAATGGATTCCATTTGAGTGTGTTCGTAAGGTTTCAGGTAATTTCCTAGAGAATTTCATTCAAATTTGGCTGCGGAGACGAAGAAGTAGAGGAGGACACCCTTTAGTATCTAGGTCACTGTCCGGCACTCTGCAATATACGGCCAACATTTTTGGATAGCTATTTCTTCAACGATCTAGCAGAAATCTCGAAGTCAACAGGACAGGTTGGTGACAACATCTTAAATTCAATAATCTTCATCAACGACTCAAAACGGCTCGATGCTCTATAAGATTTCATATGTTATATTTTAAAGGGATGGTCCAATCCATCAGGGTACCACAAACTGGATCAACATTGATCTAAGTGTCAGCCCATCAACCTAACCTAACCTCTAGTGAAGTTTAAGCACAACTCACGTTAATTCAAAAAACTACCCAAAAAGTGTATGTCGTATGCCTTCACATCATAACCAATAACTAGGTTAGTTGCTTTTGATTTGCTTGTAATCATACTTCTTACAAAATTTAAAAGCAAAGCTAATTTATTGAAAACTTGCGAACAACACGCACACAGTCACTAGGCCCTGATGGTTCTCCACGCACCGTTGCGCTAAAGATTTTTGTATAGCTTTTATATTATTTTAAAGGCGTTGTTAAAAAACCTTTAACTATAAATTAAAGACTTAAATTTTTGAAGTAGGCTTTGCCCTTTATTTAATATTTTTATTACTTTTATTTTGTAAATACAGATCAGACTTAAAAATCGTTTCGCACAGACGGTGTCTACAAATTTTTGTTGATCTTTTTGTCTGTTGGATATGAATCTTCTTCTTGTTTATTCTTACGGCCTCTGGTTATCAGAAATATTTGAAAGATACATTTTTGAGTGTCGCCAGCAGATGATTTTTCTTAACAAGCGTTACTATAAACACAAAAAACATGCATGGAACTTGATAAAGTTTTTTTTTTTCTATCAAGCGTGAATCCTCTTACATTGCGTTCTGGAAAATTGTTGTTCTTATATTTGGTCTTTATTTTATGATTATTCATCGACTTAACCTTATGCTTTGAACAGTATATGAGCACATCTCACTGAATACATTCAATTTGTAGCAGAACAATAATTTTCTTTTTCAAATATATTTTTAGAAATCTTAAAATAGGTACTCGTAATAAACAAAGACAATATGTTCTAAAACATTTTTAGAAAGTCTTCAGTTTGTTGTGATATTCGAAGGTGAAAATGCCGATAAAACTTGAAATATCGTCAGTCGAAAAGCACGAAGGTGATGCAGTTTCCATTGCATATAGTAATAATCATGTTTTTAGCGGGGGTGCTGATGGAAAAATAAAAGTATGTAACTTAATATCAATAATAAAGTTTATTTAATATCTACATCTTATTCAATGTTAAAGGTATGGGATAGTAACTTGAACTTGAAAAAAAGTCTTGATATGCATGAAGCGTACATATATTCCACTGCTTTTAATAAGAGTGGAAAGCTGTACTCGAGCAGCTGTGATGGATCGGTTAAGTATTTAAACGATCCTGTCAATAACGACCAAATGGAGGAACTGGTTCGATGTGATGACTCTATTATTTCTATGTACTGTGATGGTGATCTACTTTATACTGGAGATGAGAAAGGTGTCGTCACCAAATGGGAAAATGACAAAATGCTTTTCAAATACAACATTGTTGAACAAGTTAAATCCCTAGCAGTAGAAGGTACCTTAATATATACAGCTAGAGATCTTGATGTTGTTGTTTCGGATGCGATGCCAGGAAAATCTGGAAAATACTCAACAAAAGCTGTTTTCCCTGGTCGAGCCCCCCTAACTCTGTTGGGAAAAATGGTTGATAATAAAAGGTCCTTTATATCTTTTACCGATCGACAGGGAAAAGGGTTGGTTCTAGCAAAAAATTTGCCAGGAGAAAAGTTTTCAACTATTTGGGAGTTAAATGTGAGTATTTCGATACATTTATTTATGTAGCTGAATAAATTTTTGTTTTGTTTTAAGGACTGCCATGAAATGATCATAAACTCAATTTGTGGAAACGAATCTTTTCTATTTTCTGCTGGGTATGATGGAAAGATAAAATGCTGGAGTGACATCGGCAGAGCAAAACCAACATTAAATGGCGAAGCCGATGCTGGAAACTGTGTTAATTCAATATGTCTTGGAAATGGTGCTGTTTATGCTGCTTGTTCTAATGGCACTATTCACAAAGTCGCTTTTTCATAATTTTTAAAATTTTATTTGTACATATTTGTTAAAAAGCTGCATTTTATTATCCTCCAGAGATCTGATCGGGATCAGATCATGATAATAAAACAAACAGGATCATATAGTGAAAACAGTGTTATATACACATCTCTTGTTTTCTTTTTGTGTATTTGTCTTTTTTTTTACTCCAAAAGCCATTTTACCGCGTTAAAACTAATTTTTGCATGTTAGTACTAAGGGTGTGTGTTCAAAAATGGAATTGCAAATCCAAAATCTGAGCTGAAATACATGTATTTTATTTCAAATCCAATCCGGATCAGTTTGGGGGGAAACAAAATACAGGTAATATGGATATTATTTATTATTTGTTTCGAAAACCAGTACTTTGAACTATTTTATATGATTTATTGCCTGTAAACGATATATGTACTTCTTAGGTCCACTTTTTCAGTGCAAGATTCATTTAAAAGATGTTATTTCTCCACTGCAGCATGGTTTTGTTATTTGGGAGGTCTACTACTAACCTCGTTGTTTTCAACAACTATGTAGTTGGCTCCCTAGAACAAGGCTTTCAATGTGATGTAGTGTATACAGATTTTTCAAAGGCTTTTGATCGAGTCAATCATTCGATATTATTATCTAAGTTTAAAAAAATAGGTTTTTTCTCCCCTATTTTGCAATGGTTTCAATCTTACCTTACAGGTAGAACACAACGTGTTCAAATCAACAATTTTTTTTTCAGATCCCGTGTTTGTTACTTCTGGCGTTCCTCAAGGAAGCCATATCTAGGTGACTTATATGTAACATTAAAGCGACCGTCACTTTGTGACATAGAAGTCACCATGACTTCATAGCAACAAAGCGTGCCACTTGGGTATGTAAGTTGAACTGAATTTAATAAAAATTGCGTATTGACAAGGCCCTATCACTAGTCAACTGATGAGTCCAAGTGAGATCGCGTGGACGAAACGCCAGTTTTTATGGACTAAAGGCCGTTAAAAGCTATATTGAATCAATAATTCAACAAGTCCAATGAAATGGTGCTAAGTCTTCTACTTGGCTGATGTATTTCAGTAGTATATAGAATTTGTATTATAAAACCTTCATATAAATATAAGAGTTTTGTACTCTGATTGATGAAATAAATAAATAAATAAATAAAAGATTAAAGTAAATTCGAGTTTACTTATCAAATTTGGTGAGCTAACTCAGGATTAACTGAACAGATGCTTTTGATGTTTTATTCACTCTGTTTTGTTTTGTCGTTCCGCGTGCATTCTCCACCGAAAATCTGCCTCCTTACTTTACTGTGTGTTAATTTACTTCTTTAGAGTTAGCTAACTCTGGTTGAACTCCATACTGAAAAAACTTGGCTTTAATAATCTTCATTAATAGCCGTATTTTAGAAAACTTCAAGAATTTTTACTTTACGTAGAAATTTTACACGCTGCCCAGCAAAACGAAAAATCCCATACAAAAATGACGCAACGAAATAAAAACAAAAAAAACTGAGCCGTTCTCCTTTTCGTTTGCTGGTTCAACAGGTAAAGTTGATAATTGTAGCAGAAGTTTGGAGAAGTCTCCGTTCTTTTTATGCACAGAATTATTTACCTAGACGCCAGAACATTAAATATTATGGTTGAACCCCAGTTAATCCACCGAAAACCGATCTCGGTGAGTTAAAATTGGCGTACCACGTTTGTACCCGGTCATAATAGCCTTTTCACACCAAACCCAAAACCCGGTTTTCGAGAAAAATCGGTTTTATCTCTACAAATAGTTTTTATGTGGGAAATAAATTTTGTTTCGATATGCGTACTAGGCTTAATAAGACTCCAATATTGATATTAGCCGTGTTTTTTTGCAAGCCCCGAGGAAATCGATCGAAAAAAAGACGTCCTGTCCTGCAATTTACATGTTAAATGCAACAACAACTAATCCCGTTCGGGCTTAGCTAAACGCGGAGAATTCTCGCGGGCTTAACTTAAGCACGGAGAGAAACTGTGTTACCGGCGTGAATTGCATACTTGTTATCGATAGTTTGTATGGAAACTCCATTTTGTTTATGTAATGGCGTCGCTTATCCCTGATGTAGATTTTTTCAACCAAATCTCCCCGGGCTTGCAAAAAAACACGGCTATTAATTCATAAAATCAAGGTGGCCATACATGATCGAGCAATTTGGGTCGGGGCCAATTTGGGTTGTGGATTCCCGACCGGCCGAAAATCTAAATGGCTCGGTTGAGCCTTATCGCCACAGATTAGCCACATGAAGATGAGAATCCCCGGCAGCCATTTTAATTTGCCTACAAGCTTGAACTGTCACATATCAGATAAAAAATGAGAATGTGTGTATAAAAACCTCACACATAGACAGTAGAGATCTTCACACACCTGGTTAAATTGTTGTTGCAATTCAAATCTATTCATCGACGCGGGAAGAAATTACAAATACAACAATGTAAACAAATGGGTTTTGGAGAGTGAAACGTACGAAACATTCTCATCTTCATATGGCTAATCTGTGCTTATCGCACGATGCAATTTGGCGCGGCCAGTTGGCTCGATCGTGTATGGCCAGCTTTAAACTATATGTTTACGACACGTTCTTCTTTGACGACTCCTTACACTTACGTCTTCAATCTGGACCCCTTTGGAGCGTCTATCACGGCTTATCAACAGCTGCTTACCGGCTTAACCAACGTCCTATCAACGGCTTTTTACCGGCTTATCAACGGCTCTTAACCGGCTCATCAACGACTTTCAACCGGACTCTATGGCCGGACAGAAAAATAACATTTGTATTTTTTTTCGATTTGTTTTGTGTTGTTTCTGCCATCATTTCATTCGTTCATTGTGCGACATCTTGTTTTTTTTCTTTTTGCAATCCCTATGGATACTTTTCCGCTGTGTTGCATTTGTTGTTGGATACCACATCCTATCAGCAGCTTACAAGGAAAAAAGACAACAAAAAGGTTCATGAAGAATATACAAACATAAGAGAAAAGAAATTACTACCTATAACCTCTTTGTTCTCTCCTCGTGCTTAGCACCGTTTTCTCGTAAAAATAAATTTTGTAGTACACCATATCTCTACGTATGAAGAGGTCTTTGTTTCACGTCGTATCTTGATTCATGTTTCATCTTGCTGAATGAGGTCATTCTATGTTATTGCAAAATTCTATATTAAAATTGATTACGTCATTACTTCTACCACTTGAACACAAAACAGAAATAAAATTCTGAAACTTTCTTTTATGACAGCTCATTTCTAAAAAACTTTCTCGTTGGGTTTGTTCTTCTCACAGCAGCAGCAGTCGTCGTGTAGCAATTTCATATTATAATTTTTTTTTTAAATTCCTCACTTCCAAAAAAGAAGAGAAGTTTTTTTTATCAACATTTCTCGCAATGGGGCTCCTATACAATATGAGAGTTCGTTTGATAAACTTTTTGGTATTTTTTCTCATCGTAATTTTACTACCCGGCGTTCCGCCACGGAACACTTTTCCCTTTACAGCATTCACGTAAGTTCAATGACACTTTTTTCCATGATCAAAAATGTATTAGGATTTAATGAAACTCGAATTGAAAATAGTGTGACACCTGCAAAAGAACTTAAAGGTGCCCTAGAATCCAATTTTCACCTCGAAGGGGCAGAGAGGTTACTTGAGGGCCGTGTCTATGGGCCAGAACATTTGCTAGCAAGAAAGAACGAAATCTATACGGGAATTTATGGTGGTGAGGTGATTAAACTAACTGCAGATCATGTTACGCATGTTGCTAAGTTCGGACAACCTTGTGGTAGATACAATAGAGAAGTTTATTGCAATTTAAAAGTTTAATCAATAAAAACATTTTTGCAGAAGAGATCTTTGAAGAATCACGTTGTGGACGACCTTTGGGCTTGGCCTTTGATACCCTTGGCAATAACTTGATTGTTGCCGATGCTTATTATGGACTGTGGGAGGTAAACCTATCGAATGGAAAGAAGAAACTTCTTATCTCTCCCGGACAAGAGCTAGACGGTACAATTAAACGCAAAGCGAAGATATTCAATTCTGTTGCAGTCGATAAGAAGGGCGACATATACTGGACTGACTCATCTTCTGATTTCTTGCTTGAAGATATTGCATTCACTGTGTTTGCCAATCCATCAGGAAGGTAAGTGTGTAAATATATTTACATATTTGTTTTTGAAGAACAATCATTTTCAATATCAACCAGGTCATTAGGTGAATGCATGTATGTGTGCTCATTTATTATTATATAGTAAAATTTCCAAACACTGTCAATTTTTCCACTTTAATACTCCTGGCATGTACATATTTTTAGTACTCGTTCTTAAATAAGCTTAAAAAGCTCAAACTAAAGGTTAACTTAATCATAAATAATTTGTTGACCAAAAGCGAACTCTAATAAAGCAGATAGTGGTAAGCTGGAGCTTTAATTTTAGGTACATAAAAGCCCTTTTAATATTTGTTTCTCTTTTGGTTTCCTTTCGGTTATAAAGGAGTTTTTTTTTATAATTATTGCGTTGCTAAATAATAATTACCTTTGTGCGAGTTATCTTTTTAGTGAGGTTCGTTAAGCGAGCAACAATTGTAAATAAAACATTCCGATACTCTAGAAGAGCACAAAAAAAAAAAGACCTGAAATTTTACCCACCTCCAACATTTGGCTTGAAAATGCAAGGTAAAATTGCATTGTTTAAAAGCTTTCTATTAGATTTTTTGTATTTCAGACTGTATATTTTTAACAATTATTCAAGTTCAAATTGAAATTGTGTTGATCTTGTTCGAAGCAACAAAGCAGAACTATTTAGTTTGTGTTGACATAATACAAACAAATTGAGAAGAATCTATTTGTCTAAACCAACAAGATACCTTAATGGAAAAACATAAAAGAATACCAAGTCAAAACTTAACTTCTCAGACTTTATGGAACCATTGACAAATCATTTGTTCAAACATTAAAATTCAAGGTTAACCCAACGCGACATTCGCATACAAATATTTTGGCTTTGTTTGTTTTTTTTTTTCAATGCAGTATGAGTGTATGGGTACACAAAAATAGATGTAGATAACAATTATATTTGAAGAAGTGTTATCAAAATTTTGCAAACAAATATTGTTGTATTGTACTTTTGAAACCTAAATCATGTTTCATGTTGCCAAAAAAAATCATAACAAAGAATTTTCTTTAACATGTTAAAGGTCTAATAATTGCTCGAGTAGTTCATTTAACTGAAAAATGTATTAATAAGAAAAAGGAACTAAAAATGTTACTTAGAGTATTTAAAAAAAAAAAGTATTTTAAAAGTAAATTCCTTCGCCTTTGAGTTCACGGTCGATTATTAAATGTTTATTTGCTAAATATGCACGTAATGACGTAAAAGGTTCAGATTTATTTCACTTTTATTCAGTCAATATTTAGAAAATTTTAAAAGCCTCACTATGAACAAATTTTCATAAAACATTTTGGATTGATAGATCTGAAGTTAGGTATACAAAAATGTTTATCATATTTATTGCCGTTGCTTTTTATTTTGTACTTTTTAGCAAAAAAGAAATATTTTTTTGTTTTTGAATCCTCCCTTTAAAAAAGAAAAGTATTAAAATCAGTTTTGTCATGAAAGAGTTAGTCGTAAATAATTTTTTACACGTACCTACCCTTTTAATCAGCTGCTTTTTTCAACTAATTTCGATTCCATTTTATTTTTTGTGCGGTTTAATATCTTTTCCAATCTTTCGTCATATTTATAAAAATGGTCTTATTATGTGAACGATTTTTTTTCGATTTATAATGAATCAATTCATCGATATAGAACTTGAACATTTTGAGCGTTGCGCTCTCTAGCAGCACCCTTTTTTAAACCAATGAAAACAAATCATACAATAGCGACCTTGTCAATGTAAATTATTTTGTCCAATTCTTTATATTCCCCGGGAAAATAACTCGTCAAAAATATTTTTCCCTACGAAAGCGGGAATGAGAATTCTGAATGTTCGAAATAGTTGTTTTGCCGTATTTGACATACAGTTGGTGTCAAAATATTAGAAGTGCAGATAAAAGCATTAAGCGAGAAACAGATTGGCACAGCAACTTCAACAGCAACTTTGGCAGAAACGAAAACTTTGACATCAAAAGTCATGTAAAATAGATTACCAACGTGAACAGCGCTTTTGACAGCATAAAAACATATATAAAATTTGTCACATTTTCATTTTTTAGTGTTGATAAACCTGAAAAACTTTGCTTTAAAGTTGGCATCATTTGCACAGTCGAGTTTAGGGTTTATGTCTAACGTTGATGTCGATGTCGATGTTGCTGTGTTAATGTATTCAAAGCCATTTAAAACCACTAGCTCTAAAATGAGTGATGCGGTTGTCAAAATTGCTGTTGAAGTTGCTGTGTCAATCTGTTTCTCGCTTTACGATATTCTTGTTTTAACGGTTTTATATTGCTAAGACGGCGTTTTCATTATTTCTTTTTTAGCTATCCCCTTTGTCTGGTCGCCCATTCAGCTTCTGCTGTAGTCCTCCGACATCACAGTCAAGCGGTGGAGGACAAAACAAAGCAGAATTGTGATTACACGGTGTATTTTATATGTAGCGAGACTTCAAAACAACTCACAAACCCGAGGAGACCTCAACACCTAAATCAAAAGGCACACAAAATTGAGTCAAAAATGGATTCAAAAATGAATCTGTTAGCGGAAATTAAAGCTATTGTTTGCTTTAACTTCAGTATTGAAATGTTTATTAGACGTTTAGGAAGTGGCCAAACAGCCCACAGTCCACGAAAGTTGTATTTGGTGTCAAAAAACCATGTGAGTAAAAGAAACAAACTCGGAGAAACACCTTAAGTTGCCTGCGAAAAAGGGAGATTTATGTTCTGTGGTCAGACTACTCCAAAACAGGGTGCTTATTACATAAAACGAATATTGTTTGTAACGGCGCGTATTCTTTAAGTTGCGATTACGAGTAACGAGTATCGTAAAAAAAACTATGCTCGTATTTTATAAACGAGTGCCTTCAGCTGTCGTATTGGCTGGCTTTCGTTTTGAGTTTGTTTGAGTTTCAACATTGTATTTTGGTTTGGTTTTGTGTTGTTTTGAGTGAGGTAAGGACAAATGTAAGAAAAATAATAAATGTAGATTGATTGCATTTTCGTTTTTTACAATCGCACTACGCGCTGTCTTTCGTTTCCCTGGGCTTCGTTTTTTCTGCCGTGCGTTTCGTAATACATAATAAGGGCCCAGTTTTGTATTTTAAAATAACGATCTCTTTAATATGTAAGAAGGATTTCAAAAAAGAATTTCATCCTCTTTTCAAAGCTAAAACAATAAAACATGGATGTTCTAGTATTATGTTTTGGGCATGTCTTTCCTTGTATGATGATGTTCCCTTATACCGTATTGAAAATGACGCAAAGCATAACAGAAAACTTCAAAAAAGTAGTTTCCAGAAAAGAGGATTCATGTGTTAGAAGGGCTAGCACTGTCTTCCGATCTCAACCCTCTTGAAAACTTTTAGTGTGATGTTAAAAAGTTTGTTGCTAGTTGCCAACAAGCTAATAATAAAGCCATTGTTAGGGCTAAAACGCATAAATTTAAAAAAACACAAGTTTTATTGTTGTATAAATTTAATTGATTCATTTTTTAACGATTTTTCAGTATCATAAAACACACTACTATTAAAAGCAGCTGTATAAATCAAATTGTAGAAAGAAAAAATATTTATAAATGTGAAAAAATTCATAGTTATTGAAATTATTTATAAATAAATACAAAAGTAACAAAAATGTTCAGCATTGCAATAAGAATTTAGCATGAATAGGAATTTGAAGGAAGTCGATATCGACCTCAAAGAGTTATTAGAAGATGTTTGTTCTTTGTTTTGTCCACCGTCAGTCCCATTTCTTGCTCTAAGGTTCGTAGCTGCCTTTGATCTAACATATTTTTTTTGATCACTCCACACGTATGACTTTGTACCTACGTAAATAAATTGAATTCTGGTAACTTTTGTTTTAATATAATTCACTCTGAGCCTTTTACCAAAACAATCAAAAACTTTTACCAAAACAATGAGAGTTCTTCGTTAGGATTTGTATTTTAAATACGCATACGCATCCCGGTGAGCTTCCATCAAATTTAACAGCATTAGCAACTGGCACTTGCTTGTTGTTTTTGACCTATTAAATAAATATTAATTTGAAAAAGGAAAAACATACATTTTAGTGAACAATTCTCCAGCAAATGTATCGGGAAGAAACTGGCGCCAAAAAAAATGAACTTTTTCCCCGAGTATTTTTTCCCATACTCGTAGTTTGTTGTTGATTGGAGAAAAGGGTATTTTTTGTTAAGAATAAGGGAATTTTCATTTAGAATTGGGCTGATTATATATTTTAGATAATGCAATGTATTATTATTGAATTATACATAAATATACATAGTTCAAGTGAAGTTAACGGATAAGTTGTGAATATTTTCAAGACAATAGTAATAAGAGATGCCGATAACTTTCTTTAAACCCGATTTATTACCAATAGTACACTTAATACTCAGTTTTTGTAAACTCCACCTAACTTATATTTCAAAGTAAAATAATATAAATAAAAATGTAACTACTTACATACATACATATTTAATTAATTTATAAATAATTTTTGTTTTAGATTGTTCCACTACGATAGAGTGAAAAACGAAAGCAAATGCCTCATCGATGAATTATTCTTTGCAAATGGAATTGCAATTAATCCAACTGAGGAATTTATTGTTGTTGCCGAAACTGGTGCATCGCGTCTATTGAAATATCATCTTAAAGGTCCAAAGAAAGGACAACATGAAGTATTCGTTGACGGTTTACCCGGAACCCCTGACAATCTTACACCAGATAACGATGGCATATGGATACCACTCTTAATTTTCAAAGATGCTGACCATCCATCAATTTTTGCTGTGTTTTCAGAATTCCCAACGATTCGTAAATTCCTTTCGCGGTTGATGGTTCTCTTCGAAATGCCTTTCCGTATGATTAACAATGTTTTCCCCAACGTTTTGACTCAGAGATTTATCCATTCTATTGGCCATGGTGAAGTGATTGTTCCCTTTTTGCCAAAACGTTCGACAATTGTTCGTGTTGACTGGAATGGGAATATCTTGGGATCATTGCATGGATTTGATAAGTCAGTTGGGCATGTTTCGCATGTGCTTGAGCTTGAGGATAATTTGCTTTTGGGATCACCATACAATCGATTCATTGCTAAAGTTAAGTTACCAAAATCACCTCAGATTAAAGTCCGTAATGTAAGGTATGAAAATGCTAATATAGAGCCTGTTGTTCCTGTTGCTGTGAAAACTACAACTACTACTGCAAGGCCAACAACTACTACCACCACCACTACTACCCCAAGGCCAACGACAACACCTAAACCAACTACTACTCCCAGACCAACCACAACTACCCCACGGCCGACTACAACAACTCCAAAACCTACTACAACGACACCAAAACCTACAACAACCCCAAAACCAGTAACAACAACTCCTAAACCTGTAGTAAAACCAACCCCAGCTACGAAACCAGCGACCAAACCAACTCCAGCTGCTAAGCCCACTCCTAAACCTACTCCAGCTTCAAAGCCGACGCCACAACCCACACCTCAAACAACTACTCGAACCCCACCCAAAGATCCAGCTCCAATTGTTGAAAAAATAGCTGAAGATACTAAGCCGCCAGCACAAGAGAAGTTGAAAGTTATCAAAAAAGGTGGGGAGCACAGTGAGCTGTAGGAAGGTAAAACAAGCTTTCGTCTGCCTATGACCAAGCAAAGCGCAAAGTTACACAACAGAAATCAATTTTATGAACAGTAAAATTGACTCCCCACACGAACACCTAATTAATAAATGTACTTGGATATTTCTTTAAAGTTCATAGATGTAATTAAATGTAAAGAATCTATAGCACTCTATAATCTCTTCGTAGGAATTTTAAAGTTTTTATTTTCTATTGGTTTTGGATTTAAATGTGATCTTTTGAATTAATATTATATTATTATTTTTTTTTTTGTTTTCTACATATCCTGTACGTAAAATTAAGTATGTATAATGATTAAACAGAAAAGAATAATTTTAAGAGCCTGGTCATTTGTTAAGCAATTAATTTAATTTTTAGTTATAGCAAATGCTAAGGCAATTTATGTTGCAGCTTGCAGGGTCATTTGAAAATAGTGAATACTTCTTGAATTTTAAAATCCTGTATTCCAAAAAAAAGAAGAAAATGAAATACATTCCTTTTATTGAAAAATAAAGTATTTGAAAGTAGTCATTATTTTTAGCTAAATTCCCAAATAAAATAATTAATAATACTGCTTCTATCTCAGAGTTTATAGCAGACTGGTCAAATTGTACGAGCGTGTGTGCCTTCGATGTCTATTATTGGAGACCACGTTGTACATACTTGCTTGGGTCCTCAGACCTATTGCGTCCGTGGGTGAACCCTTGCGGGACATAGGGCCTCAACTACTCCTACGCTCCATCGATCGTGTACGGTTTCCGGAGATATATTTTAGCTTTCTCCAGCGCTTCCCCGATTGCGCTGACTCTTCCTCGACTGTTCTGCGCCATGAGCTTCTCGGTCTTCTGGTCTTCTTCTGCCTTTTTGAGTGAGCGGGTTCCACTGCATCGTTGCCTCTACTGCCACTTAAGTCTTCGTATCAAAGAGTCAATGGGTTCCTGGACCGTTCTCCTATGAAGTTCTTCGTTAGATATACGATTGGACCAGAAAAGCCTTAAGATATTTCGCAGACATCTAACGGGTGATTTTTTAGCTGGTTTGGTTTTGGCAACACTGGTTTTGACAGCTGACGTGTGTTTAGTACCTTGTGTCACTGTCAAACAGCTTCAGTTTGGTTTGCAATTTAACCATGGATCGTCTTACAAATGAACAACGCTTGCAAATTATTGAATTTTACTATCAAAATTCGTGCTCGGTTCGAAATGTTCATCGCGGGCTGCTTGTGTTCAGCGATGAGGCTCATTTTTGGTTGAATGGGTACGTAAATAAGCAAAATTGCCGCATTTGGAGTGAAGATCAGCCAGAAGCATTGCAACAGCTACCTATGCATCCCGAAAAAGCCACTGTTTGGTGCGGTTTATGGGCCGGCGGCATTATTGGGCCTATTTCTTCAAAGATGATGCGAATCGCAGCGTTACTGTCAATGGTGAACGCTACCGAGCGATGATAACAAACTTTTTTTTGCCCGAAATGGAAGTTCTTGACTTGCATGATATGTGGTTTCAACAAGACGGTGCCACATGCCACACAGCACGCGAAACAATGGCGCAATTGCGAGGCGAGTTTGGTGAACAGTTAATTTCACGTTTCGGGCCGGTCAATTGGCCGCCTAGATCGTGCGATTTGACACCATTAGATTATTTTTTGTGGGGGTATGTCAAGGCTAATGTCTATAGGGACAAGCCCGCTTCGATTGACGCACTGGAAGCCAACATCCATGCATTCATTCGTGAGATACCGGCCGATATGTGTGAAAGAGTATGCCAAAATTGGACTCAGCGGATGGGCTACCTGAGACGCAGCCGCGGTCAACATTTGCATGAAATTATCTTTAAACATTAAATTGCAAGTTTCAAACTATCGATTCAAATAAATATTTCATTCATTTTTTCGAATTTTTTGTGTTTTTTTTTTAAAAAAGTTCTAAACCTCTTAAAAAATCACCCATTATTTACGAAAGTTTGCATCTTCCTTGCTACAGTTGATGTAACTTTCTCCAACAACATCCCGAACGCAGCCTTTACTTTTCCGATACGGCTGTTGATGTCTTGTTCGGTTCTACCTTAGAGACAATACTCCAAAGATATTGGAAACTCTCTACTTTCGCTACCGGCTCTTGAGAAATATTTATTTAAGGGGATAACTGGGTTCTTTGTTTTGTCCCGCATTGATTTTCAGTCCCACGATTTCTGCTTCTCTCTCCATTCTTGTTGTGATTTGATGGAGGTCCATGATCCTATGAGAGATTAAGCATACGTCGTCCGCGTAATCTAGATGTTTCAGATTAGTTGTCAGAATACATCGAATTCCTCCGTTTCTTGTCAAGGCTGCGCGCAGTACATCGCTTATCACCAATAAAAAACAAAATTGGTGACAGTATGCAGCCCTGTCTGACCCCGTCTTTGGATTTCAAATTCATCCGACAATCTTCTTCCATGCATTACGCACATTTGTTGCTTTTACAATAGCAATGAGCTTATACCCCTCCTCCGAAAATAAACTCCCTTTTGACGCTATAAAAAGCAATCTCGAAATCGATGAACAACAGATGAAGTGGTGATCGATATTCAACGCACTGCTCAATTACGACCCTCAGGATGTTGAAGTGACGTTGTGGTTGTACATTATATATAATAACTATTTCTCACATGCCAAAGGACAATCGCTATTCCAGCAAGGATTTTTTTGAGTGCCTATAATGGTTAGAAATTTCTTATAAAACATGCACACAAACACGCTTCAGTACTTGGTAACACTATTTTGTTCAAGTTGGGCGCAATGGGCAAACAAAAACCATACTAAATTGAATTGAATCCAATTTTTCGGATTGAGCTAAAAGCATTCCAAACTTTATTTGCTTTCTTTATTCAAATTGATTAATTTCAGGTTTTGAAAATTTTTCTTTCTTGTGCTAGTATACTTTCATTTTTCATTAATTTGTCAGCTTGCTTGTACCAGCGGTTTATTTACTGGACCTCTTTCAGTGGTACTTTTTGAGCGCACCCGAGAGACTTTCCTTTGTGATGAGTAAATGAATGATTATGAGCGATTGTGGACATGTTTTTTCAAGTAAAAGGCGATGGGCGCTGGCCCTGCGGGGCGCATAAACAGTACTTTTATAAACCAAAAATGTTATAATTGGCATGTCTGGAGTCAGTTTCGCCAATTATATTAGGATTTTTGCGTTTATAAAAGTACTGTTTTTATGCGGCACCGCAGGGCCAGGGCCAGGGCCCTCCGTCGGTGGGCATACTTCAGGCACCCAGAGTTTAGTTTGTTTCATGTCGCGCGAAGCGTGATAACTATTATACATCTTTAAAAGAACCATTATATCTTGTTATAGTTGAATATGTGATTATATTATATAAACACTGAACAAGACCGAGGCACTTACATTATATACATAAAAATTGTCTTTTGCCCAAGCCAAGTTTTAAACTTAATTGAAATTGCAAATGATAAACTATATTAAAAGTGATCCTCTTTGAATGTTGGTGGTTTGCTATATGGCTGAGTTATATGACCACGCCATTCTTCGTCATCTTGATGACATTCTTTGAAACAAGTTTTGCAAAATAAATCACCATCACAGCTTTGACATCGCAATGCAGCATCCTCATTGCATATCGTACACCAAGGAAGTTCTTCTGTAGCTTCCGTTGAATGTGCTGATTGAACGGGTTCCAATTGGTCTTCTGTTAAAAGTAAATCACTGCCACTTGCTGTTGGTAATCGAACTTCATCCACGTACTGAATGAGAACAAAAAAGCAAATAAATTAAAAATTACTTTAGTTTATAAATTCAATGCCTACGCGCTGGATTATATTTTTAAGCATGGTTTCATCGTCTTCTTCGTTGTCGCTTGGAGTATTTACGTCTGATGTTGATTTTTTAGCCGAATCGGAGGCATCTGAATCTCTCAATGCCGCTAAACGCTTTTCAATCTCCGATATAGGATCATTGTTGCCTCCTTCGACGTTAGAATCAATATGTTTTTCTTCTACAAATTGTTTCAGAAGGTCATTTATCTTCTCTTGTTCAGTGCGTGAATCTGTCGACAGGAGAATATCTTTTTTCGAATATTCCTTCGGCTTGAATCCTTGCAGATTAGACAAACGCAAACGAAGATTTTCCTCGTCTAAAGGATCATCACCATTTCCCTTGAGTCCTTTGAGTCGTCTTTGTATTTCTAGGTCTAAGTTGTCAGTAATTTCATCAGAGTCGCTATTTGGAGATGTAATACTTGTTAAAGAAATAGGCTCTAGAACAGGATCTAATGAATTTACGGGATCAGTTCTATAATGTAAACGTTTAAATAGTGTGAAAAGATTAATAACAAAAAGATAATTACATTTTAAATATTTCATTTGGTTCGATTTTTGTATTTAGATTCGTCGAGTTTAAACCCGAGTCTTTGATTATATTACTTGCTCCAGAAGCTTTAAGTGTCTCGTAGCACCTCAAGCAAACTTTTTGTTTTTGATTATTCCGACGAGGAACTTCAATTTCTTTTTTAAGGCACTTAAGACAAAAAGAATATCCACAATTGGCACAGCCAGACTATTAATTAAATATAGTAGTTTATTAAAAAATATTGGATTTTTTTTGTTTTCATAAGTTGAATTTCTGAATATTTACCTCTTTGCAGAACATTCCATATTTTCGCATACATGCATAGCACGACATTCTTTTAATTGGAATTTGGTTTTTTTTCGCAATCCTTTTATGAATCAATTGTTTATTATTTTATTTTTTTGGTAAATACTTCTGATAAGATTTTGACCCGAGATTTTGAGTGAGTTGAAAGCTGTACTGTCAGTGACGTTCAATCACGATGGGCACGTTCAATCACAAAATCTGAAAATTCAGATCTGTTTCTGTTTATTGTTGAGCACACAAAAAATAAGAATTTTCAGTCGAAAGTTTTTGTGTCAAAAAATGCTAGCATTGACCTCCAGTGGGCATGAACGATGCTCGGATTTTGAACATGTTTAGAAAAAAACCAATGGAGGCACAAAAATTGATGTCATGTGGTGACGTATCCATACAAGTCAGATTATGGTTGTGATGTTGGGCATCGTTGATGCCCAGTGGAGGCGGCATTTAACATCCCTACTCCACAGGGCATTCAGATGTCCAACATCACAACACCAATCCAATCAACAATCAGCGAATTTTTGTCCACTAGGCAAATTATGTCATGTCGTTTCACATACAGAAATTCCTTTCCACACTACTCTTACCTTTTTCCTTCAACAGTTACTACCTCATTCAACGAAAACTAGAAAAAAACTCACACACGTGAAACGTCAAATATCATACCCAAGCTTTGAACAGCGGTCATGTCATGTTCAAAAATTGTTTTCGCCCACATGTTGCTGCACGCCGGACATGGATTTTTGTGCCTCGATTGGTTTTTTTCTAGACATAATCATAATCCGAGGATCGTTCATGCCAAGTGTAGGTGGCATGTAATTCGATTCTTTTACGAATTTCTTTCAACTGACTGTAACAAATCGATTCGGTTTTAGAAAAAATTCGATTTCTTTATTGAAAGGATTTCGGCATAAGAAAAATAGGTTTTTCGAAACAAACAAACCTTCATCACCAATGATTCGCTACTAACTGAGGTATCGTCACATCACTAGCGGAATACTCGTTATTCTTCACAAAAATCACAAAATTGACAACCAAGTCATCCGTGAATTTTTCAACGACGTCAACAAAAAATAGATTTCTTCATTAAAATAAAAATTCAAATAAAGTTTTCGTAGTTCTATCATCATCATTAATATCTTCCGCCCCGGATAGTTTAGAATGTCTTACTTTTCACACGGAGGTGAAATAATAAATTTAAATGTTGGTGGGCAAAGGTAAGTAATTCCAATATGCGTACGTATGTAGATACCTACTTACCTTTAAAAAAGGTAACCAAGTTTTGTTTTTAACAATTTTTTTTTATTGAATTGGAAATAGGTTTTCTACGTCACGACAAACCTTGACATGGATTCCAGACACATTCTTCACGGCGATGTTGAGTGGCCGCATCTCGAGCCTGCGTGATGAAAACGGTGCTATTTTCATAGATCGCGATCCATTTCTGTTTTCCATAATTCTTAATTATCTTCGAACCAAGGACATCGACATCAGCAAATGTGATGTTCGAGCCTTGAGACATGAATCCGAATACTATGGTATAACGCCATTAATCAAACGTCTTATGCTCTGCGAAGACCTCACCCATTCCTCGTGTGGTGATATATTATTTTATGGACTACTTCCACCACCCACCCTGCCGCCAAATGATATTCCAATGAACTCTGCTTCGTCGACAGCATCAAACAACTCTACTTCGTCGTCGTGTGGACAGAGTGGAACAGCAGAAATCCCAGCTTGTTCAACAAATATTCAGACAGCGACAACCCAAGCAGTTGGCCCTGCCGCCAATGCACGACCTGGATCAATGGTGCGAGTTCCCGAGCTCTCTAGCTCAGCAAGTGGAAGTGGAAGCAGCAGACATTCCACACATTCAAGGAACTCCTCGTGGGACCTTCGTCTCACAGGGAGGCTAGACAGTCGGACATGGTCCTCAAACCCGGGGCACTCAAGAACCGCCTCTTTAGATCTTATGCGACACTCTCGAAATTCATCAGCCGACTTAAATAAGCTGATTAAGAACGATGTTAGTTTAGTCTTCAGCCCGACTCTTACATCGAATTGGGTTGACCCCTTGCGAGTTCAAATTATAAAGGCCCATCACAATTGGATCTCAGTTGCGTACGCTCACTTTGTTACTTGTTACCGACTTAAGGACTCGACCGGTTGGCAATTGGTGTTTACTTCGCCACACATAGATTCCACTATCGAGCGCATAGCTATGAATTCGAAAGTGAATTTCTCGTGTGCCGATCAGGTTCCGAGTAAAATGATTGCCATTTCATATGGCAGTCAAATTAGGCTCTGGAATGTCCAGGAGGATGGCAACAAGACTGACATAGGAACATTTAATTTGAATGTTCGCGTCGAATATTTCTTTTTTATTGGAAGCCAACTAGTTGCCCTCTCATCATCAGGGAAGATTGGCGTGTGGCATGCAATGACTCAACATTGGCAAATACAAGATCTGGTTCCGATACTCTCATTCGATAGTGCTGGATCATTTCTCTTGCTGGGATGTAATAATGGATCAATTTACTACATAGGTAAAGATTCGTATAAATTTGTGCTTAAAGTATTTTTTTGTACGGTATTTAATTTTCAGATATGCAAAAGTTTCCACTGCGTATGAAAGATAACGATTTGCTTGTGACCGAGCTATACAAGGATCCAGCATCCGATCCAATTACAGCTATTTCTGTTTATTTGACTTTAAAAACAGCAAGTAAGTTTTTTTTGTTTTTTTTTTCGTTTTAAATAAGATTTTGACTACCTTTATTTTTGGAACTCTTCTCAATGACAAACGTGTTGGTAAAATTCCAGTACATTTATTTTATATAAAATTTCCTTTACATAACGAAAAAAATGCGTAGCCCAATGATGATTAATGTCGTTAGTGAAGCAGAATGGCGGTATGCATGGGATAGCCTCATGCTCATCACCGACACGGGTCTTATTTTATTCCAGAACAAGAATATAAAAAAGGGAATCGGTGGAGTAGGATTATATTGGGGGCTATCGTGAATAAAATTTCCTTGGGAATATTTCCTATCTTCGAAAATTTGAAACGCCAATACTTTCCAACTCCATTTCTTGAGCTCAAATTTGGCTTATTGAAATTAAAGCCAAATTCACCTAGAAAATTTATTCCCAATACCATTAGATCCCGATAGATACCCCCCCCCCCCTCATTATGTACATATATGAGGTGGGGTAGGAGAAAGAATACGGAGCTTATGAAATTTTAAAGTTCGATGCCCGGTGCTCGATGGGAAGTAGTTTGGATCATCGGCTAGTATGAATAAATAGAAAGATTATGTTGAAGGGCACTTCTTATAAGCACTTAATGTCGTTGGCAGATGGTTAACAAAGTTAAAAAAAAAGCCGAAGGTTTCTGCTGACACATCCTTGTGATGTTCAGATGAAATTGGCAATATCCGTCCATAAAAACTGAATCTATAAGCATCTTAATGTAACTATATACCTACATAATTTCATTTAAATCGGCTTTCTAGAATGAATAGTTTACGGCGTCGTTCATTGAAAAAAAAAATTTATGGATTCTTTCCGAAAATGAGCGCGATTCAGAGTTTAGATAGGAAGAAAACGCGATATATTTTTGGGAATCATTCAAGGATATTATGCAACTAAATAAATTTCTGCTTTAGAGAAAGATTTAACTTTCCGCCAGACGTTTCCATGAAATAATAAAATATTTCTACAGATATATTTAGAGGTCCCACGACGGCTTACTTTTTTTTTATATATGTACATACATATATGCATGCATTACAATTTTTGTATATTTTGTTTATATTATTATTGAAAAAGTAAAATAATTTTTGACATTAGTTTAAATCGTTAAAAGACTGGATTTTTATGAAACTTTTACTCATACGAAATATTTTCTTCAACCTTTCTTTAATATAATTGCTTTATTTATTTAAATTTGTTCGAATTTGTTAATGGAATATGCCAGCAACGGAAAGAGAACTCGAAGGTAATATAAATTACAAAATAATTATTTTTTTATTCTTGTTCTTGGATTTGCTTTTTTTTTTTGTTCGTTTGAAAAATTTAATTTATTTTGTTATATAAATGAGTATCGGTATGCAAAAAATGATTTGTTGGTTGCTGGATAAGCCACACAAATAATCAAACTATGCTTAAGCAACCAGTCTTTGTCGATTTAAGATTTTTGCAAAAGAAATTTATATGACATGGAGAAGATGTGTAAACATTCGTTTTTACCTCAGTAGAACAAAATGCGAAATGAGAACTAATTGCGTTTTAAAGCGAGAATGATTTTTGTTACATATCAAAAATAACTTTTCGCATGTGCTAAAATGTTTTTTTTTTGTTTAAGCTTTGAAAAAGAGTTATTTCCGTTTCTGGTTGAATACTTAATTTCATAATGTCTCATTATATTAGTTTGAACACCTTCTGTTATACAATCATCTATGCCAATACATGAACAGCCAAATTTTTGTACTGGAATTCACTTATATGAACTGATTCTTTTAATAATATACTAGGAACTCATATAACTACATAAAGATACATAAAAAGAACGCTCATTTTACGAGTTTCGTATCAAATGAAAGATGACGTTGAGCTCTTGTTATATGACTGAAATATTTTTAACATCGTTCATGGTAAAGTCGAGATATTTGAGCTTGAGGTAGCCGATTGCAAAAAAAAATCCAGTTTGCAAATAAATTTTCATAACTTGCGAAATAAATAACCTAGAAAAATATCAAATGAAAGGTTTTTTGCTTGTTTTTTAAATAATACCAAAAATATGTTGCTATGTTAAATAAATTTTGGGATATTAGTTTTTAACTTCTTGAAAAGTTACTTTTTTTGGCAAATTCTTGATCATTTAAGTATCAGGCTTTGTTTATATTATAAAAACCTTCATATACATTGATAAGTTTATAGGACAATAGGTAATGTATGTATTTGTATTGACTTTTGTTTATGTTTTTCCCATATTGATTTTTTCCCGTTGATCTGCATCTTTCTATCACATGTTCCCACGTCTCTTGTTCACCCTCACACATTCTGCATATTTTCTCTTCTTCTCGTTTCCAGTACCATCTTTCTCTCACCTCATTCCTTAGCCTAACTCTTTCTATTCTCCTTGTTCTTTCTGTCTTCCATCCCGCTTTCAAATATTGCGGGAACCCCCTCTGTCATTACTTTAAACCACCTTTATTTGTTCCGTCTTTTCTTCTCCTCCTCTCCTGCTCTCCTGCTCTCGTCTGTCTTCTCTTTCCACTCCCACGTATCCAGTTGCACTGTCCTCTCTTCCCTCCCTTCTCCTCATTTCTTTTCTGCCTTGCCCCCATCGTGATCCTCTCTCCCGTCCAACTCTCCCTCTTTCATCTCCTCTAAACATTCCCTCGCTATTTCGCTTTGCCACCTGTTAATTTCTCTTCATAATTCCATGCCCTTCTCCCTGCTCTTATCGTTATCTTATCTCTTTTGTTTCCTTTCTCACCATGTATACTAGAGTTTCCCATTCTACCCCTAGCGTCCATTTGAGGTACCTCTCTTGCATCCTTTCCATTTCTTGTTACTCCTCCCATCCCCACACTACCGCCCCATATCCCATCACCGTCCCCACCAGGGTGTCAAAAAGCCACATCTTCCCATAACTTCTCGAATTTCCTCCTCCCCATGCTTCCTTCATGACCGCTGCTGCCTTTTTTTTCTATCCCTTATATGTTCCTCCTGCCCTCCATTCTTTTTGAACACATACACCAGGTATTTAAATTCTTTTACCTCTATCTTTTTTCTCTCTCATCTCCAGTCTACTGTTGTATTCCTCCCTCCTCCTTTCCTGCACCTCATCACTTTCGTCTTTTCCACGTTTACTTCCAGTCTTTCCCTCTCGAAATATTTCTCCAGTCTTCCTTTGCATCTCTTCTTCATTTTTTGCCATTATCATCACGTCATCTACGTATGCCAGCGAGGAAATTCGTCTTCCTCTCAGTTTTACTCCTCCCCAACACTCCCCTTGCAAGGTTCAGCTTCTATATCCGCAGTCAATAAGTTAAACAGGGGTGGAATCGGCTAAGGTGATAGTTGATTATCAAATTTTTGATATCTCTATCCTATCTATAGGGAAGGATAGAGTGAGCAATCGTAAAAACGACGATCACTTTAGTGTTACGCGATAGGGGCTCAGAACCCCTCCCTTACTCCTTTTGCCGTCCAAAATTTTACCCCCATCTCCTTCCGCTTTCACTCTACTCGTCGTTTCTTCATAGACCTCCCCACTCTCTCCCTGAGCCCTTCTCTCACTCCTCTTTCATCCAATGCCTCCATCATAATTTTTCTGTCTACTGAGTCAAACGCAGCTTTTAAATCTTTAAACAGTACCACTAGCTTGCCCTTCTCCTCTGCAACCTCTCTGTTTAACACATAGTCTAACACATATACATTGTCTATCGTTCCTACTCCTCTTCTGAAACCAGTTTGAGTTGGCGGGATCATTCCTTTCTCCTCTGCTTCTTCTTCTTACCTCTTCGCTTAAACCGCCGTGTATATTTTATATAGCGATGGTATGACTTTGTTCCTGTCCTATTCTTTATTATCGGCGCGATCACCCCTCTTTCCACCCCTCTGACCATCCGTCCCCTCTCCACACTTTCCTGCAGATCTCCCATGCCACCTCTATCAATTGTTCTCCTCCATATGTCGACGCCTCATCCAGTATTCCATCTTTTCCCATTGCTTTTCCTTCTTTGAGTTTTCTCACCACCTCTCTGATTTCCTCTTTGCTAATTTCAATCTTGTATTTCACTGTTCTTGTTCTCTTTGCTCCCATTCTCACTCTACCTTCCACCCCTCCAATTAGGCTCATAAAATATCATTTCCATTCCTCTTTTTCAATCCCTTTCCCCATTCTCTTTCTCTTCTTTTTTTCTCTATTTATTATTTCCCACACTTTGTTCTTAGTGTTGGCCTCTGCAATTTCTCTTATAATCTTATCCTGCTCCTCCCTGTATTTTTCCTTCGTCCCGCTACCTTTCCTCCAACTGCTTAACTCCTTTCTTACTTCTTCTTTTTTTCTTCCTGCATTATTCATCCCACTACTCTCTCATTTTCCATTTCCTTGCTCTTCCCCCTGCCTCTTCACTTCGTTAAATATCTCTTTATCCTCTCCCTTACTTCCTCTCCTTCCTCCTCCAGTCTATAGGACAATAGGTTTAAATTAATAACAAATTCGAGACTTGTTACGTTTTCCACTAGCTTTATCTTCCTTCGTGCTCAATAGAAAAACATCAAGGCACATACGAAAGCTCAAAGCTCCAGTTAGAAATTAGCCTTGCCTTTTGTTGGTTTTAATACTAAGCCATTGAAAAAAGCCAAGATAAATCTTCATTTATGACTGAGACAAGCTCATCCAAGCTCCTTAATAGTTTCGAGTAAAAAATTATTTTGAACATTTTTGGGTATAGATAACTCTCTGACCAATAGGAATTAAAATAATAAGATTTAAAAAATAAAAGGACCAAAGTGATCGAAAGCCCCAATTTTTTGTTGGATCCATCTCCCTTATTTTTCTTGGTTGCTGAAATTTAAATTAATCAATACAAATAATCATAAATTAAAAAAATAAAACAGAACTCGATAGGTACATTTAAAAAGACATTCACCGCTTTTTGTTGTGCCTTCTTTAACTTACCCGGTGCTGGCATATTTCACATTGAGTATTATTTGGTTTAGAAAATTTTCTTTTTTTTTATTTGTTTTTGTGGACAAATTTTGTGCAAAAGGTTTTCTTCTTTTTTTTTGTTTGGTTTAATTAATTTCTTAAGTTTAAAATAAGGTGAAATTTTTATTTAACAATATATAACCTACAGGTCTAAGTGGAAATTGGATAGAAATTGCTTATGGAACAAAATCAGGTTCCGTGCGGGTTATTGTACAACATCCCGAAACTGTTGGGCACGGTCCCCAGCTATTTCAAACTTTTAGCGTACATCAAAGTCCCGTGACAAAAGTAAGACTCCACCCAACTGCAGTTTTGCGAGTAGAAAATATTTAATAAATATTCTGTTGCAATTTTCAAGGTAACTCTGTCGGAAAAATATCTTATATCTGTATGCAGTGAATACAATCACGTTCGGACATGGGGCGTTCCTCGTTTTCGTGGTATGCTGTCCACCCAGCCTGGCTCAACACCCAAAGCATCATTTAAGATAGTCTCTTTGGAAGCCACCGATACTAACTACGCGTATTCGGCAGGAAATGATTTTGGCCCATTTGGTGGGAAGTACGATAAACCGATATTCGTACAAAAAGTTGTCCCAGAAACCGATCAACTATATGTGCGATATGCTTCGGATGGCGAACGTGTTTGTGTTATAAAATCAGTCGATGGCTCTATTATAACATCATTTTGCGTTCATGAGTTCGAAGGTCCGTCGAGAATGGGATCACGTTTTATTCTCACTGGCCATTGTAACGGCGCAATCCAAATGTGGGATCTTACGACAGGTCTATCATTAGACTCCAAAGAAGATGGACATAAGAACAAAAATACAGGTGGTCCGGATATGGCCGAACTACTTCGTTTACTCGATCAGTGTGATATAAGTAACAGTCATAGCTCAACACCTTGCATGTCACCATGTTTGCCCACCGTATCGAATGCCACTATCGCAAGACTCAAAGCCAGCAATGTTGCTTTGCTTAATCAATCTCAGCACCAAATCAATAGTGATTGATTGTCACTACTGAAACACTGCGTTCGGGTGTGCAAATGAATGATACTTTCATTTCTACTGAAAAACAAAACGAAGACAAAGTAAGTGTTACGATGGCCGAAAGACAGCGGATGTGGTGTGGTAGTCACCACACAAATATTTGTTATTAATATTTAGAAATATTTTTTTTACACTATATTATATATTAAATAAATTATATATACATATATATATATTTACTTTAGGAAAATTGAATCTGTGAAAGGAGTACTATGTAATAAAAATTTTAATTAATTTTACCGTTTTAAACCCATTGAATTGATTTTTTTTTTTTAAGTCAAACTTCTTAACGCAGAGTAGATTATCGATTGATTTAAACCAATGTAATTGTATCATTTTTCTCATCATTGAACAGCTTTTAAATGGTAAGTTGTAGAATTTCACAAAATTCGATAACTATAATAATAATAATAATAACAGAGTTTCTGGAACCATCTCAGCTTACGCCAAGAGTACCTATCTCTGCATTGCAGGAGATTAGGCTCTGTTGTGTGCCCTAGAAAACTCAATATATGAGGTCATAAAAACCTTTATAATTAAAACACATATATATTAATGTCCACAACTTTTTATATAACAAATTAGCTTATTTTTAAAAACATTTATTCTCCGCTCATTTTTTAATTCACTTGGAAGCCTATTATACGAATCTATTCCCACATACATCACTGAGTCCTGAGTGCTGCTTCTGTTACACCTATTTCGTCTTAAATTTTCACAATTCCGTAAATTATAAGGTTGAACATCTCCAACGTTGACAATATTAACTCTTAAATACTCAGGAACCATATTATTTCTCAATTTATATACCAATAACAAAGCACTATATTTTAGCCTCTGTTTCACATTCATCCAATTTAACAAATCTAACATCACTCTTATTGGGGTGTAGACATTCATTCTCAATATCACTCGCATCGCTTTATTCTGCAATAATTGCAGCCGATTTACTATTACTTGTTGACATGCATACAATAGTGTCGAACAATAATTAAAATGGGGTAAGACAATCGCATTATATAGTAGCAAAGTACTCTCAAACGTCAAGTCTCTTCTTATTCTTTTAAGAAAACCAATTTTTTTTGCAATTTTTCCACACACATATCTTCCATGTTCTTTAAAATTTAACTTCGAGTCTAAAACTACTCCGAGATATTTGAAGCTGTCAACACATTCAATAACTTCACCATCCATGTATACGTTTATGGGTTCATTCACTTTAAGTTTCATACATTTTGTCTTTTTCACGTTTAATTTCATTTTATTCATTTGAAGCCACCTGTTTATGCTTTCCAAGTCCTCATTTAAACATTGTACCAACCATTGAGCATTTTTTCCACTTATATATATTAAGGCATCGTCCGCAAACAACATAATTTTGCAAAATTTTAACACACATTTAATATCATTTATGTACAAAAGGAAAAGTAACACACCTAATACTGATCCCTGAGGGACTCCAAGCTCCACGTCCATCGAATTAGATGTAGTATTGCCAACCTTTGTTCTTTGGGTCCTACCTGTAAGGTATGATTTGAACCAGTTCAATTCATTGCCCCTTATTCCATACATTTCCAACTTTCGCACTAATATATTTCTTTCAATTGTTTCAAACGCACGCTTAAAATCCAAAAACACTGCTATCACTGAATTATTACAGTCAATTTCTTTTTTCCATTCATATATTAACCAATTTAACGCGGTTTCACAAGAGTGACCTTTCCTGAACCCCGATTGCTCTTGTATTAAAATATTATTATTTTCTAAATAGGTTTGTAGTTGATTAGCTACATAACGTTCTAGTATCTTTTCAAATGTAGGCAGCATATTCACCGGACGAAACTCTTCACATTTAACTGTGTTTACCACTTTTTCTACCGGTATAACAGTGGATTCCTTCCAATTGCTTGGAAATATCCCACCACACAATGAATTATTAACAATTTTCATTAGCACAGGACCAATTATTTCGATTGATTTGAAAATAATGTCTCTGTTAACACCACTTAAGTCCTTTTTATTATTTAACTGTTTAATGAGACCACACAACGATTCCACGCTTGAGTAGCGAAAGTTAAAAACACAATTCAGCTGTATATTTGGTGGAATATATTGCTGAAAAGGAATTGAATCACTAATTTCGATCACACTCTGAATAAAATAAGAATTGAACCTATTAGCAATTTGATATTCATCATTCAAAGATTCTTGACCAAACTTAACGTTAGTGATATCTTTACTTTTATTGTTTTTCAAAATTAGAGACTTGATCACTTTCCATGTACTGATTTGATTACGACTATTAGCTTGTATTTGTGTGCGAATATGCTGATTCTTTGCTTCCAAAACTTTCAGTTTATACTTATTCCGAATTATTTTATATCTCTGCCAATTAACAGCATTACTGCCGTAAATTGCAGCTCTGAATGCCGCTATTTTTTTCTGTTTCATTCGCCATAGATTACTGTTATACCACTGACAATCCACATCCACTCCAACAATTTTCTCAACAGTCATAGCGTCACAGCATCTTCGAATATTCTCACTAAATCTAATCGTCAGATCATTAAAGTCCTGCTCATAAAACAATTCAGAAAAGCCATTACTGTTCAAAAGGTTATCAAATTTAAACTTGGAATATTTAAGAATCCTCTTCTTTTGTAAATCATTTTTATAATTATCACACTTTATTTCTATTCTAATTGTTTCATGATCAGACACCTTAAAGTTTTTATCCACACACACATTATATTCATCTTCCGTATCTATGTCAATACACACATAATCAATCAATGTTCGAGAATTTTCTGTAATTCTTGTAGCCTCCTTTATAAGTTGAATATCACCTTGATCAGTAATTAAATCTAACATTCTCAGTTTGTTAATATCATCTGTTAGCAAGTCAATATTAAAATCTCCCATCACTACTACATTACTTTCATTTTCCAAATGCTCTGCATACCAATTTTCATAAAAATATAAGAAATCATTTACCGATGAGCTCGGTGATCTGTATACACCAACAAACACCCTTTTTTTACTTTCAAACCATACATACAATTTTAAAATCCATACAGTATTATTAAACTGTGTAACATTGACCACCTCAAACCGTAATCCTTTTCTTATGTAAGCCATTACACCTCCTGTATGCCTTGAATGCGAAAAACAGACAATGTGTGAATAGTTACTTATTTTATATTCACATTCTTCTATATCTATTGTTACTCGGGATTCCGAAAGCAACAATACATCAGGCTTACAATCATCTAACAATAATTCTAAATGGCTTTTGTTGTGAAGAAGACTTTGTGCATTTAGATAATACGAAATAGCCTTCCTCTTACTTGTGGGTTGCTATAAGTGTCTTTTCCTTTCTATTTTAAGTTTGCGAAGATAAACCTCACAACAATTGTCTAATGCATTATGATTCACGTCTAAATTTAGTTGTAATTCTTCATTCATTTTTACACAATTCACACAAGACAAAAATGTCGCAGTACATTCAGAACTAGTATGTTGTCCCCCGCATTTAAAACAAATCATTTTTTTACTCACACAATCCTTACTAAAATGACCAAAACCCAAACATTTGTAGCATCTTTTTACATAAATAGCTTCACTCACTTCACATTTGTCCCATCCAACACTAATCTTACCAACTTTCATGATTTCATTGTAACTTTTCACATCCATTTCTATTACTGCAGTATAGTAGACTGATCTATTACCCTTTCGCTTCCACATAGCTTTGAATTCTATCTCAGAATTCTTTAAAAAATCATTTTGCCTACGAATGCACGATATAAATTCATTTTCTTCAAAATGGTCCGAGATGTGAGATATTTTAACCCTCGGATTCTTATTTATAACATTTACACTATAATTATCTCCAAGTTTATCTTTAACATCACTGGATAATTTTTCAATAGAATTTTCATTATCACACGACACAATTATTGCTCCACTGTTCAGCTTTTGAATTCCTGATACCTGAATACCACTAGTAGATGGATTCACTTTTGATTTCACTTCAGACTTTGTCTTTTCCGCACTTTGATTTAAATCCTTTGGTGTAACTTTAATTTGAGAATTTTTCTTTAATTCACCTGCGTATGATTTCTTTTCAACCATACTGTCAGCACTGTTGCTTTTCTTTTTAATTTCTACAGCAAGCTTATTTACCGATTTGGTTATATCTTTCACACTTTCCTTCAATTGAATATCTCTTTCACTCGCGTTGTTGACCACTTGATTTTTTATATCCGTTATCGAATCTGTTGCATTTATTATCTTAGTAACACCATCACATATTTGACTACTTTGATCTTTCAAAGTTAAATTAAAATCACTAATTTTCTTTATTTCATTAACACTGTTTTCTATCGATTTATACGTATTATTAAACGAATTTAATTTTTCACTGTGTCTCTTTTCCATTGCTTCTAAAACCTCTCTAATTTCGTCTCTGTTTTGTTTTAAAGATGCCGCGAACTCTTCTTTATACTGTTTCAACCCGTTGTTGTTCTCGTCTATCACTTTTTTAATATCATTAATTACACTGTCAACATTATGAATTTGATTTAAACAATCATCACAAATAAACTTAATCATTTTCACTGTTTGTATAATACCACTGCTGTAGCTGTCCAGCCCACAACACTTTGGCGACAGATGCCATACTTTTTTGCATATACCATCGCATTTAATTGAAGACTTTCCCACTATAGCAGTATTGCATTTTTGGCATTCCATCCTTAAAAGATTTCCGCCAAAAATAGTTAATACCGCCCAAATTTTAAATAAATAACACTTGAAAGCGTGTATCAAATATAATTAACTGAATTAAATACGATTATCAGAGCGAATAAAAAAGCACGTCCGCTCTCGACAACTGTTTAACTAACTATATGGTTTGGCCCCTAGCGTCTTATATGAGTCTTTAGGTTTAAGGTCTTAAAATCCAGTAGAAATTATAGTCACAAGCAATGCGGTCAATTTAATTTAAAAAAAAAATCCTAATGTATGGAATTTCAAAAACGGAAGTCCAACGTTTAAGTGCTAAACGACGTCTTCAAAATATTGGCCCTTATTGCGAGTGACGTTTGTTTATCGATAAACGGCTTTTGTCGATAAGACAACGAAAATTTAAGATATCTGAAGTTTTTGTTGCATCAGATGCCATCAGCTGTGTTTTCACAAGTGGTTACAACCACATAAAGCTCTCCAGAAAGCTTTGAATACAAATGTTTACGCGACCAACGTTTTGGTGCGATCGACTTTTATCGAATCGAACGTCGAATGACACTCTCAATATGGGCCTTTACTTCGTATAACATCACAATCACACAATCTTCCAACAACTCCACTCATTAAATAAAAATCTTTTCAGTTTGAGAAGAAATTGTTGAGCACTGTGCAAGCGAATTAAGTGTAGTTTAAGTTCATCTATAAAGCGGAACTTTTTTTTTTAATTAACACGACACAAAATAATGAAACAACTAATTTTTATTTATTTCCTGTCAGCAAATAAACCAAAAGTGTTACCGTTGGAGCGTGTTAGCTTTCCGGGTCTTATTGAACATTTGTTGAATCCGTCTACTTATTGCTTTAATTGAGGTTTAACTCTTCTCAAAAGACCTAAACAAATTTGAAATTAGGGCGGTAATGAAATAAAAAAATCTCATGAAATACTTAAGCTGAAAACACACCGAATAGAAGGTTTTATTCCGACTCGTGAAACAACAATACATTGGTCAGATAATACTAAGCAAACGGTTCCAAAATTCAAACATAAAAATCCTTGCTAAACACACTTTAAAAATAGAGCAGGTTCTTTTTTTTCTTGCGCTAATCCAAAGGTTGAAATTATGTTCGCTATTCACTTCACTTCACTTCCACTTGTGTATACAGTGTTCTTGTATATGCTTTGGAAATCTAAGGTTTTGAAACTCATCCATTAAATCATGTGAGCCAACACACACCAAACAGACGAAACACAACACATGTTTGCACACGTTTGTTTGCCTTAGGAATAACATTTTGATAATCCCGATACAATTGCCTTGCTGCTTAATTGGCAGAACACAATAGTGAAGCTTCACCTGGACTTCAAAAGGAAAATACCAGAATTTGTCCTTCCGTCAATAGAAGGAACCCGACTTAGTCTATCAGATCATGCCAAATATCTAGGCGTAATTCTTGACAAAAAGCTAAACTGGGGTATGAACGTTAAAGAAAGAGCCAAGAAGACCATGATCGCTTTTTACTCCTGCAACAGGATCTTTGGTAAGACCTGGGATCCAAACCCTAAAATCATAATGTGGATGTACACGGCCATTATAAGACCGATCCTTACATATGGTAGCCTGGTTTGGTGGAGCGCGATGGATAAAGCAACTAATTATAAAACGCTTAACAAAGTTCAAAGACTAGCGTGCGTAGGAATCACAGGGGCAATCTAAGACCCCTAGATATATTCGTGCAAGAGGCTGCAGCCTACAGTGCTCAAAGATTAAGCCATACCAATAGGTGGAGAAGGAGCTCCGTTATTAACAAATTTACGGAGGGGTATGTATGCACAGACTACACAACACCCCGTACAGATTTTGAAAAACCGTTTTCTGTTTCCATCCCCACAAGGAAGGAATGGGATGCTGGTTTAGAACAATCAGATGGTAGAAATTTACACCGACGGATCGAAGATGGTTACAGCCCGCGCCTAGGCTTCTTCTCAGAGTCCCTCGATTTAGCCAACTCTTATAGACTCCCTAATTACAGCAGTGTCTTCCAAGTAGAGTTTCCGGCAGTGATAAAGGCTGCTGAACAGGTCGCAATGCTGGCGATACCACAGGCTGACATCACCATTTACATTGACAGCCAAGCACCGATCAAAGCTATCTCTGCCACAGAAATAAGTTCCAAGCTGGTTTCATACTGTCGCGAAGAGCTAAAAGTTCTTGCCACGCAGCACAACATCAGACTCTGCTGGGTCCCTGGACTCTGTGGATTTCTAGGAAATGAAAAAGCAGATGAACTGGCAAGGACTGGTTAATCATTAGAACTAAGCCTAATAGAATCTGGTGTTAAAATTCCACCCTGTACCATTAAACAGGAAATTGGTAAGAAGATAATGGAACCTACCAATAACAGATGGAACTCACTCGTAACTTGTACCACTACAAAGAATCTGTGGCCTAGCTACAACAAGAAAAAAACGGACAACATTATGAACCTGAAAAAAAGATCACTGAATCTTTTGATAGGAATTATCACAGGGCATAATCACTTAGGATATCATAGAAAGAATAAGTACTGAAGACATTTGCAGGCGCTGCGGAGGCGAAGAAGTAGAGGACGCTACCCTTCACTATCTAGGTCACTCTCCGGCACTCTACAATATAAGGAAAAAAATTTTGGGTAGCTATTTCTTCAACGATCTAGCAGAAATCTCAAAGTCAACAGGTGATAACATCTAAAATTTAATGAACTTCATCAACGCCTCCAAATGGCTTGATACTCCATAGGATTTCATAGGCTATATTTTTAAAGGGATGGTCCGATCCAACAGGGTACCACAATGGATCAATATTGATCTAAGTGTGACGGGAACAAGATCCACTGTCAGCCCATCAACCTAACCTAACCTAACCTCCACCTGGACTTGTCGAAAAATTAACACATATTTTCAATAGGATCTTTGAAACTGAAGAAATACCCAGCTCCTTTAAAAATTCCCTCATATTCCCAATCCAAAAGCGATCACGGTCGAAAGTGAGGTGTCGCTTTTAAAGCGATCCGCCGCGCATTTGAGAATAACCCACCTGTTTCTACGTGAATGTATGTCTGAAATATAGTTTATTTAGTGATATCCGATTTCCTTATCTATTTTTCCAAATCACTTTTATTCCAATTTGCCAACAATAAGCCTTGTGGTTTTTCTTCGAGCAGATAAAAGTGGTGATATGCAGCAGATAAAAGTATATGTATGTGTAATCTTCGAATAGTTATGATTTTTTCCAATATTCGTAGAAAAAAACCGGTAAGTGTTTAAAAAGTATGATTTCTTAAATGGAAAAACGCTTTTCGATTTGTTTACTATAAAATTGTTTTCTATTTTTACTGCGAAGTTCAATATAACAAATATGTTTAAACACAATTTTATTTCTAGTGAAAAAAATAACCCTAAAACACTAAAAAAAAAGAATCATGATATCCAAAAAAGCAGCGGTGACTTTACATATTGCAACACACATTTTGTAAAATTTAAAAAAAAGGCAATTTTAAAACTACTAACTGCATCAACGGAAGACAATTGGACTCTAATTGAAGAACATTAATACAAAATTGTGCGCTCTCAATCAACATCAATGGTCATGTTAACCTCTATTAAATTCGAAGTTTTTCCAAATATTTTGGAACCAAATATTCAGCTGAGTACTTGTCATATGTAAAATATTCAAAAAATTTATCCCGTTGCTTACGGAATATGTCTGGATTTCTAAACCAATTGTAGAGCATTTTTATAAGTTGATTGGATGTGTTGTATAGATTTTCTTTTGGATAAATTTCAGGATATACCAATTTACTTGGTGCTATTGGCATACATCCACAATATGTAGCTTCAAGCCTAAGGAAATATAAGATATATGTAAGTGAAGTTAAAAAATATTTATAAATAGAATAAATACATACATGGCAACACCATAGAATTCATGACCGGCTGTCGATATTACAATATCTCCAGACATTAATGCCTTCATGTATTTATCACGTGGCAAGAAACCGAAATTCACTAATTTGTGACCCAGCTTCTCTTGGATACCTTCAAAGGCCTCTGGAACTAATTGGTAGTTTTCTCCGCAAATAGTTACTTTAAAATCGACTTGACGTTTGTTGAGCTCTGAAAGCACTTCAACCAAGAGTTTGGGGTTTTTATCGTGCTCCCATCTATGCGGCCATATCAGATGCAGACAGTCCTTTTCGGTAGTGCTTTGTTCTTCGTTGGCAATCAGTCTTTTGGGCATTGAATGAAATTTAATAGGAAAGTAAAGGACTTCACATTTTGGTTCGATTTTTTGTTGAATATGTCTAAGTTTCAGATCCGGCTGAATATTCAAAAATGGGGTGATACTTTCTAGGAACGATGTTCGGTTGAAATTTGAGTTGAATATTACTTGGTCGGCTGCTAAGCTAAAATTAATGAAAATAAAAAATGAGATTGGAAATCAGAGGAATAAAATTAACTTCTTCAGTACGAAGCATTAAGTTCGTAATTTAATAGTTCTAATGATTTGAAATTATTTATTATTGAAAAGGCATGATTTTCAGTCAGAGTCAACGAAGAATTTTAGGAGAAGTGACGGAAAACCTTCACAAGTAGACATGTATGTATATGTACATGTCCCAAAATATGTAAAGACCAAAATATTAAATATGTCTAAGTACTTTTGGAAATACATACCTCCTTTTAAAGGCAGGCAGCAGGGGTCAGAGGGATTCATGACAGGCCTTAAGATCGCCGGATAGAGTTTGTTTTTTCACTCCTCTCGGAACCACTCATAGAAAACAATAGTCTTACTGAAGCGTAAGAAAACTCATCAAAACCCACCCTACCAGTATTGACTGACGGCAATAAAGGTAGCCGCAATATAGACTAAGGAAAATTGTTTTTAAAATTTAGATTAAGATTTTAGATTTATTTCATCTCAATTTTGTACAATAAGGTTATAATATGATGTATGTTTTTTCTAAAAGTCAGTCATGATTTTTCTAAAAACTAACTAATTAAAGAATTATTATATTATGAAACATGAATTATGGAATGAAATGAATTTAAAACGCACTTTGTGATACGAGCACCAGTATTAAATGCATTATTCTTTTAGAATGGTAAACACATAAATCAAACGATGATTCTTCTTAAAAAAAAGGGTCAAGGATCAACATTTCACCATACACCACATTATTAATTATGTTCGTAAAATATCATTGGTCTATTATGAGTAGGTATTAGAATTTAGAAACTATCTAAAGGCACGTAGCTTCGCGTACGCGAAACTAGTTCTCATACCGAAACGGTGAGGTATATATACAGTGAGGTTTCTTTAAATGCATACAAAACTGCATATAACCAACCTTGCACCTACTCCAAATCCTATAGTGAAGCCAAGCAGGAGGGTTGCAGGGGGCAGCATGCCCCCCCCATACATATCTCACTGTTTAGGTATGAGAACTAATTTCGCGTACGCGAAACTACGTGTCTTTAGACAGACTCTAGAATTTAATACTTACCATGTCAGTATTTGATTAAGTCCATATTGGTGGTCTCTTTCCTTTGCTTCACGCACTGGATATACCAATTGATTTTCATGGAAATATACTATTTTGCGGCATACAATTAAATCCGAACGTGTACCAATTAATTCTGCCAAGTTTAATACGGAGCTGGTGAAAATCACCTTATATTCGTGCTCTAGTGGGATTACTTGTGAAAAATAAAGGGCACTCGTACGGGCCCTCCAGTGCCATTTTTTAGCCGGAAGACTGTAGACTTCATATTCTCCCGGTGGTATACCTAAAGATGGCAATAAAATAAAAATAAAGGATTTTTTTCAATTTGAACATACTAGAATTTCATATACATTCTATTATCGTCTCAATCAATTGCTTGTGGCTTCCCCCATAAAAAGGCTCCAAAATCAATATTGTGGGTTTCGGCATTGTTAAGAATTAATATGCATTTCATATAATAAGAATTAAATAAACAGTGAGGAGAACATTTTGAAAATCAGCGAAATAAGCCGTAATATAGTTTTTAGTATTTCTATTTCTACTAAATTTTGCACCTCTTTTTTTATGACAGACAAGAGTTTTGACAGAATTGTCAGAGTGAGTTCCAACAAAATAAGAGTGTGTCCAAAGTCTGATATAAAAGCCGGCTGTGGATATAGAAATTAGTTGCTCACAACTTTTGGTTCTCTTTTGATAAATTCAGATTTCAATCGGAAATTTTAAGTAAAAAGAAATTCACAAGTTAAAAATAAAAATCCTCAAGTCCCCTTTCACACGAGGAAATTGAGTTGCCAGCAACAATCAGTATGTCGGTGAGAAGGGCAAGAAGTAAGAGGGGAAAATGAAATCTCCCCGGTCAACGATTCGAGGAGATTTTTTTGACATTCCTCTTCACACACACAGTAGAGTGTGTTCAACCAAGCTATTTTAAAAGGAAAATACAGAAAGCACAGATTAGCCATATGAAGATGAGAATGTTTCGTACGTTTCACCCTCCAAAACCCATTTGTTTACATTGTTGTATTTGTAATTTTTTCCCGCGTCGATGAATAGATGTGAATTGCAACAGCAATTTAACCCGGTGTGTGAAGATCCCTACTGTCTATGTGTGAGATTTTTATACACACATTCTCATTTTTTATCTGATAACTGCCAGTTCAAGCTTGTAGGCAAGTTAAAATGGCTGCCGGGGATTCTCATCTTCATGTGGCTAATCTGTGACAGAAAGTTTCCACGATTTTGTTTCTTCGTCTGAAAGGTACAGGAGATTTTTTTGACGTTTTCTTTTAATTTCCTTAAAAATCTCCTGTACCTTTCACACGAAGAAACAAAATCGTGGAAACTTTCTGTATTTTCCTTTTAAAATAGCTTGGTTGAACACACTCTACTGTGTGTGTGAAGAGGAATGTCAAAAAAATCTCCTCGAATCGTTGACCGGGGAGATTTCATTTTCCCTTCTTACTTCTTGCCCTTCTCACCAACAAACTGATTGTTGCTGGCAACCCAGTTTCCTCGTGTGAAAGGGGACTTAGTTTCAATGGATCTCTGCCACCAAATGTCAGAAGTGTCAGTGTGAAATTAAAAAAAAAAAAACAATCTGACAGCACTCCCTGGTTGGAAAACAAACCGAATGCCGAAGGCGAGCCAAAAAAGTCGGGTGTTTAATAATAGTGATTAATATGCAATAAAATTAGTTTTTCTGTATCAAACACTTGAAAAAATGTTCCCCAAAATGTTTAAACACTAATTAATAGGTAATGCGATCGCAAATTCAAGTTTTCAGTTCCAAATACAAAAAATAATCAAATGACCGGATTTTTAACACTGCCAAGAGCATTTGTACATATTTTCCAACCAGGGACTTTTTTTGTTGTTGTTTTTAGGTGTCAAATTAGAAAGAGAAAAGATAAAGACAAATCTTGGAAGACCTCTATCGTATACTCCTTTATGAAATTTAAAACAGAAAAACACTCCGAGAATGTTACTCGGAACAGCCAATCGAAGGCTTTTGGAGTAGTTGGAGTGAGAAAGGAGGGCAAAAGTAGTATTCCGAACGTTCACACGAGAACGACAAAATGTTTGTTAAAAAAAAGAAACAAACAACCCTAAATATTTACAGAAGTAGCCGCTGTCCCAAAAACGCAACCGCTGTAAAACGCTAATTGCCATCTGACATAACAAGAATTACCAAAAGTGAGGCAAACTGTTCAACCAAAACTCACGTAGGCTTTTAACAATTAAAATTATTTTACTATCGCATAATTTAAGTAATAAATTACTTTGAAAATGTCTGTTATTGAAATAAAAACTGAAGAAGAGTACACTAAGCAAATTAGGTAAGTTATTCACAAATCATACGTTATTTCAAAATCAACCAAAAATCTACTCTAGCGCGGACAAGATAAGCGTAGTCCTATTCTCAGCACCTTGGGCAGAGCAATGTAAGCAAGTTCTAGACGTTTTCACCGAAATTTCGAAGCTGGGCTACACGAATTTGCAATTCGCTAACTTGGCTGCCGAATCTTTTCCGGAAATATCCATGAAGCATCAGGTTGAACAGTTTTTTTTTGCTTTTTTAATTTCCAGGCGAACGAATTCAAGGTTATTTTTGTTTCGTTTTATTTACTTTTAGATTGAGGCTGTTCCAACTATTATATTCTTCTCAAAGGGTCAAGCAGTTAATAGAGTTGATGGTGTGAATATTGCATCAATTAATCAAATATGTAAAGACCTGGGATCCAAATCAGGTGCTGGAAGTGGTGCTTCCCTTGAGGATAGACTGAAAGCGTTAATCAATAAATCGAATGTTATGATATTTATGAAAGGATCTCGTGACGCTCCAAAGTGTGGTTTCTCTAAGCAGTTGATTGCTATTGTAAATGATATTGGGTAAGTTAATCTTTAGCACATTTTAATTGTAAGTTGACTTTTTAAACTTGGAACAATTATCATGTAATAGCTCGTTAATTCTTCATACACTATCCAAATAGGAGTTAGAATCAAAGGATTCTTCTTTAAAAATGAGTTTTTGTATTCAACTTCTATTCTTAAAAGGGTCAACTCAGCACTAAGGTTTTTATGTTGGGCTATTTATTTTTTTTCAACCATCATCTGTTAGTGGGAGAGAACTTACTCTTCATAAAAGCGACAGACAAAAATGAAAGTAACCACTCTATTCATTCATATGTTTCCGGATTACTCGGTGTGTTTACAACTGTTGTTAGATAGGCTTAATATAATAATATGTTTATTCGCGTACTGTCCAAACCTAGGAATTTTTGTCACATCCAAGTATCGTGGTTCAGGGTAACTCTCTTCGCTTGTGATGTTTCTCACTTGTCGGTTTGGATGGTTGCTCGTTAGTCTTTTGGCAGCACTCATCATGTATTTGTCCAGGGGTGTTATTCCGAATGCCTCGTAAAGTCGTTTATTGCTGAAGTGCTTTCGTCGCCGTTGGACAAAGTGAAAACCCGTGGTTTTGCATACATTAAACCATCCATGAAAACAATACATGGTTATCGGTCTCAGAAGTGGCTTATAGAGAAGCAACTTTGTCTTCTGGCTGAGTCCATTGCTTTTCCGCATTAGGGGGTGGATTCGGTGAAAGGCGAAATTCTCCTTTTTTAAGGTAGCTGTCACGTGTGGGTTGAAACGTTACCACTGCTTGGCTGTTAGTTGTAATCCATCAGGCAGATTGATGGTAATGCTGCTGAATCTTGTGGCTGACCGTGTGTTCCGATGTACCGCAGATTTTCTGAAGCAAACCAGCTCGGAATTTGTTGAGTTGACTTTTATGCCCCATCTTATGTAGAATTCCCACAGGTGTCTCAATTGATCTTCTACTCTTCGGGCTTCAATGACTGGATACATATATTTGGCATATATGTTACCGAATCGTCCGCATAAAGCAAATTCATACAATTCTTGAGTTCATATTATAGAGATACGGTCCTAGCTTTGATCCTTGCGCAACTCCTGCTGTGATGCTTTTGGTTGTTGACTGGCTGTTTTCTATTTTGACGAAGAACGATACGGAATTGACTAGTCTAGCGCGGACAAGATAAGCGTAACTGAAAATTATTTTTATTAGTGTACCTAGAAAAATAAAAATGGTTAGCTTGTGTATTAATCCCTGTATCCAGATGATGTCGAACGCACCCAACAGCAACCTGATAGTTATTGAGGGTATTAACAAGGTCGTTCTGGAACCTCAAAGGTGGATGTTTCTCCCGAAATCCTAACTGCATATCTGGATTGATGCTGTTAGTGGTGCAGAATGTCTTCAACCTCCGAAGAATAAGTCCCTCAAGGATTTCGCTGGTCAAGGGATGGTTCGTTTTTTAGAAGTTTATATTCACGGATATAATACACTGAAGTAGTGTACTCGTTTAGAGAAGGCGAATTTATACATTCATGCAGACCTCTAGTCCAGGTATTGAATAAGCCTTTTCGAATTGAAGTTAAAAACTTAATGAGATAGGGAGCCTTATATTTCATTGTAGTAAGGACACAGACACTCGTATTGGTATGAGCAATTTTCAAAGAACTAGCGTAATTGCGGTACTATTCTTTGAAAGAGGATGCTCTAGAACGAACAAAATTCAATTGTTTTGGTTGAAAGGACAAACTAGTCTCAAATAAAATAAATCGAATGTTTTGGTCGAAAGGAGTACCATATTATAAAAATAAAGAAAAATGTATTAGAGCCAGTTTTTACTCTAAAACTACTATTTATAAAAAATTGGGCTGCGAATGATTCACTCCATCAATTTAAATTGCAAAGAATCAACAACTTAATATTGCTTCCACCAAATGTATAGGCTGAATCCTAACTAGAATGGGAATTTAAGCTTTTTCAAAAGGCCTAACCCAAAGATCAGTCTCATTTCAAGTGCTGCATAATGGACTATGTTAATTTTTCTTTATCACTAGTAATCGAGGGAGTAATTAGATTATTACCAAACTTTAATTTGTTTGTACAGACTCTCATACTTTTAGTCCGACCGAGGTTTGATTAAGTGGTCATAATTAATTTATTCAGTCCTTTAAACAATATAAATATTGTAATATTACATTATGATCATATACAATTTGCAGCATCCAATACAGTACGTTTGATATATTGACGGACGAAGAGGTGAGACAAGGCCTCAAAACCTATTCTGACTGGCCCACATACCCACAAGTGTACGTTAAGGGAGAACTCATAGGTGGATTGGATATTATAAAGGAACTTTCGGCATCTGGAGAACTTGAAACCACACTGAAAGCAGCTTAGATAAACAAAAAAAAAAAAAAAACTTTTTAATTTTTTAATAAATTTTTATCACCCTGTCAGTGAAAATAAAACGATGCACATTTGAACAAGAACAGAACAGTACGATTTATTTGCTTTAAGTATAAAAAATAACTGCTATAGCTAGATGTTAAGATGAGTCATATAAAATAATTTTTTTCTTTGCGCTTACTTTCTATGGAAGACAGTCGGTGTTGTTGTGAGATTTATATCGTTCTCCAGAATATAGTATTTCCATACCAGCTTGGGTTGGTTACAACAGGTAACAACACTATCCAACCAATAAGACCTAAAACATAAATGCTACAAAAGATAATCCTTCGCGGGGTATTCTGCTGAAAGAGTTCCTGAAAGTCTGGAAATCCCATGTGGTTGCAAATTGCATGTGCAATTACAGGAGCAATAAAATGTCCAGTTTTAGCAAATAAATATGCTGAATAAAATCCAAAGAGGGTTGTGTACGTTAGCTGAAAACCTATAAGAAAATGATAACTTTAGCTTAAATTTTCTATTATAAATAAAATGATTAATAACATCATTTTAGAGATTATTTCGTCGTCCTTCAATAAAAACTCCCGAAGTCCATTGTTGATAATTGCATTTTTTTTACTGACAGGAAGAAAATGTTTTTAGTTCAGAAATACAGCAGAACTTTGACTTTGAAATTTGACTCAGTATGGCGTATTTACAGAAGGTAGTTATGCATCTTAAGTTTCGAGAAAAAAAAGGACTTGGGGACTTTTTATCGAACGGCGATATTTTGTGATTTTTACAAGAAACTATCACAGCTGTCCTAATGTCGAGGCCAGTACTGAGTCTTTCTGAGATGTGATGAAAATGTGCCACTCCGAAGAACAACGGCGTTATGAACACAGATTTGATGGGTGAAAACGACTGTAATATCAAAGGCATCATGCAGGCACGAAATGTGAATTCTTCCGACAATGGAGCAACCACATGATTTCGAAGCCAAAGTATGTTATTAAAACAAATAATCCAATACTGCAAACCTTTTGTGAGAGAAAAATCATCATCATTAAGCTAGAAATGATAAGTTTCTATCGGAAGATTTCTTACGTGAGTATAATTGCAAATGTCCATTATACAACTGAACGCTTAGTGGTCCCAAGAATAGTAGCGATGTGAGTAATGAGGGAATAACAATTGCAGCTATCAGTCCTTTCAACCGAAGACCAAGTATTTCAAAAAGAGAACATTGTGCCAACAGTTCTTTGGAGGAAAAAGTATAAACAAATATTGGAGCTATAAGCATCACAATAGAAACACTGCAAAAACGTTTTTTCACAGTGGATGGATGATTTCTAGAAAGAAAAAAATTTGAAGAGAAATTCAATATTTCACTTGAGAAAATAATAAATGTTTTTTTTTTTCATTTCCGTATTATTTACCTTTTGTGTTCGTTTCTCCAAACATACAGACTAGCTACATATATAATGGATAAAATGAAACAGCAACTCACTGATGTGGCGCGAGAAATTTTTGGAAGATCTTCCAAAGCTATGTCCACAATTTTATCCATATTTAGAACATTACAAATTCATTAAGTGGAAAGAAATTCCAAGAACTTCCTGCACTTTTATATTTGATTTCTATTTAATTCTACCCTTTCGTAGGTTTTCAATTTCAATGCACTAGTGGTAGTGGATGCAGATTGCAGTTGCAATCTGGCTGTCAAAAAGTCGAAAACTGTATTTAGTTCTGTTTGTGTTTTTAATTTACCTACCCGGGAGATATTTCCAGAAATCGGATGGAATGTATAGTCGGCATTTACATTGCTCGATTTTTTCATTGGCGATTTTTCTTTGTGGTTTTAATCGCGTGGGATTTCAAGGTAGAACCGATAATATGCTCCATATTCGAGGTTCAATCGATTTTTCCATTCTTTTTCACACGATTACAACAACACACATCGATTTTCCCAAAGAAAGACGGTAAAAGCGAACCAAAACGATCTGAGAAAAATCGTCTCAATTTTGAGGACCAAAGTCTAGATTTACGTTTTACAATCGTGTGATATTTCAATGTACAGCCGAAATGTTCCTTTCAATAAAACCCTTAAATATTTATACCTGCAAAGTCGTATTTATTAGATTTCTTTAGAATCTTGGACGGTATTGTCAAGCTAGTCAGAAAAATATGAAAATAAAATTCCATTTTCATACAATAATTCGGCAATAAAATTCTTCGATCATTGCCATTGCCTTGAATATTGGGATAGGAGACTGTTGCCACTGTTTGGTTGCAACACGAACTTAGCTTATAACTTTTGATTGACAAAATAAGAAAAATCATGTCGTATATGTGCTAAAGTTGTAAAATCCTTAAAGGAATAAAATTCAGATACTTAAATAAGTTTTTTCAATAAATTCAATAATAACGATCATCAAGTTCTACTTACTTTGCGCAATATACGCGCATAATCTTGAGGTTAATCTATAAAAAAGAAAGTAAAGATTATAGGTTGATATATAATATCAGCCGAATTTATAAACGCATCATAGCGAGTGCGTAGAACTATTCAATCCTTATAATTCCACTAAACGCAAAAATATTATTCATAAAACTTATGCAACGTTCAATAGAGGCATTAGAAGCTAAACGCGTTTGATGGATGAATAGAGCCTACATAAGGATGTTTAAGTATCGAAATGTCACTTTGACTCACACACAGACGACAATAAAATACAATGTTATAAGGGTGGCGCTTATTTTTGGAATGCTTAAATATCTTTTTTGTCCCCTCCTAAAAGTGATCAATCTATATTATGAAGGTACTTTGTACAAACAAAAATGTTGTTAAATTTGTTTTAAATTGGCTAAGGTCGAGAAGTTACAACTTTTCATTAAAAATACACGTAGTTTTCCGTCTTTTACTTAAAATGTCGGTGAAAGTGTAAAAGTTGATGGAAATTCTTTATTTATAATATACATGTGCTTAGATGTATGCCAAAATTGAGGTTTATTGAATACACATTGCCAAAATAATTGTCACCCTAATAGATGTTCCTATATTCTTCTCAATTTGATCGCACTGTCAGCGAATGAAACAATTATTTCAATAAAAACCATGAATTTTTTGTTCTAAAATATTAAACTATATTTTCTAACACGGCACAAAAGAAACAGAAATAAGAATAGGTACATTATGCAATATTAAATCAAAATTTAATAGATTTTCCCTTCTTGGTACTTTTTCCGACGTTGCATAAATACCCTTAAGGCTGTCCCAAACGAACACGAAACATTCGCGCGAATATGCGACGACTGAATAATTTTCGAAGATTCGCATCGTCTGCTATTATACGACGACTTTTGCGTCGTGACTCTTCTTCGAATTCTTCTTTAAGATTTCGTTCTGTGAGTCGTACGCTATTACACCATGACTTTTCAGTCATGACTCAAATTTGGCAATCCTCTATAATTTTTCTTCGGTAATGAAATTCTCGTAGCAACCAAACAAACAACAAACATAAATGAAACGATTTTGTTCCAGCATAGAAATTCTCTATCCTCTACACCTTAGCAACCGCAGCTATAGGTACATGTGCGCTCCACAAATAACGAAAATAAATAAAGCAATTTGCTAAAATAACAAACAAGAAATAAAATAATGTCAAAAATGAGTCGCCCACGACTCATGACGGTGTTCACATTGGACTCAGTCCGCGCGACTCATTTTGACATCTTTTTGTTTTATCTTACTCCACCTTACTGGCTGAACAGAATAGAAGGGCGTTCGAACGCGCGTTCGCACCTGTCAAAGTTAAAATACGTGAAATTTCGTTTAAGTGAATACAATGGAGACGCAGCCGCGAACGCGACTCTGGGAGTTAAATAAGTTTTAATAATCACGCGCGTGCGAACGCGCGTCTATTGTGTTCAGCCAGTCATGATGAAAGGCCTGCCGCCCACTAGGCAACTTTTAGTTGCTCACCCCAGCAACTTTTAGTTGCTCCCGGTTCAATTACATTGGCTTATATGGGAGAGCGCCCACTGGGCAACTTAGTTGCCAGCAACTTTAAGTTGCTCGCGGAACTTAGTTGGGGGCAACTCCGGGCAACTTTTAGTTGCTGACCCCCGCCCACTAAGCAATTTCGGAGCAACTTTCAGGAATTTTCGAAAATTTAACGTTTTTATTTGTTGTCCATTGAAATATTACATTGATTTTGCATTTTAGTCAGGTCAAATTGAGATAGGTTTAGGTGGAGCACGTTTTTATAGAAAATTAAATACAAAAAAACACAAATATTAATTCTCAAAAGTTGCTCGGAAGTTGCCTAGTGGGCGAGGGCAAGCAACTTTAGTTGCTCGGAGTTGCCGGCAACACCCAGCAACTAAAAGTTGCCGGCAACTAAGTTGCCTAGTGGGCGGCAGGCCAAAAAGAGATGGTCTAGTGAGGCAGGATATTTTCAAAAAAATTAAAAAATCCGGCCTCACTTTCTCATATAGTAAGGCGGAGTCAGATAAAAGAAAGAGATGTCAGAATGAGTCGCGCGGAGTGAGTCCAATGTGAACACCGTCCGTAGGGCGGTTGTTTTCCTTCTCATTTTTCGTCTCTTTTGCACTCATTATGTTCGAAAAGAGTCATGACGCAAAAGTCGTCGTATAATAGCAGAAATCGCACCAGTGTGGGTGCTCCCATTAATCTCCATGTAAATAAATTAAGACAGGCGAAAGTTTCGTCATCGTTCTGAAATATTAGCGTTGGTTTGCGAGATCCTATATTGCCAGTGGAGCCACAGCGTCAGATTTATAATTTGCATCCTTTTTGTTTGGCTATTTTTATTTGAAATACCTGAAAATCTCTGTGTGAATCATGTCATCTATTTCGTCAGTGTAGCTATCCCATTAAAACATGCGCAATCAAAAAATCAACAAAAATGAACACGCCTTGCGTGTGAGTGCACCCTCAGGAAAATACGTCAAAAAAAACCTAAATTTTCCCTGCTTGTACTTTGGCAATTTTCGTCTGGGCATGCTACTGCTATAAACTGTCTTCACAAGTTTTTCTTGCAAGTGTGTATTTATTTTCGTTTAAATGGAAAATTGTGCAATTTAAAAACAAACTATTCCATCAACTCAAAACCTAATCTATCTACAATAACAAAAACTTTAAATAGGAACTGGAAAAACATCTTTTATATCCAAAAAATGTGTCATTAATAAATAAGTTTTGGAAAGTACAACCCACCAAACCAATAATTTTTTTCCCCATACAACTTGTCTCGTATACAAGTTGGTAGAGTAGAGAAATACGTCGGTTGAGTTTTTCCTTTCGCCTTCGCTGCCGAATGTCGGTGTATGAGTGAATTATGTTGTGTGTGTTAGTTTAATATCCTATATGAACGTGGAAAATTGATTCAGATTTTTTTTTTTGTAAAAAATGCCGTCCACCACACTGTGTGTATATCGGGAAAATTAAATATGGCGTCGCGGGTTGGAACCAGAACCAGAACCAGTTTTCTGCTCTTTGTTTAGGGGATTGATTGAAAAATCACTAAAAAATCTTCCCCGAATAAACCAGAAATCACAAGGATCTATTAGGTCCTTCAATCTTTTCTTTAATAACATGTCTACGACATAAAGGCTTGTCGATCTGTTTTGCGTGTGATTCAAAAAAGCTTTAATTGTACTTAGCAGAAATCGAAAGAAAAAAGAAAAGAAAAGTGGCAAGTGAAAAAATATATTTTTTTTATTTGTTCTGGCTTCTGGGCAATAAGTCGTTCGTCGTCCGTCTTCCGTCTTCCGTCGTCGACGTCGTGGTTACTTTGTGTAATCGAGCTGAATCTGAAGTGAAAAAAAAAGAATTGCATACATACCGACCACAATCGCTGAAGAGATTTGAAGATGCCGATGGCTGCGGTATACGTGAGACGGTCTCGTCGGAAAGGTGCAAACCGAATTGCCTTGCCCTCGAGAGCATCTGGTAAGTTGGTTTTTTCGGTTGGTCCACCTTCCCAGAGTGGTGTCAGTATGTAGATATTATAGAGAAGAGTATTTGATATGCCATGCATGGAACTGGATCTCTTGAAAGTTCCACACTTAACTATGTAGAAATGTATCTATTTAATGCAATGATTTGTGTTTTATATATTTTGATAAATTAAAAACAAAATAAACTCCCAATAGAAATATTAAATGGGAAAAAAAAGTTAAACCCACTCAAGTGTTTATTATTCTAGTTTTCAAGAATTCACATTCAAATACCTACCTACATAGATATATGTATCTTAAGAGGGAAAGAAAACATTTGCATTTTTTAGGTACATATCTAACGAAATTAGCATTTATTCAAAAGATTCGCACATAAAATTAGTGTAAGGTAAAGATTTCAAATTGTTATTTTGAATAAATAACATGATGTGCCACAAAGAACCAGATGATGCCCCATTCAAGTGCAGTGAACCGCAGGTAAATGCGTTTAGGCAGGGCATCGAAGATAGTTGGGTTTAAATACAGAATTAAATTTAACTTCGTCGGCGGAGCATACCTATTCTGAAATCTATACGTTTGCGTGCGCATCATTAAAATTCCCATAAAAGCTATTATACAAAATGATTTTTTTTTATTTAGTCTAAAATAAGTTAATTCCAAAACAAAACTCTGGTCTAAAAGTTATTGCAAAAAGTTTTCTTGCAATATTTATCATTTATTTGTTGGCAAACAAAAAACTAAATTTATTCATACTGTAGGTAGGTGGGTATGAGATAATTATAATGAGACATTTTTGTATCGGTGCATGTTGCTTTTTTTTTGTTTGATTTGTTTTTTTTTTTTTTTGATATGCTGATGAATATTTTCCGAAAGCCTCTTTGAATGCCATCAAGCCATTAAGAATATAAATATCCAGTTCAAGTTTCTAAGATCTGACCTTGCAGTAAAATAAGACAATTTCTTTTCCTTAGTAGGTATTTTCCACCAAAACTGAAATTTAGAAAAAAGAACTCCTCAGATTTTCCATGCAAATTATCATGTAACCTCAAAAATTGACAAGGCGAATCTTAACATTTTTTTCTCGGTAGGTAGGTAGGTATTTAAAAAAAAAAAGCAGAAATTTTGCTGAGGAATCCTGTTTACATTTGAGGTTGCTGAAATCTCCGAGATCTCATAAATATAAATTGGCCAGATTAATCTGAAAATGAGTTGCCTCTTAATCAGCAAAAACAGCTCCGTATTTATTGATATACTTTATTTTTGTTTTCATAATAACCAAGTTAAATTAGAGTTTCACCTCTGTGTGAATTTTGAATTGCTCATGCAATTCTTCATTACAAAATTGTCACACTTATTTCGTACAATCAATAGATTTTGAAGAAAGCGTTTGAAAACGTTATCTATATTTTTGTTTAAATGAACTATTTTTCAAGACTATCTTTACTTTAGATGGCGCTTACAGTTCAGGATGGACTACGGCCTGAATGAACAAGCCCTTCCAGCAAGTTACGCACATCAAGTTGGTTGAGGTCGCTCTCCACTTGTGCCCGTCACCTAAGGTGGGGTCTTCCTCTGCAGCGCAGACCATCAGGGGTAGATTCGAAGACTCGTTGAGCTGGTGCGTCGGTGCTCATACGCTCCACGTGTCCCAGCCATCTCAGCCGCTATATTTTCAGCTTTTTAACCAGGTCAACGTCGCTGTAGAGCTCCTAAAGTTCGTCGCTGAATCTTCTCCTCCATACTCCTTCGATACATACTGGACCAAAAATTACTCGAAGATTCTTCCTTTCAAAGCAACCAAGCTGGTTTTCATCTGTTTTCGATAGAGACCATGCTTCTGACCGGGATGATTAATGTCTTATATAAAGTCTCCTTCGTTCTCTGAGAGTGGGCTTTACTACTTAAATGCTTTCTTAGCCCAAAGAAACAGCGGTTGGCAAGAGTGATTCTTCTTGATTTCTGAACTGATGTCATTTTGCGAAGTTATAGTGGAGCCCAGATAAATAAAGCCTTTGACTTCTTCGAAGTTGTATCTATCCATCGTGACGTTTTGCCCGAGTCGACGATGTTGAGATTTCTTTCTCGCTGACAGCATATACTTCGTTTTGTCCTCATTAGCAGCCAAACCCATTTTTACCGCTTCCATTGAAATACTGCATGCACCTGTAACAGCTTGCTTCGTTCTCCCGATAATGTCAATATCATCTGCACAACATTTTTTTGTGGATGGGGCACATTATACCGAGGTTGCATTCATTGGTTATACTTTCATCCGACCAAATTTTATAGAGAAGTTTGTGTATGCTCACAACCAAGTCATGCCTAACAGTGAAATGTTGGTTATCTTCACCCTTTAGTAGTCTAGAAAAATTCTCTTTCCGCGCATATACTACCATATTCCCCCTCTCATCTCGGCAGGCTTCTGTTTTGCGTCCTTGGGTAGGTCGTTTCACCCTTTGGTAGAACTTTTGAACATCACCCCTGCCGCTACAACCCTCAATAGACTCAACCGCCCGCCTCTCATGCTCACTCTTTTTCCGGCACTTCTGATGCATGTTGGCAGTTGCTTCTTTGGTTGCGTCATCTTTTTCTTCCGTAAGGGCGAGGGCACAAATCAGCGACCAGGCGTTCGCTAACGTTTAGAAAGCTGAAGTCTTCTTGTTTCAGAACCGAGTTATTTTCCGTGGTAGGGAAGTTACCCCGACGCACAACCCCAACGTGGTGCACCAGAACCTGAGTATAACTCCAAGGGTGGCGAGCCGGATAAACCGCTTCTTATAGGACTGAGCTCCGAATATGTCGTAGTTCGCCCTAACTGGAACTGATGACGCCATCATTGATTCTATCTAAAGAATTCTTCCACAGCCGTCTTCAGGAGAGAAACTTGGTGGGAACACTCTTTTGTTGCAGGGTAATTAGTAGTGACATGCTACTCCACTTTGACATGTCGACCATGGGTGGCCCTTCTGCAGAAACGAGTTCCGCGATCGCATAGCATTCAATTTCACCGTAGTTGTCTCCGTAAAGCCCCTCCGCTACGCCAATGCTTACCCAATGGATAACCTGGGATAATATTTTGGGCGTCATTTTTCCTGTAGTTTCCCCAGTTGGTCTAAAGCACGTTTAAAATCAAAAAAACGCGAAATAAAGTTTTTCAAACTCAATTTTTACAATTTCGGTAGGTATTGTGTTATTTTCCAGAATAAGACAATTTTGTTTAAGGCTATATTATGCATTATTAGATTGCAACAAAGCATTGTTTTCTTGGGACTGGCACACAATCGCGATGGGCATAGCTTTTCAAATTAAAGTTTTCCTAGTGGATGTCAAACCACATCTGAACTATTTTAGATTGTGGAAAAAAGTCATCCAGAAGTATGTACCTAGTCCCAGACTCGCGAAGACTTTCAAGATTGTGTGCAAGCAATTAATATTTCAAAATGGAATTCGATTATTTCTAGCAGTTTAAAATGAACGTTACTTTAATTAAGATGGTACCAACCAGGCTGCCAAGTCCCTAGCTAGCTGCCTTCAGTTACGCAAAGTAAGTTGGTCGAGGTCGTTCTCCATGTTGAGCCGAACAGGAAGGTTCATGAAAATTCAGATAGCATACCATTTCTTGAAACCCGACAAGCGTCAAGTCAAGTGATGACCATCTGTCGTTTGCGGCTTTGAGGAAACTTTGGTGAAATCTGTTCTTTTCTTGTTCCAGTGGCATGAGTAGCGATGATTCAATTTGGCTTGAATCTAAAGATGACCCGTTTTTGACCAGTTCATATGCCATTTCGTTCCCATGTATACCACGGTAACTTTGTTTGTGGCGCTGAGTAATCTGAAGTTAGGACAACGATCCACCAGTTTTGACTTTGTGATAAATGAGGAAATAGCTTTAATCGCCGCCTGGCTGTGTATAAAGATATCAATATTTCTATTAACTACTTCCCTTACTTAGTTTAACTAAGATGTGGTTAACGACGAGAAGCCAAACCAGAGGGGATAAAACTCCACCCTGTGTAGTACATCTGCATGTTTTGACTTTCAATTTGATGTCACCCTTTTCTTCATTTACAATCCTCGACTGAAGCATGGATTCAATCCAACTAAACAGTGTCGAATTAACGTTGATAAAGTCTAGGGCTTTACGAACTGCAGTGTTATCAACATTGTTGAAGGCACCTTCTATGTCAATGGTAAATTCCTTAACATGGATTGATTTTTCAATTGTGCCGACCACTTCGTAGGACGCAGTTGGGCCTGCGATAGTTCAGGCGATTATTTGTTTCAATTAATCTTTCTAAGGTCTTGAGTAGGAAAGAGAATATGCTTATTGGCCTAAAGTCTTTCGGTTCGGTATGGGTGGGCTTTGCAGCTTTGGGAATGAAGATAACATTAACTTCTCTCTAACTAAAGGAAATATAGGCGATGTTTAGACATCGCCTGAAAATATCCACTAAAATTGGAACAATTATACCTTCTTTCGAGCTTTGTACCATAGTTGGAATTATACCATTAGGCCCTGGAGACTTGTTCGTCGAAAAGGAGTCGATAGCCCAGGATACCTATCTACTACTATCTATCTACTATTTGGCTACCAATATTAGAGAATTCACTTGTGTTAAGGCCGTCGTCCATAGCAAATGTATAGATCACGCAACCTGAGAAGTGTGAGCTTATAAGTGATCCTAGGGTCTCGGAGCAGGAGTCTGTCTAGGTATTATCCGGTCTTTTCAGGAAACCGGGAGGAGTATATACCTTTGATATGACTTCTAAGCCTTGCAGCATCTTTCCTGTACTCAATGTGCATACAAAATTTCCTCCAGGCTGCTCTTTTTGCATATGTCGTTCTATTTTTGTATGCGTTTTTGCTGATCTTGAAAAGATACCAGTCAGCAGGTTTGTTACTATGTTTAGCCCTATTGAAAAGACTTCTTGAGTTTTTCCTAAAGATAGACAGCTGTTTGGACCACCACACGGGGTTGAGCCTGCTGTGCCTGGGGTTGCACTGATGGTGCAAGAGCTTCCGTAAGCATTATGAATAGCTGATGTTAGTACACCTACCTGCTTTCAATGTCTAAGCTTCTTAACACAGGTTAAATTTCGCAATGTCCTAAAGAAGAGGCCAATCTAAGATTGAAGGCTTTCCAGTTTGTTTTCCTGGGGTTTCTATAGGGTTTTGATTTACTTACCTCGTGTTCAATTTGGAATGTTATTATTCTATGGTCTGAGAATTTTACATTACTTGATACACATCCAGTCACATCGAGGACTTCTTTCCTGTTTCTGGTAACGAAGTTTGGTTCATTACCTCTGTTTAATATCAACATATTTTCTTGATTATGTATTCAAAAAGTTACTCACCCCTCAATGCCATTGTCGTGGCGTCGACTTAATGTGAACCTTTTTAAAAAGAACGCCAAGTATTTATTGGCAGACAAACACTGTTTTTTTTGGTAAATTTGGACATTTATTTAGTGGTTTTTATTAAATATATTTCTTCGTAAATTCGTATAAAATTTGTATGGTATTGTGTTGGTTTTAAAATTTGTTTTATTTCACCGGCGTGGTGATGCGACCGCTGCCTTCAACTCTTCGTCCAGTACTCGTCTGATGTGCGGTAAAATTATCACAATTTTGGATAGAACGTCGTTTCTCATTGGCTAGCCAATAGGGAACAGTTTTTTTATTAAAATAAAGATGGACGGCTTTACATTTGACGTTTATCCTATTCTTCTTTGATGTCCTTCGTTGACATCGACAGCCATAGTGACCCGAAACCCAGATAATGACCCTGAGGTTAATGTTAAGGGCTTCAACAGCTGCCCGACTGTCTGTCAGGAAAGCTGTATTTCGGTTAGGATCTTGTTTGAGTATATTCAATGCTTCCCTAATTTCCAGTGCTTTAAAAACATTAGAAAAGTTTAAAGTTGGCTCACCCCACACTTCATCTAAGGAGCATCAATAAAAATAGATTTGTCGAAGCCTCTCGTCAAGACGTTTCTGGATGGAAAAATATCTTTAAAGTCCTTACTGAGGCCCAGAGCAGGAGTGCACTAGTCAGTAGGTATTGAAAACTTATCCTAGGGAACCAAATTTGTGATATAGCCGACCATATGAGTTTAGCAAACCAATTTAGTCTAATCGCCCTGCAAGATACTAAATATTCATCTGAATCGGATGGATAGGGTTTTAGGCTTAGCTGAATTGGATATTTCGGAGCTCGGCACCATCTATCGACAAATTTTAAACTTTGTATTTAGGTGCACTTCACATTTTATAAAAAATATATTATGAAAGTTTCATCATTTTGATGGTAAATTACGGTTGTCATTTTCAATTAAAATGGTAAAAAGTGTACTCGAAGTATACTTTATTTTTTATTAATTTAAACCCGAACATTTTTTTGACCATAATCAAATTCAAAACAATTTTCATTTACCCCACTTATGTAGATAATGTTCTGGAGCCATTACTTCAAAATTTGCCAACTGTCGGAGCAGCTCCGTCTGGAACTGGTGGCCCAAGCGTTGCAGCCGCTACTGGTGGTTCGAGTTCATCGTCTAGTTCTGTAAATTCCACAAATGCATTCAATACAAGTGGTAACACAAATGGGCCATCGACATCGACATCATCGTCATCATCTTCTTCCTCAAATTCTTCGTCGTCATCATCAACATCAACATCCACCGCTACTGCAGCATCCACATCTTCCTCATCGTCTGCGACGTCTACAAATGGTGGAAGTGGCCCAGCCGCAACCAGCACTAGTTCTTCAGCACTCAATTGCATAAGTAATATTGAGAGATTGTTTAAGGAAATTTTCATTTTTTTTTTTAATTATAAACTTACCTTTCTAGATAGCACAAATTCCATGACTAACACAAGTAGCACAGCTGTTAATTCAAGTAAGTGTTTCAAAGAAAATCCATAACTTCTAGACGAATAATATTTCTTCTTTTTTTTAACCTTCAAGCAGCGTCATCAAGCTTTGTCTTGCCTTCAACGTCAGCCAATGCAACTGCAGTTGCCGCTGCAGCTGCAACAGTAAGCAGTTGTTCATCATTAGGATGTTGCCACCAATCACCGTATGATCTGCGTCGTAAGTTACCATCTTCTAGCCATGAACAGTGGTGTGTTGCCAGTACGAGCAGTGCTGCTGGCAGTGCAACTGCATCATGCTCGGCAGCCACTGTTCCAACGGCAGGACCTTCATCAAGCGTTGTGGCATGTGGTGGGAACAACTTCACTTCTCATTATCACGCAATAACTCCATCTACGTCTACGTCTGCCTCTTTAAACTGTGAAGACAGCTGTTATATGCTACCGGCGCGAAAACGATCCAAGAGAATGTACACGGCTACCAGTACAGAAACCAGTGGTCCATCGGCTGCCCACTATTTGCAATACGAGATGCCTGACGAGGTCCTTCTCACAATATTTTCCTATTTACTAGAACAGGACCTCTGTCGATTGTCTCTAGTTTGCAAGCGTTTCAATACAATCGCCAATGACACAGAACTCTGGAAACGCCTCTATCAATCAGTTTATGAGTATGATCTGCCGCTCTTTAATCCAGAAATATGCAAGTACGTCTTTGTAAAGGCGGAAGACTCGGACTATGCAAATCCTTGGAAAGAGAGCTTCCGACAACTTTATCGCGGCATCCATGTTCGTCCTGGATATCAGGATAAAAAGTTTAAAGGCCGCCACATAATTCATTTTAATACAATTCAAGCAGCTCTCGATTATCCAGATGACAAAATACCACATGGTTCTTCAAATAACCCAGCTTTAAATGCCGCGGCCAACATTGGCATGCCGAATAGTATTTCTGGCCTCAGTTCACAACAGAACGCTTCCAATTTGTACGGGGCAGATGATAATGCCAGCCCAGAAAATGTGGGTACCTTGATATTTCTGCATGCTGGCCATTATAAGGGTGAATACCTATTCATCGATTCGGATATAGCTTTGATTGGTGCAGCGCCCGGAAATGTAGCAGAGTCGGTAATTTTAGAACGAGAGGCAGGTTCCACAGTAATGTTTGTCGAGGGTGCAAAGTATGCCTATGTCGGATACATAACTCTGAAGTTTTCGCCCGATGTAACATCGACTGTTTCGCACCATAAGCACTACTGTCTGGACATTGGCGAAAATTGTAGTCCCACCGTAGACAATTGCATTGTTCGGAGTTCATCGGTAGTTGGGGCTGCAGTTTGTGTTGGAGGTTTGAATGCCAATCCAGCGATAAGAAACTGTGACATCAGTGACTGTGAAAATGTCGGACTCTATGTGACTGACTATGCCCAGGGCACCTACGAGCACAATGAGATTAGTCGTAATGCATTAGCCGGAATATGGGTAAAGAACTTTGCAAGTCCCATTATGAGAGAAAATCACATCCATCATGGACGGGATGTTGGAATATTTACATTCGAAAACGGAATGGTATTGTTTCTAATATTAGTTTGAAAAAAAAACAAATAAATTCTAAACTCTTCGTCTATTTGAAGGGATATTTTGAGAAGAATGACATTCATAATAACAGAATAGCTGGATTTGAGGTGAAAGCTGGTGCTAATCCGACTGTGGTCAAATGTGAAATTCATCATGGCCAGACTGGTGGCATTTATGTTCATGAGAATGGACTCGGACAATTTATCGAGAATCGTATACATTCCAATAATTTTGCTGGTAAGAAAAATATATTAATAAATTAAATATTACTGGACATTAATATGTTATCGGGTGGGAAAAAAACGGCACAACTCAACAAACTTCACTTTTTTGCAGAGGCATAAGAAGATTTAAAAAAATCACTTTGAATTTATGTTAATCTGCTTAGATGTAAAAACGACACAGTCGCCCTCTTAGTTTCAGGAAATGCACGCAAAAAAATAGTAAAACAGAACATCCAACTTATAAAAAACTTCGAAAAATCAGATTTTTGTAAGCTATTCGGGGTTTTCCTATGACCATGTTCCTTATAAGTGTATTGTACTGTATACACATGTGCGCAAAAAAAGGTGCATATTCTAATTCCAAGAATAAAATGGAACCAATCCACTTTTGCTACCTACCATTACCAAACCCAGTCCCAGTCTAGTCTACTGTAGGTAGGCAGTTCTGCTCATGTATCTATGAGCAAGGAATGGCAGGGTGTTGCATTTTGCAAATACATTTTATTTTTTTAATACAAATCGCGAAATATTGAAACACCTGCTGAAAGATTTGATCGGCCACTTGTCATGATATGGGCAAAACAGGTCCTATTGTTTTAAGTTTCACAGAGTACATATACGTATGTTTCAATCAAATTCCTTCCAAAGTGTATTTTGCTAGTTAGTGGAGCCTGATTCACAATGCGGCGAGGAAACGAGACGTGAGCGTGACGAGAACTCGTTGTAGTTGTCAAACCCATTTCAAACAATGAAAGCATACCTGGATAAACACAATGCGGGGTTTTTCGTCGTCACTTTACGCCAAGAATTCGAAAAATTGAAAAAAAGACGCGCCGTGACGACGATTTTCATTTTCCCTAAGTAATTTACAGATTTTTCACAAAAGATGTAATCAAATTGTGTCTAAAATTATTGTCTATATTTTATTGATTTTCGATGTGTAAACATCTATGCTGGCGGTAGAGTGACGTGAACGTTCGTGTGCAACGTTACGATGTGCATACTAGGATGGGTCCGTTCAGTGAAAAAAAAATCTTAAGATCCCCTTCAAGCTAAAACAAGTCCGTTTTGGATCCGCGCGCGTTTATGTTTACACATATTACCCGTGAGTCCCGGCACTCACACAATTTTTTTTTTTTACAAAAATGAATTTTTGTTCTTACGCTCGCTGCATTGGGAATTGGGCGACGATTTTGTAATTAGAAAAAGATAACAGCGGTTCTCGTCACGCTCACATCCCGTTTCCTCGTCGCATTGTGAATCAGGCATGAGTTTTAACTTTAACCGACAATATTCTACTTCCCCTATGAGCGGTCATTTCGTATTTGTTACAGTCAAACTAGATTTTGACATTTTTGTTAATTTGTGGGACTCATGGTACAAAGAACTCATGGAATGATATTCAACGTTGAATTTTTCGTTCTTCCTGCGCAACTGACAACAAATGTGAAGTGAATTACGTCACTCGGTGATAATATGCGTGAGGGAGATAGGATAAAAACATGCGCAATACCATGTATTTTATGGGTTGGACTTGTATTTTTCTGATCCTCAAAGTCTAAAGCGTTAAGAAAAAAATTTGGCCTTTTCCGCCCCTATCTATCTATACAATTCAATTGGTATTCGTCGGCGACAAAAAGTGTGTATGCAAAAACTATTATTAGTAGCCAGAAATTTTGGTTCCGTTTGCAAAAATTTTCGGCTGGTGGGAAAGAGACCCCTTTCCTATACGATTGATAGATTTTACCCATTTAGTTACCCAATTAGAAACTTTTGTAGTGACAACGGTGGGACAATGCTTACATTTCTACTAAGAATTTCAAGCCTGTCAGAGATATGTATTTAAAGATGTTATAGCCTCTAAGGGGACGTAATGTTTCATAAGAAAGTTATCTTGTTATAGTTTCTTTAATGTTTTAAATACATTTTCACAGGTGTTTGGATAACCTCCAACAGTAATCCCACTATTCGCAAGAATGAAATATACAATGGCCATCAAGGAGGTGTGTACATTTTCGGCGAGGGACGTGGACTCATTGAACATAATAATATTTATGGTAATGCTCTCGCTGGCATTCAAATACGCACCAATAGTGATCCTATAGTCCGCCACAACAAGATCCATCATGGTCAGCATGGAGGTATTTATGTGCATGAGAAAGGCCAAGGTCTGATTGAAGAAAACGAAGTATATTCCAATACATTGGCTGGTGTTTGGATCACAACTGGTAGTACTCCAGTCCTTCGGCGAAATCGTATTCACTCTGGCAAACAGGTATTTATATATTCATATAAACTTCTTTTGTTGTTTCCAGTCAAAAACAAACGAAATTTGTGTCTTCTTTTTATAGGTTGGTGTGTATTTTTACGATAATGGCCATGGCAAGCTAGAGGACAACGACATTTTTAATCATTTGTACTCGGGCGTTCAAATACGAACAGGAAGCAATCCAGTGATTAGAGGAAATAAAATATGGGGTGGCCAAAACGGAGGGGTACTGGTCTACAATGGTGGCCTTGGCCTTTTGGAACAAAATGAGATTTTCGATAATGCCATGGCAGGTGTTTGGATCAAAACCGATTCAAATCCTACACTGAAAAGAAATAAAATCTACGACGGTCGCGACGGTGGAATATGCATATTTAACGGTGGAAAGGGCATTTTAGAAGAGAATGATATATTCCGAAATACTCAAGCTGGTGTACTGATCTCAACACAAAGTCATCCCATCCTACGTAGAAATCGAATATATGATGGCCAAGCAGCCGGAGTTGAAATCACAAATAATGCCACAGCTACACTCGAGCATAATCAAATATTTAAAAATAAATTTGGTGGATTGTGTCTGGCAAGTGGAGTACAGCCTATTGTTAGGGGTAATAACATCTTTAATAATGAGGATGAAGTTGAGAAAGCGGTTTCGGGAGGGCAATGTTTGTACAAGATCAGCAGTTACACTTCTTTTCCCATGCACGATTTCTATAGATGTCAGACGTGCAATACAACCGATCGCAATGCAATCTGCGTGAATTGCATTAAAAATTGTCACGCTGGCCATGACGTAGAGTTCATCAGACATGACAGGTAAGTTTTCACATAATTTCAATTTCGTAAAAATTGGTACCGCCTAAAGTAGTTTAGGATCTAAAATTTTGTTTAATTGTTCGCCTTTTGCCTCCTACTGCATTTTAGGATTGCGAATCGATTTTTATTTGTCTATATTCCTATTGGTTTAATATCGTTTCGTGGTGCTCATTAGTGTGTCGTTGTCAAAATTTGTTTAGCTTTAAAACGTGTTTGACGATGATTTTAATAAAAATCATTGATCGGTCGTGGGACGCCTGAATCTTTATTTGGTTTGATTGATGTCGTCTCCCTCAGGACGAAAAGAAGTCCTACATAAAACGCCTCAGAGTCAGTTCATCAGTTCAGGGCGACCCTTTGCACTGCACCTCAGTGCTAGCTAACATGGAACACACCTAATATTTCATTATTTGAACAAGGCTAAAATGAGGGTTCAATTTTTTTCCTCACGCTCAGTTGTGAATACCACAGATTAGCCATTTATGAAGATGAGAATGTTTCGTACGTTTCACATTCCAAAACCCATTTTATACATTATTGTATTTGCAATTTCATCCCGCGTCGATGAACAGATGTGAATTTCAATAACAATTTAACCAGATGTGTGAAGATCCCTACTGTCCATGTGTGAGGTTTTTATTCACACATTCGCATTTTTTATCTTCAATCTGACAGTTAAAGCTTGTAGGTAAATTAAAATGGCTGCCGGGGATTCTCATCGTCATGTGGGTAATCTGTGGTGAATACAATCAGTCCTATCATCGTAACAGTTCGGAAAAATCTACGATAGTAGAAAATTTTTGATCGGACCATTTATTCTGTTCATGGCAACCGAATCTTAAAAGAAATATTGATGAGTATTGACGCATGAAAAATATTTGACATTTGTCAAAATAAATGTTTTTCAAAATAAGCAATAGTGATTGAAACAGCAGTGATTTTGGAAGCGGAGCGATTTCAACAAAGGGGACATTTCGTTGGCATGCAACGCATGAATTTGACATTTCCAACTCACATTTCATATTCAGCCTTATTGTGAGTTGGACTCGAACAACACACCTCCCGGAAAATTTGACATTTCACTTTTCGCCTATTGCGAGTTTCACCCGAAATTTCATGATCGTCGAAAAATTCCCCTTATTGTGAAATTTCGTTCGGGCGAAACTCATTTTAAGGTGAAATATTTTTCGGGTGAAACTGATTATTCGTAGATATGTTCGATTATTTGTACATTTCGTAGAAAACGGAGAGAATTTTGTTCCAATCGGATACGATAGATAGATAGATAGGTAGATAAATTCATTTAATTGATTCAGTTTGATAATACATTTTATGAATTTAGAAGCTATGGCATTTGCCGTCAGCTCGGTTGGCAAAAAATAATGTGAAAGAAATGATGTATCGATTCTTTATGTAATAACAAAAGGTTAATATTTCTATTCGTATAGTTAAAAACCTCTTTAATGAAAAAATATAGTTTTCCAATTCGTCTCATTCAAAATTTTAATTGTTTCTTGCATAGTGAAGGTTTTTCTTCCAAAGTATGTTTGACGTTGTGGAGCAAAGATCGGACATATACTGACGAGATGAAAGCAGTCTTCCTTCGACTTGAGATTACATAATGTGCAAAATTGGTTTAAGTTTCCATTATAAGAGAAATCTCCCTGTAAATCAACGCATCTTGAAAATAGTTCGATTGGTTAAGGCTCATATCGAGTTGCGAGTATGGTATCCTACTATAAGAATTGCGTCCATTGACTTTAAAGCCATCCCGTAGATAGTTTTCATGCTTGTCAATTATACGATAGAGCTGGTTCCTTGTCGTAACTGCATCTCCTGATTCAATCGGGACATCCTCACCGAAAGCGATCCCCATATTTTTCCATTTACACCCACCAATCCTCATTTCTAACTACGTAGAGCAACATTTGTTTGGAGAGTCGGTCTTCTGGGAGCTGCAGAATTTTGACCACATAGTCCGCCTGGGATTTTAATGTATTTGTAAAAAGCTTGGGAAGTCCTGTTTCTATGTACAACGCATAACTTGGGGTAGACATGGGAAGGTACAAGAGCTTTTTTATGAAATTCCTTTGGAATTTTTCGATTGACCCGAACTCGTCTATTCCCCATACTTGCGCTGCATAACAAAACGTTGTCTTCACAACAGCATCAAAGACCTTGTATTTTGGAGATAGAGATATCCGTTTGTTCGCAAACACATTTCTCCAAGAGAGATTCAGCAAACTCTGTGATGAATTGGTTTTTTTCGATTAAGTGATCAGAGAAATCAAGTGTCGTATTCAAAAATGTGAGTTTAATTGGTATACTATATAATTGTTATATTAAAGCAAATTTAACAAACAATAAACACTACACAAAAACACTCAATCGAAGCAAGAGGAGAAGACGTACTTCTTAATGATTTTCTTGAAATTTGCAAGTTTGAGGCTTCTTCCACTTTCACACGTTCGGCATTATATATAAAACATTGTTAAAAAAACATTAAATCCATTTCTAATTAAAATAATATTTTGATTTCATTCAAAAGTTAATAAAAACAAATTTTGTTTGCACCTCCTACAAAGATTTTACTTCAAAACTAAATTTCCTTGGAAATCAGCTGTCAATTAACTGGAAATCTTGGAAGTAAAATTTCCGACTCGCTTCGTATCCGATAATTGATCAATTCGAGGCGAGTCGAAAAGGAGATATCGAATTAAAAACGATTCGCTTCGTATTCCCATATCAGGCCACAGGCAACTGTTTTTTATTTGCACTAGTTCAGTTGGTTTTATCATTTCTATAATTTTTCTGTATCCTAGTAGAATTCGTCGCTTGTGTTGAAGTTGCTTCGATATATCAGGCTGAAGGTATATACACCTGTGCCTTTGAGTTTTGCAGAGTTTCTTAGCATGTGTGCTGCATTTTTATTGGATCCAGTGTTGATTTTAAGTTTTATGATTGCCTCGTTCTTGCTTAGTGTAATAATATCTGACATTTGTTGGGCATCACCTAAGAGAATATGGGTGATATCGTTTATTTTCTCCTGCGGCTCAATATTGGGAATTGTGAGAATGATGTTTTTTCCTTTAATTTCTCTGCTTTGTAGCTCAAGTTCATTCTCCAACATACTGCATCTGGCTTCAAAGTTTTGCAATTTACAAGTTAACTCTTCATTTTTTTTTTTTAGGTCATCAATGTCAACATTCAATTTTAAGACATTGTCCTTTGTGGCAAGGTTAGCCGTTGCTTTTGCCAGTTCAGTATTTATAGATAGATCAACTATCATTTTAATTTTTTTGCAAATCGGAATCGCTAATCGGCATAATTGGGTGTTGTTCATTGTTTTTAACACAGATTAGCCACATGAAGATGAAAATCCCCGGCAGCCATTTTAATTTGCCTACAAGCTTGAGCTGTCAGATATCAGATAAAAAATGAGAATGTGTGTATAGAAACCTCACACATAGACAGTAGGGATCTTCAGACACCGGTTAAATTGTTGTTGCAATTCACATCTATTCATCGACGCGGGAAGAAATTACAAATACAACAATGTAAACAAATGGGTTTTGGAGGGTGAAACGTACGAAACATTCTTATCTTCATATGGCTAATCTGTGGTTTTTAATAGATTTCCCGGCAAGTGAAACTGTTTTTTTTTTTAATGGAAGTTTTCTTGAGGCGAAGTTTGGTTTAGTTTTCTCTTGTTGTCGGTCATGTGACACGAGAAACAATCAAAAATATTTGAAGTAAGACACGATCTACTTATTTTACCTGTTCAATCCACACTTTTCATGCGTAAGGTAATAAAATTAACGATATTAATGTGGTCTTTTTCTAACAATAGTTAACTATTGTTGTTATGTCAAAAAAAATTGTTGAAGTGTCATTGTTAGACATTGGGTACGTTCAGCAGACACAAGGGACTACATATGTAGTCAAGTGCATTCATTGAACGAAAATTTTACAAAGGAAACTAGTTATTTTTTTGAGATGTCATTAATGCCAAAATTGGAACTTTACTTCCAACCTTTACCTTACGTTGATAGTGCAGATAGTATTTATAATAATATATTTTTTTGAAAAACACCTTACACAAGTCAATTACGAATTGTAAATTATATTTTGTCAATACTTCTTACTAATGATGCATTTTTTAATTAAATCTTTTCTATTATTTTGATAAAGAACTCCTCCACCCAAAACAATAAAACAAACGTTGAAAAAAGAAGTCACTGAACAATGAAGTTCAGCTTGCTGTTTAATTACAAAATATAATCAGCTGATATTTTGACATAAATGCACTTGACTTGAAATGAAGGGAGATATTTCTTGACTAGCTTTCCAGTCACTTTCCAATAAAAGTTGCCTTAATTGGAAGGCAATTTTGCGACAGCTGGCCAATCAAAGACGAGAAACTTGCCTTGCCTTCAAGTCCCTACGTCTTCTGAACCTACCCATTGTTAGGATTTTACGATTTCATTTAGGAACGATTATTGGGTACGTTCAGATGACGAAGGGACTTGAAGGCAAGGCAAGTTTCTCGTCTCTAATTGGCCAGCTGTCGCAAAATTTCCTTCCAATTAAGGCAACTTTTATTGGAAAGTGACTGGAAAGCTAGTCAAGAAATATCTCCCTTCATTTCAAGTCAAGTGCATTTGTGTCAAAATATCAGCTGATTATATTTTGTCATTAAACAGCAAGCTGAACTTCATTGTTCAGTGACTTCTTTTTTCAACGTTTGTTTTATTGTTTTGGTTGGAGGAGTTCTTTATCAAAATAATAGAAAAGATTTAATTAAAAAATGCATCATAAGTAAGAAGTATTGAAAAAATATAAATTACATTTCGTAATTGACTTGTGTAAGGTGTTTTTCAAAAAAAAAAATATTATTATAAATACTATCTGCACTATCAATGGAAGGTAAAGGTTGGAAGTAAAGTTCCAATTTTGGCATTTATGACATCTCAAAAAAATAACTAGTTTCCTTTGTAAAATTTGCGTTCAATGAATGCACTTGACTACATATGTAGTCCCTTGTGTCTGCTGAACGTACCCATTGTTAGATATTGTTGATCTGTCAAATGAAAAATAAAAAAAATTTTAATATTTTCATTTTTATGGCACAAACTCATATTTTTTGCAATGTAAATTCTGCTTTCTTATTTTCAATTGGAAAAAATGCATTTTAATTTTGTTCGTATTACTTACTTAACAAAAACCACCCAATATTTGATTTCTTTTGTAAACAAGTTGGCTCACATGTGTCCTTTGACAGATCAACACTTTCAATTCATGAGTTGAAAATAGTAACAAAACGTAACTATTTGACACTTCAAAATGAATTTAGGAACGATGTTAATGTGTCAAGTAGTTACAAATCGTAACTATTTTTGATTAAAGGAACAACAATAGTCAACTATTGTTAACAATAGTTAACTATTGTTAGAAAAAGAACGGACCAATGATGTCTTATAAATTTTGGTAGTTGATTAACAATTTAAATTTGAACTGGCTATAGTCAACAACTTCTACTCTGTGGCAGAAGTACTTATTTACTTGATCCGTTGATGTCTGGATGAGAAATGCATAGCAAAAATGCGAAAGAAATATATACATACTCGTATATAAGAAAAGCTCATCCCAATACCAAACGTCATTGAGATGTGAATGAACGTTGTTACCAAATGCATACATTAAACATAGAAATGGCCGAGACTAGAGACATGCCAATTTATAACAGTTATAACAGTTTTTCGCCATTAAAAGTTGGCGTACCTTAAGGCGCTTCGCGCGACTTGAAAAAAAACTCTGAGTGCCCACCGGCGGAGGACCCTGGCCTTGCGGGGCCGCATAAAAAGTAGTTTTATAAACCAAAACTGTTATAATGGGCATGTCTAGAGTCACTTCCCATAGAAATATAAAAAATGGAAGTGACTAGACATGCCAATTATAACAGTTTTGGTTTATAAAAGTACTGTTTATGCAGCCCCGCAGGTCCAGGTCCCTCCATCGGTGATCATACTTCAGGCACCTAGAGTTTTTTTTTTCAAGTCGCGCGAAGCGCGTTATCGCACGCCCGTTTTTAATGGCGAAACATTTTTAAATTGGAATATCTCTAGTCTCGGCCATAAAAAATTGTATTCCCCTGGAGATAGTTTTAACCCTGATTTGCTATAAATTAAATATAACCGGTTTCAAAAACCTATTTTTTTTTATTTACAGATTCTTTTGTGACTGCGGTGCTGGCACCTTAACAAATCAATGTCAGTTACAAGGTGAACCCACCCAAGATACTGACACCCTTTATGATTCAGCAGCTCCAATGGAATCTCACACTTTAATGGTAAACTAGAATATTAACTAGAATTTAAAAAAAAAAATCTAATAAAATAACAAATAAGAACAACAAAAAAACTATGAGTTTATGCAAAAATCAAATTATTGAATTAATACTTTACAAAAAAAAAACTTAAGCCCACAAAACAAAATATTATTTTAACTAAACTACATTTAACAACTAGTATAATCAATTAGATTATGGCTTACTCATATAGCTATATATATGTATAACACAAAAGAAAAAAAACATGTTTAAAACATTCAGTGAATTAAAAAAAAAAACAGAAATGAAATTGTTGAAATAAAAAAAAATATTAAAACTATAATGCCTAATAAATTCAACGTAATCAAACAGAAAGCAATTTTATTTGTGTATGCGTAGATGATTATAAAACTCTTCTGTAAAAAAATAGGTAAAATTGAAATTATGTATTAGGTATACAATTTAACAACAAAAAATAATGATAATCCAATTCATGTTACCACTACTGTATTGAAAAGAAAAATTTTCTTATCTTATGAAGTACGAAACGGGAATAAATTAAAATAAAATTAAACTAAAAATAAAAGTAATACTATAAATTTAAATTTAAATTTATTCTAAGCTAGAAGTACATCATCCCAGTTGCAATAATTTTTTGATAGATTTGTTTTTGTTTTATTTTTTTATATATATTATAATGTATTGTAAAAAAAAAGAAGAAAATAGAAAGATTACCGAGAAACTCAAAACGATTTAACAAAAGTGTTTGTTTTAGATATAAGCCCTCGTGTGTCATGTTTAGTATTAAAATTTATTAAATTTTTAATTTTTTGTTCATATAAATAATAATTTTAAATATTTATGTACCTTATAAATAAAAGAAAAAGAGATTTTGATATTATACTTTGTGCTTTATAAAACTTGTTGTATTTTTACAATACAGTACAAACAATCATCAATTATTATCAATATTAATTTTCTGTTGTATACCATTCAAAATAAAAGAATAATTAATGTAGCATTTTTTGTTGTTGTAAAACTTCAATGTTGAATATTATTTTCCATAAGTTTTCAGCATTCGATTTTCATTTAATATTCATATCTACAAACTATATATGTATTTGTGTTATAACAAAAACAAAGCAATTGTTGTAAATTTACAGCTTGCCTATAGCGTGCTTTTTCAAAGTATTTAAAAAAATGATATTAATGTCACTTGTATTAAAAACAAAAAAAAAAACAAGAAAAATATGAATTTAAACCACACAAACGATAAGATACAAACCTATAACTATTAGTGTTTTAAGCATCTACACGAATTCAAACACACATACACACACTTATACACGCAACAACCCAGTGATTAAATTTAAAAAAATAAAAATCTATAAAAAGGCCGTTAAAAACTCATCACATGTATTTAGTATTTAATTTGAAAAATGCAGCTTTTTAAGTGAAAACAAAATAAGAATATGGTATTTAATATAATTTTCTTTTTTAAGTTATGTACTATACAATAATACAATAATTTAGACTTAATGTTTAAAAATGTATATAATATTAGCACTGATAAATTATTTAGAATAAAACAAAACAAAACACAAGCATACAAAAATTCAAAATATATATGTATGTAAATTACAGTTAATGAAGGAAAAATGAAAAACACAAAATAACTGGCATAATATTTAGAGTTAAGAAACCACGAAATATTGATAACCAACAAGATTTAATTTATACATACTATTTAGTGAATGTAGGATGTTAACTATATACACAACATAAAAAAAAATCATAAATGAATCGCTAAACATTAATTAAGAGACGAATAAATTCAGATTCAGATGTTCATATTATTTGAAAATGAATGGAATTTACCTGAATAATCAATATTAATAACAATAATTTTTACTTTTTTGTACTTATTGTTAGTTGAACTTTCTGCAGCAGTGTTTTCTTGTTGTATTGTAAAAAGGTAAGCGACAAACCAATACGATGGAGATTCGTGCAGTTAAACTAAGAACTACTATGGCGGTTATCGTAATTAAAATGGGCGCGTTCAACGCATATCTGGGGCCTATAACACAATACATAAAGTGTTTGTTGAGCAAGTGAAATTCAACAACTGTTTAAAATTTGTGTAACACGTAACAACAAGTCTCGGGGAACTATAACAATTGTTTTGGCACATTGCAACAAGTGGGAAATTTTACAAATCCGCCATTTCTGTAACTGGAAACAACAAGAGTTAAAAAAAGAGAGAATAACCTTGTTGAATAGTTGATAAATTTCAACCGAGGATCGGAAACTTGTTCGAAGTCAACAAGTTAGAATTTATCAAGTAAAAGGGTCGGGTAGCTTGTTCAAAGTTAATTTATTTAATGTAAAGAAGAAAATTTCAATAGCTTTGCATTGGTTTGGATCTGGATCTTGACTTACAAATCAAATAAGAGATTATCAAACGAGTTAAGTTTCCTGTATTTACCAGTTGCTGTAATGTTTTTTTGGCGTTATCTACTTTGGCTTTCACAAATATTTTTGTTTACTTTTTGGAAAATTATATTCTTTCAGTTTATACTTACCATGGCATATGTCTAACAATTTTGCCAAAAAATATCCCTTAAAAAGGACCAATCTTTTTCATTAGGAACTATGTTCAAACAACAAAATTATCTCCCGCCATTTATCACTTTACTTGGTTTTAGTCAATGACTCATAAAGCACCGAATAGTTACTTTTACTTTTTTTTTCTTGTGGAATTTTACGACTCATCATGTAAGACTTACTTATTCAACTGGTTCAACAAGTCGAGGGAAATTTTCGTTATTGACAATTGTTACAGTTTTTGTTGTGTTACAGAAATGATCTTAACTTGTTGGACAAACATATTTGAACAAGAAATTGTTGACTACTTTACTTGTTGTTCTGTGTTATAGGCCCCTGTAGGCCTATTCCAGAAAGCGCGGCGGATCGTATTGAAAGCGATACCTCAAATTCGACCACTTTCGCTTTGGGTTATTCCCAAAAGCGAAGATGGTCTAAAATTACCCTACTAGTTTTCCAATTTAAATGTCAAATATTTCCATTAGTTCTTCCAATCTTCCACTTTAAAGTCAGCTGTTTCCAAAAACATGACAGTTGTTTCCCGTAAAAACTAATTATTTTGCAATAATAACTTTTTCATTTTGTTTGTTTAATTTAAATAAATAAATTTTCGAAGAATGCTATAAGTATCTTAAATGCTGAACGCGAGGAACGCGAAAATTAACAATTTAGGAATACAAAGAAAATTGCTTAAAAGGGGATCTTTGCCGCTTGACAATCCTCACAGAAAGTGAATACTGCATTTTATTTATCATAATTTAAATGTTTTTCTTCTATATTGTTATCGGCTGCTACTATTGACCCATCGTGAGATCAGTCCGTTTCCGAGGCTTGTTGTAGGTCTCAGAATTCTCAGAATAGAAGAAGAAATACGCGGGCGGCTTCTCAAATCCAACAGAGTCTACTATAGTCTGTCAAAGCTCTTCAAATCCAGAAATCTCACCATAATTTCAAAACTGCTGCTGTACAGGACCCTGGTCCTGCCAGTACTCACATATGGATCCGAGACTTGGGTGCTTACCAAAAGGCACTCCGACCTTTTAGCTGCGTTCGAGAGAAAAGGCTTGAGGAGAATTGTTGGCTCTATATGTGAGGAAGGACGATTCCGGAGACGGTACAATCATGAATCTACCTTGAACATCTGATACGTAAACTATTTCATTACATAAATAATTTGGTAACATATTATTTTTGATTTTGAATATAAAAATAAGTACATTCATTACGGTCCTCTGATTAATGGTAAGCCATTTTAAGGTATCTAACATAAATTGTATGTGTGTTAACCTATTGCACATCAAAATACATCTCATTCCCCGATTTTGCAGCTTTTGTAACCTTTCTGACATTCTGTTAGATCCTAAAAACAATATTGTTGAACAGTATTCAAAATGAGGTTTGATCATTACATTGTATATTTGTATTGCACAGTTTAATGATATCTTATTTCTTATTCTTTGAAAAAATCCAATTTTCTTAGCAATTTTACTACATATGTAGTTAATGTGCGCTTCGAAACTTAATTTATTATCTATAATAACTCCTAGATACTTTATTTCATCAACTTTTTGAATTATTTCATCATTAATTACAATATTTTCAATAGAGTCTCCATTAATTACGATGGCTTTGGTTTTAGTAGTATTAAGCTTAAGTTTATTCATTTTGAAGTAGATTTCTATATTCTTTAAGTCAGCATTCAGTTGATCGATACACTCCTCTGCCGAAATTCCAGAAACATAGAGCAAAGTATCATCCGCAAATAATCGAGCTTTTGCATATTTCAGGACCTTCTCCACATCATTGATGTAAATTATGAAAAGTAGTGTTCCCAATACCGCGCCTTGAGGTACTCCCAGAGTTACGTCTAATGCTTCCGAAAATTCGTTCGCTACTTTTGTTCGCTGAGTTCTGTTTGATAGGTAGCTTTTGAACCATTCGAGTTCCACTCCTTGAACACCGTATCTGTTCAATTTCTGCACCAGTATACCCCTGTCAATTGTTTCGAATGCCCTTTTTAAGTCCAGGAAAACTGCAACAATAACCTTTTTTCATGGACTTCTGTCTTCCATTGCGTAACTACCAGATTCAGTAATGCTTCACAGCTGTGATGCTGTCTAAATCCTGACTGATAGTCTGTCAAGTGATGGTTCGCTTCCATATATCTTTGCAATTGTTTATGAACAATCTTTTCCACAATCTTACTTTCTGTCATTAGCATATTTACCGGGCGGAATTCAGCTGGATTTTTTGTTTTATTAACCTTTGCGATTGGCACTATTATTGACTCTTTCCAATGTTTCGGGAAAATCCCAGTACCAAACGATTCATTTATTACGCTCAACAAACAAGGTCCGATAATGTCCATAGCACATAACATCATTTGAATTGACAAACCGTTAAAATCCCTTTTACTGTTCATACTTTTCATGACGATCATTAGTTCACTCATACAAATTCGATTAAATTTAAAAGTCCTTCCACTGTTTATGTTTATAGAATTTGAATAATGCTCAAATGGTATTCTGTTATTTATCTCCTCAACACTTCTTATAAAAAACATATTCATCTTATTCGCTGTATCAGTCTTATTTTTTATCACTTCTCCACCCCAGGATATTTCATTAATTTCACTTTTTTCCTCGTTAAGTACTAAAGTTTTTATTGTTCTCCACATTGTTTTTTGATCTGTTGATTGGTCAATCTTTCTAGCTATATATGTATTTTTTGCTATCTGAATTTCATTCGCGTATTTGTTTCTACAGATTCTATTCCTGGCCCAGTCCGAGGTATCATTCGTCCAAACAGCTCTTTGATGTAGTTCGATTTTCATTTTTTTCATATTGAGTAAATGCTGGTTAAACCATCCGAAATTATTATTTATTCCAGTTATTGATTTTGTTATAAGCATTTTTTTCAAACTGTTTTTTATTTTTACACTGAAGTCTCTAGCTGACTCATTTACTTCATTGCAACGTTGATTTGGAATATCATTTATAATTAGTTCTCTACGAAATACGTTTTCCTTGAATTTCAATGATTGAATAACTTTTTTGGTACACATTTTACTAACATAATTTATTTCGATATTAATTTCCAACGATTCGTGGTCACTGATTTTAAAGTCTGTTTACTTTTGCCCGAATGTATCTAAGATTTGAAACAACATAATCTAATAATGTGGCCGAGGTTTTTGTTATTCTTGTTGGTTCATTCACTATTTGCTTAAATGAAACGTCTGATATACTTTCCGAAATTCTGGTTTTGTAAGTTCCACTTGTAAACCAATCTATATTAAAGTCACCAATTATCACAACTTCCGCAAATTTATGATCGTTCATACTCGATCGTTGCGCCTCTGTACTCGTAAGTCATTTTATCCACGAGTAAAAATACTCATAAGTTAAGTCAAACAAATTGGTCGGACTCATGAGTATCGGATGCCTTCTTTATCCATAACCAAAATTACTCATGAACAATTGCAACAATTTTCGGGTACTCAAAACAAAGCGAGTATACTCGAAAGAAAATGGGTATTCGAAAATATTGTGAACATCATGAGTAACTAAAGGCAATGGGATCGTGGATCGGTCATCAGTCTTGCATCGTAGTTCGTGGAAGAGTAGGTAGATTTTGTGTATTTATTTTTATCTATTCATTGTTTCTATATGTTCGGTGGTTTCAATTTGCAATAACTTGCAAGAAGTAAAACCGGTTGTTGTTTTTTGCTTTTGTATGAATAGATTTATTATTGGGTTGGTAAAAAGATGCAACACATGATCGTCAATATCTGCGAAAAGTGTATTTATGTAGATTAGGTATTTATGTAAATAATATATGCAACCCTAAAAAATATGCGGTATAATGCTGTATTTTGGAATTTGTTTTAAAAATGGATGACTGTTTTAATTTCTAAGTATATTGTAGCTTAAACGACTTTATAAAAATGCATATTTGTATAATATATAATTTGTATCTATGTACATTGTACATTGTATGCGTATTGCGTTTGTATGCAAGATGTAGGTTAGGTACATTTATATAATGATGTCTATACAGTGTTTTTTTAGGGATGGGTTGAATTCGCAGAATAAAAACTGATCTCTGTTTTTTTGCGATTATATTGAAAAGATTTATGAATGGGTCGATATATAGAAAATATGCAATTAATTATATGACACATAATCATCAATATCGCGAAAAATGGTATTTTGTCTGTAAGTTATGTAGCTATATAATATACACTCGAACGTCATTATGAAAGTTTGGGATGTTGCGGTTTTTATGTCATTTCTTTAAAAAGGATAACTTCTTTTGTTTTTAAGTGGGATGGTTTTAAACGCCTTTAAAAAAATATATGTAAAAAACACAGTTAAGTATGAATGATTTCAATTTGGCTGAGAATTTGCATGTGAGAAGTTGCGTTTTTGTAATTAATTGCTTTGAAATTTTTACGTTTGAAATGCAAATACTCTCGGAAACCGAGAAAATGGAAATATATAATCACATAAAGTCTATTGTTCCACCAATGCATTCGATATCTGTGGACGATGTTGAAGATCAATCGTCTACGTCAACTAGTGCCAGAGACCTTTTCACCGACTTTATGGTTGAAAATTCTACAACAAACGAAAACCCTTTGATATTGAAATTGAACGATATATTCAATACAACTCTTACGGCACTATAAATATATGCTTCGATGGTGGTTTTAAAATAATGTCTTCAAACACCATCATCAAGCTCATTTAATTATAAACTGCATCCCTGCAACATCAGCAGCATCAGATCGAGCTTTGTCACAGTCTGGAAATATAATAACTGAAAAAAGAACGAGATTGAACCCAGAAACAGTCAACAATTTGTTGGTCGGGAATTCCAATTTGAAGATAAATCCGATTTCACTCAACGACGCTACGTCAACTTTAAAGAATCAAAAATTTAATAATAAAATAAAAAATCTTATTCAATAAAAAGGTTTCTAAAATACATTATAACCTTTATAAATAGGTATATCCAATTTATTATTTTAAAAAATAATTTCATAGCTTTTAAGTTTTTCTTAGTTTTTTCTTTGCTGTATTTATTTTTTGTTAATTTTCTTCTTTTATACCCATATTCTTTTTTTTTTTCATTTTATTTGACTTGGATATCATATATGTACGTATGTTATGTACCTTCATTATTAATTCAGTTAAATAAAACAAGTTGAACAAATTATGTTTCATCTATTTGAAAACTCATAATCCGAGAAACATTTATTTCTCACTACTTCTTAGACGTAATACTAATAGGTACTGAAAAAAGAAATTGAAATGACATCTCAAAAACCAACCACCATCCACCAATCTACACAAAATAGTTCAGCCTACCCATCATCAACCACCGACCTCGAATACACATTTTCCGCCACGATTCGAGTATATTTGATCATATTGATCGTGGACAATTTGGTTACGAGCGCTTGACTCGTTTTTATTCGAAACCATTTGAACTCGGTTAAAACGTATACTCGTTTGTACTCGCTTGATGCTTGTGCTGACTTACGAGTCATCATACTCATGAACATGAAAACTCGTAAACATTTTGGTTGTGTTTGACTCTGTTTGTTCGAACTCGCTTTTTTCGAGTAAGTATTCGATGTTCATGAACTATACTCGACTCGTTTTATTCTCTGATCAACACATGACAAATTATGTGTGAAGGAGTAAATAAATAAAAATAAAATAATTATCTCAATTCTATTAGTGTAGGGAAAAAATTTGGGATTTTTCTTTTATGTGGTAGGAATTTTATTTATTTTCAAATCACAGCTAATATCCCAACTATTTTTTCGAAATGTCATTTCTAGTTCGAAGTGAAATTTCGTTCTGGCGAAACTCACAAGCTTTTAAAATTCCGGGCGGACAAAAACTCTAAAGGTGAAATGTTTTTCGGGTGAAACTAACAATAAGGCTGAATAATTTTCTAAAGCACAGTTCCAACATTTATTAAGTTTAGAAAAAATTAAAAATAAAATAGTATTTATTAATAATGACCAAACATCATAACAAAAACCATAACATTGTAAAATGTACCTGCACAACTGGCAGGAAACACTCTCTGGACTGGAGCTGCATTAAAAAAACTTGAAATACGTGTAGACAAATAACAGTTAATTAGTCCCTAATATCGCACGCAAAACTAACAAGAGAAGTATAATAACTTTTACAAAATAAATTCACATTTTAGAATGCGAAAATTTTGGAAGTTCACATTAGAGATGACAATTCAGCAAAAAAGTCGGGAGTTTAATAATAGTGATTAATATGTAATAAAATAAGTTTTTTTGTATCAAGCACTTGAAAAAATGTTCACTAAAATGTTTAAACACTAATTAATAGGTAATTCGATCGCAAATTTAAGTTTTCAGTTCCAAATACAAAAAATAATCAAATGACCGGATTTTTAACACTGCCAAGAGCATGTAAATATTTTGCAACCAGTGACTTTTTTTGTTGTTGTTTTTAGATGTCAAATTAGAAAGAGAAAAGACAAATCTTGGAAGACCTCTATACAAATGTCGCATACACCACTCTGAAATGTCCCATCACCTCAAAGCAAAAAAATGTATTACCTCACCATAAAATATTTCTCTTTACTCTTTCGTTTCCAGAAAAAAAACTGTTCTTACTTCTCACTTGTCGTTGCCGATGAACGATAAAGAGGACTGGCTATAACAACTCGCACTCACTACATTAGTACCACAGATTAGCCACATACAGGACATTACGAATGTTGCCCTACAATGTAACAAACAATGAAGATAGGCATGGACGTATACGTCCATGGAAGATAGATATGCAGAATTGCAGATAATAATCATCCAAAGGGTTGAAAATTGAAGGAGGTTTGTGTTATTGTTTGTTTGACGGGGAAGGAGATTTTTTATTGTTTGAAGGAGTTTGTTTTTAGTTGATTTTAATTATGGTTTTTTATTAAGTTTGTTTTTGTTCAAATGAATACTACCAACAAAAATGTATTGGTAAGTTTTATTCAAATTTTATGATCATCAGAATTGAAGAGATTACGATGAAAAAAATTATTTTTTTTATTGAAAATGTCCTATGGGACATTTGAGGCGGGACAAAATACCACCTCATTTCGAAAAATGAGTGCCTCATACAAACTCATTTTAAATTCGTGTCCTACCCATCAATAATATTGACTGAAAATATTGTTGAATATTCTGTTTAATTATGTAGAATCCATTGCAAAAAAAAAAAAAACAATTTACCTTCCCAAAATTCCCTGACTTTTAATTTGAGACATTAGAAAGGTGAAATCTTAACAGTGTGTGCAAGTCGGTGTGGAATCTTGCTAAAAATGCAAGATTTGTTTTGACAGAAAAGAATCGTTTTTGTCGAGAAAATATTCGGAACAGAATCGATTCTTTTGTTGAAAGTAATTCTACGTGAATTAAACTATAGTCACGACAAAGAGCGATTATATAAAACGAGAATCCAATCAAGAAAAGAAAATACTGCCAGACCAAATAGAAAAAAATATATTTTTTAGGACGGGACTAGAGACATTCTAATTTATAACAGTTATAACAGTTGTTCGCCATTAAAAGTGGGTGTGCGTTAACGAGCTTCGCGTGACGTGAAAAAAAAAACTGAAGTATGCCCAACGGCGGAGGGCCCTGGCCCTGCGAGGCCGCATAAACAGTACTGTTATAACTGGCATATCTAGAGTCACTTCCATTTTGGTAAGCACATTTAACTTAACACCAGTGCTATGAGACAATATTTTTCACAAAAGTCCCATCAACCAATCCGAAAATTTCTTTTTTTTTCACAATTTTTTTATTTTCTGCCTCTTAATTTACCATATAAAGACCCGATTTACATGGTAATTTACCATATAAAGAAAGACCCGATTTACATGGTGTCAACTTAGCGAAGCACCCTCTCAAAAACGGCTAAAAACTTCTTGTATTGAAAGGGTTACTTCTCAATAATTTTGTCAATTTATCGTGCTATGTTTTCTATGTTTTTTTTTGCTAAGTTGCCAAATTCATATGAAGTTAGCGAAACACACCTCAAACGGATTAAAGGCTCTCCCAAACCAACGCGAAACTTCCGAGCGAATGTGGGATGATTGAAAATATTCGAAGATTCGCATCGCTCCAGTGTGGGTGCTCTCATTAAACTCCATGTAAATAAATTAAGACAGGCGAAAGTTTCGTCGTCGTTCGGAAATATTCGCGTTGGTTTGGGAGAGCCTTAAAACTTCTCATTTTGAATGGTTCATTATTTAATAATTTGGCGTTCATCAGTCGTGAAATATTTGTGACAATTTCAATTTTGTCGTGCTATGTTTTCTATGTTTTTTTTCTAATCTGCCAAATTCATATGAATTTAGCAAAACACGACTTAAACGGATTAAAAACTAATAATATTAAATGGTTTACTACTTAATAGTTTGCGCGTTACAATTTCAATTTCGCATTGCGATGTTTTATATGTTTCCTTTCTAAATTCATATTGAGTTTTCGTAGCACCCCCTCAAAATGTGGTTAAAACTTGTTATAGTGAATGTTTTATTGCTCAAACATTTTACGGTCATAAGTCATCAATTAGTTATGACAATTTCATTAAGTGTCGTGCGATGTTTTCAATATTTTCAAAAAATTTCTTATATTGAACGTTTAACTGCCTCACACATTGAAACTACTATATAGTAGTACGCCAATGGCTTTACAATTTCTAGTTTAATACTCCTCTGTTAGTTGTGACCGTTTAAAATTTGTCGTGCGATTTTTATCGGTTTATTTGCATTATTATAGTTATTCTAATTCTTATCTTATTGGCTTCTACTTTAGTTTTCCGACTTTTTCGTGCAAATTATTATGAAAAAAACAATTTAATTCCAGGAGTTTTAACCCATCTTCAAGGATGTACTCTCCTTACTTCATATGACTTTACCCATACAACCCCAACAAAAAACAGAAAACATCGCACGAAAAATGTATATTGCCACAACTATGGAACGCAAATTATAAAGCAATAGAACATTCAATATAACCAGTTTTTACGGCTTTTTGAGGGGTTGCTTCTCTAACTTCATATGAATTTAGAAAAAACCACAGAAAACATCTCATGACAAAATTAAAATGGACCCAACTAATTCACAACTGATGAATGGCAAATTAATAAGCAATACACCATTGCATATAAGAACATTTTACCCTTTTGATGCAGTTCTTCGACAACTTCATATGAATATAGGAAGTTAGGAGGAAAACATAGCACCACAAAATTGAAATTGTCACAAATAATTCACGACTGATGAACGGCAAATTATTAAGTAATAAACCATTCCAATATAAGAAGTTTTTAATTAGTTTTGAGGCGTGTTTTGCTAACTTCATTTGAATTTGGCAAATAAAAAAAAAAAAACATAGAAAACATAGCACGACAAAATTTTAATTTTTTTAAATTTTTGTTTGTAATATAAAATAATAGTCACTAGCTGGCCTGACCGGCTTCGCACAGGTAGATAAACCTAAGCTTCGCATACAAATTACAAAAGTAAATATATATTGTAGGGAGGAGATGTTTAGAAGAGCGAGGTCGAGAGATCTGTCCTTGGTAATGAGCTGAGACCGGATTAAAGGCTGACCACTCAAGAAGAGGCTGAGGAACTCTACCGTACTGCAGAATGGTTCAGAGATCAATGTTTGAAAGGAAGATACAGGCCCTGGGTTACGCAATCTGGAATAGCAAATAAAGGAGTCTTCCAAAAAGAAATAAAACGCAACGTGTTTAACAATTTAATATTCTTAAAGTTCGATTTTTAATAAGAAACAGAGGCGGAAGGTACTCCACCGTACTGTTCGTTTAGTGATCGACTGTCAGAATGCGATTTATTCATATTCTGCTTCGTTATTTATACCAATCTGTTCAGAGCTTTTCATTTACATTGTTTGTGTTAAGCTTTAGGAGCATTGACTTATTATATAATAAGTCAATAAGTATTATTACATAATAGGTCAATGTTTAGGAGCTTTTACGGTTGATATTTTATAGCATTGCCAGTTATACATTATTATTTTAAGCGATAAGAGTGTTGCCAGAAGGGCGTTATAACACATCTTTAGTTTACATGAATTTATAAATGAATTAATAAAAAATAGGGATTATAATGCATAGTTGCTACAAAATTATTATTTCAGTCAATTTTTGTAATCGAATACTTCTTCATTGGTTTAAACCTACTTCACGTTATGAATGGCTAAATCAGTAAAAACATGATCCTCTAAAAGTCCAACCTTTATTACTTTCCCAACACAGAAAGAATTTTTATAGTCAATTTTTTTTAAATAACCTTTCAAACCCAAAAAGAATTTTTGAAATCAGATGCCACTTTTCGTTTTTACCCCATTTCTACCTATAAATGCCAATTTTCTGAGAAAAATCTCTGAGACGATCCACTAAAAACAACATTTCAAACACCTAAGAATTTCTTAAATCGGATTTTTTTTATTTTCACCCCATTTCACCCTACAAACAACAAAAATTGAAAAATAATATCCCAAAAGCCATTTCCTAATCGCCACCAGTTGAATGGTAATTGAATTGAACTGAAAAACGAAATGTGTGCCTACAGCGCCACCTGTTGTACTTTTCTAATACTAGTAATAAATCTTCGACTGCCTTTTTGTATACAGTTTTTGGTGTTTTATATTAAGGGTATTCATGCAACGTCGTAAAACACTAGATTAGTTTTTCTTTTGGATAAGTTTATCTTTTGGTAAATGATGTGTCAAATTTTGTATGGGAAATGGCTTACGGAAATTGGATACAATTATCTTAGAATTTTGCTGCATTCTCAGCCATAACCATGGTTAGTGTTGGATCTTCTAAAATTGCATCCTTTTTTTCTTTCTGTTTATCTTTTGTTAAAAGTTAATTAGAAGGATTTACATAGTTCATAAAATGAGTAAATGATTAAAAATTTGTTCATATAATTGCACTTATTTCTGTTTTTTGGTTATTTTTGGCATGTTTTATTTAACTTTTTTAAATTTTGTCAGGAAATAATTTGTTTGCACAGATAAATTTTTGACGTTCACGTAAGCTTTTGCGTAAACTTATCTTTTTACAAAATTGGTAAACTTATCTCGGTGTATGAATTCCCTTGTTTCGTTTTGAACGAAACATGATCTATTGAGATATATTTTTCAGGGATGTGGAGGTGAAGCTAAACTGGTGATGATGGAGTGACGTAAGACTGATATAGTCCTAAGATTGTTAGAGGGAATCCAAATAAATCCGCCAGACTCCCAAGTAGGATGGGTATAGGCCACACGCTGCTCCAACGCCTGCAGTGCTTCAGTGTGGTAAGTTTCCGTCTGCTGTCAGAACTGTGAAGAAAACCGGCCTGATATATTGAGGGTATTCATAGTCATTTTTAAACTGTGCTGTGTTGATTTTAACCTGGGGGCATTCCGTAATTTTTAAAACAATAATCGTCTAAACGATAATCGTGCACGTTACCGTCATCAATTTGCTTCACGTAACACAATCACTATCTTCTCGTCAATCGTTAATTATAAATCACAGTTTGAGAAGGATTGACTTTTCAATCATTGTCATAAATGACAATTCTGTAATTTATTTTTGTCACCTATCCTTCAAACTACATATAATTAATTATAGGGTTTTCAATTGCAGCGGGCAGATTTTGACGGCGACATCTATTAAATCTTTTGTTTATTATTTACTGATGCCAAATCACCATGGCAAGTTACACGATTGAACGACACGTCCAATTGATAGAACTTTAATATACAAATATTTTAGGCAATGATACGTACGTTGCGCCCATTTTACGGTTTACATGGTTGTCCTTCCATGTCTATTATCCAAAGTTTGGTTCCCAAATTTGTGTCGACCAATTCAGTGGACAATCAGCCAACGCCTTTGCGTCAACGAAACCCAGGATCAACCGAAAACATCTACCCGCCCTTATTGAAATACCCTACGTATGATAAAATGCATAAACTGCTTACAAAAACAAACAAGACGACACAAGACGATAGCTTAATAGGTATCGTTCAAATGCTAGACGATGTTCACAATGGACTCACTCCGCGCGACTCATATTGACATTTCTTTGTTTTATCTCACTCCAACTCATGATGAGAAAGAGAGAATCTAGTGAGGCAGGATTTTTCAAAAAAATCAAAAATCCTGCCTCACTTTCTAATATAATTGTGTAGAGTGAGATAAAAGAAAGAGATGTCAAAAGGAGTCGCGCGGAGTGAGTCCAATGTGAACACTGTCCTAACGATTTAACGATCTCGTTTTGACGATTTTTGAGTTACGGAGAGCAAATTTTCGATCCTCAAGACGATACCTTTGATCCTTTTCCTTCTTTTTTTGTTCCTGTCGATCCTTTTCCTTCTGCGATCCTTTTCCTTCTTTTTTTGTTCCTGTCGGTAATACAGTTCTCCTGCTTTGCCAACTCTTGCTAATCCACTGTACCCTTTTCTCCATTGACATACTAAATATGGACTGCTAGTCGAGCCTCATTTCCATACAAATATCTCAGTAAAGGAGATTCAACCACTTTTTAGTAACACTGATGCTACTTGGAGCAAAGTGGCAAACAAAAGTAATAATTTACAATGCCATCTCTTGCGACTTGGGCTGAGCAAGCTTTTTTTGCCATAGAAACTATGGACATCTGTTATTTTTATTTATGAAACACAGTGCCATCTGTTTTAGTTGAACGTCACAGTTTGACGTTTGACGTTTGTTCGATGTTTTAGTTTTTAATTTCAATCAAATAAGTTAATTAATTAACATAATATTTATTTTTATCTTTATAACAGCAACCAGAAGAACGTCAGCAAAACGATAATTTATTAAGCAACAATCTATGCGGTACGTATATGTCAAAATTCTTTTATTTCCATAAGAATCAACAAAAAACTTCTTCTTCTTCTCCGAATGGAGAGCGATTCGATCTGCTTTTCCATCCAAATTCAAGTGATTTGCATATCGATGGCTATATTGCGGAGAGGCATATCCGTGATGGCGATTTGGTAATCTTTAATGTTCAGCCAACTTTGTACAAGATGAGTATAATGGGTCATCGAGTGAAGGTGCTGCCATGGGCAACTCCGAATGAACCTTTCCTGCACTTCACCCTACAATGCTGATTCTAACTAATGAATCTTTTGATTTATTTACCAACTTGGGATGGAAGAATACCGATACCTACCATTTTTAAACCAACACCAATGTGGAGTGGATACATATTTTGAAATCGAGTCGGTAATCCATAATGCCAAGATTAAAGTGGAGCAAGTTATAAGTGGTGCCCATCACATGAAGCTGGAGGAAGGCCTGGCAAAACTCTTCGCCAGACATTCGAGAATCAGGTAAACCGCATTTTGAATTATACACGTGATAAGACAGGGGATCTGCTAAATTCTCCCTAACAGAATACAACAACTTGAAGACAATGGTAGTCGCAGGTTCGAGAGGTTCGAATATTAGCATGTCTCAGGTTATTGCTTATGTGGGTCAGCAAAACGTTGAAGGAAAACGCATACCCTATGGTTTTCGTAAGCGCACTCTTCCGCATTTCATCAATGATGACTTTGGACCGGAAGCCAAAGGATTTGTCGCCAATTCATACCTCGCTGGGCTAACTCCGTTAGGATTATATTTCCATGCTATGGGAGGTCGTGAGGGTCTCAATGACACTGCAGTTAAAACAGCCAAAACTGGCTACATCCAGTGACGATTAATCAAAGCTATGAAAGCCCGAACTAAGTTATTGCAGTGATCCAAAACTCTAGGGGCTGCACTAGAAGCCAAATGGGACCAGTTGCGTCGTGATCGTGCAGGATTAAGACAGATCTTCTCAACCGGCGAATCCAAAGTAGTTTTGCCATGCAATATTCAACGAATATTGAATAGATAGTTACCATGTGCAAAACTATCTGAAAAAAGTACAGCCGTTTGCATAAAACAACAAATAATGTAAAGCAGCAAGCAATGAACAAATATTTTAAAGGAAGATTAAAATATGTGTTCAATTTGTTCACTAGTTATAGTACATTAAAATGGAAATGCGTTCGTCGAATTTGCTTGGGTCACTATCACTATGACGATCATAACTAACTACCTAATAAGTGATTCAGGCTTTTACTTATAAGAGGTGAGTCCTTTTAATAGGTTCTTTGGAGCACAAAGATTTTAAACAGTTTGCTCTTTTTTTGTTTAGACAAGATGATAAAATTTCTCAGGGATCATTGTTCATCATCTCCTGTAGTCAATAAGAATCGGATAACACTATGATGGTATTGGATGTCTTGGTTAACCGGAACCCAGGGATTTTCTAAAATATGCCCCATTTCTTACGGAAAGCAAACTATTTGTAAGTTGCGGTTTTTGCTAGACCCACTTTTTTTGCCTTCCCTATCATCGTAATGCCAAGTTTGATCAGAATTTCGAGTTCGGTTTTTTTACGAATCCATAAACTTGCCATATAGTACCTATATATCGCAAGTTCAAATCATATGCGCTAAATAGAAGCAGTTGTGAAACGGGGTAAGGATACCATTTTCGGGATTTCTAATGGACACAGTCCAACAGATGAGGTTTCTTGTAGATGAAAATGATATGGGTGATATTTCCAGGGTTCAATCGCAGCTAAAGTTGACGTTCGCAGTGCTGATTTGAGCGGTGCTCTCGGTGAACACATTCTTGGAGAGTTTGCCATTGCTTGCAATAAAAACCCAGTTGCTGGACACAAGTCTGCAATGTTTCCCTCTCTTATTCGTCTTGCTACTCCAGCACTTCCTACTCGATGGCTAAATAAAAATGTCATGGATAGATCAAGCAATTAAAATTTCCAAAGATGCTACCACCAGCGCTGGTCCAAAAATTGCTGATTTCTATATAAACCTACTCGAAAATTCTGACCTGGATGTTAAATTCAAATCTTTGTCGGAAGAAGTTGAAACTTTTAGTGCTACAGTCCGCATACCTGGTGTTGGAGAGTTCAACTTATAAGCATTAAAAACAACAAATTCAACGCATGGATTATTTATTATTTTTCATTTTTTTTTGTACAGTTATGAAAATATATAAAATACAAAATAAATATTAATTCATTACATTAAATACGAGTTTTGTGTTGATTGGTAAAATAAATACGAATGTTTTGTGGTTTTTTTTTTGTTTTGTTTTGCTTTTAAACAAGGTTCAATCAAAGAATCGGAGAAAGAACTTAATTTTTAAAAAAAATCACGAAATGCTGCAGCTATGGGTTGGTGTCTTACATCGATTCTTACTCTTTGAATGGGTAGGTGTGTTGAAACACTGATTCGTGTGGCAGAGGTAAAGCCTCGATTGCGTAAACACTCGTCTTTCGGACAATGTTCCGACAACAAAGGTTCTGAAGCGAAAGGACTGCAAAAATATACAGAAACAAAACAAAGAATTAGCAAAGAATTTCGGTATGAATTACAAGTTTTGTTAAAAAGTACCTTTATCCGTTCGCCATATTCTTTTCATTCCGTTTCTATGTAGAGCCATTCGGGTCAGTTCAGAAAAAGATTCCCTTTAGTTAAAATCACAAAGTAGAACTATTTCAAAACACAACATATTATTCCGAGAGGCATACAACTCAGCATGTTTTGCCAGCAACTTGCCATTTAAATGATAGATGTAGTCTATTCCCGTAGGTACTTTTGGTATCCCAGGTGCGTGCTGAAATGAATAAAAAAAAAAGTTCAATTTTGAATTAAGATCTAATAAGACATTTTAAATTTTTTGATGTGAGGAATCTTTTATGTGGTGTTCCGTGTGGCCAACCAATGGTTTAAAAACATCAACTAAATGCTTTGATATCAGATAACAAGGGGCATTTATTTGACTCACAATTGGTCGCATTGGATTCCCTTCTTTGTGGATTTTAGGTAGACCATACAGCTTCGGTGGCTGTGTACACGAAGGTATGAGGCGCTGAGGTGGTAAAAGCGCTTTATTTTCGTTGATGAGTTTAGTTACTTTCCTTAAAACACGAGCTGTGGGGTCGTAATCAACAGGTAAATACGTGTTTCTGTCTTCAACCAAAACATTCATTTTGGATCGTGTTGACTTCTGGTTGCTTGGCTTGTGCGTTGGTAAGTTTATCAAATTTTTGTTGTTGTTTTTTAGTGCAGAGTTGTTGGGTTTTAGTTGCTTGCAGGGAGGTCACTCTATCACACATATTGAAATCTTCTACACTTAGAATACATGCAAGATGTTGATGCATGTTATATAGCTTTACTGATATAGTATTTAAATCACTTCGATGGGAGCTTATTAATCGCTTTAATAACACTTCACTCGCCGTCGTAAGAACTTTTTTGGAACCATATATATGACGCATTGGTTTTAACTTTACACAGGTGGGAAGCACGTCACAATCACGGCATCTTTTAAGGAAAGCTAATGCACTTAAAAGGCGCGCGCGTTTTACTCGTAAGTTCTCAAACTGGCGAAGGCATTTATGAATTGCCTCTCCGTACAGGCTTACAATATAACTTTTAAGGCTTTCGCGGTTGTTTACATAAGACATTTTAAATTTTTCCGGATTAGCCGCGTTTTAAATATTTAATATTTAGCGAGTTCAATACAGTACTCACCCCGAACGTTTCGCTTCAAATTACATTGAGCGTGGTCACCGGGAAACTGCCATGAAAATGTTACAAGCGATGTTGGCTACGCAAGTTGTAGCGGTGCGTAGAGGGTTCTGTCTCTTGCTGCTGTTGTTGTTGTTGAATCGCAGGTTGGGAGCAAACCGTGCTCACTGCATCTCTGTTGGTATTAAGCGGTAATTGGATCGACCGTGAGGAGTTTAAAATGGGATCCCAATCCCAAGTTCTCGACAGATTGAAACTGTCGTCCCGATTGAAATTTTGGTGACGTTTAATTTCAATCGCTTCGCGTACCAGACGAGGGATGTAATGCGGCTCGTTAGCTAGAACCTTAGCTTGTTCAAAGTGAATCCAGTGGTGTTCGTCTGGGTGGTCGAGTATATGTTCGCATATGGCAGACTTTTCTCTTTGTTTTTTGCTTACAGCGCTTATATGTTCTTTTAAGCGTGTAGCAATACTCCTCTGAGTCTGTCCTACATATGAAGACCCACAACTGCAGGGCACCGCATATACTCCAGGTGTTTGTAGAGGGAATTGGTCTTTCGGTGACTGGAGGTAATTAGTCACTTTTTTAGGTGGTAAGAATATGGATTTTATACCATATCGTTTTAAGACTTTTCCTACCCTGTCTGTTACACCTCTTACATATGGCAGGAAGGCTTTTTTGTCTAATTGGCTATCTTCCTTATCCTTTAACGAAATCAGCTTCCATGATCTTTTGGATGTGAAAGTGATGCGGAAACAAAATGGTACATTGGCACACACAGTTTACAGAAAGGGTATACACACAAACAGATACCTACACGCTTCTTCCCACCACCATCCTGCGAATTTGAGATCTGTTGTCTCTACACTTTTTCAGCGAGCCCACAGGATATGTGACAACGACCATCTTCCCGCTGAACTATCAGTGTTAGACAACGTTCTCAAAGCGAATGGCTACTCCAAGAAACAAAGATCATGGAAGCTGATTTCGTTAAAGGATAAGGAAGATAGCCAATTAGACAAAAAAGCCTTCCTGCCATATGTAAGAGGTGTAACAGACAGGGTAGGAAAAGTCTTAAAACGATATGGTATAAAATCCATATTCTTACCACCTAAAAAAGTGACTAATTACCTCCAGTCACCGAAAGACCAATTCCCTCTACAAACACCTGGAGTATATGCGGTGCCCTGCAGTTGTGGGTCTTCATATGTAGGACAGACTCAGAGGAGTATTGCTACACGCTTAAAAGAACATATAAGCGCTGTAAGCAAAAAACAAAGAGAAAAGTCTGCCATATGCGAACATATACTCGACCACCCAGACGAACACCACTGGATTCACTTTGAACAAGCTAAGGTTCTAGCTAACGAGCCGCATTACATCCCTCGTCTGGTACGCGAAGCGATTGAAATTAAACGTCACCAAAATTTCAATCGGGACGACAGTTTCAATCTGTCGAGAACTTGGGATTGGGATCCCATTTTAAACTCCTCACGGTCGATCCAATTACCGCTTAATACCAACAGAGATGCAGTGAGCACGGTTTGCTCCCAACCTGCGATTCAACAACAACAACAGCAGCAAGAGACAGAACCCTCTACGCACCGCTACAACTTGCGTAGCCAACATCGCTTGTAACATTTTCATGGTAGTTTCCCGGTGACCACGCTCAATGTAATTTGAAGCGAAACGTTCGGGGTGAGTACTGTATTGAACTCGCTAAATATTAAATATTTAAAACGCGGCTAATCCGGAAAAATTTAAAATGTCATATGTAAACAACCGCGAAAGCCTTAAAAGTTATAAGATATAATAAAACGTTGATCAAATCAAATTGATCAATTTTGAATTAAGATCTAATAAAACGTTGAAAAGTTAAGCAATATCAACGCAAGGTTAGAAGGAAATTGCTTTAATTCGAATAAAGACGAACTATCAAAAAGCGCACAATAAATACAAAACAGTTGTCTTAGTTTCTTAAAGCTTCTACGAAATAGCAATGGATCACTGAAATCTTTCTGATGGAAAAATTGTTTTTTTTTTTTTTAATATATTACCTCTTTTTCTTGTTAAACTATCACAAAAAAATAAAATAAAAAAGTTTTCACAAACTAAGCACAAGAAGAATAAATTACAAAACTATTGACAAGATATAAACAAAATTGAAGTGTCAAAAGTTACCTTCTTTTGTTGCTCCAACTTGCGTTGGAGGATCCGCCAGTGGGCAAAAAGGAAAAAGTACGCATTCTCTTTGAAGTCGAGGACATTATCTATAGCTTCATTGAAGGCTTGTTGTTGCGGCGTCTGTGGGTTAGGGTACTTCTGCATGAGCCAAGAGTCCAGGGGCGGAGATAATATTGATTGAGAGATATGACAAAGCTAGGGACAAGGTGGCCGCCAACTGGTTGAGATTTTGTCTGGAATTAAATAATTGGGTTTTCCCTTGAATTTTCGTTGGAGTTTTTGTGCTTGTGGTGCACTTGGTACAACCTTTGTTTATCGCTTCCTTACTTGTACTTTTAAGCATGGACTTGAATAGCAGGTTATCTTTTTTGCCAGACTGACGATAAATACAAAATCATAAAAATGCAATTAACACATTCTTCAAACAATCTTACCCGTGGAACAGATTCGCTACGAACCGCTTTGCGGGGCAGAGTAGTTAACGTTGGAGGTGCGTGCACCAACTCACCAAACTTGAAAACATCTCTTTTGAACTCTTCCATTTATAAAAATCCATTAGTTGCCGTGAAAGATTAGATAGTTCTATATTGTCCTCCCTTATCGCTTGTTTGATAAGTTCTTTGGCTTCTTTTGGGGCCATTTTAACCACTCCAGCCTCTTCTAGGGGTTCTCTGGATCGTGCTTTGCTTCGTATTCGGTCTCTTTGAGACTGGGTTGTTTTTCTGTTCACTCTACGAATTCAATCCTCATCACTCTCGTTTGCAAACTGCCGAATAGGTCTTATTTTATTTCCTGTATTTACATTAGTTGTCTTCGATTGCCCTTGCTTTGGATTGTCTCCTTTGGTTTATCTTCTATTTCTATGCCTGCGTGTATTCTTTTAATCTTCTTACCGCTCTGTGCTAACTTAACAAGTTCTGCAAATTTTTTGGAAACTTTCTCATCGCCTCCCTTCGCTGAAAATAACCATCACAAAAAAAAATAAATAAGTTTTTCACAAAGCACAGGCAAAATAAACAACAAAAATATTGACAAGATATAAACAAAATTGAAGTGTCAAAAGTTATACCTAATTTTCCGTGTTGCTCCAACTGGCGCTAGTGGCGATAAGTTTTCGATTGAATCCGCGTGAAGTTGGCTCCTAGCAGTCCATATATAATAGGTCAATGACCCAACTACTTTGAATTTGAAACAAGAGAAAATCCTCTAACTGTTTGCAGCGCCATCTCTCGGGAAAACTAAACATCAAACCTTCAACCGTTCACAGTGCCATCTTGTGATTCAGCTGAGTATCAATTCCAATGTTCCATCTGTCAGCTAATGGAAAGGAAACTTCCAGAAGGAGATATTCTCGAATATTCCAGTGGATACTAGTGAAGACTAGAACTATTTACTTCCCTATATAAGGAGAGGTTTTCGAGCGAGTAGACACAGTTTAATTTTGAATGTGATAACGTAAAGTAAGAAGTAAAAGTGTATCCGGAAGTGAATTTTAGATTGCATACAAGTGAGATTGAAGAATAATAAAAACGATTTGAACTGAAATAAAGTGTGTTTATTCTGAATAGTAAATACGTGGAAGTTATTATTTAAAGGAAATAAGTTTTATTATCGAACCTAGGTAGAACAGTACATTGGTGTCAGAAAAGTGGAATAAGACTTATTTCATCTGTGCATTCAGATATATATGGTGAAAAGTGTTTGAAAAATAACAATAAAAAACAGTGGTAGTGTTTTTGCTATTATTACGAAGTGTTTTGTGCAAAAAGAGACAATGGGTAAGATAGTGAATGAATTGAATTGTGTTGAACTAAAAGCAGAACTGAACAAAAGAGGCCTTCCTACTGCTGGAACGAAAAATGACCTCATTATTCGTCTGCAAGAAGAGGTAAGACAACACGGAGAAAACCCAGACACGTTTCTCTTTGAGATTGAAATGGCCGAAGAACAAGTAAGTCCTAGCTTAGACATAAGTAATATGATGACTATGTTGCTTGCTCAGTTTGAAGAGCAAAGAAAAGAACAAAAGAATTTGCGCGAAGAACAACGCAACGAGCAAAAGAATGAACAAAAGAATCTTCTAGAAAGATTTGATGAACAACGCAACGAGCAAAAGAATGAACAAAAGAACCTTCTGGAATGACTTAATGAACAACGCAATGAACAAAAGAATCTTCTCGAAGAACAACGTAATCAGCAAAAGAATCTTCTCGAAAAACAAGAAAACAATATGCTGGAAAGATTCCAAGAACAGAAAAATCTCCTGGAAGATAAGCTAGATGCATTCCAGAACAAATTTATTGCTCTTGACGAACGTGTCGAAAAACAATTTCTAACAGTAGACGCAAAGCTCGAGAAAGTTCAAGAAAAGTTCGAAGACCAAATTCAGAGCATTACAAATGAATTGGATAAAGTAAGAAAAATGAAGGTTCGAGAAAGTTCTGGGGACTTTCCAAAGCGAAAGGAAATGCATCCACCAACCTTTGATGGACAAACTTCTTGGTCGATTTACATGAAGCAGTTTGAGGCAGCCGCAGCTACAAATGGCTGGGATGACGAAGACAAATATATAGCTCTGACGCTTGCCCTAAGAGGATCTGCTGCTGAACTATTGCAAACCATACCAGCAGACCAGAATGGCAACTTCAGTGCTCTTGTTCAGGCTATCGACAAACGTTTTGGAGATGGCCATATGCAAGAAGTCTTCCGCGTCCAACTCAATACTAGAGTTCAGAAAAGAGGAGAGAGTCTGCAGCAATTGCAAGCAGATATCGAAAGGCTTGCCCATTTGGCATATCCAACTGCAGGAGACGAAATTACAAGTCAATTAGCAACAGAAGCCTTTGTCCGTGCAGTATCCGACATCAACCTACAGCGAGCAATTCGAACTGCTGGAAAACGGACGCTTCCGGAGGCATTAGCATTCGCTTTGACTATGGAAGCAGCAGAACAGGCTTCTCAAGGAGTTCATCGAGTAAGAGAAGTGGAAGTTGAAGAATGCTCATGTCAAAGAGTTGCATTCCAAAGAAACCAGAGAGATGGACCTGCTCGTTGCTGGAACTGTAACAAGACCGGACACCTCCAGCGCCAGTGCAAACTACCACCGAGAAGAGCTGTATGTCAACATTGTGGAAGCAGAAATAATACTCCAGAACAAAGAAGCAATAACACCAACACTCCTGATCGACTTGTTTCGCAGTCGGGAAACGAGTAAGAACCGACTTCGAGGGGCAGAAGCTGGTTTCTGGTATCGATGGCCCCAGAACCACCATCCAAGTCTCACAGACTAAACGAGACAACAAAAGTCTGACAGTTGAGGCAACTTTAAACAACAAGAAACACGTGGCTACAATTGACACCGGTGCGACAGCCTCTATTCTACGAAGGGACTTGGTCAAGATGACATGGCTACATAACACCAATAGCTATCGTCTGAAAACGGCAACAGGAGAAGCAGCAAAAGTGTACGGAGAAGTTCGTTTTCCGATCCGTTTGGCAGAGCTGGAGTTTACACATGTGTTTCTGGTAGCGGACATATGTGATGAATGCATCATCGGAATGGACTTCATGAAAGAACATGGAGTAATCCTGGATATCGGTAAGCAGGTTCTTAAGTACAAAAATATAGAGATTCCAATGGTTTATGGTGACGAAAAATCGCCATCTCTAAGAACTGTCATCAAAGAAGACATAAGCTTGCCTCCTTCTTCAGAAATGTTCGTTTGGACAAAAATAAAGGGTGATTTGGGTAGTCATCGGTACCTCATGGTGGAACCAGCCACTGAGCAATGTTCCCAAAACATTATCGTAGGGAAAACTCTAGTGGCACCAAAGAACAAAATGATGCCTGTACGGATACTGAACATCAAACCGTACGAAGTTAAGCTCAGAAAAGGAGAAATAGTTGGGCAATGTGAAGCTGTATCTGCGATAACCAAGATCAACGAAGTGGATAACCTTAAAGAAAGACTTAATGACATTCACCAAAGAACAAGGACAAACATAAAAACATGCAGTGACCGGATGAAAACACGATATGACGCACGAGCAACATCGACAGGATTTCAAGAAGGAGACCTTGTGTGGTTTTATAATCCCCATCGACAAAAGGGGCTGTCACCAAAACTTCAACAAAACTGGGAAGGCCCTTACACTGTTGTGAAAAGAATTAATGATGTGGTTCACCGTATACGGAGAGGGGTGAGAGGCAAATTAAAAGTAGTTCATTGTGACCGTTTATATCGTTATAATGGTGAAAGTAGTGATGGAATTGTTCGGGACGATCAATCCTAAGAGGGGGGCAATGTAACGATTTAATAATTACCCAACTACTTTGAATTTGAAACAAGAGAAAATCCTCTAACTGTTTGCAGCGCCATCTCTCGGGAAAACTTAACATCAAACCTTCAACCGTTCACAGTGCCGTCTTGTGATTCAGCTGAGTATCAATTCCAATGTTCCATCTGTCAGCTAATGGAAAGGAAACTTCCAGAAGGAGATATTCTCGAATATTCCAGTGGATACTAGTGAAGACTAGAACTATTTACTTCCCTATATAAGGAGAGGTTTTCGAGCGAGTAGACACAGTTTAATTTTGAATGTGATAACGTAAAGTAAGAAGTAAAAGTGTATCCGGAAGTGAATTTTAGATTGCATACAAGTGAGATTGAAGAATAATAAAAACGATTTGAACTGAAATAAAGTGTGTTTATTCTGAATAGTAAATACGTGGAAGTTATTATTTAAAGGAAATAAGTTTTATTATCGAACCTAGGTAGAACAGTACATTATTATTATTATTATTATTATTATTATTATTATTATTATTATTATTATTATTATTATTCGTAGTTCCCCAAAATTATGTTTTTTTTCTTTTCACTGTCGAATGTCGACCGTAAGCTTCGCAATTTAACAAACTTTTCGAATGATAATGATTGAATTTGAAAGAACAAAGAAAGAATCCAAAGTAAAACAACAGACATGATTGAAATTTATATGAACACATGTGCCTACGTTCTGTAACTCACATGGATGAAATCAGTCGAAAATTGAAACAAATCGTATGAGTTTTGTTTCATTTTTCTTCGTTTCTCGACCAATTTCATCCATGCGAGAGTTATGTCGTTTTCGGTTGGATTTCGGAACTGTTTCATTCTTATCGAAATTGGAAAATTTGGAGTAAAAAGAGTGAAAAAGGAGTAGCTCCGAACGTCCACTCGAAATCGGGATTACAGAACGTAGACACATGAAATAGAAATATGCAAGTTGCGATAAGAAAATGAAAAATATGGCACGGACCACGGGTACACATATACGACGAAATGAAATAAACTGAAATGAAACACAAATATCTATTCTGTGTAGGGCACGCCACTTCCCCGGCTTTGAAACAACCGAAGTGCCTGATTACATCCATGGGTAGTTCTACTAAAGGGCACATCAGTGAGACAGGTAGATTTTAAGTGCGTAAAAAAAAGGTGGTAGATTCCACCCAAATTTCACCGTTGCGCCGGTTTCATTTAATATTTTTGGATTCAGCATGAAACGTGTGAGTGAGATATATGAATTTTAAAGGGTGTGAGATAGGGAAGGGTAGGAAAGGAATTTTCTTCACCGTGTAATCACGAGTTCAGTAAAACGGCCTTCAGTAAAAAAAAACCATGTAATCAGGCACATTCACTGGGGATAAATTGTTTTCTTCTCTTTCATAGACAACGAAATGTGTTAATTTATGAACTTTGGCCACGACTCATAGGGCAGTTTGTTTTCTGTCTCATTTTTCTTCTCTTTTGCACTCAATTATGTTCGAAAAGAGTCATGATTCAATAGTCGTCGTGTAATAGCAGACATACATATAAGTTTTTCGTTGGATTACTTGTTAAAAGTGATAAATACTTGAAGAAGTCATTTTGTTAAATGGCGGCTTTAGATAGTGTGTGTGTAGATTTTGGGAAAGTCGGTGTTTTCACATTCGATTGGAATTAAAAAGGAGTAGAATAGATCCAATCGAAAGCGACAAAAGCATGTCAATAGTGTTGGTTAAGTGAACAAAAATTGTGTTCTCACCCTTAAAATGTATCTTTGCTGTCTTATACGTTAAAGTATCTTATCTATTTTATTCTATCTTTGGCGCTTGTTAAATCCAGACGTAATTTATTTTCTACACTTTATATATTTAATAAAGATATTTTATATTATAATAAACCGAGGTCTTTGTCCATTGTTGGAAAGCAATACATCACAGGGATTGTTATAATCCCATCAGGTTATGGGCCCAGAGTATTGTTATTAAAAAGTAATTGTTTTAATATTCTCTCCAGACACACACATATATATATATATATATTGCATCAGCCGCATCATGTCGTCTAGCACAATGCCATCAATCGAAAAACTCACAGGCAGAGACAACTATAGCACCTGGAAATTTGCCATGCAGGCATATTTGGAGCACGAGGATCTCTGGGAGTGTATAGTAGGCACCGAAAAAGATGCTAAGAAGATTACCAAAGCCAAGTCAAAAATAATCCTTGCCGTTGATTCCATGAACTACATGCATATACAGGATGCACTTACTGCAAAGGACGCATGGGACAAATTGCAACAAGCATTCGAGGATTCCGGATTGACTAGGAGGGTAAGTCTTCTTAGAGCGTTGATTACAACTCGTCTCGTTGATTATGCTTCAGTCGACGAATACGTCAACAAAATTATGACGACTGCTCACAAACTGAATGCACTGAAGTTCCACGTTGGAGATGAATGGGTTGGTACACTCTTACTGGCCGGTTTGCCAGACGAGTACAAACCAATGATCATGGGTCTCGAGCGTTCGGCAGTCTCAATAACAGGAGATTCGATAAAGACCAAGCTTCTTCAAGAGATTTCAAGCAAAAATGCAATCAAACGTGAACCTGAATCTGCATTAATGGTGAAACCGTGGAACAGAAGAAGGAGTCGTCCACAGAATTCAATGAATATGGACAAGATTCGCTGTTTCAACTGCAACGGCTATGGACATATCAGTAAAAACTGCAAAAATAATAAAGACAAGAAATCATTCCAACAATTTGAACAACCGAAAAAGACTTTCCTTGCTTGCTGTGCCGTCAATGCCTCCGACTCCCAGGCATGGTACTTGGATTCATGCGCGTCTGCACATATGACTTCTCATTCAGATTGGCTTGAAGAGAATGCGCGCCCATGTTCCACCGAGATCTACGCAGCAGACAACGGAAAAATGAAAGCAGTTGCGATTGGCGAAACAATGATTCCTGTATCCGTCAACAATAAAGCTAATAATATAAAAGCAAATGAAGTGATTTATGTTCCAAATGTCACAGCCAACTTATTGTCAGTAAGTAAAATTGTAAAACAAGGTCACAAAGTGGAATTCACTTCCGATGGATGTAAAATCACCAGTGTTGATGGAGAGCTTTTGGCAACGGCCACCGATGAGAACGGAATCTTTAAATTAGATCGACCGAAGGAAGATGCATTTCTTGTTCGCACAGAAAATGATGCTGAGTTGTGGCATCGACGTTTAGGTCACATGAACCGTAAGAATATGAATCTTCTCCGGAACGGTCTGGCGACTGGATGTTATTTTGGCCAAAGTAGCAATGAACCGTGCAAGAATTGCATCAAAGGAAAACAACATCGAGAACCTTTTAGGCACAAGGGTAAGCGAGCAGAGAATGTACTGGACCTGGTGCACACCGACTTATGTGGACCAATGGAGACGACATCCATCGGAGGTGCAAAGTACTTTCTCACGATGATTGACGACTGCTCAAAGAAGGTTTTTGTGTATTTTTTAAAAGCGAAAAGCGAAGCATTCCAGATGATTAAAGAATTTAAGAGTTTAGTTGAAACTCAAAGTGATCGAAAAATAAAAGTCATCCGATCAGATAATGGTGGCGAGTATGTGAGTTCGCAGCTGAAATTATTCTTGAAGAATTCAGGAATCCGACATCAGCTTACAGTTGCTTACACTCCGCAACAAAATGGAGTTGCAGAACGGATGAACCGCACCATTGTTGAGAAAGGCCGCAGTATGCTTTTCGATGCTGGATTATCTAAAGAGTTTTGGGCCGAGGCAGTAGCATCAGCCGTATATCTGATCCATTGACATACTAAATATGGACTGCTAGTCGAGCCTCATTTCCATACAAATATCTCAGTAAAGGAGATTCAACCACTTTTTAGTGACACTGATGCTACTTGGAGCAAAGTGGCAAACAAAAGTAATAATTTACATTGCCATCTCTTGCGACTTGGGCTGAGCAAGCTTTTTTTGCCATAGAAACTATGGACATCTGTTATTTTTATATATGAAACACAGTGCTATCTGTTTTAGTTGAACGTCACAGTTTGACGTTTGACGTTTGTTCGATGTTTTAGTTTTTAATTTCAATCAAATAAGTTAATTGATTAATTAAAAATTCCTCACAAAATATTTATTTTTATCTTTATAACAGCAACCAGAAGAACGTCAGCAAAACGATAATTTACTAAGCAACAATCTATTCGGTATGTATATGTCAAGATTCTTTTATTTCCATAAGAATCAACAAAAAACTTCATCAGTTTGGTCAATCGTGGATGTGACCAGTATATCCAGATGCTAAATTCATAATTCGACCGAATGAAGAGCGATTCGATCTGCTTTTCCATCCAAATTCAAGTGATTTGCATATCGATGACTATATTGCGGAGAGGCATATCCGTGATGGCGATTTGGTAATCTTTAATGTTCAGCCAACTTTACACAAGATGAGTGTAATGGGTCATCGAGTGAAGGTGCTGCCATGGGCAACTTTCCGAATGAACCTTTCCTGCACTTCACCCTACAATGCTGATTCTAACTAATGAATCTTTTGATTTATTTACCAACTTGGGATGGAAAAATACCGATACCTACCATTTTTAAACCAACACCAATGTGGAGTGGTAAGCAACTTTTCTCTTTGATAATTCCAGGCAATCTAAACATGACCAGAACGCATTCCACAGATCCCGACGAAGAGGATGAGGTGATATCGCTAGGCAATACCAAAGTCGTCGTCGAATTTGGCAACTTACTGATGGGATATTGCTTTGCAAGAAGTCCCTTGGTGCCTCATCTGGGTCCCTTCTGCACATCTGCTTCATTGAACTAGGTTTTGAAATAGCTGCGCATTTTTATGCCAATATTCTCAATGCCTGGTTGCTAAATAGAAGCACTGGTGAAACGGGGTAAGGATACCATTTTCGGGATTTCTAATGGACACAGTCCAACAGATGAGGTTTCTTGTAGATGAAAATGATATGGGTGATATTTACAGGGTTCAATCGCAGCTAAAGTTGACGTTCGCAGTGCTGATTTGAGCGGTGCTCTCGGTGAACACATTCTTGAAGAGTTTGCCATTGCTTGTAATAAAAACCCAGTTGCTGGACACAAGTCTGCAATGTTTCCCTCTCTTATTCGTCTTGCTACTCCAGCACTTCCTACTCGATGGCTAAATAAAAATGTCATGGATAGATCAAGCAATTAAAATTTCCAAAGATGCTACCACCAGCGCTGGTCCAAAAATTGCTGATTTCTATATAAACCTACTCGAAAATTCTGACCTGGATGTTAAATTCAAATCTTTGTCGGAAGAAGTTGAAACTTTTAGTGCTACAGTCCGCATACCTGGTCTTGGAGAGTTCAACTTATAAGCAATAAAAACAACAAATTCAACACATGGATAATTTATTGTTTTTCATTTTTTTGTGTACAATTATGAAAATATATAAAATACAAAATAAATATTAATTCATTACATTAAACACGAGTTTTGTGTTGATTGGTAAAATAAATACTAATGTTTTTTGGTTTTTTTTTTTGTTTTGTTTTGCTTTTAAACAAGGTTCAATCAAAGAATCGGAGAAAGAACTTAATTTTTAAAAAAAATCACGAAATGCTGCAGCTGTTCCTTGTATTATGACTCTGGGTTGGTGTCTTACATCGATTCTTATTCTTTGAATGGGTAGGTGTGTTGAAACACTGATTCGTTGTAAGTGCGTATGACTTGAGAGTCGATTTGTCGGATGGTGGCAGAGGTAAAGCCTCGATTGCGTAAACACTCGTATTCGGTCTCTTTGAGACTGGGTTGTTTTTCTGTTCACTCTACGAATTCAATCCTCATCACTCTCGTTTGCCAACTGCCGAATAGGTCTTATTTTATTTCCTGTATTTACATTAGTTGTCTTCGATTGCCCTTGCTTTGGATTGTCTCCTTTGGTTTTTCTTCTATTTCTATGCCTGCGTGTATTCTTTTAATCTTCTTACCGCTCTGTGCTAACTTAACAAGTTCTGCAAATTTTTTGGAAACTTTCTCATCGCCTCCCTTCGCTGAAAATAACCATCATGATGCATTTAATACAGAACCGACGGCACTGACTAACAAAAACGGGAGCCAGTAGAAAGAAGAGAAGTAAATAGGCATTAGGAATGAAGCATTGGTGGAGTAAAGACCTAATAAATTGAAGCGATTTTATAAAAATATATTTTAAATAAAAGGAAGGTTAATTTGATTTTTTATTGTTGTTAAAGTTCAGAAGCGGGATAAAGAACTTATTAATTCTGGAAATATAAGCAGTTAAGAGTAAATCTAGTGATTAATAGACGATTGAACATTTAATTTACTAATTGTGATCAAAGTGAAATAGGAATCTGGTTGCAAGGTGGTATTTTAGAGTTTTTAATAGATTTGCTGTTGTAGATGCTTCACTGGTTGTGGTATAAAGTGGATTTATGTTATAATTTAATATAAAATGTTATCAGTTCAAATGCGGAGTAACAGTACATTGCGTTTGGTGTCTGAGAAAGCGTTATTGGTTGTCTAGCTCGAACGAGATAGTATTAAGTATATGTGAATGTGCGATAAAGACGGAATTGCATGCGCATGGTGATCTGTGATTCCTTTTATTCTTATTGCGTTTTCGGTTTACGGAAAAGTATATGGATATGGGATGGAAGTTGAAGAAGGGGAAAAATGATGGTTGAAGTGTGGTTTGTCTCTTGTTGCGTTTTCGGTTTACGGAAAAGTATACGGATGACAGACATAAAACAGTTGGTTGAAAAGAGAAGATGATGGTTGGAATTGTAGGTTGGTTTCGTTTGTTATGTTTTCGGTTCACGAAAATGTATATGAACGTCAGCCATTAAAAGGTTTTCTTTGAGTAAAAAAAAAGAGAAGATGAACAAAGCTGGCTTTGTTTGTATCATTGTTCGTTGGTCTTTTAAATAATTTTGAAAGTTTGGGTGAAGCATCTATTAAAGCAGATATATTTTGAGCAAAGAAGATTTTGAAATTGAAGTACATGCATTTTGTTTTAAGGGTAGATACAATTGTTAAATGTTAATTTTGAATTTGTAGATTCAATGGAGAATATGAATGTTAAGCAGCTCCAGGAGGAGCTTAAGAGCAGAAAACTTCCAGGAACTGGGTCAAAACGTGTGCTGCTTAATCGGCTCCGAGAATTTGATAAGGGAAACTTGGAGATGCAACAACCACCTGGAACATCTAACAATGCGCAGGCGCAGGGTGAAAATGATGCTGATTTAAATAATTCAACATTCAGCTCTAGCACTGAAATAATAACCGACGAAAACCTTCGATTAAGAGAATGGGATATGATAGAACGCGAGAAGAAATTACTAGAAAAGGAGAGAATACTAATGAAACAAGAGCAGGAGTTAGCTGCGAAAATCAAGAACTACGAAGCACGAACCACAGCTAATTCTAGAACAACACAAAAGGTGGTTTGCAGCATTAGGGAAATTGCCGATTCAATTCCTTATTTTTCACCTGGTGACGTTTCTGCTTTGTCAACGGATTTGTGGCTCAAAAGGGTCGAGAGTTTATCTAATTTGTACGAATGGGACGAAAGGGCATTGCTAATGGCAGTTGCATCGAAAATGCAAGGGCCTGCTCGTTACTGGTGGGATTCGATGCAGGAGGTGTGTAGGTCCTGGGAGCAATTGGCTGATGGATTAAGAGTAAGTTTTCCGCATCAGATAAGTGAGGTGGAGATGCACCAGCAACTGGTAAAAAGGCTCAAGAGGTCTGATGAAACAATTGAAAATTATTGTTTTGAAATTAATATGATGGGTAAACGAATCATGCTAGCAGATAAAACTATAATACAGTATATATTGACAGGGTTAAATGATCAACAAATGAGTTCGAGCTTAGCTGCGAGCAGTTTCAAAGATATTGCTGAACTGATTGAAAAGATTAAATGGTTCCATAGCATACGGGAAAATGCAAAAATAGCATCAGCAACGTCCAACGTACAATCAAGAACAACGATGGATTACCGAAACCAATCGTCAACGTATATCAACCCGATAAGACAGCCAAAGAATTTTATTATGCAGCAGCGAAATGTCACCTGCTATAATTGCAGTCAATCAGGCCATTACGCCAGACAGTGCACCCACACAAGAAAGAGACCGTCGAATGACAATAATATGGTAAACTCAGAAGCTAAAAAGAGTAACAATTTTCGGGTGAACTTCGTCGCTAGTGAGCCGGACATGGATGGCTACCAGAAGACAGTCACCATTGAAGGCAAACGTTATACAGCTCTTCTGGATTCAGGAAGCGAGAGAACCATTATCTCCAAGGCGGTGGCAGCAGATTTAAACAACGATATCAAGGAGTCACACGTTGTGCTACATGGTTTTGGGGGTGGTAGATGCCAAGCTGCTGGGAGTATCTGCACCAATATTGAGATCGATGGGGCTAAGTTTAATGTTTGCGCAATTGTTGTGGCCGATACAATTTTGAGAGACGATCTGATAATAGGGAAGGATGTTCTTGATAATCCAACGTGTGTTTTGACGAAAACTGGTGAGAAGCTAACAGTTCAACGGATAACCAATGTTGAAGATTACCCTTTAAAGATCAAATTGACGGACATTAAAATAGGTGATAAAACTGATTCGGAGGTGAGTGGAAGGTTACTAAATCTATTAACACAATACCGACAATGTGTAGCAATGACAAAAAAGGAACTCGGACATACAAGAATAACAACAATGGAAATTGAACTCGAAAAGGAGGATCCTGTGGTCAGCCAACCTTATAAAGTACCATATGCTCAAAGAGATATCCTGACTTCAATCATTGAAGAACTTCTGGATTGTGGAATCATAAAAGAGTCTCGGTCTAATTTTGCTTCACCTGTTATATTGGTGCAGAAGAAAAATGGAGAGTATCGCATGTGTGTAGATTACCGTCGTCTTAACAAAAACATCAAGAAGATCAAGTTCCCAATGCCATTGATGGAAGAGCAGTTGAACAATCTGGCGGGATGTAAATATTTTATAGTTCTGGATATGGCCTCCGGATATTACCAGATACCTATAAAACCCGAACATACGCAATACACAGCCTTTATCACACCAGCAGGATTGTATGAATTCCTCAAGATGCCGTTTGGATTGGGTATCGCCCCTGCAACATTTCAAAAAATGATGAGCGTTATAATCCAACAGATGAAACCGGATAAAATTATAAATTTTGTTGATGATATAGTGATTCCTGTCAACTCGATCGAAGAAGGCATGATTAAACTAGAAAAGTTTTTGAAACTGTTGAAGCAAGAAAATTTAACACTGAATTTAAATAAATGTCATTTCTTCAAAACTGAAATTGATTTTCTAGGACATGTTGTGACAAAGAATTCGATACAACCTGGGCGAATGAAGACCATTGCTGTAGAAGAGTTTCAAATTCCGACAAGTGAGCATGAGGTGCGTCAGTTCCTTGGGCTAACTAGTTATTTCCGGAGATTTATTCAAAATTTTTCGACAATTGCCTTGCCATTAACGGAATTGACCAAAAAGGACTCAACCTTTCGATGGGAAAGCCCCCAGCAAAATGCGTTCAACCAACTCAAAACACTTTTATCAAAGCAACCTGTGTTGGCTTTATATGACCCAACGGCTGACCACGAGTTGCACACTGATGCGAGTTCGAAGGGATTGGCTGGAGTACTACTGCAGGGAAAGTGTAACCAAAGACCTGTTGCCTATTTTAGTCGGAAAACTACGAAGGATGAGTCCGTATACCATAGCTATGAACTGGAGGCGTTGGCAGTTGTCGAATCAGTGGCCAGATTCCGACAGTACCTTTTGGGGAAGCACTTCGTTGTAATCACTGATTGCAGTGCATTAAAAACAGCTATGGACAGAAAGGAGTTGATTCCCCGAATTGCACGCTGGTGGCTCAAGCTGCAAGAATACAATTATGACATAAGGCATCGAGCTGGAAACGCGATGACACATGTGGATGCCCTCTCAAGGAATGCTCATGAACCTGCAGAAGAGCCAGACGTTGTGAACATGGATGTGTTACAAATAAGTATTGATGAAGATGACTGGATCTACACTCTGCAATTACAAGATCCAGATGTTAAAGATTTAACAACTATACTTCAAAGGATTCCAGAAAATCCAACGGAAAGCCAGTACCACAAGGATTACAAGCTAACTCAGGGAAGGCTGTACAGATGCGTGGAAGGTGAATTGAGGCTTTACATTCCTAAGGGTGTTCGACAGCATGTGTTGAGGGGAAGCCATGACCTGGTCGGTCATTTTTCGAATAACAAGACGCTTAGACATCTGAAGGAAAGGTATTGGTTTCCTAGAATGACGCAGACCGTTAAAAAATATATCAAGAACTGTGTTCATTGTGCCTACAATAAGTTGGAGGTACAGCCTAAGGGGGAACTACATACAATTGAGAAAAAAGACATCCCATTTCACACCATGCATTTGGATCACCTTGGTCCGTTTGTGAAGTCGACGAAGGGTAATATGTACTTGATTGTTATGGTGGATGCATTTACCAAGTTCATTGTCATGAAGGCTTTGCCAAGTACTCAAACAAAACCGGTTCTGAACTTCCTGATAGAGACTGCAAATTTATTTGGCAACCCGCGACGAGTAATTACCGACAGGGGTTCAGCGTTCACCTCCAAGCTGTTTCAAGAATACATTCATAGCCATGGTATTCAGCATGTTTTAAATGCAACGAAGACCCCAAGAGCAAACGGACAGGTGGAGCGCTATAATAGAACGATACTACAAGCATTACTTCCCATGGTAGATGACGATGTCCGCTGGGACCAGAAGATCAAAATGATTCAGTGGGGAATCAACAACACATATAATGAATCCACTCACAAAACTGCACAACAAATGTTAATGGGGTACACCCCTCGAGAACCCTGGCCAAATCCTCTCTCAATCGGTGTTGAACTCAACCAGAACAAGAACGATTTGACACAAATCCGATCTGAAGGTCATGAAGCCATCATTAAGTCTCAAACGATTCAGAAGCAACGACATGACGCTAAAAATAAACCAGCCAAGACCTACAACGTTGGAGATATGGTAATGATTCTCAATGATGGACTGGCTGCAACAGGAACATCAAGAAAACTGGAACCAAAGTACAAGGGACCCTACATTGTGACAGCGGTATTTCCACACGACCGGTACCATATTAAGGACATTCCATCTGCACCTCGAATGCAGAAACCATATTCTGCAACATGCGCTGCTGACCGAATGAAAAGGTGGGTCCAGCTACATGCTGAACTCGACGAGGGCGTCGAAGACGTCAGGATGGACGAATCTGATGCATTTAATACAGAACCGACGGCACTGACTAACAAAAACGGGAGCCAGTAGAAAGAAGAGAAGTAAATAGGCATTAGGAATGAAGCATTGGTGGAGTAAAGACCTAATAAATTGAAGCGATTTTATAAAAATATATTTTAAATAAAAGGAAGGTTAATTTGATTTTTTATTGTTGTTAAAATCACAAAAAAAAAAAAAAATAAGTTTTTCATAAAGCACAGGCAAAATAAACAACAAAAATATTGACAAGATATAAACAAAATTGAAGTGTCAAAAGTTATACCTAATTTTCCGTGTTGCTCCAACTGGCGCTAGTGGCGATAAGTTTTCGATTGAATCCGCGTGAAGTTGGCTCCTAGCAGTCCATATATAATAGGTCAATGACCCAACTACTTTGAATTTGAAACAAGAGAAAATCCTCTAACTGTTTGCAGCGCCATCTCTCGGGAAAACTAAACATCAAACCTTCAACCGTTCACAGTGCCATCTTGTGATTCAGCTGAGTATCAATTCCAATGTTCCATCTGTCAGCTAATGGAAAGGAAACTTCCAGAAGGAGATATTCTCGAATATTCCAGTGGATACTAGTGAAGACTAGAACTATTTACTTCCCTATATAAGGAGAGGTTTTCGAGCGAGTAGACACAGTTTAATTTTGAATGTGATAACGTAAAGTAAGAAGTAAAAGTGTATCCGGAAGTGAATTTTAGATTGCATACAAGTGAGATTGAAGAATAATAAAAACGATTTGAACTGAAATAAAGTGTGTTTATTCTGAATAGTAAATACGTGGAAGTTATTATTTAAAGGAAATAAGTTTTATTATCGAACCTAGGTAGAACAGTACATTGGTGTCAGAAAAGTGGAATAAGACTTATTTCATCTGTGCATTCAGATATATATGGTGAAAAGTGTTTGAAAAATAACAATAAAAAACAGTGGTAGTGTTTTTGCTATTATTACGAAGTGTTTTGTGCAAAAAGAGACAATGGGTAAGATAGTGAATGAATTGAATTGTGTTGAACTAAAAGCAGAACTGAACAAAAGAGGCCTTCCTACTGCTGGAACGAAAAATGACCTCATTATTCGTCTGCAAGAAGAGGTAAGACAACACGGAGAAAACCCAGACACGTTTCTCTTTGAGATTGAAATGGCCGAAGAACAAGTAAGTCCTAGCTTAGACATAAGTAATATGATGACTATGTTGCTTGCTCAGTTTGAAGAGCAAAGAAAAGAACAAAAGAATTTGCGCGAAGAACAACGCAACGAGCAAAAGAATGAACAAAAGAATCTTCTAGAAAGATTTGATGAACAACGCAACGAGCAAAAGAATGAACAAAAGAACCTTCTGGAATGACTTAATGAACAACGCAATGAACAAAAGAATCTTCTCGAAGAACAACGTAATCAGCAAAAGAATCTTCTCGAAAAACAAGAAAACAATATGCTGGAAAGATTCCAAGAACAGAAAAATCTCCTGGAAGATAAGCTAGATGCATTCCAGAACAAATTTATTGCTCTTGACGAACGTGTCGAAAAACAATTTCTAACAGTAGACGCAAAGCTCGAGAAAGTTCAAGAAAAGTTCGAAGACCAAATTCAGAGCATTACAAATGAATTGGATAAAGTAAGAAAAATGAAGGTTCGAGAAAGTTCTGGGGACTTTCCAAAGCGAAAGGAAATGCATCCACCAACCTTTGATGGACAAACTTCTTGGTCGATTTACATGAAGCAGTTTGAGGCAGCCGCAGCTACAAATGGCTGGGATGACGAAGACAAATATATAGCTCTGACGCTTGCCCTAAGAGGATCTGCTGCTGAACTATTGCAAACCATACCAGCAGACCAGAATGGCAACTTCAGTGCTCTTGTTCAGGCTATCGACAAACGTTTTGGAGATGGCCATATGCAAGAAGTCTTCCGCGTCCAACTCAATACTAGAGTTCAGAAAAGAGGAGAGAGTCTGCAGCAATTGCAAGCAGATATCGAAAGGCTTGCCCATTTGGCATATCCAACTGCAGGAGACGAAATTACAAGTCAATTAGCAACAGAAGCCTTTGTCCGTGCAGTATCCGACATCAACCTACAGCGAGCAATTCGAACTGCTGGAAAACGGACGCTTCCGGAGGCATTAGCATTCGCTTTGACTATGGAAGCAGCAGAACAGGCTTCTCAAGGAGTTCATCGAGTAAGAGAAGTGGAAGTTGAAGAATGCTCATGTCAAAGAGTTGCATTCCAAAGAAACCAGAGAGATGGACCTGCTCGTTGCTGGAACTGTAACAAGACCGGACACCTCCAGCGCCAGTGCAAACTACCACCGAGAAGAGCTGTATGTCAACATTGTGGAAGCAGAAATAATACTCCAGAACAAAGAAGCAATAACACCAACACTCCTGATCGACTTGTTTCGCAGTCGGGAAACGAGTAAGAACCGACTTCGAGGGGCAGAAGCTGGTTTCTGGTATCGATGGCCCCAGAACCACCATCCAAGTCTCACAGACTAAACGAGACAACAAAAGTCTGACAGTTGAGGCAACTTTAAACAACAAGAAACACGTGGCTACAATTGACACCGGTGCGACAGCCTCTATTCTACGAAGGGACTTGGTCAAGATGACATGGCTACATAACACCAATAGCTATCGTCTGAAAACGGCAACAGGAGAAGCAGCAAAAGTGTACGGAGAAGTTCGTTTTCCGATCCGTTTGGCAGAGCTGGAGTTTACACATGTGTTTCTGGTAGCGGACATATGTGATGAATGCATCATCGGAATGGACTTCATGAAAGAACATGGAGTAATCCTGGATATCGGTAAGCAGGTTCTTAAGTACAAAAATATAGAGATTCCAATGGTTTATGGTGACGAAAAATCGCCATCTCTAAGAACTGTCATCAAAGAAGACATAAGCTTGCCTCCTTCTTCAGAAATGTTCGTTTGGACAAAAATAAAGGGTGATTTGGGTAGTCATCGGTACCTCATGGTGGAACCAGCCACTGAGCAATGTTCCCAAAACATTATCGTAGGGAAAACTCTAGTGGCACCAAAGAACAAAATGATGCCTGTACGGATACTGAACATCAAACCGTACGAAGTTAAGCTCAGAAAAGGAGAAATAGTTGGGCAATGTGAAGCTGTATCTGCGATAACCAAGATCAACGAAGTGGATAACCTTAAAGAAAGACTTAATGACATTCACCAAAGAACAAGGACAAACATAAAAACATGCAGTGACCGGATGAAAACACGATATGACGCACGAGCAACATCGACAGGATTTCAAGAAGGAGACCTTGTGTGGTTTTATAATCCCCATCGACAAAAGGGGCTGTCACCAAAACTTCAACAAAACTGGGAAGGCCCTTACACTGTTGTGAAAAGAATTAATGATGTGGTTCACCGTATACGGAGAGGGGTGAGAGGCAAATTAAAAGTAGTTCATTGTGACCGTTTATATCGTTATAATGGTGAAAGTAGTGATGGAATTGTTCGGGACGATCAATCCTAAGAGGGGGGCAATGTAACGATTTAATAATTACCCAACTACTTTGAATTTGAAACAAGAGAAAATCCTCTAACTGTTTGCAGCGCCATCTCTCGGGAAAACTTAACATCAAACCTTCAACCGTTCACAGTGCCGTCTTGTGATTCAGCTGAGTATCAATTCCAATGTTCCATCTGTCAGCTAATGGAAAGGAAACTTCCAGAAGGAGATATTCTCGAATATTCCAGTGGATACTAGTGAAGACTAGAACTATTTACTTCCCTATATAAGGAGAGGTTTTCGAGCGAGTAGACACAGTTTAATTTTGAATGTGATAACGTAAAGTAAGAAGTAAAAGTGTATCCGGAAGTGAATTTTAGATTGCATACAAGTGAGATTGAAGAATAATAAAAACGATTTGAACTGAAATAAAGTGTGTTTATTCTGAATAGTAAATACGTGGAAGTTATTATTTAAAGGAAATAAGTTTTATTATCGAACCTAGGTAGAACAGTACATTATTATTATTATTATTATTATTATTATTATTATTATTATTATTATTATTATTATTATTCGTAGTTCCCCAAAATTATGTTTTTTTTCTTTTCACTGTCGAATGTCGACCGTAAGCTTCGCAATTTAACAAACTTTTCGAATGATAATGATTGAATTTGAAAGAACAAAGAAAGAATCCAAAGTAAAACAACAGACATGATTGAAATTTATATGAACACATGTGCCTACGTTCTGTAACTCACATGGATGAAATCAGTCGAAAATTGAAACAAATCGTATGAGTTTTGTTTCATTTTTCTTCGTTTCTCGACCAATTTCATCCATGCGAGAGTTATGTCGTTTTCGGTTGGATTTCGGAACTGTTTCATTCTTATCGAAATTGGAAAATTTGGAGTAAAAAGAGTGAAAAAGGAGTAGCTCCGAACGTCCACTCGAAATCGGGATTACAGAACGTAGACACATGAAATAGAAATATGCAAGTTGCGATAAGAAAATGAAAAATATGGCACGGACCACGGGTACACATATACGACGAAATGAAATAAACTGAAATGAAACACAAATATCTATTCTGTGTAGGGCACGCCACTTCCCCGGCTTTGAAACAACCGAAGTGCCTGATTACATCCATGGGTAGTTCTACTAAAGGGCACATCAGTGAGACAGGTAGATTTTAAGTGCGTAAAAAAAAGGTGGTAGATTCCACCCAAATTTCACCGTTGCGCCGGTTTCATTTAATATTTTTGGATTCAGCATGAAACGTGTGAGTGAGATATATGAATTTTAAAGGGTGTGAGATAGGGAAGGGTAGGAAAGGAATTTTCTTCACCGTGTAATCACGAGTTCAGTAAAACGGCCTTCAGTAAAAAAAAACCATGTAATCAGGCACATTCACTGGGGATAAATTGTTTTCTTCTCTTTCATAGACAACGAAATGTGTTAATTTATGAACTTTGGCCACGACTCATAGGGCAGTTTGTTTTCTGTCTCATTTTTCTTCTCTTTTGCACTCAATTATGTTCGAAAAGAGTCATGATTCAATAGTCGTCGTGTAATAGCAGACATACATATAAGTTTTTCGTTGGATTACTTGTTAAAAGTGATAAATACTTGAAGAAGTCATTTTGTTAAATGGCGGCTTTAGATAGTGTGTGTGTAGATTTTGGGAAAGTCGGTGTTTTCACATTCGATTGGAATTAAAAAGGAGTAGAATAGATCCAATCGAAAGCGACAAAAGCATGTCAATAGTGTTGGTTAAGTGAACAAAAATTGTGTTCTCACCCTTAAAATGTATCTTTGCTGTCTTATACGTTAAAGTATCTTATCTATTTTATTCTATCTTTGGCGCTTGTTAAATCCAGACGTAATTTATTTTCTACACTTTATATATTTAATAAAGATATTTTATATTATAATAAACCGAGGTCTTTGTCCATTGTTGGAAAGCAATACATCACAGGGATTGTTATAATCCCATCAGGTTATGGGCCCAGAGTATTGTTATTAAAAAGTAATTGTTTTAATATTCTCTCCAGACACACACATATATATATATATATATTGCATCAGCCGCATCATGTCGTCTAGCACAATGCCATCAATCGAAAAACTCACAGGCAGAGACAACTATAGCACCTGGAAATTTGCCATGCAGGCATATTTGGAGCACGAGGATCTCTGGGAGTGTATAGTAGGCACCGAAAAAGATGCTAAGAAGATTACCAAAGCCAAGTCAAAAATAATCCTTGCCGTTGATTCCATGAACTACATGCATATACAGGATGCACTTACTGCAAAGGACGCATGGGACAAATTGCAACAAGCATTCGAGGATTCCGGATTGACTAGGAGGGTAAGTCTTCTTAGAGCGTTGATTACAACTCGTCTCGTTGATTATGCTTCAGTCGACGAATACGTCAACAAAATTATGACGACTGCTCACAAACTGAATGCACTGAAGTTCCACGTTGGAGATGAATGGGTTGGTACACTCTTACTGGCCGGTTTGCCAGACGAGTACAAACCAATGATCATGGGTCTCGAGCGTTCGGCAGTCTCAATAACAGGAGATTCGATAAAGACCAAGCTTCTTCAAGAGATTTCAAGCAAAAATGCAATCAAACGTGAACCTGAATCTGCATTAATGGTGAAACCGTGGAACAGAAGAAGGAGTCGTCCACAGAATTCAATGAATATGGACAAGATTCGCTGTTTCAACTGCAACGGCTATGGACATATCAGTAAAAACTGCAAAAATAATAAAGACAAGAAATCATTCCAACAATTTGAACAACCGAAAAAGACTTTCCTTGCTTGCTGTGCCGTCAATGCCTCCGACTCCCAGGCATGGTACTTGGATTCATGCGCGTCTGCACATATGACTTCTCATTCAGATTGGCTTGAAGAGAATGCGCGCCCATGTTCCACCGAGATCTACGCAGCAGACAACGGAAAAATGAAAGCAGTTGCGATTGGCGAAACAATGATTCCTGTATCCGTCAACAATAAAGCTAATAATATAAAAGCAAATGAAGTGATTTATGTTCCAAATGTCACAGCCAACTTATTGTCAGTAAGTAAAATTGTAAAACAAGGTCACAAAGTGGAATTCACTTCCGATGGATGTAAAATCACCAGTGTTGATGGAGAGCTTTTGGCAACGGCCACCGATGAGAACGGAATCTTTAAATTAGATCGACCGAAGGAAGATGCATTTCTTGTTCGCACAGAAAATGATGCTGAGTTGTGGCATCGACGTTTAGGTCACATGAACCGTAAGAATATGAATCTTCTCCGGAACGGTCTGGCGACTGGATGTTATTTTGGCCAAAGTAGCAATGAACCGTGCAAGAATTGCATCAAAGGAAAACAACATCGAGAACCTTTTAGGCACAAGGGTAAGCGAGCAGAGAATGTACTGGACCTGGTGCACACCGACTTATGTGGACCAATGGAGACGACATCCATCGGAGGTGCAAAGTACTTTCTCACGATGATTGACGACTGCTCAAAGAAGGTTTTTGTGTATTTTTTAAAAGCGAAAAGCGAAGCATTCCAGATGATTAAAGAATTTAAGAGTTTAGTTGAAACTCAAAGTGATCGAAAAATAAAAGTCATCCGATCAGATAATGGTGGCGAGTATGTGAGTTCGCAGCTGAAATTATTCTTGAAGAATTCAGGAATCCGACATCAGCTTACAGTTGCTTACACTCCGCAACAAAATGGAGTTGCAGAACGGATGAACCGCACCATTGTTGAGAAAGGCCGCAGTATGCTTTTCGATGCTGGATTATCTAAAGAGTTTTGGGCCGAGGCAGTAGCATCAGCCGTATATCTGATCCATTGACATACTAAATATGGACTGCTAGTCGAGCCTCATTTCCATACAAATATCTCAGTAAAGGAGATTCAACCACTTTTTAGTGACACTGATGCTACTTGGAGCAAAGTGGCAAACAAAAGTAATAATTTACATTGCCATCTCTTGCGACTTGGGCTGAGCAAGCTTTTTTTGCCATAGAAACTATGGACATCTGTTATTTTTATATATGAAACACAGTGCTATCTGTTTTAGTTGAACGTCACAGTTTGACGTTTGACGTTTGTTCGATGTTTTAGTTTTTAATTTCAATCAAATAAGTTAATTGATTAATTAAAAATTCCTCACAAAATATTTATTTTTATCTTTATAACAGCAACCAGAAGAACGTCAGCAAAACGATAATTTACTAAGCAACAATCTATTCGGTATGTATATGTCAAGATTCTTTTATTTCCATAAGAATCAACAAAAAACTTCATCAGTTTGGTCAATCGTGGATGTGACCAGTATATCCAGATGCTAAATTCATAATTCGACCGAATGAAGAGCGATTCGATCTGCTTTTCCATCCAAATTCAAGTGATTTGCATATCGATGACTATATTGCGGAGAGGCATATCCGTGATGGCGATTTGGTAATCTTTAATGTTCAGCCAACTTTACACAAGATGAGTGTAATGGGTCATCGAGTGAAGGTGCTGCCATGGGCAACTTTCCGAATGAACCTTTCCTGCACTTCACCCTACAATGCTGATTCTAACTAATGAATCTTTTGATTTATTTACCAACTTGGGATGGAAAAATACCGATACCTACCATTTTTAAACCAACACCAATGTGGAGTGGTAAGCAACTTTTCTCTTTGATAATTCCAGGCAATCTAAACATGACCAGAACGCATTCCACAGATCCCGACGAAGAGGATGAGGTGATATCGCTAGGCAATACCAAAGTCGTCGTCGAATTTGGCAACTTACTGATGGGATATTGCTTTGCAAGAAGTCCCTTGGTGCCTCATCTGGGTCCCTTCTGCACATCTGCTTCATTGAACTAGGTTTTGAAATAGCTGCGCATTTTTATGCCAATATTCTCAATGCCTGGTTGCTAAATAGAAGCACTGGTGAAACGGGGTAAGGATACCATTTTCGGGATTTCTAATGGACACAGTCCAACAGATGAGGTTTCTTGTAGATGAAAATGATATGGGTGATATTTACAGGGTTCAATCGCAGCTAAAGTTGACGTTCGCAGTGCTGATTTGAGCGGTGCTCTCGGTGAACACATTCTTGAAGAGTTTGCCATTGCTTGTAATAAAAACCCAGTTGCTGGACACAAGTCTGCAATGTTTCCCTCTCTTATTCGTCTTGCTACTCCAGCACTTCCTACTCGATGGCTAAATAAAAATGTCATGGATAGATCAAGCAATTAAAATTTCCAAAGATGCTACCACCAGCGCTGGTCCAAAAATTGCTGATTTCTATATAAACCTACTCGAAAATTCTGACCTGGATGTTAAATTCAAATCTTTGTCGGAAGAAGTTGAAACTTTTAGTGCTACAGTCCGCATACCTGGTGTTGGAGAGTTCAACTTATAAGCATTAAAAACAACAAATTCAACGCATGGATTATTTATTATTTTTCATTTTTTTTTGTACAGTTATGAAAATATATAAAATACAAAATAAATATTAATTCATTACATTAAATACGAGTTTTGTGTTGATTGGTAAAATAAATACGAATGTTTTGTGGTTTTTTTTTTGTTTTGTTTTGCTTTTAAACAAGGTTCAATCAAAGAATCGGAGAAAGAACTTAATTTTTAAAAAAAATCACGAAATGCTGCAGCTATGGGTTGGTGTCTTACATCGATTCTTACTCTTTGAATGGGTAGGTGTGTTGAAACACTGATTCGTGTGGCAGAGGTAAAGCCTCGATTGCGTAAACACTCGTCTTTCGGACAATGTTCCGACAACAAAGGTTCTGAAGCGAAAGGACTGCAAAAATATACAGAAACAAAACAAAGAATTAGCAAAGAATTTCGGTATGAATTACAAGTTTTGTTAAAAAGTACCTTTATCCGTTCGCCATATTCTTTTCATTCCGTTTCTATGTAGAGCCATTCGGGTCAGTTCAGAAAAAGATTCCCTTTAGTTAAAATCACAAAGTAGAACTATTTCAAAACACAACATATTATTCCGAGAGGCATACAACTCAGCATGTTTTGCCAGCAACTTGCCATTTAAATGATAGATGTAGTCTATTCCCGTAGGTACTTTTGGTATCCCAGGTGCGTGCTGAAATGAATAAAAAAAAAAGTTCAATTTTGAATTAAGATCTAATAAGACATTTTAAATTTTTTGATGTGAGGAATCTTTTATGTGGTGTTCCGTGTGGCCAACCAATGGTTTAAAAACATCAACTAAATGCTTTGATATCAGATAACAAGGGGCATTTATTTGACTCACAATTGGTCGCATTGGATTCCCTTCTTTGTGGATTTTAGGTAGACCATACAGCTTCGGTGGCTGTGTACACGAAGGTATGAGGCGCTGAGGTGGTAAAAGCGCTTTATTTTCGTTGATGAGTTTAGTTACTTTCCTTAAAACACGAGCTGTGGGGTCGTAATCAACAGGTAAATACGTGTTTCTGTCTTCAACCAAAACATTCATTTTGGATCGTGTTGACTTCTGGTTGCTTGGCTTGTGCGTTGGTAAGTTTATCAAATTTTTGTTGTTGTTTTTTAGTGCAGAGTTGTTGGGTTTTAGTTGCTTGCAGGGAGGTCACTCTATCACACATATTGAAATCTTCTACACTTAGAATACATGCAAGATGTTGATGCATGTTATATAGCTTTACTGATATAGTATTTAAATCACTTCGATGGGAGCTTATTAATCGCTTTAATAACACTTCACTCGCCGTCGTAAGAACTTTTTTGGAACCATATATATGACGCATTGGTTTTAACTTTACACAGGTGGGAAGCACGTCACAATCACGGCATCTTTTAAGGAAAGCTAATGCACTTAAAAGGCGCGCGCGTTTTACTCGTAAGTTCTCAAACTGGCGAAGGCATTTATGAATTGCCTCTCCGTACAGGCTTACAATATAACTTTTAAGGCTTTCGCGGTTGTTTACATAAGACATTTTAAATTTTTCCGGATTAGCCGCGTTTTAAATATTTAATATTTAGCGAGTTCAATACAGTACTCACCCCGAACGTTTCGCTTCAAATTACATTGAGCGTGGTCACCGGGAAACTGCCATGAAAATGTTACAAGCGATGTTGGCTACGCAAGTTGTAGCGGTGCGTAGAGGGTTCTGTCTCTTGCTGCTGTTGTTGTTGTTGAATCGCAGGTTGGGAGCAAACCGTGCTCACTGCATCTCTGTTGGTATTAAGCGGTAATTGGATCGACCGTGAGGAGTTTAAAATGGGATCCCAATCCCAAGTTCTCGACAGATTGAAACTGTCGTCCCGATTGAAATTTTGGTGACGTTTAATTTCAATCGCTTCGCGTACCAGACGAGGGATGTAATGCGGCTCGTTAGCTAGAACCTTAGCTTGTTCAAAGTGAATCCAGTGGTGTTCGTCTGGGTGGTCGAGTATATGTTCGCATATGGCAGACTTTTCTCTTTGTTTTTTGCTTACAGCGCTTATATGTTCTTTTAAGCGTGTAGCAATACTCCTCTGAGTCTGTCCTACATATGAAGACCCACAACTGCAGGGCACCGCATATACTCCAGGTGTTTGTAGAGGGAATTGGTCTTTCGGTGACTGGAGGTAATTAGTCACTTTTTTAGGTGGTAAGAATATGGATTTTATACCATATCGTTTTAAGACTTTTCCTACCCTGTCTGTTACACCTCTTACATATGGCAGGAAGGCTTTTTTGTCTAATTGGCTATCTTCCTTATCCTTTAACGAAATCAGCTTCCATGATCTTTTGGATGTGAAAGTGATGCGGAAACAAAATGGTACATTGGCACACACAGTTTACAGAAAGGGTATACACACAAACAGATACCTACACGCTTCTTCCCACCACCATCCTGCGAATTTGAGATCTGTTGTCTCTACACTTTTTCAGCGAGCCCACAGGATATGTGACAACGACCATCTTCCCGCTGAACTATCAGTGTTAGACAACGTTCTCAAAGCGAATGGCTACTCCAAGAAACAAAGATCATGGAAGCTGATTTCGTTAAAGGATAAGGAAGATAGCCAATTAGACAAAAAAGCCTTCCTGCCATATGTAAGAGGTGTAACAGACAGGGTAGGAAAAGTCTTAAAACGATATGGTATAAAATCCATATTCTTACCACCTAAAAAAGTGACTAATTACCTCCAGTCACCGAAAGACCAATTCCCTCTACAAACACCTGGAGTATATGCGGTGCCCTGCAGTTGTGGGTCTTCATATGTAGGACAGACTCAGAGGAGTATTGCTACACGCTTAAAAGAACATATAAGCGCTGTAAGCAAAAAACAAAGAGAAAAGTCTGCCATATGCGAACATATACTCGACCACCCAGACGAACACCACTGGATTCACTTTGAACAAGCTAAGGTTCTAGCTAACGAGCCGCATTACATCCCTCGTCTGGTACGCGAAGCGATTGAAATTAAACGTCACCAAAATTTCAATCGGGACGACAGTTTCAATCTGTCGAGAACTTGGGATTGGGATCCCATTTTAAACTCCTCACGGTCGATCCAATTACCGCTTAATACCAACAGAGATGCAGTGAGCACGGTTTGCTCCCAACCTGCGATTCAACAACAACAACAGCAGCAAGAGACAGAACCCTCTACGCACCGCTACAACTTGCGTAGCCAACATCGCTTGTAACATTTTCATGGTAGTTTCCCGGTGACCACGCTCAATGTAATTTGAAGCGAAACGTTCGGGGTGAGTACTGTATTGAACTCGCTAAATATTAAATATTTAAAACGCGGCTAATCCGGAAAAATTTAAAATGTCATATGTAAACAACCGCGAAAGCCTTAAAAGTTATAAGATATAATAAAACGTTGATCAAATCAAATTGATCAATTTTGAATTAAGATCTAATAAAACGTTGAAAAGTTAAGCAATATCAACGCAAGGTTAGAAGGAAATTGCTTTAATTCGAATAAAGACGAACTATCAAAAAGCGCACAATAAATACAAAACAGTTGTCTTAGTTTCTTAAAGCTTCTACGAAATAGCAATGGATCACTGAAATCTTTCTGATGGAAAAATTGTTTTTTTTTTTTTTAATATATTACCTCTTTTTCTTGTTAAACTATCACAAAAAAATAAAATAAAAAAGTTTTCACAAACTAAGCACAAGAAGAATAAATTACAAAACTATTGACAAGATATAAACAAAATTGAAGTGTCAAAAGTTACCTTCTTTTGTTGCTCCAACTTGCGTTGGAGGATCCGCCAGTGGGCAAAAAGGAAAAAGTACGCATTCTCTTTGAAGTCGAGGACATTATCTATAGCTTCATTGAAGGCTTGTTGTTGCGGCGTCTGTGGGTTAGGGTACTTCTGCATGAGCCAAGAGTCCAGGGGCGGAGATAATATTGATTGAGAGATATGACAAAGCTAGGGACAAGGTGGCCGCCAACTGGTTGAGATTTTGTCTGGAATTAAATAATTGGGTTTTCCCTTGAATTTTCGTTGGAGTTTTTGTGCTTGTGGTGCACTTGGTACAACCTTTGTTTATCGCTTCCTTACTTGTACTTTTAAGCATGGACTTGAATAGCAGGTTATCTTTTTTGCCAGACTGACGATAAATACAAAATCATAAAAATGCAATTAACACATTCTTCAAACAATCTTACCCGTGGAACAGATTCGCTACGAACCGCTTTGCGGGGCAGAGTAGTTAACGTTGGAGGTGCGTGCACCAACTCACCAAACTTGAAAACATCTCTTTTGAACTCTTCCATTTATAAAAATCCATTAGTTGCCGTGAAAGATTAGATAGTTCTATATTGTCCTCCCTTATCGCTTGTTTGATAAGTTCTTTGGCTTCTTTTGGGGCCATTTTAACCACTCCAGCCTCTTCTAGGGGTTCTCTGGATCGTGCTTTGCTTCGTATTCGGTCTCTTTGAGACTGGGTTGTTTTTCTGTTCACTCTACGAATTCAATCCTCATCACTCTCGTTTGCAAACTGCCGAATAGGTCTTATTTTATTTCCTGTATTTACATTAGTTGTCTTCGATTGCCCTTGCTTTGGATTGTCTCCTTTGGTTTATCTTCTATTTCTATGCCTGCGTGTATTCTTTTAATCTTCTTACCGCTCTGTGCTAACTTAACAAGTTCTGCAAATTTTTTGGAAACTTTCTCATCGCCTCCCTTCGCTGAAAATAACCATCACAAAAAAAAATAAATAAGTTTTTCACAAAGCACAGGCAAAATAAACAACAAAAATATTGACAAGATATAAACCAAATTGAAGTGTCAAAAGTTATACCTAATTTTCCGTGTTGCTCCAACTGGCGCTCGTGGCGATAAGTTTTCGATTGAATCCGCGTGAAGTTGGCTCCTAGCAGTCCATATATAATAGGTCAATGATCTGATCAACCGTACACCGACAAACAATTCCCGAAAAGTCACACCCGAGGAAATTTGGACTGGAAGAAAACCAGATGTCAGCAATCTTCGAATTTTTGGTTGCAAAGCAATGTCACACATCCCAAAGGAGAAGAGATTGAAATGGGATCCGAAATCTAAAGAACTTATCTTTACTGGTTACTGTGAGGAAACAAAAGGATATCGCCTTGTAGATCCGGACACAAAACAGCTGGTCAGAAGCAGAGATGTAATTTTCTTCGAAAACGAAAAAACAGAAAATCGCCGTATAGCTAAAAAATCGAAAAAGGCTTTAGATAAATCCTTTGTACCTCCATTATTTTCGGAAGAATTAGGAGTAGTGTGTGACGAATCGTTAGACGAAAGCAGTGATGAAGCAGACAATACGATTATTGAAAATAACACTGAGATGATAATACCAGATGATATTATAGAAGCAGCCGAGTGTACAGAGATTTTGAAGCAAGAAAGGGCTGACACATTTTCAGATGATAGAATTGACGAAGCACGAACCAGAGTTGAGTCAACCGATTCAGATGATGCGGATACTTCACAGAGGCGTTAAAATAGATCACCAAAACCCAGGGCATTTCCGGATTACGTCACTTATTTCACAGTGACAAATGACCCTGCCGATCCTACACTGCCGCTCATCTGAATAGGTTCAATTTTTTTTTCACCTTACTGTTAGCCTCTCTTCATATATATTGCAATGACAAGTCTTTGTTATATATGTAATGTAAGAACATCATTATACGCTTAGTTTCCGAGAAGAAAATTTATCTTAAAGCTTACCGTTATTCTCACACGCTAGCTAGACCAAATGCATTCATAAAAACAAACATATTTTTTGGCTCATCTGAATAGGTTCAACGAATGAAATAGAATGAAACAAGAAAAGTTATTTTAATTCAATGATTTATTTTGCACTTCTGTATAGGTAGGAATATAACAACAATAATTAATAATGAGTATTGCCTCCTTTTTTTAATATAGTTTCGTAAATTCGATTTGGAATAGAACCATACAATTTGTCCAGGTATTGAAGCGAAATTTCGGTCCAGGCTTTTGTAATTGCTTCAATTAATGACTTTTTGTCTTCGAATTGTCTCCCTGACTCGTATACTTTACGTGAAAGAAGTCCCCACACATTCTCTATGATATTAAGGTCAGGGGAGTATGGAGGCCACACCAGCATCTTCACATTTTGGGTCTCAATCCACTGTTTTACCGTCCTCGCTGTGTGGATAGGAGCATTATCATGTTGGAATGTCCACGATATTGGTCCAAACAGTTCGGAAATCTGTGGGAAGGCTTTTTCTAGCACACCTTTATAAGAATTTGCATTCATTCTTGATGAAAGAAATTGGAGCTCGAATGTTCCGTAGAAGGAAATAGCTCCCCACACCATGACACTGCCCTCACAGCTATGCAGACGGCTTAAATAATGCTCTTCTTTTCGAAGGTCATGAAAATAATAATTAAAGCCGTCAGGGCCCTCTAAATTGAACTTTTTTTCATCTGAGAAAATCACTTCTTGCCACTCCGACTTAAACGACATGTATTTTTTACAAAATTGAAGACGAATTTCTTTTCTAGATTTATTAAGTGGTGGTTTTTTCTGAATTTTTTTTTCTTTTCAAATGTTTAGCACTTTGAATAACCCGTTTTACCGTCGCCAAACTACATTTTACACCGGTTTTTAACTTGATTTTTGACGCGGAATCATGAGAATTTGAAGCTGCTCTGATAATTGCACGTCTATCGGCTCTTGATGTGGCTGTACAAATTCCACCTTTCATATTTTGTCCATACTTTTCAACATTTCGCAAATAACTGCTTACTAAATTTTGACTTCTGTTAATTTTTTTCGCGACGCATCGTTGGCTTAGGCCTAATTCTCGAAATGCTTTTATTTTGCCCTTTTCTTCCTCGCTTAAAGATTTTCCGCGACCCATTTTCGTCGTAAACAGGTAAAACACAATCCGATTTATTAGCAGACAAAATTTGGGTACAATTGACCGATGCAACTCAACGTAAACTAAAGTTTTTGCTGTTGAACCTATTCCGATGAGCCAAAAAATATGTTTGTTTTTATGAATGCATTTGGTCTAGCTAGCGTGTGAGAATAACGGTAAGCTTTAAGATAAAATTTTCTTCTCGGAAACTAAGCGTATAATGATGCTCTTTCATTACATATATAACAAAGACTTGTCATTGCAATATATATGAAGAGAAGCTAACAGTAAGGTGAAAAAAAAATTGAACCTATTCAGATGAGCGGCAGTGTATCTCCGTTCAAGATGCTTTAAGTGGACCGAATGCATCATCTTGGAAGGCAGCCATGCAAGACGAGTATGATGCAATGCTCGAAAATAATACGTGGAATTTGGTAGATCCTCCTCCAAATCGAAAAATACTTAATGCAAAATGGGTTTTTAAGACCAAACCGGGGGACGGCAACCAAGTCAAGAAATTTAAGGCAAGGTTGGTAGCCAAAGGTTGTGGACAAATCGAAGGCATAGATTTTGAAGAAACCTATGCACCAGTGGTAAGAACTAACACTATCAGATTATTATTTGCACTTTCTGTTAGGTACGATCTCCACCTTCACCACATGGATGTGAAGAACGCTTTTCTGCACGGAGACTTAGATGAGAATCTCTACATTAAGCAGCCTGAGATGTTCGTAGTAGAATCTCAGAAAAATAAAGTTTGTAAGCTGAACAAGGCAATGTATGGTCTAAAGCAGGGAAGCAGATCCTGGAACAAGAAGATAGACTCCGTTCTCAAGTCTATGGGTTATGTGCAGACGCGCACGGACCAATGTGTTTATATCAAGAGGTCAAGTCCAAACATTCAGATTGTTGCAGTTTACGTTGATGACTTGTTGATACTTTCCAAAGACCTCAACCAGATGGAGAACACGAAAGATAAACTGAAAGCAACATTTAAAATGAAGGATCTTGGCGAAATTTCCTTATGCTTGGGCATGAGAGTTACGAGAGATCGAGCTCGAGGGAAGCTTTGGGTAGATCAATCCGATTACTTGAATGAAGTCATAACAAAGTTTAAAATGGCAGATTGCAATGCAGTAACGACTCCTTTAGATTCAAATCAAAAATTGACTTCAGATATGTCACCGAAAAATGAAGAAGACCGTATTAAGATGCAGAATATTCCATACCGAGAAACAGTTGGAAGTCTTCTTTACGCAGCCCAAGGGACAAGACCAGACATTGCTCATGCTGTGGGCGTTGTAAGTAAATATTTGTCAAATCCCGGTCAGGCACATTGGAAAGCAGTAAAAAGGATAATGCGTTATTTAAAAGGCACAGTCAATGATAAAATTGAATTCTCCAAAAACGATAGCTCTGAGTTATTGGCATATAGCGATTCAGATTGGGCAAACGAAACAGATGAGAGGCGTTCAGTAAGTGGCTATATTCTCAAAATACATGGCGGTCCCATTTCTTGGGCTAGTAAGCGGCAAAGAACAGTGGCATTGTCGACAACAGAGGCCGAGTACATGGCACTCTCAGCAACTTGTCAAGAAGTACTTTGGGTTCAAAGCTTGGCTACTGAAATTGATACATCAATTATATCGAAGCCGACTATTATATTTTGTGACAACAAGGGTGCAGTGGACCTCGCTTCAACAGCTGGATTTCGTCCACGTACAAAGCACATCGATATTCGTCATCATTTTCTTCGGGGTCATATTGAAGATAAGAACATCATTGTGCAGTATACTCCAACGGATCAAATGGTGGCAGATTCCTTAACGAAACCATTATGTGGTAATAAATTTAATTTTTGCAAAGAAAATTTTGGAATAGTTAAGGTTAAGACATAAATTTTTGTTCAAGAAAGGGTGTTGGTTAAGTGAACAAAAATTGTGTTCTCACCCTTAAAATGTATCTTTGCTGTCTTATACGTTAAAGTATCTTATCTATTTTATTCTTTCTTTGGCGCTTGTTAAATCCAGACGTAATTTATTTTCTACACTTTATATATTTAATAAAGATATTTTATATTATAATAAACCGAGGTCTTTGTCCATTGTTGGAAAGCAATACATCACAGGGATTGTTATAATCCCATCAAATAGGCGTTTTCCTTTGGAGGTGGCGAAGTACTTGTGAGTAGATGAAAACTAAAATCTAGTACCTTCATCTACTCATGCTTTCATCGCGATAGATGAGGTTTGTAGAAAAACTAATTTTTTGCGCTCCATTCAAAATGGCTAGCAAACTATACTTGCATGTCCTTCGCCACCTCCAAAGGAAAACGGCTAATGAGCAGTAGAGTCCGAAATCGAATCGAAAACGACATCATTAACATCCCTGATTCAAACCTTCCAATTCTCTTAATTGCTTTCAGCGCTGTGTTGTCAATTTAAATTTTTTACAGGTTGACATTTCTGTATGTGAAGAATTTTCTACATTTTCAATTTTCACTGCTGCTGGTTGATTCAATTCAGAAATCTTATTTTTATGGCCACTGGCCAGACAATAAAAGAAAAGCAGCAAGTGATTAGTGTAAAAACTCAAAATATTAAATTTATTGCATTCTACTTTCGCAACAAACCATTATTTAATTAAAACCAAACTATCGTAAGTAAACAGTAACACTTACAATAATTTCAATCTGCCTAGTGTATTCAAAGTTCGTTCTCAAAGCTTGCATTCTTTCTTTGTTAATAAGATTGTTTTAGATTTTAAAAAAAAACCAAGATACAGTTTTCATAAAGGAAATATACAAAACAAACGATTTTCTTATAAATTATTCATAACAAAGTTAAAAAAAATATTTCATCATTTTAGACATCATTTAAGACATCCGCCATCTTGAAACAAAAAGTCTCGAAATTATTTTTTTAATTGTTTAATATTTATAACAAACGCTTTAACGGTATGTTTTACGAACAAAAGGAAACAAGAAATTTGGGAATTTTCTCTGTATGTATTAAATTATGGTTGTTATTGATTTTATAAATTATGCGAGGTTAAGTTGGACTGGCACTGGGGTGATTCTTACAAAAGAAGGGGTAATTAGCCGTATTCCCTTGAAGGTGGTGGAGTACTCATTAGCGCTTTGCTATTATTTTCAATCGATCTAGTACATACTAGATTATCGTTTGCATCTACCGATGAATAGTTCGCCACCTCCAAAGGAACATGGGTAATGTAAATTCTCGCCTCCACTAGTAACAGACAACATGATTGTCAACTACCCCTAATTATTGTTGTAGCCGACAGCGGTCAATGCCCAGATCTTTTGTCTGGGATGTTAAACTACTTAATATTTTTCAGATTTTTTTGAATCAATCACATTCAAGATTTCCCCGCAAGGTATCTTTTCGGCATGATGTGAATTTTGCAGTGCAATATAAGAAATTTCTTACATAAAAATGGCATGAACAATATTTGTCCAAGCCATCCAACACCGTAGAAAATATAAGTAATAAAAAAAAAAAGCTGTGGGAACGGTAGGAAAAAGGCAAATTGTCAACAAATTTTTGGCAAAATCTGCTTCAAATTTAGCAAATTGGGTAACTAGTAGGTATTGGGCAGAAGAGTGCGCTTACGCGCGTTTAAAAAATATCCCCTCCTTAAAAATCTCATCCTATTTCTGGGTAGAAATTTGGAGATATAAAAAAATTCTAGGAAAGCTTTTAACTTTTATTTTGGTAGATTGTGGATTATGTTTATCATTTTAGCAATCTAATTAAAATGTTCTTAATAAAATGTATATTTTGTTTAGTAGTACTTTGTATTTAACATTTTTAACATTACAGGTCTGACAAAGCATAAAAATTCATCGATAAAATATTTAAAATAAAACCTACTACGGCTTATTCGGTAACCAAATTAAAATGAAAGTCGATACAAATCGGCTTAAAAAAGGCACTTCGGAGCTAACTCCGGAGTGTCGACAACTAATTGAAGACATGAATTCCCGAAAGACACGAAAAGAACTATTGGAATATTTGGAGAAACTTCGTGGTTGGGTTTATGGAAAATGTGAACTTTATCACTGGATTGAGTTGTTAGATCGTTTTGACGACATCTTAGCAGAAGCTGCAAAAGAAAATCCTGAAAATGAATTTGCTTTGTATTGCGACACAAACTATACACCATCAGTAAGTTTCACTATTAAGATCTTCAATAATTTAATTTTAATTATAATATACGTTTCTTTTTTTTTTTATTATAGGATGTTCGGCTTTTGCTTTATGTTATAAATTTTACAACACTCTTGATAGAGCATTCATTTTCAAGACATTTGTATAATTCCATTGAACACTTGACGCAATTACTTTCATCGACGAACATGGATATAGTAATGTGTGTTTTGAATCTTTTATATATGTTTTCAAAACGAAGCAACTTTATACCGAGATTGAATAGCACAAAAAAAGTGTCCTTGCTCAATAAACTTTTCAACTTTGCTGAGGTAAATATAAAGTTATAACATAAATTGTAAGATTTCGAAGTGAGTGTCTAATATAACTATTTTATTAAACAAAATTAATTTCGGTAGGGGATTGGTATACAAAAAATAAATAAGTTTGGTGGGCGCGACAACTCGTGTAGAATCAGAGCTTAGTGTCTTAGAATCTCCACCATTCCTGTGTGTGTGTTGTCGGCAAGAGGGGAGGGGACCTTCATTTTTTTGCCGTGTCCAGACAGCTAAGTTGAGAGGCACTTATTCATGAAAAGAGATACTCTTCAGGCTAGGCGCGCACATGCAATTTCTTTGCAACTAAACAGTTTAATCATTATGCCTGTTTGGTAACGTCAAATTTGCACCAAGTTCCCCAAACTTGGGTATTTTCTCCTATGGTTTTTGACACTAAATTGTGTAAAATTGCGAAAAAATACCGAATTGAGGAAAAAAGCAATACCTCATAAGGCAATAAAAGTGGTTCATGAATTCATTGCTCTATTCACCTAAATTTTTCATTGAGGACGCAATTTCCTACTGGGACAAACAGCCAGGTTCTACATTTCACTTTCGCTCGAAATGAAATTGAAGTCAATCTAATTTCAATTGATATCAATTTCATTTCGAGTGATGGCCAAATCACGCGTTCGGTCGGTCGGGCGTTGACGGGCTTTTTACCGACTTTACGATATCATGTGTCCTTAAGCGCGACCATAGAATTTGCAAAACGAAATGTAGCTTCAAACTTCTGGCGTTGAGAAGTTACGAATAAGACAGAATAAAAGTTCTGTTTCCTTATAAATGCACGTTACAAATTCTCCGCAGATAAGAGAGAAACAAAAATGTCTGTGTATTTTATGATGTCATTTATAGGGAGTAACAACCAGTGAAATAAATAGCTTTACTAAGGGAGGTAAATACTAATGGCCATTGGGTTTTCTTTTTTAATTATTTCATAATTTTACAACCATCTTCCGTAATTGAAAGTAAGAAACAAAAATATTAATAAATAATCCAAAGAATGACATTAGTCAACAATGTCACTCTTTGATGTCAACAAATACGTGAAAAATAAGCAAACATTAGGAAAAAAGAGATATCTATACAACAGCGTTTTCACTAAGATAAACTGCAGCAACAACATCGCGTAAAGGCTTAGCCCAGAATATTTTCGGGGCTTAACTTAAGCGCGGAAAAAAACTGTGTTACACAACTCCAATCATGGTGAACAGTTCTTAGAATCGAAAAAAGTTTCATAAGTAAAAAGAATTTCAATTTTTGGTTTCTTACGATTGTCAGAAATAAAAGAAAAAATACTAAAATTAAGTAGCTTTTTCCTTGTTTTTCTGATCACTCCCAGAAAAATGGTGTGCTGACAATGACGTCTTTTTGCAATATCAACGAGGAAAAGTGGCTCTACGCTCCCTCTAAATGAAATACATTTTAGCGATCACTGATCGAAATGAAACACAAACTGATTTCACAGGATTTTTGTTAATGAATTGCTTTTATTTTAGAACCAATTAATGAAAATATACATTTATGCATCTGCTGTAATAATAAAAATGTGCCAATCAATATTCAAGGCTTTATAATATTCAATTCAATATGTATGTTGAATCATAACTAAACCGTTAGTACATATGTATGTACATAGGTATAACTTTTATTTCTGCTGCTTTTGCATTTACTACCTAAAAAAGTCACTCATTACACACAAACTTTCTTGGTTTTTATATTAATTAGATGATAATCAATTGTTTCTTCTAAATAAGAAATCATAAATTCCATAAAAACTTAAACATTTGAAAGAAATAGAATAACCAACACAAAAAGAAGAATTATTGTGAGCTGTCAAAGCGCCAGCAAAATAAAAAATAGATCTATTCGGGCGTTGGGTTCCAGCTTACGATATTAGGTCTGTTTGGTAACGTGAAATTTCTTGCGAATTTGTACAAATTTTCACAAAATTGCACAATTTGTTACAAATTTCTGTTTGTTAACTCGAAAAAGTTGCAACGAGAGAGCACATCGAGAGAGAAAAAAATTTCCCCTCCATTGAATAACTTGCGAATTTGTGCTACATAAATTTCTGTGTGCAAGAAGAGTAAACGCTGTCAAAACACCCAGCTGTGGTTTCTGGTATGTGAAAATTAACTTTATAAGTAATAAATAACTTGATAAATTTATATTTTATGTGATTTTTTTTTTAAATTAAACGGAAATTGTTAACAAAACCAGACTTTTGGCACGTGATTGTTAATGTGAGGAATAAAATTCTGACATTTTGTACACAAAAGTGGTTCAATTCGTTTGTTAACTTTCTTGTAAATTTCTCCATTTTTGAGAAATTCGTTTTCTCTTTGGTGTTTTTACAGGTTTTACACATTTTGCTGAAAAAAAGATACCAAAAAGACCTATTTACGATCTTAAGCTGCGCAACGCCTGAGGTAACGTTTAATGGCGAATTCCTTTCAACAAAGAAATCGATTTTTTCTAAACAGAATCGATTTTTTTCCAAACAAAATCGATTCTTTTCTGTCAAAACAAATCTTGCGTTTTTAGCAGGATTTCACACTCATGAAGACTTGACATTTCTAATACGTCAAATTGAAAGTCGCGGAATTTTTGGAAGGCGAGTTGTTTATTTTTTGGTTGCAACGAATTCTACATAATTTAACAAAATATTCAGTCAATATAGCTATAAAAATAATTTATTGTGCATTGTTCATTATCAAACACAAATTTGACAAAAAAAAAAAAAAATAGCTTTCGCGAGTGAAAGACGGGTTAAAAACTTTCAGTGCAAGTGAAAACTTTTCAATAACAATTTTCTTTTAAAATATATGTGCAAATAGAAGTTCAAACAAATAAAATGCATCAACAAATTGGCACCGTATAAGCTGGCTAATATCATTTATTTATTAATTTAATTCTATTGGTAAAACATTTTTCTCACAACAAAAACAAACAACCTTAATAGTTTTGTGAATAAGTTCTTGACGTTTTGCGTCAATCACACCAAAAAAATATCGATTCTTTTACGAAATACGAAATCCTTTCAATTGACAGAAAAAATTCGATTCTCTTTAGAAAAAAGATTGCCACATAAGAGTTCATTGTTTCTATTCAATATGTCAAAGTCGGAGCGAGCGAACGCGTGATTGTGGTTTGGTTATGAAAGTGAAATGTAGAACCTGGCTGATAGACAGTAGGGATCTTCACACACCGGGTTAAATTGTTGTTGCATTTCACATCTATTCATCGACATGGGATGAAATTACAAAAAACAACAATGTAAACAAATGGGTTTTGGAGGGTGAAACGTACGAAACATTCTCATCTTCATATTGAGTTTTTTTTGCTATGAATTTGGAAAACAAAAGAAAAAGAAATGTATTTTGTGTGAGTGGGTGCACCGGTAAAGTATACTTCTTAGCTCGTCATTCTTAAAGCAGCATTCGAATAAGGTGCACTAATACACAAAGATTTTCTCTGTTGCACTCAAAGATAAAAGTTCAACTATTTGGATTAATGTGCGCGCAGTTACATATAATTAGTTCTGTGTCACACAAACTGAAGAACTGATTTGGGGTGATCGTTCAATTTGTATCAAAAAAAAAGTTGCATGTGCGCGCCTAGCCTAAGAGTCAGTAGCCGTGAAAAAAAAATGTTTTTGCTTTTAGGTGGAAGAGGCTGGGAATCTAACCCTAACCCAGACCTCTGGCATCACATTATGCCACCACGGGCATGTTTTAGCAAAATTTACTATGATGATGCGAAAACCTTACATCATACACTGCAAGTGCAGTATCATGCAAAATACTTCTTCGAAGAAGTGCCAAATCCTCCAAGAGTATCTCTTTTCATGAATAAGTGTCTCTCATCTTAGCTGTTGAAAATCAGCAGAAAATTGTAGGTCCTCTCCATTTCTTCCGACAACATGCACACAGGAACGGTTCTACACTAGCTGATGCGGGCCCAAATTTATTTTATTTTAAAATACACTTCATATTATGTAAAGTCAGTAAAATATACAACTAGTTTAATATTTAATAGAAATGTACATTTTAAAATTCTTGTTTTATTTTAAAGAGCTGGGGCGGAAAGGAAAACGGGTTTTCACTTGCTCAATGCTGTAAAAAGGATGCCCGCCTTCCACGTTCATCATCCACACTTTATTTTGAATACTACAATGCTGGAGGGCAATTGGATTTTATAGAAGTTCCCGGCCTCGATAGAATCAAAGAGTCGCCCGCCTCAATGGCAAAGATAGTGTGTGATAAAATTCCACACCTAGGAGATGATCAAAGAGTAAGTTCTTGATAATTAATTACGTAGAACTGCGTTATTAAATTTTTTTTATTGATTTACCAAACTTTTATTATTTTCTTTTTCTTTAGATGCACATTCTAACCAGAATCCGTTTGGCAGCAACTTTTCACAACTATCGCATGAGATTACAGTTTGTTCAAGCACGTTTACAAGCAATATCTGTGTTGGTATACTCAAATGCCATATTGGACAATATTCATAACTTACTTTATCCTGGATTTTTGGAGGAATTAGTTGAGCTTTTGGAAGTTAAAGATATTCATTTGGTCGAAATAAGAGCTGCTGCTTTACGAACATTGACGTCCATCATTCATTTGGACAGAAATCCACATTTTCCAAAGTAAGTTGTTGGGTATAATTACACTGCGACCTTAAGATCTATTGTGACCCCCTTTTTGGAGCTGGATGAGGTTACTCATTTTACAGCTCGTACTCCAAATTAGTGGCTTTGAGGAACTCGAGAATCTGGAGTACTTTTAGAGAGGATGTTTGCGCTTTTCTATCTGGTTTGGCCCGACACCTGAACTGTCCCGAATTCGTAATGAAGTTCGTGGCTTCTGCTGACTGGGCGTCAATGTTGACCACTAACAACTGACCTTTGCCCTCACCCTTACTTTTCCGGACTCTCCAGGCTTCGACATTCAGTCCTTCGTTTTGTGCCTGGATCAGAGCTAGAGATTTTGTATTCCCCTGACCAGTTCTTCTTGGAAGGAACATTGTAATAGTGTGCAGCCTGGGAATGTCATCTCCCAAGCATGCAACTAGTTCAGTGCCCTTCCAAGTGCTCAGTTTTGGTACCCTTTCCTCCAGTCATTCAGGTGTTTGTTGGCCAGCACAGTCAACCACAAGCAACCAGTTCTGAAGTAAAGGCTATTAAACTTGAGCTAAGTTTCCCATCCCTTTGAAACTCCGTCAATAATGGCCTCCTCAAGTGCTGTCAGCTCGTAGGTACTGAGGGTAACCTGAGGGTATTCTTTAAGTAGGACGGCAAGCCGAAGGCTTTTTGCAGCGTTAGCATATAATATGGACCTATGTCCGCTTATTTTTGCATTTGCGATGCTTGGATCCGGTGCTGGTGAAAGTATCACCTTTGCCCGTTTTTGCTTGCCGTTGGGGACGAGTAATATTGTGCCCTTTCCTCTTATCCTGTTCTTGGTTTTGCGGGGGAGCTTTTTCTGGTAGCACCTTCCTTTCTTCCACCTTCTTCCTGGCTTCTTGTGGGGACATCCCCATTTGAAGAATCCGGAGGTACCACTTTGTGCAGGCTCCACTCAGTCCTCTTCTCCATGGACCTAGTTCACCCAGCTTTGAAAATGGTCTATTTCTTCTATTCTGTGGTCTCTTCGATGGCACGTGGTACATCTTTCACTAGACCGGGATGTATTCTCCCCTGACTAGTGACTAGTGACGTAATTTCTCAGAATCGCTACCGATTTGGGTTGCCCCAAAAACGGCAGATTAGATGAATCTTTGAAACTTAAGCCTCCGCACCACTACAAGGTGACTAACACGCGAAGGCAGATATGCTTTCAGGGCATCAAAAATCTTCGGAAAAGTATTAGCTGGTTCCAAGAACAAAAACTAAACCCACCTGTGTTATTTACTTGGGACTTTTATGAAGCCCACTCCATAACTCCATAACTTTTGGGATGCCTCACTTCTGTAATTAGTTGTACTTGGGCCAGACAAACCTTCAATATTAATATGATGACATAATATTTAGAAAAATATTTTATTTTATTTGTTTTTTTTTTTTATAGAAAACCTGGATCTCGCCTGTCTAAAATTATAGAAGTTACAGGAGCAGCGCTATACCATGGGTTCTTGCCGACACTTGTACGCGCCTGCATTAATCATCTTATATCCATACAAGCAAAAGAAACTGACCTTGTTGCATCTTACTCAGTAATGCATCAGTATACTTTTGCCTATGAAAATACTAACATTACCGAATTTGACATATTCAAGCAAACAAACCTGTTTCCACTATCATTAGCTACAGCATTATTTAGCTTCCTTTACCATTTGGCTTCGTATGAAGCTGGAGGTGAAGCTTTGGTTGCTTGTGGTATGATGGAATCTTTACTTCGTGTAATCAATTGGCCGGGAGCTGATCTAGAGCATATAACATTTGTGACAAGAGCAGTTCGAGTCATTGATTTGATCACCAACATTGATATGCACACGTTTCACAGTAACAATGGATTAGGAGCTTTTATTCAGCGACTTGAAACTGAAGTACATCATTGTCGTCAAGACCAACAAGATGGCAAAAAGAAGAGAAGGAGGAGAACGGCTGAAATTGATTATATAAATAAACATGACATCATAAAAAGTCCCATTCGTGAGGGCGAAGAAGATTCTGATATGACCGATGCTGAGGGTATAAATCTGGAATTTGAAAACGAAAGAGAAAAAGATGAAAATGAAGATAGTAATGTTTCATCTGAAAGTGAAACAAAATCATTGCACTATAACGAGCCTGGATCGTCCTCGTCCAATGCGAGCACTTCTGGGTCAAAGAAAGACACAGAATCAAATGAAAAAGATAAAAAGATTGCGTGTGTAACCCAACGAGCTGCCCTTCTCAAATCAATGCTGAATTTCTTAAAAAAAAGCATTCAAGATAGTGCATATAACAGTGGTATGAGAAATGTAATGGAAAGCAGTCTGCCACGTTCTTTACGCAACATAATCAGCAATGCAGATTATTATGGTCCATCGTTATTTCTACTAGCAACAGATGTAGTTACTGTTTATGTTTTCCAAGAACCGTCTTTATTGTGCACATTGCAGGACAGTGGATTAACAGATATAGTATTGCGATCACTCTTGCGCAAAGAAGTTCCAGCTACAAGAGAAGTTCTGGGCTCGCTTCCAAATGTATTTTCTGCGCTATGTTTGAATGCACGCGGCCTCGAAGAGTTTTCTTCTTATCATCCATTTGATCGACTCTTTCAAGTCTTACTTTCTCCAGACTATTTGATAGCAATGCGAAGGCGCCGAAGTTCTGATCCCTTAGGAGACACGGCAACAAATTTGGGCAATGCTATGGACGATCTAATAAAACATCACCCAAGTCTGCGCACAGATGCAACCAAATCTATAATAAAACTTTTGACAGAACTTGTTCGTATTGGGAGTGATCCTCACTTTATTTGCTGGCGGGCAAACAATAACAGTGCCAAATCTGAAACTGGCTCAACATCGCAATCGAATGCAGCTCGTAATGCGAACAAGGACAATGGCAATGGCAGTAGTGGTGAAGACGATGATGACGAGGAAATATCATCGGCTTCTCAACAAAGGAGTTCTAATAGAAATGAAAATGCTGCCTCCAGCTCGAGAACATCGTTTACCCAAAGCACGCCATACCAACATTCTGGTAATACACCCGAAGAACGTGAGCCAGTTCCATTGATTGATTACATCTTAAACGTAATGAAGTTTCTCGATGCTATTATCAGCAACGGTACTAATGGAGAACACTGCCGCGAATTCGTAAGCCTTGGGGGACTACAGCCTCTGCTTTCGATTTTATCGCTGCCCAATTTGCCAGTTGACTCTCCAGTCACTACAACAGCTCAAGCTGTTGCAACAGTTTGTAAATCTGTTTTGAATCTAGCCCATGAGACAAAAGTAATTGAAGTAGCAATCGAACAACTATCACAAGTTGTTGAAAAACTCAATCCATTAGTTGTCCATATGAATTCCCCAGAAAAAAGTATACTCCTTAAAGAATTGACAAACTGTCCAAGAATGGAAGCTGGATTTTCCAACGCTGATTACACTCCATTATTACACGCAATGAGTGCGGTTCATGGATATGTTGTAATGTTAGTCCACATTTGTCGCAGTAGCCAGAACGATGTTCGCATGCTCTTACTACGCAAATGGGGAATTGATTGTGCCAGAGGCAAAAAGCTACTTCAAAGCTTGGTTCAATTGTATACGTCTTTGGTTTGGGAAAGTACTATTTTGCTAGGAATGTGCTCGGAAGACAATCCAAACGCTGCTAAAGGTCCCGATTTCAATTACGATGAAATTAATCGAATTCAAACTGAACTCAGAACAGATGCGGTAGATATAAGCGAAGAATCTTCAGAGCAAATTGCTCCTCAAACTTCAACCGCATCGTCCTCAGGACCCGGTACATCTGCGAGTGATTCTGTGTCAACATTTCCATTAACCTCCTCAGCGAGCGAAACGATTCTCCAGCAAGCTCAAGCTTCAGGGGCCAGAGTCGATATGGAAATCGATGATGATGTTATATGTTTGACTCCATTCCCAACTTCATCTGAAGCAATGGCAGTTAGTAATGCTACAATCCAATCAACAGTTGCTGGCAACGATGAGGCCATTTCAATTGATTCGACCACATCATCTTCGGATTCAGTAGTTTATGTTCCAAATCGTGGCGACCCAGGGAAAGATGAATCTGAAACAAAATGCTCATCCGATCAGGCTACTTGTGAAAAAACAGACTCGGACACAAAAAGACGCGAAAAGGGACCGCCTGGACAACTGCGCTATATCAAAGCCCTATTGGCGGCTTCTTCAAGGCTCGGACGAGCATTAGCTGAATTGTTTGGAAATTTAGTAAAACTCTGTGTTGGCACTCCTAGCCGTCAACGACGCACAAATGAGCTTCTATCTACTGCCAATTTTCCATGCACTGAAGCAGGAGACATTGCCAGAGTCTTAAGCTACATACTAGTTAATGGATTTTGTTATGAGAAGATAGTGTCCCCCAGTGTACCAAAGCTTAAGCTGACCTTTTTGATTTGTTCAGTGGGATTCACTGGTCCTATGTTGTTTGATGAAAAACGCTATGCATTCCATTTAATGTTGTCACAATTTTGTGAAGAAGGAGGCCTTGAGGCTTTCTTTGACATGTTCAAATGGGCACTTTCGTATGGCTGTGCTGGCGAAGACAAGGAAAATTTCATCAAAGGCAATGAGTATGCCGAAGGAACTGGCGAATTCTTAGATGCATGGCTTTTGCTACTTGAAAAAATGGTTAATCCTCGAGCTATTTTCGAATCACCACATTATATAACATCGCGACCAACATCTGGGCCAACAGGCCAATTACTTGAATTTGAACCAGTGTTCTACATGGTCAAGGTTCACTCATTAGCTTTGAATGCACTTTCCGATATTTGGGATAAGAAACCACTTCCAAATTATGGCATAAGAATGGCTGAGTCTATAATGGCCATCATGAAACATATACTCAAAAATGAAACTATGCTCCGTGAGAAGTTCCAAAAGCGAAAAGAAGAAATCAAAAAAGTCGAAGAAGAAGGCGAGGCACGTAAGGTTTATAGGGATTCTATAAAAAAATCCGTTAACTTAAATCATTTAAAATTATTCATGGACATGGGATTCTCTGAAGTGCATGTAAGCGAAGCTCTCGCTGTTACGAATTCCGTAGAGCAAGCAACTGATTTCTTGCTAAATCGTCCCGAATCAAGCGGAAATGCTTCTGCAACTGCTATGTCCCGATTATTGAGTTTTGAGCAAGAATTAGATGACGACGACGATGATGATGAAAATGATGAAGAAGGCGGTGATGGTAGTGAGATAGAAGTTCAAAATCGCAATAAGCCTGCGAATATTGAAAAAAGTACAATCGCAGATAATGAAGCATCTCAACCCGCCGCCGCACAAGAAACAGAAATTGAAACTGAATCGAAGAATAAAACAACCTGGAAATCAGTACAATTACCTGATGCAGTTGCTATTGATAATTTCTGCCGGGAGGCTTTGAAGAAAACTTTCAATACAATGGACCAGCTACCAGAGACTGTTACTTCTGGCGCTGACCTGTTGGCTGTTCTCTACCGACGGCACACTCCAGATATGAAGCACAAATTTTTGTTGACTTTAGTTCAGAATATCACAGATTGGGCGGAAAAAATGTTGCATAATCTGAAGGCCCGCGATGCTTTGAATTCTAGCAAACGCGAAGAAATACTCATAGGCCGCTATGGAATAAAACTATATATCAGGCTCAAAGTCGGTTGCTTGCTGCTCGACGATATTTACAGAGATATGCGCAAAACCTTCTGCATGGCCATTCGACATGAAAAGTCACTGAGCACTCTAATCATGTTGTTGCACAAAATTGAATCCATCTTACAAGAACACATTGCGCTTGGGGCGCCCCCCATTACTCCGCGATGGCTACAACATTTGATTGAATTTATTGATTCAATTGATAATGCTTGTCATATAATGCAACGCAAAACAAACATGCTAGCCGTAACAACAAAAACGTGGAAATGGTTTGATTCGCCAGCTGGCAAATGGAATGCATATTCAAATTCCAACAATGAAATAATACACAAAGCGTTTGTTGCCGGAGAACGGTCAGTACGCATCACATGCGGCAGACAAAAATACACAATTAATTTTAACTGCATGTCACAAGTAAATGAAGCCACTGGTAATCATAGACCTATTATTTTGGGACTTAAAGTCACCGAACTCACTGATGGAAGTTCAAAAATCGAATCTTCCATTATAACATCGGAAACTTCTTCGGATTCGGATTCGGGAGATCAATCGGAGACAGCTGATCAAAGCGCTGTGAACACACGGTCGGCTGCATCACAGGCAGCAGCCGATACTCTTCCTCAATCACGGTCTTCATCAGACGGAGGAAGCATAGATTCTATTGCTGTGGGTAATACCGAATCGTGTGTATCAGGACTGTTTGAAATCGATGATGACAGCAAACTCGAAGAGGAAATCGGAGATGGATTAGATTCCGGATTAAATAGAATAGTTCTTCATGAAGAACCAACTGGCTTACAGCAGTATGATACAGGTGCTATCGTCAGTTGTCTAGCACGTTTGATGCGCCCCAAGTTAGCCATTGATTTGGATACAATAAATTCGATTTTGAAGTTATGCGTAAAACTAACAAAAGATGCAGAGAGTGCCAAGGTGTTCGCAAATAACGGTGGCATCAATCTCTTGTTGAGCATGCGTCAGATGTGCGGCTATATGGGATTCCCCACGTATGCCATTTTGCTAATTCGACATGTCCTTGAAGAACCTCAAACTCTACTTGCCACCATGGAACGAGTAATTGCATCTCGTACTATGTCAGTGATTCCAAGCAATCATCGCGATTTGATTTTTGTGCTGAGGCAAATGAGCTCAGCTGTTTCACGTGATCCAAAAATGTTCATGCGAGCTGCCTCTAATGTTCTTCGCTTAGATAATAACATCATAAAGGGCAAATCAAATTCCTACGATGATACTCGACTCATAGTCAAAGCATCAACAATTATAAGAAAAACAGGGCCTACAACATCATCATCGTCAGTCGACGATAACGTGGCAAGTTGCAGTAACGTGCACTCAATTGAAAATGATATATCAACTGGCGTCATTAAAGACTTATTAAAAGCTCTTCTTTTGCCGTGCATACATTTCCCACCACCGCCAGCTGCAGCACGAACAGCATACAAAGAAAAAACACCATTGACTTTTGGTGGACTGGCATCAGCAACGAAAACGTCTAGCTCAGCAACGGAAGCGGGTTCTTTTGAAAAAACTCAAACAGATGATAGTCAGAGTGACCAATGCTGTGGATGGCATGTTCCAAGCAGTAGTCACTTACATGACAAACCGTTGCTTACAAGGTCAACTATCTTAAAAATTCTTGCCGATGCAGTGCGTTCTTATCAAACATTTGCCCCCAAATTGATCACCGAACATGTCTACTACGCTAAAGATAGTGTTCTTATAAAACAGGATCAATCAGCTTTGTCGTTTATTCTTGATAATTTTTTGCCTCTCAAAGAAAACTGTCAAGATCGTGAGGTCAGCACAATGGCCCGTGTTCTAATAACATCACTTTCTGACTGTGTCGACCAACTTTCAGTTCAGAACACCGTTATAAGTGAGGTTAAGGCTGCAATACAACGTGCTATCAATTTGCCGGAATGTTCAGACAAGCACATGCGCTTACAGGTGTTTGTGGGGCTTTTACCCACAATGATTGATAATCCAATGCCGCTGAATAAAATAACTCCACATCGAAATGAAATACTTTTAATACTTTTACGCAAAGGAATAATGACAGATTTGGCAAAAATGATTCTACATCTCGATCTGTCCAATCCAAACTCCGTTACAACTTTGAATGCTGTCCTCAAGCCAATGGAAACACTTTTGCGGCTTACAATCTCTCCTGGATTATCAGCTAAAAAAAAAACATCTCAGTTGCAATGTGATCGGCGTAGCCGTGACCAGCTTTTAAATGCTGGCCAAGGTTCGAATAGTGGAACAACTACCATACATACATTGTCAAGGCGGTCAACTAATGATTTGGATGGAGATCATATTATCCTTGATGTAATGGCTGATCGTCCGAGAGCTTCTGGCTTTTTTTTTACCGGCGACTCAAGGACAAGCGAACAGGTTTGAATTAATTTTTGGGACTGTTGTCATCGTATTGATGTTAATCATATATTTTCTTTCCTTTTTTAAGTTTAATAATATTTTTGATGGTATTCTGGGAAATGATCAAGAATATTTTAATGACGGAGTATTTCGACATCTGAATGAAGGTTTAAATGATACTGAAAGCCCAAATGCGGATCTCACCTTTGAGACGAGTAGCGAATCGAGTGATTCCGAATCAAATGCATCAGAAGACAACGATGAGAGAGATGGTGATGATGATGGTAGGCCTTTATTATATACACTGTTTTAGAAAGCTTTTAATATACCCATTCGCTGAAACGAAATTTAAATATTTAAGTTGAACATAAGAACTTCTGTGACAGGCTATGCAGAGGAAAAAGTAGAACATAACCGTTTAAGTTGAACTTAAATATTTAAGTTTTATATCATCAGACGGCTCTCAGTTATTCATGTCAATGTTACAACACTTTTACAAATTTCGATACTGAATTAATTGCAGATGGTAATGAAGACCATGGAGAGGAACGTAGTGAAGCGGACGCCGATGAAGAAACACGGCAATTTATTGAAATTTTTGACCATGCTTATGCTCCAGATCAGCCAAGAGCTGCTACAAGCGATCGTCGCTTAGATGGAGTTCCTATCATTCGTTATACTGTATCATGTAAGTAGCATTCTACATTTAAAGGGCAACATTGAGAAAAAAAAATCATAGTTGTGCCGGAGTTTTGTTAAGTTGATGTTTGTTACATTCGAGGGCTTAAAAACTGTCTGGGTTAAGTTGAATGTCCATAAGCAAGTCATCTACTATTGCTTTATTTATCAAAGTTCTAATTTAGACAGTAGTTCGGGTGGAATCGACTTCTAGATGATAAGTGCTGGTCACATAGTTGATGTCCACATGTGGTTATCGCTCAGTTTTTCGTCTGCGTAAGATTATTCAAACAAAACGCCTCAAACAAGTTAATAAACTTGGCAAATCGCTGTGTACTGGGCGTTAACCCTCATAAGACAGATCTTGTCCTCTTCTCAAGGAAAAATCCCCCACATAGACACTCCCGACTATAAAAGGGATCCCACTTTAATTCTCAGACGAAGCCAAATATTTGAGCCTTATCTTAGATAAGAAGTTAAGTTGGTAACCCAATATACAAGAGTCTTCTCTTCTCATGCAAAAATGCCGTAGGAAACAAATGGGCTCTGAAACCCAGCATTACTCATTGGCTATACACCTCGGTTGTCAGACCGATTCTCACATACGGTTTGACAGTATGGTGGATCGCTTTAGATAAAACGACAAATTGGGAAAAACTAAGCAACGTCTAACATTCAGCTTCCCGTTGTATGGGCGAAGTACTTCGTACAACCCCTTCTGCAGCATTAAATATTATGTTCCAATTACCACCTCTTGATGTATATGCTAATCAAACAGCTGCAGGCCAAGCCATACGTCTTATTCGACTAATAATTACTGTGGCCAATGTCCATCATTCTGAACTCATTCGGAACTATTCCTAGTAACATTGACTACACCATCCCACAGGAACAGTTCGATAAGAACTTTCAGGTCACCATACTCTCCAGATCTATCTGGGAAGATGAATCAATCCATTTCTACACTGACAGATCAAAAACTGATGACGGGGTTGGTAGAGGTGCGTACTCAGACAATATGAATTTAAATCTCTCCTTTCGCCTTCCAAATCGCTGTAGCGTGTTCCAGGCAGAACTTTTGGGGATAAAAGCCCTTAACTGTCGATCATCTTTCATTGAGATGGCATAGCTTATGCTGGAGCAAGAAGCAATAGAGAAAACAAACCTAAGGTGGAACAACATCACCACCTGCGGGGCGACAAAGCAGATATGGCCAAAGCTAAATCTGAAGTGCTCCAAGAGTTTAATATCTCTAAGCAGACTGCACATCGGCTCCGTAATAGGTGTCATTACCGGGCACTGCTTGTTAGGCAAACACGCAACAAGGCTCGGAGTTTTTTCAAATGATTTCTACAGAAGCTGTATGGATGAAGAAGAGGAATAATCGATTCCTCATCTCCTCTGTACTTGTCCTGCTCTATCTCAACGACGGAAACTCCATCTCGGAGATTACTACTACAACGATCGTAGTGATCGTAAGTTATCTCGCACGCTTCGTAAGGAGCTCCAAGTAGTCCAACGAATAGGGAGGAAAGTTCCCAGTTTCTAGGGGTATCACAATGGACCAACTATGGTCTAAGTGTGTTGAGCTTTCCTGCTTGGCAGCCACCTTAACCTTACCTTACCTAAGATTATTCAACTTGATTCAGTTCAATTGAACACTTTCCAATGAATTTTGTCAAAATCATGGTTGTCATAGTAACAGCTCGACAGTATCTCTAATTAGCTATCGAAAATTATTGAACCAAAATAACGTTCTTGCGATGTATTTTCAATTCAATTCCTATTTTTTCTTCTTCTGGAATGAAGCTAACTTTTTTTCGTCCCAAAAAATGTAAAGAAGATTTGTCATTTCCTCGCAAGACGCAGTAGCCAGTTTTTTTTCATTTAGGTGGACGAGGCTGGGAATCGACCCCAGACTTTCGGCAAGACAGCCCTACGCACTAATCATTACGCTACTACTCTGACTTACAAAAAATCATCATAGCTCGTTCCACCACGGTTCTATGCTACAAGGAATTGTTTCCCATAAGAAGTCATCCCAAGGAAAGTGTTTGAGTTATGTATTGGGGGGGGGGGGGGGGGGTTAATATTTGGGATGAGTCGTCGGGAACCAGTTGTTCTGGAATGGGCTACACCCAACCCTTTCCCATAACCTTCACACTCAGATTGCCATCACGGGTTATTTCAATTTAATAAAATTTTAACTCAATATTAGGTGATTTCAATGTCTAAAACTCTAGAACCAGAATCCACCTGTCCTTGAGAACGACATCCTGCAGTCTCTAGAGTTCTCAAAGCTCTCGAATTACACAAATCCACTGGCTTTTGAGGAGTTATTCGTCCACGTTGGCAAAACCACTGCGTAAGCTTTCTATCCACCCTATTGTTGAAGGGACTTTGCGTTTGGACAACCAATTCCTAAAAAAAGCCTATCTTCCTCACCCTAATTGTAATTATCGACCAATTGCACTTATCTGCCTTCTTGATTAGCCAAGGTCATGAAAACGTCGATCAACTTCTTAATGACCGACATCAACAGCTTTCCTAGCAACTGCGGTATGAGCAGTGTATTAAAAAAACATATTTGAATTTGGGTTTTAAGACAAGAAACTAAATAAGTTGTAAATAGTTCATTTTGAAAGATGGGGACGTTGCGGTATAAAACTTTAAATTGCATTAGTTTGTCTTTTATTTCTGCGGATAGAAAAAAGTTGACCATTTTGTCATAAAATAGATTTTCATGTTTATCCATTTTATAGTTTTGTATTTATTTTTTCTAGTGTAATTGAATCTGCGCTTTGAATTTCTTTAAAAATGTATTTCTTATTATTTATTATTTTAGCTAATTTAAATCCGTCAGGATCGGGCACGAGCAGTGGTGGTGCATCAACCAGTGGCGCAGGTAGTGGTAGCAATGTTGACAATTTACTTTTAGTCCATCAAACACGTCAACGTAATATCACCACTGCCAGTGTATTGAGTCGCTCGTTCAACCCCATACATCAACAACAACTTCCAAGCATTAACATTGGCATAGTTCGTTCATCACCAGCCACAGGTCCAAGTACCAGTGCTAGAAATAATAACAGCATCGATGACGGTATGTAATATGCATTATGCACTCTGTAGTCTTTAAAGCAATTATTTTCATTTTGTAGATTTGATTGCACGTTTCAACTATTACATTCACCATGGACAACCATTATCAAGCGGATCTGGAGCCGGTGCTAATCCAACTCTTCCAAGCAGTATGACCAACCAACTCGGTGGAGGTGGTAATTTGGGCTCATCTAGTGGTGTTCAGTTTGGCACTAATGCCGGCGCTGAAGATTCAACTGAAGGACGTGTTCCGAGCTCCAATAACAGATTGCAACGTGATTCTCGCCGATTACTATTAGTTGATCAGCAGTATTGTACATCACATTCATTTAATAATTCCGATGAAAATCAAAATGAACTTTTCAATCAAGATGGTGAGTTTAATTTAATCCAACTGGCTTATAATACATACTAAATTTCTATTGAATTTTATGTTATTGTTCAGCTCTTCATTGGTGGCTTGAAGAAGCGAAACATCTGGATATGGAATCCCAACCTGATGTATGTTTAACGGTGGCTCACCAATTGATTCCTGTATTACAAGAATTACGTGCGAAAACAAAGAGGAGGAAGAGGAAAACAGCTTCTGTTACAACCCAAGCTGGATCAACTGAAGAATCTGGAAAAACTCAAGGGCAAGAAACAAGTGGCGTTAGTGCAGCAAGTGTTAATATAACCACACCAGCCGTACAGAATAATACATCACCAAGTAACCGACGAAGTGCAATTCCCATTTTACTCCCAAGAAATTCAGATTCACGTGATGTGAATCCATCGTCAGACACTGTTGATCCTATTATCGAATTCAATTCACTTGATGACGAAGAAATTGATAACCAAGATCAGGATACAAGTAATTACATAATATTCGATTTAATTTTAGCTTTTATTTAATAAAATGGTGCTTTGTTGAATAGGTGGTACAAATACGCAAGCCAACTCTAATGTAAGATTGTCGCCAGTCACTGATCGTAATGTAACAACAGGTAATTGAAGAGAAATCTATTAAGTAGTATTAAAAAAAAAAAACTTTTTCTCGATTTTGAATTTTTCTAATTTTTTTTCAATCAATTAGGTTAAAAAAGAAAAACATTTAATTCGGGTCAGGTTTAACTCGGGTGTTACATTTTATGTTTGATTGCGATAATAAATGAGGTTTTTCAAAAAATGTTACTTGGTGCGTTTTCCGTTTCTTTCTTCCGTAAAAAATGGCCCAAAAACTTCTTCTTCCAGCTTCGCAACTAAATAGTGTTTCGGAAACCTTGAAGTTTTAAGGAACTGGCCGTTTATCAGCTCTTTTAATGTCATTGACCTATTATGTAAGGTATTTTGGATAAAATACGACAAAATTCTAGAGAGTGTTGTTTTACGGAAGAAGAAACGGAAAACGCACCAAGTTACATTTTTTTTCACAATCGAAAAACATATAAACCACAGAAAACAACCTAAGTAGCCAGTGGTTCTGGGATGAGCTATTCCTAACCCATTCTAAACAATATTCTATTCTAACCAACGTTGCAACCTCCCATTTTCAATCGAGTATACCCGTCGTTAAAGATGTTTATGTTTCACATCAATAAAACAACAACGGTGTGAAATGTAAAATTGCTTCTGGCTTTATTTTGAAGTCTCGGCTTCGCTGGCAGTACTTTAAGCGTCCGGTCCAATTGTTGATGACTCGGTCAAATGTTCCGGCAATAGCGTCTCCAACATTCGCCTCGGGCTCTTTGAAAGTGGTTGCCTTGTTAGCGTAGACTAATGGGCTGACCAAACAGAACGCGGTCGGGTGCTGCGGTCAACAATTCACAATTAAGAAAGGAACGCGACGGTCAATTTTTGTTGTAGTTTTTTGCAAAGAACACTAGGCCGCGCTCTGGCCATCACTTAAGGACTTTACGTAGGCCAGAGAAAATAATCGAGTGGTGTCAAGTCTCATGATCGCGGCGGCCATTTGATGAACGCTCGCCGTGAGATGAACCCGTCGCCAAATGTCTGCTACACAACTTTGAGCGTCGCGTCGCTTCTATGGCATGTAGCGCCGCCGTACAAAGGCGGTTAACATCGCTCTATACCTGAGACCATTGACGGTTTCGAAAGAAATAAGTTGAAACATTCAATCTTTGTGGATGCCTTGATGCTTGGTCGAACACTTGTGGATTATATTCGCTCCAATAACGGCAATTTTGCTTGTGGACATACATAGGTGCCAGGCTAACAATGGACCTCGTCCAAGAAGATGATTTTTTGGCCATTAGCCGGGTCTCCGGCCAACGTATTTTTTTTAATAATTTCCACACGTTCGTCAAGCATAAACTGCAAAGCTTACTGAATATTTTGTCTGCTAGATGCCATTGGTAACTTTTACAGCTGCTGAAACACAACAATAGGAAAAACTATCATTGCCATCTGGTCACCCTGTACAAACTCTACAAACCCTAAACTTCCGATCATTTCTCGTTGAAAGGGCGCAGCAGTTCAATATTCATCCTTTCTGGGTGCCGGGCCACAGGGACTGTAAAGGTGAGATACCTAACAGATAACAGATATTGGTATACCTATAAACTTATGGTAAACTTGTTAAAATAAGAAGCTTTAGAGTAAAAACTCGTAACAACATCACCGATTGCCTGGCGACAAAACAGTTCTAGCCAGCGCTCTAAGTATTTGCACATTAGCTCCGTAGTACGTGTCATAACCGGACACTGTCTAATAGCTCTCTACGCCACGCGGCTTGGCGTCAACTCAAACGTTTTCTGCGGAAGCTGAAGAGAAAAAGGAAACAATTCCTCACCTTCTATGTGCTGTGCATGTCCTGCTCTATCCCAAAATCTTGGGTGACTTATACTACAACGATCCAAGTGATCTGGCTGAAAATAAGTAGTCTTACACGCTTCTTAAGAAGCTCAAAATGTTTTAAAGATTAGGGAAAATCAAAAATACAACGGGCAAATAATTAGACTAAGTGTGTCGGTTCTCCACCGAACCGGTAAAAATATGTTTACCGCCACCGAGAATTGCTTTACCGTCAAATGCATTACCCACCGCGACACCGTCACGTGATCATGTTCGTCCTAATTTAGGTTTTATTAGTCGAGTTTTTTTGCAAGTCCTGATAGATTTGGGCAAATAAATGTGACATACAAAAAAAACAAACGTCATCCCAGCAAAAAACCCCATAACTATCCCAAAATGCCATCACAAGAGTTTCAACTCTGTGCATGTAAAACAAAAACTTATTCAGGGGGTGTGGCATCCATCCACTTTGAATGTTAAAAATATAGCCAAGTTATACTAGTATACAAAAAGACCTATGTGTAAAAAGTCTGCCGTGAAAGTTTTTAGATACAAAAGTACGCCAAGTTCTATGTTAATGAAGGTTTAATATCGGAACAACTTCAAATTATGAGAGAAATTTGTTATATATTACTGACTAAAATTTGCAATTACTCACAACTTGACCAGTGAACACTAGCTAGCTTGCATTTAATGAAAGAGTTATTCTTTTTTAAAAACTTTAGAGCCAGACGTTGTTGAAAGTGGTGATGATTCTAACTCAGACGGTGAACCTCTTACACCACAAGAAGCTACCAACCAAACTGGTCGTCAATCAGATCAAAGTTTAGGTGCGTCCAAAAATAATAGTTATGAATTTAATTAAATTTTATTTTATATATTAGCTGCGAACATACGCCAAGGAATGATTGTTGATGTTGTAGCTGCATTGGCTGAAGCTGCTTTGGTGCCGCTGCCAGACGATGATGAAGATGAAGATGAGGACGATGATGAAGAAGATGACCTCGAAACAGAGGAACGTCAAGAAAATGATGAAAATGACGATGACAACGAGGAAGAAGGCGAAGACGAAGAACTTAATGTAGAAGATGTTATAATGGACTTTGATGATGAAATACAAAACGTCTTATCACAGGTAGGCGATATACATAGAGAAAACTTCATGTTATATACTCCCGCTTAAGGCTACCAGACGTCCTCTTTTTACCGGACAAGTCCTCTTTTTGAACAAAAAATATCGGTCCTCTTTCTTTTTGGAAAATATTGCATTTTGTCCTCTTTTCTAATTTCTTACCTCATAAATACGGGTTGACATTCTGTATCTAAAAAGCGATCAAACGTTTTTGTTTGTGCGAAAGACTTGCATAAAGATTTGAAGCAAATCTTTCGCACAAACGAAAACGTTTGATCGCTTTCACCATACAGAATGTCGTCCACGTATTTCCACAGTTTTACTTTTGTATTATTATGGCTGTCTCTGTCTGAATGCAGCCATCATTGTTATATCTTGGATCTGGAACGCATCATGAACAATATTTAACGAGTGAATGACTGAACGATTGAGTTTTTTTTTGTTTGACAGTTCATGTTCATACCGTTAAAAGAGTTCCTAAATGCAAATCAAGACAAACAACATTCAAGTGCCGCGAAGTAAATTTGTTTTAAAATGCCTAAACGAAAGTGTACATTTAATGATGAGTTAAAAGAAAAATGTCTAATGTTTTCACAGAAGGATGAACAAAATTAATTGTGTGTTTTGTACGTGCTGCAATTCTTTATTTTTAACTGCAAACAAAGGGAAATTCGGCTTGGGCCAACATTTGCAAACTAAAAGGCAATTCGAAGTGCAAGCACTAGTTCCTCTTATAAGTTCGCAGAATTTTTCACTCCAAAGTTCACAAAATTTGATGATCAAGTCTCTGCAGTGGAGGATATATTAACTTTCCACATTATAGCTCTTCACTTTAGCTTTAGATCTACTGACTGCAGCCACAAGCTATTAAGATATGTTTTGCCAGATTCCAAAATATAAAAGCATACTTCTTGTGCACGCACCAAAACAGAAGCTATAATTCGAAATGTATTGGCACCATTATCCATATCAAATAACTTAGAGGACATAGATAAGATTTGCAATTTATCCATTTTAACTGACGCCAGTAACCACGGAAATCAAAAACTTTTCCCCCTTCTGCTGCAGTATTTCAATGCGGATGCAGGAATCAATGTAAAAGTTATTAATTTGAAAACCACAAAAGACGAAACATCAGATACTATATCATAATTATTGTTTTAGAAAAACATAAACTTAAAAGTAAATGTAAAGCTATGTCCGGAGATAATTGCAATACGAATTTTGGCGGATATAGACGGGCAGGAAAAATAATGTGCATTTTAAATTAAAATCAAATGATCTTCCCAACTTAATAGGAGTTGGGTGCCCTGTTCATATACTTAATAATAAAATTCAATTTGGATTTGACGGGCCACCAATAGATGTGGAGAGCCTTATAATGAAAATTTATAACTATTTTTCTATATATACAGTTCGCACTGAAAAATTAAAAGAATTTTGTCAATACGTCGATATTGAATACAAAAATTTGCTTAATCATTTGAAAACTCGTTGGTTATCGGTTTATCACTATACCCAGCCGTTGAGCGAGTTTTAAAATAGTTCGAAGGCCTTAAATCGTACTTTTTGTCAAATGATAATCCACCATTTCTTCTGAAAATGTTTTTTTGAAAATAGTATCAACGAAGCTTATCTGTGGTTCTTGCACTCCTTTATGTGAGTGTATTAAAATCATTGAAAATACTTCGAATGAAAATTATATTCCAATGAGTGTGAAAGAAATTTTTAAAAAGAGCACTGAAGAAGGCAAAATAAATGAAGTCACTGCCATGACAAATAACTTCTTACAAGTTTACAAAAGATCCTTAGATTATTTAAAAAAATGGTCGGTATCTCTTAAAGAATTTCAATGCATCAAATGGATGTATTTAAAAACGGCTCTTAATTCGAAGGATTTAGAGGATGCATTAATTCATTTACAAGCAAAAAAATTACAATTAATGAGCCGAAGCTATTTGACCAGTTTTATAATTGAAAGAACTTCATTCAAAATCATTTACAGGATAAAAAATTTCAAGAACTTCAAGTTTATCAAAGATGGCAGGATAAAATATATCACCCTAATTTTGGACACTACAGTGAAGTTTTAATAATATGTCATATTGTTTTTGCTACACCAGCTCATAATGCTAATATTGAAAGAATTTTTTCACTAGTGTCCAAGTAGTAAAAGCTATAATTCAATGTAAACATAATTTCAAAAATATGTCTTGCGGCCAGTTTTATGAATATTTGTTAGGAAAACCTGCACTATTCAGAAAAAATGTATGAATAAAAAAACATATGAATATTTTGCCTTCTTTAATTTAGTTTCGAGTAGTGTTTAAGTTTTTGTTTTGTGTTCATACTTTAAATATTTTTAAGACCGAAGTTATTCTTATTGTTTGACGTTTGAAGTAAAATAACTAGCTAATGAAAGCAAATATTTGTTTTTATTTTATAAAGGGAAAATTATTTTTCTTTTGAAGTGTCCTCTTTTTAGAAGTTGAAGATCTTGTCACCTTACGTCCCGCTCAACAAGGCTTAGCAAGTTTTGGCTATGAGTATTTTGTTTTTGTTTTATTTAGATGATAATAGAAAATTTCAAGCCATAGGTGAAATTGAAATTTTGCCAAAAATGGATATATGATAAACATTCATCAAAAATCGTAAAGAGAATGATAAACTATGAAACCAGTTAAATATTACATACGAGTTTTTTTGAAATATTTAATTTATAAACATTGTGAATAACAAATTTAATTATAACATATCGGTTTCCTGCAGTTTTCAGCACCACCTCATCCACAGGAAATATCCACTGAACCTATGGCACATAGTCACAGCTGTATTGCAGCTTCCCAAAGTGGTGAAACAAGCTCCAATAATATCGAAAACAATTCCGAACCATCAGAGGCAACGCCTTCATCCCCTGTATCACAAGCATCTTCAGGAGCATTAAATGTTGACATATTATTATCAACTATTATCAATGCTTCATCTTCTGCAACTGATAACTTATCTTCAAGGGAATTGTCAATCGCCGGAGGATCGCCAAACAGTACAACATCCAGGGATAACGAAATGAGCCCCGAAGTGCGCCAGGTCCTTGGTGATCTTCAAATACCTGAAGGCGTTGATCCATCGTTTTTAGCTGCTTTGCCAAGTGAAATGCGTGAAGAAGTTATTCAAGAGCATTTACGTGCACAACGAAACCGCCAGAGAGCTCAACAAAATGCTATTGAAACTGAACATGAATCATTAATTGAAGTGAATCCTGATTTTTTGGCTGCTCTTCCTCCAAGTATTCAAGCCGAAGTATTATCGCAACAACGAATTGAACAACAGCGACAAGCAGCACAGACTGCCAATCCAAATGATCCCGTTGATGCTGCGGCATTTTTCCAAAATTTGCAACCATCTCTTAGACAAGCGGTGAGTGCATTTAATTGAGTTGATCAGTTAAATATGTATTTGTATTAATTTACGCAAAATACTTAAACAGAATAAATGTCATTTTTAAATTATAGATACTGACAGATATGGAAGACTCACAGATCGCAAGTTTGCCTCCTGATTTAGTAGCAGAGGCACAAAACCTAAGACGAGACTGGGAACATCGCAACCGACAAACTCTGCATGAACGTTTAGTTACTCACTCTCAAGCCAACTCAACTCCAGCTATAGGTGGAACAGGTATGTTTTTGTCAATAGGTACTATTAGATAAGTTTTATTAAATTGGATATTCAAAAAAAAAAAAGGTTGAATTAATAGAAAATCTTTGTCACTGAAGAAATAATCAAAAGCTATGTATATAATACAACATACTGATCCGCGATGGCTTGATTTTTAAACCACTGGTTCGGTCTTCCTTGTCGCCTCCCTCCAAATGTATTCGACGTGTTTTGGCTTTTTAGACTTCATCCACTTCTTAGTACGGCTTTTAGAGTTCGTGGTTGTATCTTCTCCTCCATTCGCCCTCTTGCCTCACTAAACCAAACATCCGTCGAAATTTTGTTCTTTCAAAAGAGCCTACTATCAACTCTCCCATTTTACAATTGTATCGTCCACCATTCAGCGCCGTTAGCCAGGAATGGCAGTATAAGGGTTTTGTGGAGCGTGTACTTTGTATTAACGCGTGAGGAGTTTTGAACCCATTTGTTTTGCCAAAGCGGCACAAATGCCGGTGCTATCACATGCGATTTTGTACTCGATGAAGAGACGGTGGGTCCCGACTTGAAATTCGTTGTTCTTTTCCAGGATTTGCTTGAGTGTGAAGATTTTGTCTGTAGTCGATCTGCCAGGCCGGAAGCCAAACTGGTATTTCGACTAAAGTGTCGCAGAACGGCTTGAGATAATAAATGTTTTGTACTAAATTCCCGTTGTGCAGTGTTACATCTTATCTGAATGCCCTAGCTTAGCAAGAACCAGGAAAACAGCCCTCGGTGATTACTTTTTTGACGAACTGAACGACATTTCGTTTTTCCCACTGACAAACATCTTGAAATTTGTTCAGATTCCAGGATGGTTCGGGGAGGCATCTCAAAACCACACCTACATACGCTCCACTAACTCCTTTCCATACCAACCCTTATCCTTACCTCACATGGGGACCACAATGGATCCATTGAGATCCAAGTGACGACTTGCCGTATTATCATCCCTCCTAACCTAACCTATACTATCGAAGTATACGTGAGGATCGGTCCTACAACATCTTTGAACGTCCACTACATCATTCTCGACTACACATCAATTTTTTTTTTCAAAATGCTGCAAGCTATTTGTGCCGTCCTAACCCATTTTTAATTGTGCTGTGTCCAGCTTAATTAAGGGTCTATTATTATGCCCCGATAAAAAACACCTAAACAGAATAACCTTTATTAATTTGTTTTTCCTTGTCAATAGCATATATTCCACCTCGGATACCATCGATTCAAAACCTAAGAGGTCGTCCCAGTTGGCATACAAATTCTGTTTGGTACAATTCTCACTCATCCTCATCTAACGGCCCTGGCGAAGGAAGTTTCCAGAAGCTCCAGGGTAAACCAGTTGCATTGGCTTTAATGGAAACCGAAGGAAGTCTTCTCGACGTTGATGCTTTGTCTTCATTGCTTTTAATGTTGTTTATCGACGATGCTAAATTTAACATACTTCGACTTCATCGTGTAATTCGTCACCTATGCTATCACACCGGCACACGCGAATGGATAATTGACTCGTTGATTTCAATTATAAAAATGGCTGACAGAACTGACATTACTAGGACAGATGGTAAGCTTATCAGTAGACCACAATATCTAACGTTAAGAGTGGACGCCGCTCTCGGCTATCGATCCAGTGTTTTTCTAATAAAACGTGGTGTTGAGGAACTTATTAAAGAAGAAGCATATTGTGGAGGGGAAGGCAATGCCATTCGAATTCATCCCCAAGCTGCTCAAATGGTCTGCCGAAATTCACTTGATCTTTTAATAACATTAGCGCGATATTTCCCAAGAGATTTTGTACCATTTAGGGACATAGAAAAAATCTCCGAAAAAATCGATACGATAGATTCGAAATCAAGAGGAGAAAAGGACGGACAGATAAGTTCACAAAACCCATCAAATAATACCGGCTTGAGTTCTGCAGGAGTTTGGTGTACGAATATAGCAAAGAAACCAAAAATTTCTCATTCACCATCACTGAGTGTGTCCAAAGAGGAAGATGCAAAGTCGTCTCGTACAACAACAATATCAACAACACCAACTGCAAAAAAGCGAACCCCATCTGTATTTGACGTGCTCCTTAAGCTTGATTGTACAACTCGACCTTTCCAGTCGAGCAATAGCTCCAAAGAAGTTACAGCAATGTTTTTAGTTAACCCTCAGCCTAATCGAGCTAAGCTCGATTTTCTATCATTTGAAGATTCTCCTTTTGCTCAATTGATGTCACTTCTACCAACTACTGTTGTCAAAAGATCCCAGCAACTCACTGACAAACTTGTTCGTTTACTCGCTTCATTGGGAGTTGAACTTCCAAAAGAAGACAAAATAACCCCAGTTGCTATGGACGATGATATTGTTGACACTACTAAGCCAGCCAAGACACTGCTTGCAAGTGAAACACCGGTAGTGCCTGTTCCAAAAACCCAAGTAATAGATGTTCATGACAGTGATAGTGAACCCGATGCTATACCTGGCAGCGATGAAGATTCCGGAAGTGACAGCTATAAACTTACCAAACGGTATCTTAAGAAATCTCGACCGACTTTACTATATCCAAGTAAAATTCAGCAACTTAAAATTGCAATTGAAGTTCTGACAACAAAAAGTTGCTCGGAAGAAGGCCTGGAATATGTGACCGAGTTGATTGTTCACTTAAGTCAATGTTCGGCTAAAGCAAATGAGATTGTTGTGCAATTATTAATACAAGGTGTTATGGGCTTGGCAGAATTGGTACGCATGCAAATATTAAGCCTCATGAAAGAAGTTACAGAAAATAATCTTAAGACAACCAGCGAAAGCGATTCGTCTGGTGCAAACAAAAATCAGGCGAAAATGGGACGCGGTGGTATCATTAATGATCGGTTTACGGCTGCTCAGGTAGTGATTTCGGCTCCAACAAAATCAAAGCCAACTTGTGAGCTTCAATTGCCCAGCATGAGTCCATTATTGACGAAATCTTCGTCGCAGACATTCTTTTTACGAACCCTTAAAGTCTTTATGCAAGTTCGAGAGTTAGTTGATTATAAAACTTTGCAAACAGTCACAAAAATCGAACCACTGAGCGAGATCATTTGCCTGAATGAACTCTGGGATACACTGAGTGAGTGCCTGGTGCATTTAGAAAAGACAAATGATCAACACGCTGTTCTCATTCTACAACCGGCAGTTGAGGCGTTTTTCTTGATTCATGCTTCGAAGAAAAAACAAGCCACAAAAACAGCTCGGCCAGCCAATCATCGTTCGGACACATTTACAATTACTAGACGCCCAATTGGCAGCGGAACTTCGGCAGCCTCAGCTGCGATTCCGAATACACTAGATTTTACGATTAATGAGAGAATGCCACAACGCAATGCTCAAAGTAGGGCCAGCGTAGGCGATTCAACCGAACAAGAAAGTAATGATTCGGCAGCTGTGGAAGGTACCGATACTGCATCTTCAACTGCTGCTGGCAGTTCAAATAAAACCGATACAGCTCCATCAACATCTGGTGCTGCAACTGCAGCAGCTAGAGAAGCTGAGATACAACGGCGCGATCAGAAGAAATTTCTTGAATTTGCCGAAAAACATCGCACAGTTCTCAATCAAATTCTGCGTCAATCAGCTACCCATCTTTCGGACGGACCATTCTCGGTGCTTGTCGATCACACTCGCATTTTAGATTTCGACGTAAAGAGAAAATATTTCCGCACAGAATTAGAACGTATGGATGAGGGAGTTCGACGCGAAGAGTTGACTGTGAATGTAAGGCGTGTAACCGTTTTTGAAGATTCATTTAGAGAGTTGTACCGACGTGGCCCAGAAGAATGGAAAAATCGTTTCTATATAGTTTTCGAAGGTTTGTATTAAACTTCTTTTCTCTTAAATTTGATTATTTGAATGAATAATTTATATTTGAATAGACGAGGAGGGTCAGGATGCGGGTGGTCTCCTCCGGGAATGGTACGTTATTATCTCTAGAGAAATCTTCAATCCTATGTACGCTTTGTTCTGCGTATCGCCTGGTGATCGAGTGACCTATATGATAAATCCATCTAGCCATGCAAATCCCAATCACTTGTGCTACTTTAAGTTTGTTGGGCGTGTCATTGGTAAATATTAGACTCAATTGACACAAGACATATGTTATAAGGCATTCTCTTCTTCTTTTTTTTCTCCCAAAAGCCAAGGCAATTCATGACAATAAACTTTTAGAATGCTACTTCACTCGGTCGTTTTACAAACACATTCTTGGTATTCAAGTCAAATACACTGACATGGAGTCACAAGATTATGAATTTTATAAGGGGCTTGCTTATCTTATGAGCAATGACATTTCCTCGCTTGGTTACGATCTAGCCTTTTCAACGGAAGTACAAGAATTTGGTGTCACACAAGTTCGTGATCTTGTACCGAATGGAAGGAATATAACAGTCACTGAAAAGAACAAATTCGATTATATTCGTTTGGTTTGTCAGCTGAAAATGAGTGGATCCATTCGTCAGCAGTAAGTTGTTTGTAGTTTTTTTGTTTGTTAAAACTGTATATCTTCAATTGTGTATCTATCCACTAGGTTAAATGCATTTTTGGAAGGATTTTATGATATAATACCAAAACGCTTGATATCGATTTTCAATGAGCAAGAACTGGAACTACTGATATCAGGGCTTCCAAATGTTGATATAGAAGACTTGAAGCAAAATACAGAATACCACAAGTATAATTCCAAGTCACCACAGGTAAATTTGAATTGCCAGTTATTTAAAAAGCCTCATTATTTTATAACAATGTTGTATTTCTGTTTAGATTCAATGGTTTTGGCGAGCCCTACGTAGTTTTGATCAAGCTGATCGCGCAAAATTCTTACAATTTGTTACTGGAACATCTAAAGTTCCTTTGCAAGGGTTTTCAGCTCTTGAAGGCATGAATGGCATACAAAAATTCCAAATACATCGGGATGATAGATCAACGGATCGTTTACCCTGTGCTCATACATGGTATTAAAATCATCTATTAAATGCATTGATTATTTTTGTAAAATATTTTTATTTGTTCTAGCTTTAATCAACTGGATCTACCACTTTACAAGTCGTTTGAGAAATTGCGGACATGTTTAACAAAAGCTATCCACGAATGTTCTGAAGGATTTGGTTTCGCTTAAATTACAAACTTCAGATTTAAATTATATTAAAACAAAAAAAAACATTTTATTACAAAAACATCCTAACGGAAATATTATAAACAACAATATCTTATTCAAAGTACATTAATATACTAAAATTTAAAATGCTTTTTTAATACCAGCGTTGTGCTTAAGTGCTAAAGGGCTAATTTTGTCTCCTTGCTCTGGGCCAACACCAAATGACCCAACGTTATCTTTAATATTTAGACACAACAAAATACTTACCACAATGTATAATTTGCATTCATATTATATGCCTGTTTGGTAACTAAAACTTTCACCAAGTTTCCCAAAACTGTGTTTTAACTGCAAGTTGTGAAAATTTGTGAAAAATTTCACGTCACCAAACAGACCTTTCAAATGTGCACTGTCCCCAAACCAAGTCAATGCCCCAAACATATGTACGTCACAGCAAGGGAAAAAGTTTGTATGATTTACATGCTTATTTTTATGTCTGTTTGGTAACTAAAAACGTAGTTCGACGAAGCACAACTTGCTGTCAAATCCCATACAAATTTTTGACAAGTAGCCAAAAGTAGCAAGAAGTTGCAAGTTAACAAACAGACATATTATTATTATACATTTACTCTATTACGGCTGTTTTGATATTCGGTCGAATTTGAAAACGGAAACTAATATTGAACCCGTGCGGATTCAAAACGATTGTTCTGATTTCCAGTCGGATTTACTTTTAAGTTTTACCAACTTGATCAACAAAACATTTTCGAAATCAGCTGTTATGTATGCAAGAGCTGTCAAAAACGAAATTGTAATCCGCCAACAAAAAGATAACCGAATTTAAAACGTCAATGGATCTCCGAAGGCACGAAGGCGAGCCAAAAAAGTCGGGTGTTTAATAATAGTGATTAATATGTAATACAATTATTTTTTTTGTATCAAACACTTGAAAAAATGTTCACTAAAATGTTTAAACACTAATTAATAGGTAATTCGATCGCAAATTTAAGTTTTCAGTTCCAAATACAATAAATAATCAAATGACCGGATTTTTAACACTGCCAAGAGCATATAAATATTTTCCAACCAGGGACTTTTTTTTGTTGTTGTTTTTAGATGTCAAATTAGAAAGGGAAAAGACAAAGACAAATCTTGGAAGACCTCTATTTGGCGGATTGTAGATCCGTTCGTTTTGCCGAATCCGCAAAACGTTTTCGAATACGGAATTCGGAACAGCGAAAATTCGAAAACGTGGGGATATAGAATTCGATTGGAAATTAGAACAGCCGTGTATTCCTTCTTTTGAACAATGACCCATATTCTGGAACTCGTATTTATGACTCGTATTCGACTACAGTCGTATGTTGGTATTCCAGGAGTCGAGGATCCGAAAAATATTGAGAAACGCATAACAGCGCATAAGATTGTTTATATGTTTTCATTATTTCGAATCTAGTATTCAATCGAATTGGAGTCGTATTTGTATAGTTGTTTCGTCGTTTGGAATTTTCAAGACGAGACTTGTAAGTACATTTTTCAATAAACGTTTATTTATACTCTGTCCAACAAAAATAGGCAGTAAACGTCTTATGGGAAAGCTTTTTAAAGATCAGTAGCGTGCCATATTTTTGCACCATATTAAATTGAAATAACTCCTCCACAAAAAGTGTTTGCCGCCCGTGAATTTCCAATAGCATCGAACACAGACCCAACGTCCTATTTAAGGCACATCTGAGTGTGCACTGAATTGCTGTGGCCAATGGCGATTGGCTGCTGCTTGATGTACATTCAGAGTTACCCGTGTCCATTTGGTAATTCGTTTAGCTTTTTTTCCTTGGGTTTCCGTTAAGGTGCTTTTGATTTTCGAGCTTTAAGAAAAAGCTTTCAATGATGAGTGTTATCGTGTACACTACGACAACCCTGTGAAAGCTTTAATGAAGGACGGAATTTATGCAATCCACTGAAGCCAGAATGAGAGGCAAACGTCCTATCTTGCCTACACTGCCAATTTTTGTTGGACAGGGTATAGTTGGACTCCACGTTTAATTTACATAATATATGTCATTTAGGAAAAAAAAACTAATCGGTTTCATTTTGAGGCATTGGAGGGAAATTTAGAGGAAGCAAGGGGCCATGGAAAGAGTGGATCGTTCAAGGCCTTATTAGAAAAACATAAACTGCAGGCCATTATGCTTGATTTTAAAAGTTTTTTTTGCATTTTTTCATTTATGTGTTGCTTATCTGGTCTATTTCCTCTTCGTCGGCGAAAGTCATATCTGCGTCTTGATCATATGAATTGTTGACCTTTGTTATTATCTTCTCATGTTTCACACGAAATCCTGTGACTTGGTCCCGTATTACGAACTACGATTATCGTTCAATATCCGTCGTTATCGTTACTTTGCGATTACGATTTACGATAGTCGTTTTTTAAAAACGATACTCCTTTTCGTTTACGACGGTTTTTGGCAGTCGTTTTTTATAGTTTTGAATCGTGACTTTATGTAGATTTCACTTATTTATTACATATGTTTGCTTGGTTCTGTTGTTTTTTTTTATTTTATCTGGCATTATTTTCAGACATCCATTCTCGTAAATCATAATCGACTTATGTCATGGCTATCGTTTTCTTTTGTATCTTTTTTTTCGGCCTTTCGTTTCGTTATTCGTAATACGGGCCCTGATTAGGGAATACGAAGCGAATCGTTTTTAATTCGATATCTCTTCGACTCGTCTCGAATTGATCAATTATCGGATACGAAGCGAGTCGTAAATTATACTTCCAATTATTTCCAGCTAATTGACAGCTGATTTCCAAGGAAATTTATTTTTGAAGTATAATTTTTGTGCGAGAACAAAATTTGTTTTTATTAACTTTTAAATGCAGTTCAAATATTATTTCAATTAAAAATGGATTTTAAAATGTTTTATAAAAATATTATGCCGAACGTGTGAAAGTGGATGAAACCTCAAACTTGCAAATTTCAAGAAAATCATTAAGAAGTACATCTTCTCATCTTGCGATTACGCCTGGAGAGCCAGTTCTTTCAAAAAAGCTCGGTTTGGACTCTTTTTTCCCTCTTGCTGTCATTCGAAGATGAATGTACTTAAGACAAATTTGCTGTAAATGAAATCTCTTCCAACTCTTGGGTAGTTTTCTTCCGCCAGAAATCGCAAATATGCACATTTTAAGAATAGATTTACCACGCCGTCGAGCACATACTAGAAAGCTTCTATCGACAGCCGAAATATTTTAAGGAACTGCAACTTTCCACACATAGGTTAGGTTAGGTTAGAAGGGGTGATTAAACGGCAGGCCGTATTATCGCACTCGGATCTCATTGGATCCATTGTGGTCCCCAGACTATGGTAAAGGTGAAAATAAGGATGGGTGAGGAAAGGAGTTAAGGTGTGGGTATGAGAAGCCTCCAGAAGACTGGCGAAAAGGTATAATTTGCCCCATACATAAGAAGGGAGATGTCATAACGTGCAGCAATTATAGAGGTATCACGTTGTTGAGTACCGCCTATAAGATACTCTCCTCTATCCTGCAAGACCGGATAACCCCATACGCTAAAACCATCATCGGACAATATCAGTGTGGTTTCATTCCAGGCAAATCAACATCTGATCAGATCTTTACCCTTAGGCAGGCGATGGAAAAATGTCTAGAATTTAACATCCCAACATACCATCTGTTTATAGACTTTAAGGCCGCCTACGATAGCATAGCCAGGGTAGAACTTTACAAAGCCATTAGAGAATTTGGCATCCCAAATAAATTGACACGACTATGTAGGTTGACCATGACCAACGTAACAAGCCAAGTAAAAATAGCCGGATTGCCAACCAATCAACATCTTTAATGGACTCCGACAAGGGGATGGTTTGGCCTGCCTCCTCTTCAACCTGGCGTTGGAGAAAGCAATCCGTGACTCTGGCACGGCAACAAGAGGGACCATCGTCAACAGGTCCAGCCAGATACTGGCTTACGCAGACGACATCGACGTCATCGGAAGAACCGAGCAAGCTGTAAATGATTCCTTCATCCAGATCGAGCAGGCGGCACAAAATCTGGGGCTAGTGAAGGTAAAATTAAGTCAATGGTGGCGTCGAATGCGAGAGGAACAGTTGGTCAAACAATCAAGGTAGCAGAGCACGAATTTGAAGTGGTGCAATCCTTTAAATACCTTGGGTCAATAGTAGCAGCCGATAACATATAGAAGAAGAAATACGCAGGCGGCTTCTCAAATCCAACAGAGCCTACTATAGTCTTTCAAAGCTCTTCAAATACAGAAATCTCACCATAACTTCGAAACTGCTGCTGTACAGGACCATGGTCCTGCCAGTACTCATCCGAGACTTAGGTGCTTAGAAAAGGCTATTGGAATAACAATATGCGGCGTTGAAGCCTTTCATCAAACAAATGTAATCGTTTAGTAAGAGTCCCTATATATGTGTATTGAACACGTTCATTGTAAAAAGTTCATTTTGTTTTATCATCGAATAAACTCTTCTTGTTTAACCTTCTTTAGTAAGTACACGCGTTTTTCTTTTTGCTCTGCAATTACAGGTTATGGGACCAGGCATTATTAATTAAAAAGAAGAATAGAAAAATTCATTAAATTTTAAAGTTTCCAAATAAGTTTTTTTGAAAACTCGGAAGATGTCGAAGTCGGATAGCAACCTTTCGTTCGAGAAGCTGCTTGGACGGCAGAATTATTGCAATTGGAAAATTGCAATGCAAGCTTTTCTCGATCTTGATAATTTATGGTCCGGAGTCATGGAATATGACTTGGACGAGAACGGACAGCCTAAAACTGCTATAGACGTGGACAAAGACAGAAGGGCAAGAAGCAAAATTACCCTTGCGATTGACTCAATTTGCTACATCCATATTCAGAACGCTACGTCAGCGAAAGTTATGTGGCAGAAGTTGGCGGATGCCTATGAAGACAATGGTCTGACGCGTCGTGTTGGTTTACTTCGAAAATTGATAACCACTTCTTTGTCAAACTGCGGTTCCATGGATCGCTATATCAACGAAATTATATCGTCTTCACAGGCGTTGAACGGTATTGGTTTCCCAATCAATGAAGAGTGGGTAGGTACGCTACTTTTTGCGGGCTTATCAGAAGAATATCGCCCAATGATTATGGCGCTTGAAAATTCTGGCACCAGCATTACAGGTGACGCCATCAAAACGAAACTTCTGCAAGAGATGCAGCCCGGAGAAAGTGATAATGCAGCGCTTTTCTCGTCGAAACACCACAAGTGGCAACCCAACAACAAACAAAAGCGAAAAGGACCGAAATGTAGACGGTGCAACAACTTCGGGCATATAGCAAAGAATTGCCAAGTTAATTCTAGCGACGGTGGTAAGAAATATAATGCATTTGGTGTGGCGCTTTCCACAATTGGCCTTGGAAGTCGTGATGAATGGTTCTTCGACTCGGGGGCAACATCACACATGACGTCGTTGCCCGATGTTCTTCTAAATTCAAAAAGAACGACAGGCACAGTCATCGTGGCAAATGGAGGTGAAATGAAAATTGAATCAACCGGCAAAATTTTAGTAAGAACTGGCAAAAGCAATGACGATTTGGTTGAGGTTAGGGATGTGCAGCATATTCCCGATTTAACCACAAATTTGTTGTCTGTTAGTCGCATTGTAAAGCGAGGTCACACCGTTGTATTTCAGAGCAAAGGGGTTGAAGTGCTCGATCAAAATAAAAAGGTAATTGCAACTGGTACTCTAACAAATGATTTATTTCGATTAGACACAGCACAACCGAACAAAGCACTAACTTGTGGCTCAACAACAACCCGAGAACTCTGGCACAGAAGAATGGGCCACCTTAATTACAACAGCCTGAACAAATTAAATAACGGCTTAGCCAATGGAATAAATTTCTCCAACAAAGTCGAAAAGGATTGCAAAATTTGTCCTATCGGAAAACAAATAAGACTACCCTTCAAAAAGCAAGGTAAGAGAGCTAATGAAATTTTAGAAATTGTGCATTCGGACATCTGTGGTCCAATGGAACATGAGTCTCTCCGGGGCAATCGTTATTTTTTATCATTCATTGACGACTTTACGAGAAAAATTTTTGTATATTTTTTAAAAACGAAGTCAGCACATGAAGTGTGCGAAAAATTTCAAGAATTTATAAGTTTTGTTGAAACCCAAAGTGGTAAGAAAATAAAAAAGATCCGTACAGACAACGGAAAAGAGTTCTTAAACTCAAAATTTCAAAACATAATTAAAAGAAAGGGTATCCACCACCAGACAACAAACGTTCATACGCCAGAGCAGAACGGGCTAGCCGAAAGAAACAACAGATCGATAGTAGAGAAGGCCAGATGCATGCTTGCAGATGCCAACTTGTCGAAGTCGTTTTGGGCGGAAGCCGTAGCATATTCTGTATACCTGTTAAATCGATACCGTCCAAAGGCACAGGCATTACTCCTGAAGAGGCATGGACTGGATTCAAACCAGATTTATCACTCATAAAAGTGTTCGGCACAACAGTCATGTCACACATCCCTAAGATAACTCGACAAAAGTTCGACCCGAAAGCACATGAATGCATACTTACCGGATTTGACGAAAATACTAAAGGCTATCGTCTTTACGATCCCATTAAAAATATAATTTTCAAGAGCCGCAATGTAACCTTCATCAATGAAGATATTTGCGATGGTGAATCTTCACGAAAATGTCCGATGGTAAAGCAATGCAGTGAAAACAGTGCGCCTAAAACTCCGAAATTTGTTGAATTGAATTTATTCAACGAAGTCGACAATAATCTCCAAGAAGGTGTTGAACTCAACAACTCGATGTCTTGTAAAGATGATTTGAGCCTAGACGAAGGTGACAACTCTCACTCAGATGTATTCAATCCAATTGTGAATGATCCAGATGTGGCAATCCCCAATTCCAATGCCGATGCGCTGCCCCAGCAACCTAACTCAAAGTTAACAAAATTAAGGCGCAGCGAAAGGGAGCGCCATATACCAGAAAAATATAAAGATTACATCACAGGCGAAAACAGTAGTTCTTCTTCTGACAATGACGATCTCTATGATGACTGCGAACCCGAGATGAACCAGCATGTTACAGCAGATGACGAACTCGAATCTGGACTTGTGGCGCCTCAATCGTATCCCAATAGACTTTTTTCGGTTGAAAACCAACTAGTGCTAAACTCTCACGATTCGAGGCGCATACCCCAAGGCAAGTATCCTAAAATAAATTCTTTTGAAAATCAAAATACTGCTAAGAATTTCTCACAGCAAAACATGGAAGACCCAACGACGCCCGAAGAAGCCTTATCGAGACCAGATGCAGTCCGATGGAAGTTGGCCATGGAGGAAGAGTTCCAGTCATTGATGGCAAACAACACTTGGTCTTTGGTGGATCTACCAAATCATCGTAAGCCAATAAAATGTAAATGGGTTTACCGAACCAAACGGGACGTCACAGGTCAAATTGACCGACACAAGGCAAGACTTGTGATCAAAGGATACTCGCAGCGGAAAGGGGTGGATTTTGACGAAACCTACTCACCAGTTGTACGTCACAGTTCCCTGCGGTATCTCTTTGCACTCGCCGCCCAACTTGACCTTCAAATAGAGCAGATGGACGCCATCACCGCCTTTTTGCAAGGTGAATTATCAGAAGCCATCTATATGGAGCAACCCCCATTATTTGTGGACCAAGCAAATAAATCAAAAGTCTGTATGCTTAACAAAGCGCTATACGGACTCAAACAATCCAGTCGCGTATGGAACATGGAACTGGACCAAGCCCTAAAAGCGTCCGGTTTACTGCAATCTAGTTTTGATCCATGCGTCTACTACAGGATTAATAAAAACGATGTCCTCATACTAGCTGTATATGTGGACGACATTTTACTGTTTTCCAACAGCACTGAATGGCTAACAAATATGAAAAGCAACCTGCATCAACAATTTAAGATGAAGGAACTTGGACCAGCCACACATATTCTAGGAATGCGTATCACCAAGGGTCAAAATTCATACGCTTTGGACCAAGAGCAGTACATTGAATCAATTCTACGTAAATTTGGAATGACGGAATCCAAACCAGTGAAGACACCGATGAATGCCAGTCTAAAGTTGTCAGCCCAAGATGGTGAATTGGAAAACATCTCGTACCAGGAGGCAATCGGATGCCTCATGTATCTGTCCCAATGCACCCGACCGGATATAAGCTTCACCGTCAACACTTTAAGTCGTTTTAATTCGAAACCAGGACGAGAACACTGGCTAGCTGTAAAACATCTGTTTCGTTATCTACGCGGAACATCATCGTTAAAGCTGACATTCCAAAAAGATGAAAGTCCTGACGTCATTGGATTCACAGATGCAGATTGGGCAGCCAACATAGAAGACAGAAAGTCTACGACAGGTTTTGTGTTTTTAGCTCAAGGAGGAGCTATATCGTGGTGCTCCAAAAGGCAACATACTGTTGCATTATCATCATGCGAAGCGGAGTACATGTCGTTATCAGCAGCAGTACAAGAAGCAATCTGGTGGAATGGCCTTCGAAATGAAATTACGCAACAGCGTAGCACTCTCCAAATTATGTGCGACAATCAAAGTGCAATCGCTATCTCAAAGAATAATGGGTTTCACCCTCGAACGAAGCACATTGACATTCGTCACCATTTTGTCAAAGACGTTCTCGCTAAAGGCGAAATTCAAGTCAACTATATATGTTCACAAGAACAAATCGCAGATGTCCTAACGAAGCCGCTGGACAAAGTCAAGGTGGAAACTTTCCGGAAGGCAATGGGAATACAATAGATGACTCTTAAGGAGGAGTATTGGAATAACAATATGCGGCGTTGAAGCCTTTCATCAAACAAATGTAATCGTTTAGTAAGAGTCCCTATATATGTGTATTGAACACGTTCATTGTAAAAAGTTCATTTTGTTTTATCATCGAATAAACTCTTCTTGTTTAACCTTCTTTAGTAAGTACACGCGTTTTTCTTTTTGCTCTGCAATTACAAAGGCACTCCGAGCTTTTAGCCGCGTTCGAGAGAAAAGTCTTAAGGAGAATTGTTGGCCCCGTATGTGAGGAAGGACGATTCTGGAGACGGTACAATCATGAATTGTACGCAATCTACCTTGAAGCAGATATCGTGACAAAAATTAAGCTCGGTAGACTCCGGTGGGCAGGGCACCTAGCTCGCATGTGTTCTTGTGGTACATTCTATGGTAGACGACAGCGTGGTAGACCATGCTTGCGCTGGAGAGATGGCGTAGACCAGGACGCCCGGAGCCTTGGGGTGCGCAACTGGATGGCGGCGGCTCGAGACCGGGATGGGTGGAGAGACTTGTTGAAGGAGGCCAGGACCGGACCCCGGTTGTCGAGCCGATGATGATGATGATGAGAAGCCTCCCTGAACCAACCCAAATTTTGAGTAAATTTCACGATGGTCCTTAGTGGCAAAAACGAGATGTCGCTCAGTTTGTCAAAGTAATCTCCGAGGGCCAATTTTCTGGTTCTTACCAAGCTGGGGCATTCACAAAGGAAGTGATAAGAGCCCTCCTCCGCCTCTTCATCTTGACATCCTCTGCACAAGTCGGATGAGCTGATGCCCATTCTGCGCATGTGGGTTCCCATTGAGTTGTGACCCGTTAGGATTCCAACCTAGCGTTTGCGGCATCGAGGAAACATTTGCGAATTCTGCTTTTTTCTTGTGCGAGTGACATAGAAACGGAGGATACAGTTTGGCTTGGATCAAGGGAAGATCCAGTTTTGGCCACCATTTCATTTCCATATATATCACAATGTCATGGGACCCATCGAAGGGTAACTGGAATAATTAACTGTTATTTGTCTAGACATTCTTCAAGGTTTTTTATCATTGATATCACAGATTAGCCATATGAAGATGAGAATGTTTCGTACGTTTCACCCTCCAAAACCCATTTGTTTACATTGTTGTATTTGTAATTTTTTCCCTCGTCGATGAATATATGTGAATTGCAACAACAATTTAACCAGGTGTGTGAAGATCCCTACTGTCTATGTGTGAGATTTTTATTCACACATTCTCATTTTTTATCTGATAACTGCCAGTTCAAGCTTGTAGGCAAATTAAAATGACTGCCGGGGATTCTCATCTTCATGTGGCTAATCTGTGATTGATATACTATATATGGACTGCTAGTCGGGTCTCATTTCCATACAAAAGCCCTAATAAAAGGCGTTCAGCCACTTCTTAGCAACATAAGTGCTTTTGTAGAAAAGCGGCAAAAAAAATAACTATTTTCCGTGCCATCTCTTGCCACTTGGCCAAAATTATCAGTTTTTGCCAAAGAAGCTAAGGACATCTACTATTATTTTTTCTTTTAAAAAACAGAGCCATCTGTTTTCATTCAAGTTTAAATTTTGACGTCTGTCATTTGTGGTGTGCCTCTTATTAGAAAAGTCAATCGTTCTTCATTTTGCATCTGCAGTCTAGAGAGTGTTTCCTGCCAGTTGTGTAGGTACATTTTATATTGTTATGATGTTTTATCATCATTTATTAACACTATTTTATTTTTTATAAACTTAATTAATATTGAAACTGTGCTTTAGAAAATTATTTTTTGTTGTTTTAAATGAATACGAAAGTTGTTTCAATCAGTTTATAAGAATTGAAAAAAGTTCCAGTATCCAGTAATGTGAATCCCTCTAAAATCCGAAAACGCCTTGTTTTAACTATCGAGGGACTACTGTATAAATAAATAATTAAGATACTTTTTGCCATTGAATATTACTTTCTGGGTTTTAACCCACTTCACGTTATGAATGGCTAAAGTTCGTAAAAGTATGATCATTTAAGTCCAACCTTTATTACTTTTCCCACACACAAAATTTTTTTGTAATCGAAAACAACTAATTTGTTTATGGGATATTGCCTCTATAAATATCAAATTTTCAAAAATAACTTTTCAAACACAAACAGAATTTTTAAAATCGGATACCGCCCTTTTGTTTTTACCCCACTTCTCCCTATAAAATATTAGTTTTTTGAAAAAAAAACTCCTTAAGCCATCCCTTAGAAAAAACTTTGATACACAAAAAGGATTTCTAAAATCGAATACATAATATAACTTTTAAATCTTAAAATGACGTTTGTTCCATACAAAATACGTCCTTTAAAAATTTAAAAGCCTGATAAATATTTGCGAAACCGAACATTAACCCTACAAATAGCTAAATTTTGAAAAAAAATATATCCTTAAAACCATTTGCTAAGAATAACCTTTTAGGCCGAGGTCAAGTTTTTTTTCAACCGGATACGTCTTTTTCATTTTACCCCATTTCACCCTAAAAATAGCAAAATTTTGAAAAAAAATATCCTAAGCCATTTCCTAAAAATCACCTTTTAAAACCAGGTAGAATTTTTTCAATCGGATACGTCTTTCATTTTACCCCATTTCGCCCTATACATGGAAAATATTAAAAAAAAAAAATACCTATAGCCATCCCATAAAAACAACCTTTCAATCACAAAAAGAATTTCTTAGAATAATTTCTAAAAAATGATATGTATTTCAGGCCAGGTGGCAAGAGATGGCCTGGAGAATAGTTTTTTTTGTCACTTTTCTACAAAAGCACTAATGTTGCTAAAAAGAGGAAGAACCTTTTTTGAAATCTTTTGTATGGATTATGAGCATGAAGCCTGTTCAGATTGGGAAGATTGAGTCTCATCGTGTTTACATTAGAAACTTTGAGGCGCCTCAAAATACATTGAAACAAAAATAATTTCAACATTTCGCCGTTGAAACAACAAGTAACGACACTCATGAGATGACATAGGTCTTTTTACTGAACTCGTGATTACACGGTGAAGAAAAATCCTTTCATTTCAATCTACCTTTCCCTGTCTCACACCCTTAAAATCCATATATATCTCACTCAAACGTTTTATGCTGAATCCGAAAATATTAAATGAAACTGGCGCATCGGCGAAATTTGAGTGGAATCTACCTTCTCTTTCTTTACGCACATAAATCGCTATTCAGTAAAACGATCCATGTAATCAGGCACATACAAAGAAGTCGAGTTAGTTAAGAAACTGTTATAAATGCTATTTTCCGTTAAATAGTAAAACTGTATAACATTTCTTTTGCCAAAATGACAGAGACTTTGTCAAATCAAATTGTGCGACAATTGAGAATAAAATTTAATTTTGTTATTGAATTCCAAACAAAAAACATTTCAAAATGGTATCACGGGTTTCTTCCAATTAAAAGTATTTTTATTTTTAATTACAAAATATAGGTGCGACCAATATTGTTTTATTTTATAAAACCAATTGACATGCTAATTCAATGATAAAACCAATATGAATATAAATAAATGAATGGGCGGCAGAATTATTTCGTGCGCTAAATGTTGACAGGTAGTAATGTACAATAGAAGCAAAAAATTAAATTTTCTTAGCTGGAGGTGCTAAAATGCTTAGCTTAATTTTAGCTTGGCTAAATTTCGGAGAGAATTTGATATCAAAAAAATTTCCGATCTGCGTACTTGGCTAGAACTGATAAATTTATTTCGCGAACTTGATGTGGAAAGCGTTTTGGGACACTGAAAATTTCAAGTTTCGAAACATGCATTCTGGTTAAAGCATAAATACACTCTTTCTACTTGCTGCTTATAGTGACATCTATTAACGGATAGTTGAATCGACCTGACGTTTTGTTTTGTGAGAGGAATGAGAGGAAGAGGAATACTTGTAAAAAAAACTATCTGTCAAATATGCGATAGCAGTAGCAGCCACATTGGCACATTAAACTTGAATAAAGTTTCAGTAAATTAAATCACGTTTTATTTAACAACGGCATTTGAATTAATTTTGATAAAATGCCGACAATTGGTGTAAAGCGTGATTTGCTTTTTGATGCTCTAGGCAAAAAATACAGTAAGTTTATATTTAAATTTGCACCCAACCTAAGAAATAACTAAAACCCGATTGATTTAGCGGATGATGAGTTTCAACAACTTTGTTTTGCATTTGGTCTTGAGTTGGATGAAGTGGTAAGAAAAAATGAACTTCAATACAACGATGTTGGTTATTAAAAAAAATCAAATAAATACTAACATCATCATATAGACTACTGAAAAGCAAATGCTTACCAAAGAGCAAGGTGATATTGCAGCAGCTCAGGATGCATCTGAAGAAATCATCTACCGCATTGATATTCCAGCGAATAGATATGATTTGCTGTGCATGGAAGGTCTAGTAACTGGATTACTAGTTTTCCAAGAAAAGTATTTATTCTGATTTGAATTTGATATAAAATGTTTCCCAGCTAAAAGCCAAGCGTATTATTGTATTTGTTATAGAATTAAACCGCCACAGTTTAAATTAACCGAACCCAAAGGCGGAGTCGAGGCTCGTCAAACTTTGAAAATTCTGCCTGAGACAGCTCAAATTCGACCCTTTGCCGTGGCTGCAGTTCTCAGGAACATCACTTTTACCCAAGAATCCTACAATTCGTTTATTGATTTGCAAGTAAGTTTTAATATTTCGATTGTTTACCATAATACCTTTATAAATCCTGTAGCTATTTAAATTTAAGAGGGAGCGAATAATTGGTTAAAAATGAAAAATTAGTATCCACAAGCTGAAGGTTAGGTTATGAGGGGAATGCATACCCCAGAGGCTGTTGCGTACTCGGGGCCTATTGGTCAATTGTGATGCCCCTAGCAATGTAACAGAGATTAGTTGGTTGACATAGACTGGTTCGTTTGCGAACCAGCCCGTGCTTTCTATATTTTCATGTTTGCCATTGAGACCTGCGCTAGATCGTCCAGTTCTCCAACAAATCTGTTTCCAAAGTATTGGTTTTAGTTTGGAGGCACAATGTCCCGTAAGTACGCCTATCAACGTTCTAATAATCTTTTTACTCAGCGATAAAATATACTGAGTTTCGTTTTCATTAATTCTAGACCATAAACTTAGAGATAACGCAGTCGTTCCTGGGCATCCAGGAATTATTGATTTGGATCTTATAGTCTCACTGGATATTGCTTTGATGGCAGCTTGGCTGTAAACGAAAGATGTGATCTCCGACAAGCTCAGTTTTTTCTTGTTAACTGTTTCGGCCGCTTTTTCAATAGCGTAAATCTCTCATCACTGGGAGTTTAAATGATTATCTAATATTAAGAGCTTCACAGAACACCCCAACTCCAGTTCTTTCTTCGATTTGTGACCCATCAGTGTAAAAAGGGATACCCTGTTTACTGATTAGTGACTTGGGTTCCCATCCATGCCTTTTAGGGTATTAAAATAGAGAAGTTTGTGTTAAAGTCTATTACAGGTGATAAGTGGTCAGTGGTCACATCAAGTTCGGCCATTGTGTCATACCTTTGCAAGATAGACCGATGACCATAAGTGCTGTGCTTCCAAGAGCCCATTTCTTAAAGTCGAAGGGACTGGAAGATTGAGAATAATTTCCAGCTCTGCTTGTGGCGTAGATCTATGTGCCCCCGTTATTCCTATACAGGCTAGTCTCTGTACCTTGTTCAGGTTTTTGAGATAGCTATCCTTTTCTACAGCCTTCCACCACACGATCGAACCATAGACAAGTATGGGTCGAACAATCCCGGTATACATCCACTGGATGACATACTATCGCATGCCCCATCGTGTACCGAAGGTCTTTTTGCATGTGTAGGAGGCACAAATAGCTCTTTTCATTCTTTCCTCTGTGTTCCGTTTCCAGGTTAGCTTGGAATCAAGGATTACTCCAAGCTATTTAGCTTTTTTGGAAAGTTTCAGAGGAATTTCATTTAACTTGGGAGGAATAACGTCCTCTAATTTCCTTTTATTCGTAAAGAACTAGTTCAGTTTTTGAAGGGTGGACCCCGAAACCGTTTTGTGCTGCCCAAGAAGATACTTTATTTAAGTGCAGACTTCATAATATCTTTGATGGTGGTAAGATACTTACCCGATATCAAAATTACTATGTCGTCTGCATTGGCTACAGTTTTAATGCCCTTGTTCCTAAATCCTGTAAGAATTTTGCTACCAACGAGATTTGAAGATCCAGAAAGGTAGTTTCCCATACAAAGAAGAAGAAGAAGATGTTCATGCCAAATTTTATTAGATGCATTTTATGTTTCAAGTGCAATTACCAGAAGGCCAAAGATTACATGTACATATGTACATGTTCAGACGGATAGTATTGTTTTCGTTTCGGATTCTGATGTACAAACTTTATGTGCAGTTCAATAGTTAATGCCCTTTAGCTTATCCATTAGCCATATACCTACCAATTCCTATTATTGTTTTTATATATTATGAAACAATCTTATTAATTACATCATTCTAGGATAAATTGCACCACAACATCTGCAGGAAGCGGACTCTTGTTGCTATAGGCACCCATGATTTAGACACGATCAAAGGACCTTTTACGTATGAAGCACGTGCACCACAAAATATCAACTTCATTCCTCTCAACCAAACTAAAAAGATGAATGGAAAAGAATTAATGGAGTTCTACACAAACCACCCTCAATTGAAGCAATTTCTTCCAATTATAAGAGAATCACCTGTATATCCAGTTATTTATGATTCCAATGAATTGGTCCTATCATTGCCTCCAATTATAAACGGAGATCATTCGAAAATTTCGTTAAAAACCAAAAATGTATTTATCGAATGTACTGCAACGGATCTAACGAAAGCCAAAGTGGTTCTTGACACTGTCGTATGCATGTTCTCCGCTCATTGTGCAGACAAGTTTACAATTGAGCCATGCAATGTTGTGTACCCAGACGGATCCGTATCAACATACCCTGAAATATCGTATCGTACTGAGAAGATATCGGCAGCCAAAGCAAATGCGGCTGTTGGCATAACAGAGGAGCCCCAAAAAATGGCGAACATGCTAACTAAGATGTACTTGGAAACCACTTTGGTTGGTGAAGATGAATTACATGTGAGAATTCCTCCAACACGACACGATGTCATTCACGCTTGTGATATTTATGAGGATGTTGCTATTGCGTATGGTTACAATAACATAACCAAGTCACTTCCATCTTTCATGCATATCGCCAAGCAGTTTCCGTTAAATAAGCTGACGGAGCAATTACGCGAACAAGTCGCTCAAGCTGGATTTACTGAAGCGTTGACTTTTACATTATGTTCGCGTGACGACATCGGAACTAAGTTGAACAAGCTGATTGAAAACTTGCCGGCTATTCATATTTCGAATCCGAAGACTCTTGAGTTTCAAGTGGTGAGAACGTCATTGCTGCCAGGTCTTCTGAAGACTCTTGTAGCAAATAGAAAAATGCCGCTTCCACTGAAATTGTTCGAAGTAAGCGACGTAGTCCTTGCTGATGATGAAACAGGTTAGTCCCTTTGCCAACAAAATGAATGCTTTTTTCATTGTTTTCTTCTTTTTTTTTCAATGTAGAAGTTGGTGCAAGGAATGAACGCAGATTGTGTGCGGTCAATTGTAGTAAATCAGCTGGATTTGAAGTTGTCCATGGGTTGTTAGACCGAGTAATGCAGCTTTTGGAAGTTCCATGGAAGTCTGGAGAGGGATATTATTTGCAGGCATCTGAAGGCAAGACATTAATTACATCTAAATACAAGACGAATTTTGAATCAAATATAAAATTGTATTGCAGATTCTAGTTACTTTCCTGGACGGTGTGCGAATGTTATTTATAAAAATACTCCCATTGGTAAAATTGGAGTCTTACATCCGACTGTTCTCCAAGCATTTGAGTTAACCACTCCATGTTCTGTTGTAGAAATTAGTATTGAACCATTTGTTTAAACATTTTAAAAGCTTTGAATATTAGAAATAAATGAGCTTTTATGTATTTCCGTTTATTACAATAAGTTTGATCTTAAAAGCAGCAACTGTTTTCTTTAGAATTGACCGGCGATAATACTGTGAACTCTCGTTATAAAAATCATTCAGAACATTCTGCCTTAAGCCGGAACCAGATATGCCTCGTGTCATGTGTCACTATCGCTCTAATGTATTTCATATGCGTTGAGCAATGGCTGAGTTCGTAATTTCAGGGTTTGAATCACAGATTAGTCACATGAAGATGAGAATCCCCGGCAGCCATTTTAATTTGCCTACAAGCTTGAACTGGCAGTTATCAGATAAAAAATGAGAATGTGTGCATAAAAACCTCACACATAGACAGTAGGGATCTTCACACACCTGGTTAAATTGTTTTTGCAATTCACATCTATTCATCGACGCGGGAAGAAATTACAAATACAACAATGTAAACAAATGGGTTTTGGAGGGTGAAACGTACGAAACATTCTCATCTTCATATGGCTAATCTGTGGTTTGAATAATATGAATAATGGGTACGTTCAGCAGACACAAGGGACTACATATGTAGTCAAGTGCATTCATTGAACGCAAATTTTACAAAGGAAACTAGTTATTTTTTTGAGGTGTCATTAATGCCAAAATTGGAACTTTACTTCCAACCTTTACCTTCCATTGATAGTGCAGATAGTATTTATAATAATATTTTTTTTTGAAAAACACCTTACACAAGTCAATTACGAAATGTAATTTATATTTTTTCAATACTTCTTGCTTATGATGCATTTTTTAATTAAATCTTTTCTATTATTTTGATAAAGAACTCCTCCACCCAAAACAATAAAACAAACGTTGAAAAAAGAAGTCACTGAACAATGAAGTTCAGCTTGCTGTTTAATGACAAAATATAATCAGCTGATATTTTGACATAAATGCACTTGGCTTGAAATGAAGGGAGATATTTCTTGACTAGCTTTCCAGTCACTTTCCAATAAAAGTTGCCTTAATTGGAAGGAAATTTTGCGACAGCTGGCCAATCAGAGACGAGAAACTTGCCTTGCCTTCAAGTCCCTTCGTCATCTGAACGTACTCAATGACTTTGTGTAAAATGAGTTCACAATAGCAAAGCTTGACAAAATGAGAAATAAAATTATTTGTTAGAAGCTTTTGATTTGATTGGTAGTTGGTACATTATGTACATTTAAAAAATGGGTATCAACAAAAATATTTTAAAACTTATTGTTCTAAAGCTAAGATCAGACGGTTTGTGTATATACACAAATTTCATTTGTGTATGTTATACACAAATTGGAACACAAATGCTATTTATTTATGCCACAAATATTTGTGGTTCAGACAATTTGTGTACTTTTTTTTAAAAAAAACACAAATTTCATTTGTGTAAAGATATACACAAATATGCTATACACAAATTAAATTGGTGTATAAAAATGTGTGGTTCAGACGATTTGTGTATTTCTTCACAAATGAAATTTGTGTACTCATTTGTGTTTATGTCATTCTGTTTATTTGATAGTGAATTGAAGTGTATCCGGTTAAAATAAATAATTTCAATCAAACAATGTCAAAAAAAAATGTCTTGCCAATAGTTTGGCCGCGTATTTACTCGAAAGTGAAGAAGATGACGAAAGCCAACAACGGGTCGTAGAAATGGTACGCAAGCGGCGAACTTGTTGGAGAAAAAATTGGCTTGGCCACCGTGAGACGGAGGGCTTTGGCCCTGTGGAACTACGTGCCGAAGAGCCCCAATTGTATCGAAATTTCGTACGAATGTCAGCCGCTCAGTTCGATCATTTGCTGGCTTTGGTAACGCCATATATTGAGAAGGCCGATACATTTATGCGCCCCAGTATTCCGGCATCTGTGCGGCTAGTCTTGACGTTGCGCTTTCTCGCATCTGGCGACAGTTTTCGCTCGCTCCAGTATCTTTTCCGCATTCCACAGAATACAATTTAAAGCATTATTCCAGAAGTGCTGGATACAATCTACAAAGTTCTTGTAGACGATTTTCTGAACCCAATAGGAGTTTTGTCTCCGTGAGCCGCCCAATTTGGGCGCCAACAAATCGAATACCACTCCTCCGATACGATTTTTGGCTTAACGTAAATGTGTTCATTTCATCTAATATAAATAACCCTGTATGTCCTTATGGTGCCATTTTACAAAACAAATCATTAAAATCATAGTTGGTGCGTTCTTTTTTGAACTAAAGTTAACTATGGTTGATGTGTCAGAAATTATAGTTGGAATGTCATAGTTAAAAAAGTTACTTTGGGTAACTTTTCATTTAGGAACGATCAAAGTTATAAATATGGTTGAACTGTCAAACGAAATGTGTTGAAAAAAAAATCGAAATACATTTGGAATGAATAAAAGAGATAAAATCGTGTTTGCATTAAATTTATTGCCAAAAATAATTACTTGCACTTCAAAAATGGAAACAATTTGTTAATTAAATTTATGTATACTTAATTTTTGGACAATCGAATCATTGTTGGTTCATTCATTATGGGCACAATGCACAAATTTCGTAATAAAAAATTGACCAAATCGAAAGAATAAAATGTCGACAAAAAATTAAAATTAGTCAGATAATAACAGAAAACAATTCCCAAAATCGAAATCGACAAAAACAAAATGAGTTAAATTGAAAACACATTTACAAAAATGAATGCAATTTCAGATCAAAAGAACGAAAAGTAAACAAAAGATAACCACAAAATGAAAACATTGCAGTTTCAGCTGTGTTTGACAGATTAACCATTTCAACTCATATCAATGAGATGAGTTGGAAAAAGTTACTAAAAGTTACTTTCTGACACTTTAACCTTGAGTTTAGGAACGACTTTATGACGTCATAAAGTTACTCAAAGTTACTTTTCTGAATTAAAGGAACGATGAAAGTTAACTATAGTTAACTATAGTTAACTTTAGTTAGAAAAAGAACGCACCAAGTTGCACATTAAAATTCGAAGAAAAAACCTTTATTGACTCTACTGATATTAAATATTCAGGGGGGTCATTCCGTAATTCGATTATCGCCACACGATATCGTTTTGACGATAGCTTTGCTTCACGTAAAAGCGATAATCACTATCGACTGGACGATATCGTCTTGACGATCGAAAATTTGCTCTCCGTAACTCAAAAATCGTCAAAACGTTATCGTTAAATCGTTACCGTTTGAACGATACCTATTTAGCTATCGTCTTGCGTCGTCTTGTTTGTTTTTCGAAACAATTTATGCATTTTATCATATGTAGGGTTTTTCAATAAGAGCGCGTAGATGTTTTCGGTTGATCCTGGGTTTCGTTGACGGAAAGGCGTTGGCTGATTGTCCACTGAATTGGTCGACTCAAATTTGGGCACCAAACTTTGGATAATAGACATGGAAATACAACCATGTAAACCTTAAAATGGGCGCAACGCACGTATCGTTGCCTAAAAGATTTTTATATTAAAGTTCTTTCAATTGGACGTGTCGTTCAATCGTGTAACTTGCCATGATGATTTGGCATCAGTAAATAATAAACAAAAGATTTAATAGAAGTCACCGTCAAAATCTGCCCGCTGCAATTGAAAACCCTATAATTAATTATATGTAGTTTGAAGGATAGGTGGATAACCGATTTGTTTAGGCGAATTCACGTTTTGCCCGCACTTTTCTTCACTTTTTCTTGTTGCGAAGTGAATCTATAATTTACCAACAAATGAACTTTAAGAAATAAAACTTATTGAAATTATATTTATTGAAAACATACTCTACAAGAATTGGCGTTCTATTTTAAAGACAACTGAACATCGAATGAAATTAATAACGGAAGAAAAACGTTAGCAAAAATTAAGTAGAAAAGAGATAACTATATGATATGAATAGAATAAAATGATAAGCACTGTTTGTTTACAAAATCAGAGTGCGTTTGAATATAATCCAACACTCCTCCTCAAACGTGCTCGACAAGTCCACATTTAGCTCTTAGGTCGATGACTCTTTTAGGTGAAAGCGGTTTCGTCAGTAGATCTGCGAACATCGTTTCACTTGGACAGTAGTCACATTTAATTATCTGCTTTTGAACGTAATCCTTTATGAAGTAATATTTGGTATCTATGTGCTTGGATCTGTTGCTATATTTTTCGCTGCATAACATTTTCAAACAGCTCTGGTTGTCTTCCCATATTTGAACAGCACCGGAGAGGTTTTCATTGATGTCATTGAGTAGTTTCTTCAACCAGCATGCTTCACGTACTGCCTCCGCCAACGCTATAAATTCTGCCTCTGTTGATGATAAGGCTACGCATGTCTGCTTGCGGCAACACCAGCTTACTGTTCCCCATAAAACTTGAAGATATATGCGGAGTTCGACTTTCTTTCATTTCTGTCTTCTGCCCAATTGGCGTCTGCGTATCCGAAAAGTTCCTTTGATGTGCTTTCTTGGCTCAATATCAATTTTAGTTGAGATGTCGCCTTTAGATATTTTCCCAGTCGCTTAAGCTCATTCCAATCCTCTGTTGAAGGCTTTGATACTTTTGAAGCAAGTATAGATACAGAAGCTGAGATGTCCGGCCGAGAATTGACAGATAAGTACAAGAAACATCCGATGAATTTCTGGTACTTCTGATTATCCAACAGGAGATCTGGTTCAACATTAGATTTTCCATAACTTAAATCCATAGGTACGTTTGAAGCTTTAGCATCCTTAAGACCCATGTCTTCAATAACTTTGTTGATGTAGTTCGTTTGGCTTATCGAAAAATGACCATCGTGGTCACGATGAACTTCAAGCCCCAGGTAATTTTTAATAGGCCCAAGGTTTTTCATTTTAAATTTTGACTTTAACACGGATTCTGCATCATCGATCAATTTCTGGCTTAGACTTATCAACAGCAAATCGTCGACGTATACGAGTACATAAATTAAAGAATTTTCTTCCAACTTTGTGTAAAGACATTGATCAGCATCACTTTGACTGAAACCATCTTTTAGAAGAACTTTACTGACTGCCTGGTTCCACATCCTTGCCGACTGCTTTAACCCATATAATTATGCTTTTCTTCAATTTACATACCTGCTGTTCCTTGTCTGTTACCACAAATCCTGTTGGTTGTCGCATTAATACAGTCTCCTCCAATTCACTGTTTAGAAACGCGGATTTAGCGTCTACATGAGTCACAAGCATTTTCTTATATCCAGCTACAGCCAATAACGTACGTAAAGTTGTTTGACGAACGACAGGAGCAAAAGTTTCATCGTAATCCTGTCCATACCGCTGCAGAAACCCCTGAGCAACTAAACGCGCCTTGAAAATTTTTCCTCCCCATGAATCTTTCTTGGATTTAAATACCCACTTACATCCAGCTGCTTTCCTGTCAGTAGGTAGGTTCACTAGGTCCCAGGTCTCGTTTTCCAACAAAGATTCCATTTCCTCCTTCATGGCTTGCTTCCATAAATCGCTACTTCTACAGCTTATAGCTTCCTTGTAGTTGGTGGGATCAGCTTCTTTCACATGATTAAGCATATTAACTTCGTTTATTAGTCTGCTTGGTGCCTTTCCTTTTGTTATTCTTGAAGATACTCTTTGCTCTGCTACTTCTTCACTAGACTCGTAAACTGATGAATTCCCCTCCTCACTAGACTCGCTCATCAATACATTTTCCGAAAACATATCGTTAAAGCCATAAAAGTCACTCTCTTCTGAACTGGAATCATTAACAGATGATTCGCACCAATTCTTTTGTTTACCCAAAACTATTTCCAAATACTCTTCATCTTCTTCAACTTCTATTAAGTCTTTCTTTATTTCTTTCACAGGTGCTTTTAGAATTTTAGTTGTATTTGTCCTTGCTGATTCTTCCTTTTGAGTTGAATGTATTAGAAATCTTACGTCCCTACTCACGGTCATCTTTTTCGTGCTGCTGTTTAGTAGTCTATAAGCCTTCGAATTCTGATCGTATCCTACAAACACCAAACATTCTGATTTGTTGTCCCACTTTTTTCGTTTCTCTTTTGGGATATGTACGAAACATCTCTCACCAAATGTTCTAAAATGCTTGAAGTCAGGTTTAATTCCGTGCCATAGTTCAAAAGGTGTTTTTGAAACAGCTCTTGTAGGTAATCTGTTCTGCGTATATGTTGCCGTCAGAATTGCCTCTGCCCAAAACTCTTTGTTTAGCTCTGCATCGATCAGCATACACCTCGACATTTCAACTAGGGACCTATTGCGTCGCTCAGCAACACCGTTTTGTTGTGGTGAGTATCCTGCGGTGTATTCTGCTTTGATGCCTTCGTTCTTAAGATACTGCTGTACATTGTTGCCTATATACTCACCACCACGGTCAGATCTCAATACCTTCGGTTTACGACCAAATTGTGTCTTTACGGCTTCCACGTATTCTCTTATTTTATTGAAGGCTTCTGATTTTTGTCGTATCAAAAAGGTTTTTGTGTACCGGCTGTAATCATCTATAAATGTGATGAAATATCTGTTACCGCTTGGACTGTTTACTTCCATCGGACCGCACAAGTCCGTATGCACTAAGTCAAGCACGGCGTTTGACAGATGCTCTGATTTCTTTGGGAATGGAAGTCGCGCTGACTTTCCCTGTAGACAGACTTCACAGGTTTCTTTAACGTTGCATTCTTTGAATACATATTCCAGTCCCCATTTCATTCGACTTTATTGAATTAATAGCATCTGTGTCCCTATGTCCCAACCTACGATGCCATTCATGAATACAACTTTCTTTATGAAAAGTTGCAAAAACTCTTTTCGGTTGTCGTAATACATACATATTTGTGGATAAGTCCGCCACAGCAAGCTGGCTGTTACTTTTCCAAATTTCACAAACCTTATTTTTGAAAATAACTTTGCAGCCTTTATCCACAAGACACGGAACGGAAAGCAAATTACCTTGCATCTTGGGAACGAATAAAACAATTTCAATAGTCGCAGTTGCCTCGAAGTTTTTGTCATTAAGCAATTTAATTTCACAGGAACCTTTTCCCTCAGAAAGAATTTGACTTCCATCTGCAATAAAAACTTTTTATTTAACAGATGTATCTAAACTTAGGAAGAAGTCCTTGACATTGGTGATGTGACACGTGGCACCAGAATCTAAAATCCAACCAGAAATGTTGCTCGAAGATGTTAGTAGTGAAAAATGTTCCTTGGATTTGGTGACAACGTTTACAGCCTGTTTCTTTTTCTTCTTCCATAGTTGATATTGAAGTCAATTCTTTTTCATGTGTCCCTTATGATGGCAAAAATAACACTCGGTCTCGCTGTTGTTTGTCGGAGGAAAATGTTTTACAACTTTCATTGCGCTTTCATTGTGTTGTCCCCTCCGCCTGTATTCTTCGATGAGTTTTGATTGCACGAGCTCAAAGGTTAGATCCGTATCTGAACTCGACCGTGTTTCAACGCTGTAATAAGTGTATCATAGCTGCTGGGTAAGCTACTTAAAAGCATTCCTACACTCCACTGCTCGGAAAGTCGTTCTTCACCTATAGCCCCCAATCGCTCAAACAGGTTCACCATTTCAGTAATATGTGCCTCAACATTTTCACCCTCGCCCACTCGAAGACTGCAGATACTTCTCATGAGTTGCACTTTATTACTGAGCGTATTCCTCTCGTGGTAATTTTTTAAACTGTTCCACGCTTCCTTAGATGTTGTTGCCTTTCGGACACAGATTAGCCACATGAAGATGAGAATGTTTCGTACGTTTCACCCTCCAAAACCCATTTGTTTACATTGTTGTATTTGTAATTTCTTCCCGCGTCGATGAATAGATGTGAATTGCAACAACAATTTAACCAGGGTGTGTGAAGATCCCTACTGTCTATGTGTGAGGTTTTTAGGTTAGGTTTTAGAACACCATCCTGAAATATTATCCTCTGGCTTAGGAATACTACCAGACACGTATCCCCAAAGCCCCTCTTTGATTAACAACATTTCCATTTTATATTTCCAAACGAAGAAATTATCTCCGCTGAGCTTTTTGACTTGGAAACGTGTCTCCGCCATTGTAACGCTGTTGCCTGGGGCCAAATTACAGCATCAGTGACTGATGGAGTGAGTGCCATCAGTGATCGAATGAACGAGTAAAACCTATGGGAATGATGACTCCATAACGGGAGCGGTAATGCCAAACTCACACAATTCAGTCACGTATTACTCGATAACAGATGCGGTAATTCGGCCCCTGTATTAAACTTTTAATTATTTCTTCTTTTCTAGGTTCTAATTGTTTGGTACTGGGCCCATAACCTGTTGCGAAGTGAATCTATAATTTACCAACAAATGAACTTTAAGAAATAAAACTTATTGAAAATATACTCTACAAGAATTGGCGTTCTATTTTAAAGACAACTGAACATCGAATAAAATTAATAACGGAAGAAAAACGTTAGCAAAAATTAAGTAGAAAAGAGATAACTATATGATATGAATAGAATAAAATGATAAGCACTGTTTGTTTATAAATAAATAAAAATTGATATTTTTTGGGCGTTACTGACAAAAATAAATTACAAAATTGTCATTTATGACAATGATTGAAAAGTCAATCCTTTTCAAACTGTGATTTATAATAAACGATTGTCGAGACGATAGTGATTGTGTTACGTGAAGCAAATTGATGACGATATCGTGCACGATTATCGTTTAGACTATTATTATCGTTTTAAAAATTACGGAATGACCCCCCAGTTGAATTTTCAAAACCATTTGTGTATTCTCACGAAATTTGTGTATGCTTATATTTTCAGAATACACAAATGATGTGACATACACAAATGGTGCCCAAATATACATAAAATGATCAGACGATTTGTAAATGTACACAAATTCGATTTGTGTATTGAATACACAAATGATACACAAATCGTTTGTGTACGTCATTTGTGTACATCAAATTTGTGGTTCAGACGATTTGTGTATTTTTTTGTCAATAATACACAAATGTATACACAAATAATGGGTTTTCCAATAAGAGGTGTTATTTTGATATTCAAAGAAAAATGGGATTTTTTGAGATAAATGATCGGATGTTTATTTCATTATAAAGAGAAAGGTATGCCGTTAATAATTGAATACAACATTAGCCAAATGGCAGCCACGAACACGCTTACAGGACCATATCCTTTTCATGAAATTTTCCATAACCAAATCGCAAAGTGGCTGCCCTATGTCCTCGATAGCCTCACGAATTCCATCTTTGAGGTCTTGAATCGACGCTGGGCTGTTGGCGTAGACCTTTAACACCTTGCGACTTCTTCCTTTGGGGCCACGTGAATGATAAGGTCTATGCCAACAGCCCAGCGTCGATTCAAGACCTCAAAGATGGAATTCGTGAGGCTATCGAGGACATAGGGCAGCCACTTTGCGATTTGGTTATGGAAAATTTCATGAAAAGGATATGGTCCTGTAAGTGTGGTCGTGGCGGCCATTTGGCTGATGTTGTGTTCCATTATTAACGGCATACCTTCTTCTATATAATGAAATAAACATCCGATCATTTATCTCAAAAAATGCCATTTTTCTTTGAATATCAAAATAACACCTCTTATTGGAAAACCCTTTATTTGTGTATACACAAATCGTGTGATCTAAAGCTTAACATGCTTTTGCTCTTAGAGCAAACTTTGCCAATTTGAGGTTTGAAAGTAAGATGAGAGTCAAAAAGTATGCCAAGGTCTTTTATGACATCACTTCTTAGCAACTTTTGTTCATCAATATTATTGTCAATGAGACTAAAATCTTTCTTTCTAGCTAAAGAATTAACATTACATATAGCGACATTTAGTGACATGCCATTTATATTGCACCATTTGACTAGAGCATTAAAATGTTTTTCATTTTGAGCCCGTCACTCAAGTTGTTAACTACATTAAATAACTTAAGATCGTCTGCAAATAACAGAAACCGGCAATAATCAAACAGATTAGTCAAGTCAGTAATAAATATCAAAAAGAAAAGTGGACGGAGGTGACTATGCCTTGGGGAACACCTGACGTAACATTTATTGCATGGGAATATATACCACAAAATCTTACAAACTGCTTTCTACCTGAAAGATACGAAAAAATCCACTCTCAATTTGCCTCGAACTCCGATCCTCTGTAACTTGAAAGTTAACAGGTTGGTGTCAACTCAGTCAAAGGCTTTACTGAAATCGGTGTCGATGGCATCAACTTGGTTTCAGTTTTCCATTTCATTTAAAATGAAGGAAGTGTAGTCCGAAAGATTGGTTGCAGTGGAGCTCCCTTTGAAAAATCCATGTTGATGCTCACTTATCACCGAACTCAGCCCGACATACAATTTATCGGAAACAAGCTTTTCAAAAACTTTTGGAGTGGCCGATAATATTGCAACCAATTCCCCTTTAATTCTTCAAACCAAACCTATCGCCAATTTTGAAGATAGGTGTAAATTCATAAACGCATCACTGCAATAATGATGCTCGATCCTTAAAGTCAAACGTTCACAAACGCAAACATTTAGCATCACTTCAGACGCCAACTGTTCATTTTTGCAAAGATTCATAAGGTTTGTTCAGTGACAAAATAGTTAGATTAGAACAGAACAGAATAGAACAGAACAGCACAGATTCGTGGTAAACCCATTAACAAATCAATAATCAAATTAATACCAAAATCTAAATTCATAAAATCATCAGTCGCGCCGCGAAAAAGAAAAAACAAATTAACAAAAATTAAAGTGCAATAACAAAATACAACAACAAATCACCTATAGCAAAAAAAAAAAAAAAAACCAATATAAACCACAACATAGCGAGCAGTTATCCTAACCTTCCTTTCCCCTTCTCAACCCACAGTTACGAAGTTGAGCATTGCATGTACTGTGTGGGGATTCCCGCACACTGCATGTAATGTTCAAGCTATGACAACGGTGGATGGATGATTGATTTATTGTTCTGAATATCCAGGGGCGGATCGTACATGTTGTCACTAAGGCATAACGCTAGTGGTAATATGTGTCGAAAAGTTTTTTGGTGTTTAGATTAATAATTAATTTAGATTAATCGTCTGCTTAGGTTTTTGAGTTTTTGTTTTTACAATGGTGGGTAATTTTAGAGTTGATTATTCTAACATTCGGGGGCTGAGAGCGAATTTCTGTGCCGTGTACGTCTATACTGTAGTTAACAGGCCAGCTGTTTTGGCGCTGAGTGAAACTCAGGTAGGCGAAAACACCGATCATTCGGAATTTAACCTGCATGGGTATAACTTAGTGCCATTATTCTTCTCCCATCACGGTCTCGCGATTTATATTAGGAATGATGTTGCGTACCAACTTCAACCACAATACGGTCCCTGTGTGAACACAAATTTCAACTTTATGTGGTTTAAATTTTCGGTTAATAAGCGCATCATACATACCTGCTTCATTTACCGAAGTCCTAATCTGGACAGAAATTCAACTTCTAACGAATTTGATGCTCTGTCTGACTCCATCCAAAGAATTGTTTCCCATTACCCTCACACTGAAATCGTCATTACGGGCGATTTCAATGTACACAATTCTAGTTGGCTTCGCTTTTCAGGCCAGACAACACCCGAAGGAAGGTACGTCGAGGTCTTTGCCGAGTTAAACCAACTGACTCAGCTTGTTGACGAGCCAACTCGAATACCTGACGTTGCAGGTCAAACCGCTAACACTCTAGACTTGTTTCTTACCTCTGACCCTGGTAAATATACTATCAGTGTATTATCGCCTCTAGGCACGTCAGACCATTGTGTCATATCTGCAAATTTCTCGTGCCAAATTAATCCAGTTAAAGAAAAATCTCCCAAGAGAACCGTTTGGCAATTCGAGAAAGCCAACTGGGACGGCCTCAACGATTTCTTCAAAAACTTTAACTGGTCACTATGCTTCCTCGGTAGTGACGTAGACTCCAGTGCAGATATGATTACAAATTTAATTCTTTTTGGAATGAGAAATTTTATCCCGAATAGGGAAAAATCTATCAAACCAAAAGAAAACTCATGGTTTGATTCGAGCTGTAAAGAGGTTATCCGGGTTAGAGAAGTAAGTTTCCGAAGTTATAAAGCCAACCCCACTGAGGAAAACCGGAATAAGTTCAAACAAGCTAGAAAGACCTGTAACGTCCATATTCGACGAACCAAATTTTTGCACGACCAAAAATTAAGGCAAAAAATACTACAATGTCCCAAAGGTAGTAAAAATTTTTGGTCATTTGCCAAAAAAATACGAAATACTACATCGTCTTCGGTTCCAACGCTCGTCTTCAATGACACCCCTGCTGTTAGCTCATTAGAGAAAGCCAATTTGCTTGCAGCACAGTTTGCTGTTAATTCGACGTTGCCAGTAAGTGTTATGACTCCTCCTGTACTTGAGAGCGCTAACGATTTCATGGGACGAATCTTCGTTCGCACTCGTGCAGTTGCAAGAGTTCTTAAGGACCTTGATGTGCACAAATCCGCTGGCCCGGATCGTATCCCTCCTATTGTTCTGAAGAGGTGTTCTTCTACGCTGGCAAAACCACTGCGTAAGCTTTTCCATCTGTCCTACTCTACTGGTCTCGTTCCGAGTGGATGGAAAACAGCATTTGTCCAGCCTGTCCCTAAAAAAGGCGAATCTTCTTCACCCTCTAACTATCGTCCAATTGCACTTACGCCCCTTCTTTCCAAGGTCATGGAAACGCTGATTAATCATCAGCTTAAGAAATATCTTGAAGAACGAAAGCTTATAAATGACCGGCAGTATGGCTTTCGTAGCAATAGGTCCACTGGTGATCTGATGGTTTATCTCACCGAACAGTGGAACAAATCCCTACATCGTTTTGGCGAAAGTAAGATTATTGCACTTGATATTTCAAAAGCGTTTGATAGAGTTTGGCATCAAGCTCTCTTATCGAAAATGCGTGCATTTGGTATCGATGAATCTCTTCTTCGTTGGATTAGAAATTACCTTTCTAACCGCTCAATACAAGTCGTATTGGATGGTTTTAAGTCTGATATTCATAAAATAAACGCTGGTGTGCCCCAGGGCTCCGTTTTGTCTCCGACTCTCTTTCTGATATTTATCAATGATCTTCTGTCTGAAACTTCTAATCCATTAAATTGTTTTGCTGACGACAGTACCCTCAGCTTTTCATATTCGTTTCTAGAGTCACATCCTTGTCCTTCGGAT